>JADFDV010000072.1:13437171-14062171 GCA_019097775.1 Moniezia expansa
ATGGCACTCGTTCCCATGGGAATAACCAATGTTTTAAATAGGTCTAATTACACCCTTGCTCATATTACTACCATAGTGTGCACGGCCCACTAACGACCAAACACATGATTAAGCAATCAATTGGATCGATCGACCCTTTGCGCCGCGTTTTTCATCATTATGCGAATATGTGTCTACACGTCTGCACATGATTTCGCATTATTGATTTTGTAAAATTTTGCTTTTTCTTTTGTAATAAAATGCTTTTAGTTTAGACCTATTCACAGTGTTTGTACATTTTTGCAGATCGCTAAGGCTTATTGTGCATAACTGAACCACTCATTTCATTAATGTATTGCTAGTGAATTCGATGCCCTAATGGACAATAAGTCATGATAATGTTAGCTAAGACTGTTTATCTATATGGAAGCTTCCAAAAGATTATGATATAATTCGCTTAGCCATATAGCTGACATGAGCATCGGTAGTACCAATTTATTTGTTGAGATCGTTTTGATTCAACTTTTTGATAAATGTTTTTTAATCTAGCTGCACCTTGATTGACCGATTGGATACGTTTGTCGCGTCTATAAAAGCCTTAATTTGGTCCCATCTCGTTTGCCAATAGTTATGTTTTGTTGCACGGAATTTCTATTGACATCGTTATTTATAACGTATAACGTTCAATAATATGACATGAACCTAAGGGAAGGGAGAGGATATCTTGGAATTACCACCCATAGATCAGACTTCACCAATGTGGGTGTGGTAAGTCAGCTGATTGATATCGCCTTCAATCTCGACAATGGTTGTAACTCGTATTCATATCAGGAAGATCAATTGAAGTCCAGCTTTTCTTCAAAAATCTCTCAACCACAATTCGTCGCCGACAGTTATTTTAAGAAATCAGAACTCTAATTTAGGTAGAAAAGCATTTAATTTTGGCATTTTTATAAAGTAAATCTCTTACTAGAAAAGTGGCCAAGAGCCATATTGGCTCGTTGCTTGACTGCTCAATTTGCTTGGACTGAATGGATCGTTTTTATGGAAAATCAAAATTCTATGTTATGGTAGGGAAAGTAACGAACAGAATGACTCATGAAAGGATTTTATTCCCATATTGGATAAAAGGATTTTTCAGCCATCATCCATCCCTGTAACCGAAATCTTTGAATTAGTATACGGTTGCATAGCGGCGTTTTAGCCGCTGCTATCTTCGGGCCACGTGCCCGCCGAACCGCAAACCCAATATTCTGTTTGTCATATTATGTGCAAAATGGCTTTGTACATCAATACCCACTTTTTGAGCCCAAAAATTCATACTGAGTCAGGTTAAGACATTGTTCATTTCACTCTTTCATTGTGATAACGTTATGTGGTTATCGTTTTCCATAATGAATTAGCCAAAAATATTTCTGTGAAACTATTCAATAAGATATTAGACATACTAACCGCTGCCATTTTCTTTCGTGCTCCCATAGGTTGGGTACCTTCATTGAAATTTATTTCACGTTTGGCCATCAAACGACAGATTCCTTCTCTGTTGCCGCTCTATGTAACGCGTCTCGACCTGCCGAAATGTCTCTGTGACTATCTAACTTTTCGATACTAATTATCTCATAATAATTTGTCATAACTTTTTCTTCCTCTTTCTTTCACGTGATACTTTCATTGCTTATCACTTTTTTGCTCTTGGGATTTCGCATTTACTTTTTTTATCGCTGCCACTTACCGTTGCTATTTTTTGGTTTCCTTCGTTCACAACGGTAGTCCATTTCACCTGTACACTTATTTTCACTTTGGGATAGTACTGGATACTGCTTACCTATTTGTCATGAGTAGAGTGAATTATATACTTTGGTGATTTCGACCTCTTGTTCTTCAACTGAATAGCTGGTTTACGTGCATTAAGAAGCGCCAAGGACTGCAGCAGAAAAGGATTTGAGAAAAGACCACGATTGAAAAGTATTCTGATTTCGGCAGTCCAGAAAAGATCGAGATTGGTAGTCGTTCGTATAGGGCGGTAGTGGATATCACCGACTGAAACCGGATCAGTGCGAAAAGCGGGACTTTATATGTTCTAATAGCTGAGTACCCTAGATACGAGGATATCAGTTTAGCGATGGGTACCACTAATGCAGCAGATTTTAATAGTGATTCTGGTAGTGCTGTCATTGCTTATGGAAGGTCCATCATGCAATCTAAATAGTACAACAATTACGAATCCCAGTCTGTTGCAATAAAATCTCGGAATAAAAGAAATGTGAATCAGAATGATTTTTCGTTTCCATTAATTTTGCTTAGGATTTCGTTGCCTCTAACTGAATTGCAAATCGGCTCAAACTGGTGTAAAAGCTAGAGTTGCGTTAACTAATGGCGTTTCAAAGGGTGTGTCGAGATAAAATCTGAGTCGGTCAACATCATCGGCTTAATAGTGTACCTAGATCATCATATGTGAGCGAATTTTTTTCATCTGGCCTCAAGTCGTCAATTTCAAAATTTGTATAGAAAACATCTATAAAGTTGTAAAGTAGAGTTTGTTCCTAGTCTTTCTGCTTTAAATGGTGAAGGAATAGTTTTTACCTATGTTTAATAGGGTAGACTAGTGAAACTTATTAAAGCAAGCTTGCACAAGTTGTTGTGGCAATCGTTGTTGTTTCTAAGGGTCAGGATATGCGGTTTCCAATTGCATTGAAAGTCAGGTGGCGAATTGTGAGCTTCGCATTACCGACAAGCTTCAATAGGAAATTTCGATCTAAAAAATAATTTTTGGACTCCCATTTTAATCAAGAGATAAAGGGTAAGTGAGTTAGATCAAAACCGACCATAAGTCCGCCATTTGATCGTAGCAGCTATCTCTAGCATTAGAAGGAATGGTTGGCTTCGTCTGATTTTTCCTGATGGCAAAAAATCATTTCCCGTAATTTTGCCTCGCCTTCAAAGTATATCTCTGATTGCATCAGCTTTGGACGAGAGCTTCGCGGGTTGCGGATAGTACACCGCTGCTATTGGTCCTATTGATCCACAGATTTTCAAATATTTTTAGTTAAAAATATCCTGGAAATGACTAAGAGACTCCTTTCATTTCCCCTATATGCATTTCAAAACTATTAATGAAACTTTTACTTCGACAGGAAGGTGGAACTACTAAGATGGCAGATCTCGTATTTTTGCATGGAGTTGCTTTTCGACAGTCTTGCTATTATACAATGTTGATGCTTCCATTCGTCTCCTCAAATGACAACTTTTATCACAGCTTTCAGAATTACCTTTTTTTGCCTGTTTCGCCGAATCGCAGCCCCCCGCTTTACCTTCCCTGTTTGCTTTGATTTTGAGAACTCTGCATTTACAGTGTCGTAAATAATATCTTCACTAACATGAGGAAAGTATTATCTTCTAAAGAAAAAAGTGATTGGGCTATCGAAGGGATTCTTGGAACACGGAGGTTCCAGATATCATCCATCTTCCTACCACATTCTCATAAAGTCAATTGCTTTGGAAGAAGTTTCCATAATTTTAATAAACTAGGTCACGTCTGTGTGATTCGTTAATTCGAGCTCCATTGCTTGATGACCAGATTAAGAGAACAGACTGGTTATGTACAGGACGTTACATACCACACACCACTGGCGTTTCCCCTCAGCACAGTGGAAAAATGAGCATTTAATATTGCTAACGTTGTGGTTCAAAATAAGGATGAGCGTCATCCAAATTTGTCACTATCAGCACCCCCTTTCCTTTGATATTTCCTGGAGAAATATTTTGTAAGCTAGATCTAAGAATAGAGTAAGTTATAGCTGAAATACGCCTAAAGGATGGGATAAAACTAATGGAGGACTTGAAATTTTGTCTCTAAATAGTTCATACCATGTCTTTTTATTCCTACTGTGGTGCAAAATGTGGCAATAAATTATTTTGGCCATGATGGCACAGCAATCCATTTCGACTGAAGGAATAGGTGGTGTTCTTTAAGGCATCTTTTTAATCATCTCTGAATTCCGTACAGTTAGAAACAACATTCCGCATGGCACTCTAGTTATAGTTGTTGATTCTTTGAGCTTTTTCTCGGGCATTAGGCGGCTCTTATTCATAAGCTTTATTTCTTTTCGACCACGCACCACATAAAAAGTTGTAGATTATTTGAAGCGACTTCGTCTCCTCGGCTCAAAAACAGAAATGTACAAATTTCAAACTATAAAAATCGACTAATTCGATCCCATAGGGAAAGTTTTACTGACTTGGCATGTTCTAACTTTCGCTGCTAAGCTCTTGTGAAGCTTATAAACCCAACTTGTGCTCATATTAAGACAATCTACGTCCTTGATCAATCGATATAAATTAGCTTACAATCAGGAGGTGGTTCTGCAGTGATAATACTAAGAGCATTGTAAAAAACTGAAATCGATGATACACATGATAAAACTTCCTCTCCTGTTTCGTCCACTTTGGTTGCATTGTGTTTTGTCTGTCGGATCACCGAAGTTAACTTATTAATATTGTAAAACCATGGCACCTACGATCTCACAAAAGTTGTATCGGAGATGGTTCACCATAAATAGTTCACTCAAAGATATCACCCAAGCTATCCATTTCGTGATGGTGTTTATATATTTGCTTGATGCATATGATTGAGGAAACTTTTATTTGGATGCCTGATTTTCGCTTAACAACTACTTAAACGTAATTTTAGATTCCTTTAGTCTAAAATGCAAAATTCTTGGGGACGACAATACCGCTAGTTCGTTGGTGACTGAAATTGAGTAAATTGGTCATGCATAAGTGAAAAAATTCTGGCATTTATTTGTTGTTCTATTTCTTGGTGGGTGTGTTCCTTATCGATCACTGCTTCCATTGGGTTTTTATAAGTGAACTTTTGAAGGCCACTTCATCCCCGTCTACACCAAGAGCCCCGCATACACGAAGAAACATCGGAAAAGTGGGGGATTAAAGTACAGCATACAAGTTAGACCTGGACTTCTCTAAAGGGGCCATTTGAACACTCATTAGCAATTCAATTCAATACATTCATTTCGGCCTTTGTCGAAGAGAAATTTACCACACAAAAGTTCTCAGTGATGCCTAGGGCTTGGTAGGTGGACTCCTTTCATGAAGCGTTTCCATGAAATGGGGAGTATTGCTCAGAGAATATTTGATAACTTTTGCCTATACGCTAAATCTTACAATTTCTTCGTATGGCGAAACACTCGAAAGAACACCGATTTTAAAAGTAATGTCAGTCGAAAATAGACATACGGGAGAAACTGACAGGTTTTAAAACAGCGGCGAGTTAACATTTTATTGGAGAAATTCTCCTATCTCGGTGATCCAAGGCTTTTTACATAGCACAAAGGACATACTTATTTGGTACCAGTATTCATGATGATAAAAGTAGAATAAAGATGATTTCCCATTGGGCAATAGAAATTCTCATCTTTGTGCATAGCCTCACTTACAGTCAGACTCTATTTCCCTTCAGTATTTTCTCTTTTCAGATTCCCTTCTTTCCTAGTCCTCAACGGAAATATTGATTTGCCATGATATTTCCTTTTCTTACCGAGCATTTCTTACTTAGCCCTTGCTTAGTAGAACAACCCGTAGCTAATATTGACGGTAATTCATTTCTAAATGCATTTTCTTGAGTTAATGGCCAACAGAGACTTGCCCCTTCGGATCGCCAATGTGTGATGTAACCGAAGTGCGCCACAACGTCCGCCTTTCAGTCGAATTAAGCGCTTTATGCAAGATAGCTCGAACCAGCCCGCTGAGCATGGCATTCTGAGTAGACGACATTATAAAAATCCACCTGCCCCCAATTTTTTAATCATTTCCTGTATATCGCCAGAATTTTGAGTGTCATTTTATGAGAAAATTAAACAGGTTGGTAAAATAGTTATAGTTAAAAAACGAAGTGTAACAATGAAGCTGAAATTCCGTCATCAGAAACTTCTCTTTTATTTCAAGTAAATCAAGTTTTCAGATTTTTCAAGGCTCCCCGTTGTTAAGACGACGTCAAAACCATGCAAAATCATACACGCACCAAACAAATCACTGCAATTTCATTGGTTAGTTAATAGGCGTCAAGGTCCCAAAATCGTCCTGTTTAAGTAATAAAGCCTTCGTGAAATAGAACTTCTCCTATACTGATGACAACTCATTTCTACCTTCCACATTTAAGCAGTGCAGCTCCATATCGCTTATATCGAGTTAAAAACCCAAACATCGATATTTTGCAGCGTCGAAAGCAATTACGACAGCAGCAGTCAGACTTACAGATGCTTTCTTCTAGTCTTCTCTGCACCTCAATGACTCTACAGCCTCCTGTCACTTCCTTTCGCGCTAGGACTTGTATTTATTCCAGTGTTTCTTCTCCAGAAGAGCTTATATCTACGGTCAAACCTCTCAACTTTGCTACCAAACAGATTCAGACTACTAGTTTTAGCCACAGGCCAGTTTATACTTCTCCTCTCCCATCTCCCATGGATAGTTCACCACATTCATCTACTTCTACGAAAGCGATTCCCTCACCATTGATGATAAATAAATCCGCACTCCCGTCTCCTCCGAATAGTTATCGAGAAAGGGCAAGACTAAGCACGGATTCCTCATCTTCACGATCGTTCAACAATTTTTCCCCACTGACTTCAAGTTTTGGATCCACTTTCGCTATTCCAATTTTTTCGTCAGAAGATGAAGAGGAGGAAATGAAATCTCCTGTCGGTCCCTGTAAACCAATACTTCGAAGATCCGGGGATATGGAGGACCGACTAATCATCGAATCCGGCAGGAGTGGGCAGATGGGAACTCCCACACCGGTATGCTTCAGCCAGTCACTATCCGTAATGGCCCAAAAGGGTGTTCGTTTCGACGTCGAAAGGAACTCCACGTATACCTATGAGAGGGAAGTGGGGGACGGATTCCTGATGAACGGGGTCAAGAAATTTCGGATAGCCCGACATCTGTTTGAGCATAATCTCGGCCATAGAGCTGATCAGTAACGTTTAAATGGCCCAGAAGTTGTATAGAAATTTACAGTATTTATAAACAAAGCATGTTTGATGCCACGGTCTGATGATGTTGATCAAAAAAGTCGTTGTTAGAATAACCTATTTCAGTTATTATTTCATTTGTCTCGGCCTTAATTGGAAAGATAGAACAAACTCTATCCAAAATCAGAGCTGAAAGTTTGAAATTTTCGGTAATAAAGAGGAAATCCCGGTAAATTTTGGTAAATCATAGCTCTTTTTTTGGCATATCTTTCAAACAGATTTTATGATCTAACATTGTTGACACGCAAGCAACCCCTCCCTTTTCTCTTAAAAAGAATGAAAGCCATTCGCCAAGATGTCATTTCGGTCAACCTAGGATTTTGCAGGTCTTGAAACAACTAGGCATGAAAAGGAATTCATTTCTTGAGGGTGCTTCCTTTGATTGACCTTTTTGTTTTATTATTTTTACCGAAGCAGAAAGAATTCTTTAAACTATTCAAAATTGCCTATGATGATGCGTCAGGTTTTGTCTCAGACTAAGTCATAATCAGAATTTTCCTTCTAAAAATATCCGTTGCATCATTTGAGAAATCATTTAGCTACTGTAATTCATCCAATTTGAATGAGAATAGTTGGCTGTTTGTACCTACTTTCTCTGTAAAAGAATCAATTTAATTATTCGTAAATGCCCCAAGCGTTAGCCCCTGTGTAATAGATTGTAGGGATAATTTCGCTGCTGGGCTCTCGGAGTCCACGGTTTTCCAGCCATCTAAGTAAAGGATAATTTTTAGGTCACGACTTCAGTAAACTTTTTATCACACAATATTTTGACCTTTAAACAACCCCAGAATCAGGAAAGTATATGATCGAATGCATTAAGAAGCATATAAATCTGTGTCGACAGAGACGTAAAGGAAAGAAGCTGCTAATTAACTACCGAAACGTAACTTCTCAGTTGAACCAAATCCTTTCAATTTTTTTAGGCAGGAATTAGTCATGAAGTGTGTTAATTATACGATCTTGCTTTAAAATTTCCGAACGCTGTTAAATGTATGTGAAAGCAATCATTATTTCATTTCCTACGAACTCAGTGCTCTAGAAGAAGTGAATTCGGTTAGCTTGAAGATAGGTGAAAGAGATGATTAGAGATAGGCAGTTTGGGTCACACGTAAAGCTTAAGTTAAATAACTATTTCACTGCCTTATGTGATACAGACTGCACACCAAAGGAATTTCGACAATTAAGTGGGTGAAGTGTCATTTGATGGATCTTTCTGAAAGGCAGAACTCGCAATCGATTGTTGATTTGTTAGTATTCCTCCAGCTCGAAGGCATCAGTAGTAGTTAACAAGTTGATGAAATAATGGAAGAAAATAATCTTTGGAATAAACTCATCATTTTACTGAGGCTGCAAGGAAAAAGCAAATTCGAAGTTAAGATTAGTCGTCAAAGCAGCGTGTCCTCGTTAAAGCCCTGTGGCGGTCTATTTCGACATCTTATTTAGCTTTTTGCTTAACTAGATTACCTTTCAAGCTAGGAGACATCTCTCTTTGTGTGACTACGTATTCCTGCCACTCCATTCGCAATGCTAGTCGCGTGGATTAGTCGAATAGGTTTTCGGCCTGGATTTATCTTGACCAGCAACCAAGACTGCGGCGATTTCGTCTTATAATGGGGAAGCGATGGTTGAGTCTATCAAGACTGAGAATTTGTGTTGTCTGTATTCACATTATTGTTTCCACGCATAGGATTTTTAAGGCTGTCTGAGGCGAATCTGTGCTTATTTTTCGTGAGTTACATAGAATTATGCCATTCGAGCACATCATGCTTTTTTTGTAAAACACTAATTCATGAAAATTTACTTAGTTGCATAAAATGTATGGTAAAAACTGAAGTTTTGGCATCGGTTAGGCAACTAGGTCCTCATTTTTCACAGAGCTAACTACCAAGTAAATTGGGTAGAACTGGTATCATTTACTTCAGGAAGCATTCACGTTTCATCAACTTTAATGCTCAAGCCCCGATACGTTATCAAATTAGTGATTTCTTGATCATTCTAAAATTATTTAATTTTCAAAATTTCAACCACAACCAAGGTACTATTCAACCGATTGGATAATGATAAAATAGATTTCAATAAAAAGTTTGAGAATCTGCAATTGATTTTTTATTCCATAAGTCTAAGTTACTTATTTAGGCAACGCATTTAAGAATTTAAGTTAGCCTACTTTGATAATTGCTGAATGAAAATTCAATCAAAAATATGGGAAAATAAAGTTACGTCACACTCTACCGAAATGAAAGTAATAATTTTTTTGTTTTAATTCATCAAAAACAGTTATATTTTATGTAAGGTCGTTAGTGCGTTGTACGGTGTGGACCAGGAATTTGTTTTCTTCATTGAAAATGATTGCGTTAATTACTGTGACATTATTTTACCTCATCTTTGATCAAGGTACGTTTTTGTCCGCTCTTATGGGCTTTAGTACACGGATATGGACCCGCCCTTGAATTTGACTTGCCTAAGGAGTCGGGCAACGCTTACGTTGGTCAGCTGTTCAAGCATGAATCATCAGTAAAACTTTCACCCCTTTTGAGAGCATTCACAAACCCTGCAGTTAGTCGATCCAATAAAATCTGCGGATTTCATCCCATTGTAAAGGATGATTACCAATTTCCTTTCGAGGTAGATCTAAAGGATGCAAATCGTGGCATTGGGGAAATCCGACTCCGCAATGATGCGCCTGTGGATTTTACGCAGAACAGAATGTACACTTTTCAAATCGAAGCTTATGATTGTGACTCTCCTCCAAACTATTCTGAAAGGTGACACTTCCTAATCTTTTCATAAATTTATCCCATTTATTTCTTACACGTTTTTTTAAAATATATTTGACTTATTGTTCCAGCGATTAGGAAGCACCAATAGATGTACGTTTGCAATCAAATCCATTTTAGTGTCATGTGCTTCTCCACTTTCATTTCCACAATTCCATTTTTAATCTACTTTTTTTGCAAATGAATCTGAAAGTTGATTAGGGCCAAACATTCTTACACTAATTTATTCCTATCGTATTTAAGAGTGTTGGTGAATATAAACATACGAGCTGAGGAAGAACTGCGCTTCACCGAAACCGTCTACAATTTCTCAGTTCCAATGTACAGCGGTGTTGGTTCTATCTGCGGTAAGGTCACTGTCTTGCACGAGTCATCTTCCTCTGCCATTGATGACAAGAGTCGTCAATGTGGTTATTCGCTTCTCTCCGGCACCATGGTTCCTTTCACTGTCGATTCTCACGGCAAGTCCCCAAATTTATGGGCTTTCATAAAAAATCGGTGATTTTGAGCTTATAGGATGTCAAAAATCTATCTCCTAGTCCGCTAATACCATAAAAAATCGATGTTTTTGAAGCCGTGATTGATTTGTTCAATGTTTTTTCTTAGTACTCTAACCATTCTTTTGAGAAATAACCTACGAATGGCAACTATAAGTTCGATCTCGACTTTGTACTCGTTTATTGAGAAGTTCATTTAAATTGTGGTTGCATAGACTTCTCGTGAAGCCTTTAGATATTCCTATGGATGAAAGCCGGGGTAGAAGTACTTGCCTCAATGGGAATATGAACTAATTACGCAGGAGGAACTTATTTAAGCGAAAAATCCTGTTAACCAACGATTGCAGAAGAGGATTTTCAAAAAATGCGTCAAAACTTGGGATATAATTGCTCTAATTCTATTTCCTCTTTTAATTTTCCATTATTGAATTATTAGCGATTTACGTTGCTGTTAATCATGGACTAAACTGTTTTCATATGAGCTGCTCTTTACTCAACGCAATAACTTATTTCCCGACTGATAATCACACTAAACTTACTTAATGTCATGCAAAAGGATCATGTTCATCCTTAGAATGACCAAGTCATTGTTCTTTGTATTGAAGCAACTTTTGATTGATTAAAAGATCTTCAACATGCACTATTTTGCCCGTCTGATGATGCAGAATGCTAAAGGCCATCGAACAATGTATGAAAATCCATATTCAAACAAATTTTATTGTTCTAACAATTGTACTTCATTTTGTTTCCGGTCTTTTCTCCTTTGAAAAAATTTCGGCAACTTGAATAAGAACGAACACTATAAGTATTAATATTTCAGACAAATATCAAAGCGTTTCATCAGAGGACATATAGCTTCACATTTTACAATCCAGAAATTACAAGGCTGGTGTAAAAGTTATTTTTAACGTATTTATTCAGCCAAATAAAAATGTGAATTTTGGTTCGCCATTTGTTGTCAGAATTCGTAAAATAAGGTTTGATCACCAAGCCAATAATTAATTTAATCAAACAATAGAAATATGGGTTCCATAATTATAGCATTAGCTTTAAAACGCACCAAAATGAATTTTTAAACTTTGGACAACATGGTTGCGGCTGGGTTTGTTTTAATTGAACAGAATATTTGCACGTAACACAGGTAAAATCTGCTTTAATACCAAAAAATCTTTTTTTTTTTTGATGAGAGCGTTTTAGACGAATTCAAAATGCTTTAATAAGATCGTGCCTGATCTTACTTGAAGAAATCGAGAATGGGTGCTTTGCCTTGGTTAGGTATCGAAAGGTCGACGTTTTATCTGCCACCTTCTGGTATACAAGTCAGCGCTATATAACTGTAAATCACATGAATCATGTCCTATCAATATGTGCATCGCATTTCCAAAATTTCCACTCTTTCCACGTATCTCAAGAATAAGCTCATCTTAACGGTCAGAAGAACGTGATACAAAAGCTCCCCTTGCAAAAAATGCGCATGTCAACTTTCGTCATTTGTTACCAGAGAGTATTGGCATTAACTTGAAGTAAAGGTGGCCAGGAACGCTATTTTTGAAATACGCTATTGCATTTTGAAGTTTTAACGCTGATTAGAATTGGGAGAATTGATGTACCAAATGCTAAGATGATATTCCACATGCTTCATAACAAAAATACTGAAAATAAAGTTAATATCTATTAGTTTCTTTGCATTTGTGTTAAAATGAAAATAATGCGGTCAAAAGCGTCAAAACAATAGACCTAGATTCGTCCAAAATTAACCATCTTCGTGTCTAGAAAACGAGCTTTATTGCTGACTGCATTTATTTCGTACGAATTTCACCATACGCTATGTATATCATCCCGGATTTCTAATGCAATTCACCACGTATACGCCAACTATATTTTTAGGAAAACTTTACTTAGTTTCGAACTGAACTGTCGGCTTTAATTATAATAAAACTGAGTTCGGTGATTTTTCACTGGTGACTCCAAATCCATTATTAGTGACAGCATGATTTGAATGCATCATTGTGCTCGGCAGTGAACTTTTCAACTTGCACTCCAAGAAACACTAATTTTAGTACTATAAAATCGGTTTCCATGAGCAACCTAAAAAGCTTCAGATGAGTGAGTGCGGGATTTGGCTGTAGTTTGGTACTTTTTGCGTTCCACCAATGCGTCACATTGGTTGCCTGTTTCGAATATAATTGGTGCGTTTCAGCATCACATGTAGCTCAAAAGAGCTACACACAGGCAACATTGACATTTAATGCACAGTTTTTAACATTCGCATGCGTTTATGTTCTATCCCACAGTGGATTCTAATTCTATACAAAGGTAGGAGAGAAGAGAGTTTGCCAAGAAGTTTCAGCTGATTGTTTCACAATAGTTAACGTGTGTTGCATCTATCGCAATGAGATGAGGTTATTCATGCTCCAGTCGGGGAGTGAACCCTATTTGTTCACGGTTAATTATCTGTTAAACCGATCATTTCACCGCGTTTTAAAAGTGTATGTAATCCATGGGGCTCAAATGCAGATATCAGATCTAAAACTCCTGAAAATAAAAGAAAACTATATCGAAGTTGATGCAATGTTGACGTCGGATAATACCGTGCAGACGCATCTTGACTTTCGAAAAACGGAGATGTATATTTAGAAAGTATGGTCTATAGCCTTTTGTGCATAAGAACAACTTGAAGTCACGTATTTGTAACTATCTGATATCCCGCCGTGACACGAAATCTGATTCTCAGGCAGCGGGAATCACCAGGAAATCCGGCTGCCCTAATTCAGCGAAAAAGGCTTGAGCTCTGGGCGTTTGAGTTTGAACTTGAACGGTTGGCTCCCTGTTATTCCCATTCTAGCCTCGGTGAAGTTTCTTATAAAGAGATTTTTAGATAAACTAGGTACAAGTCCAGGTGAAAAAAGCGCGAGAATGGAGAAAATTTGGTTGGCACCAGAGTGGCTATCAGCAAACGAAAGACCCTTAAATATCAAGTGAAAAATTCCTTTAAGACTTAACCAGAACTTGCATTTGAAACTTGCATTTACTTGAAATGTTTCATGCTTTACCGGTATTCCAGCTGCTTGATAACTTGAAATAAGTGTCCAAGACTTGACAGGCAATCGGACGTGAAACGCACCTTTTTCACTGTAAATTTTAGATGTAATGAATGGCCATTTATACGTGTGTACTGATTTCGGTTCTTTTGTCAGGTGTGATCCGGACTCGCGAGTTCCTTACTTCAGCTTCGCCAAGAAGTTACATGTTCCCCGTTCAATACAAGGATTGTGGAAATGTGGGAGTTGAAGTAGCTACCGCTATTGTGAATGTCCGGGTTATCGAGAGCAACTGCCAACCCAAATGGACTGGTAAATTATCCGCTACTTTTATTTTAAAAAAATAGCATGAATGAATAGCAATAATTACATCTGAATGCAAATAGTCAGTAATTGTAAGTATTCCTTACGAGAATCAAATGATATCTGGACTCAGACTCAGAAACAGTCGAAATGCAGTGATTTCCACTGGGAAGATATTTTCTATTCGATAATCTTAGCTAACTTTCTATTAGCACGTAAATTGCTCCTCCCGCCAACTTAGGGAAAAAGCAGATTGTAACCCACCTTTGTAATTTTTATTACCGAGGATAGATCAGCTAAATGCGTTAAATCTGAATTTTGCAACCTTTAAGGATAAGTTATCTAGGTATTTGTTTTGGTGACTATTCCAACAGGACTTCTTGAAAAGGAGATAAGGAATTTTTATACTACAAACCAGTGAATTAGTCAGACAGTGTTTGCGTTTCGGGCAAGTGTACTTATGTAAGTCATTACACATTCATCGTCGTACGCGCAGTTGTAAATTGTTATATAGGTGGAATTTTCAACGAACCTGATCTACTTTTCAATGATGATGAAAGGAATCCGAGCAGCGATTATGGAAATTGCCTGACCATTCCTCACTGACGGACTCACTGGTGCATTGCAACTCAAATGCAATGTTTGAGGATTTGACGCCTTAAAATTTATCCAAATTCAGATAGGCAGAATGGAAACAAAAATCGAGATCCTTGCTGCATTCACTGATAAAGCCTATTTCCAAGATCCAGGTATTCAATGTCAGGGAACTCATAGTCACTAAGACACTCAGTAGCATCCAAGCTTGTAAAAATCACAAAAAAAAAACAATTTTTAATATCCCAAATGAATAAGTGAATAATTTTTGAAAAGAATTTGTTCAGCATAAAACAAACATAACATGCTGTCCTACCCGTAAATTGAGTAGGGAAATTTCTCCAATAAAACAAATTAATGCAGCAAAATTTTTTTGCGAGGGAACGAAATGATACACTTAATCATTAACATTTTCCGGAGTCCATCCTAATGTAAAGCAAGTGGCTCACCAATTAGAAATATTTCAGAAAAAATAGAATGGCCCCTTAAAACTACCTCGCTGGTTTTAATCTCTGATCATTGCACTAGCCAAAATGTGTCTCCATGACTTCCCACCTTGGATTTAATCATCCCAGACGGGTAACTAGGGCAGTCAGTTTTTGTCCGTACAGGCACCCGATGATGCCCCCAAATTTTCTTAGGTCTACCATCGTCGCTATTCTACTCAGCCAACGAACCACAGCCAAAGCGCCTGCTCTGGCCGTTAAACTACCATCTGGACATGTGCGGTATGACCTGTGACTCTAGGGAGTCAAAAGTCTATACTCAGGTTCTTCTACGCCACGCCAACCCTTCGGCAGCACTCACCACCGCTTCTCCATCTTTCTGTCGACATGATCCTCGCAGCCTCCACGAGCAGCGCAAGCTTTGTAGTAAGTCCTCTACACTTAAATGTCCAAAAGATAAAGTAAAAAGTACTATCCTGAGCCTTAGGGTGCATTCTTCTTTCGATGTACTACCTACTTCGAAAAAAGATTTTCTTAGCTAGCTTTCTTGTGTACAATATGCCTACACCTTGTTACCCTTTTCATATTTCCTCAAATAATCTATTCTTTGCGATCATTCTTCTGTTCGCCATTTCGAAATCTCCAAGTTGTGTGAAAAACCTAACTTTCTGAACTATTTATCGCCTCAAAATGGATGTCCAATTCGGGCTAAATGCACCAGATTCCTTTATTCAATTAATCCTCTTCAAAAGATCAATATCGCCGTAATCTACTACACTGCACGATTTCTAATTAACTGAATGAATCCGTCAAAACTTAATGATTCATTTGGTTAATTCATTAACCGTAGTTGGAAATTTTGCTGGACAAAATTTTGAAATTCCCTAAAAAGACAATTTAGCGGGGTTGCTTATCACATCTCAACTGCTCGATCAATACCTCGATCACCTAACCATGACTGAAATTACAAATATTGTGCGCTCTTCAAATGTTATCTTCATCAAAATACTGGTTAGCCTTCCCTAGGCTATTAGCACTTGGCACATTCACTCATATTGCGTGTATACCGCGGCTTCAAAACGCCAAGACAGCTGTCACTTTAGTATCGGTTAATCCTAGTGCCAGTGTTTGCCACCCGATAAGTTGCTTCTCAATATCACATCAAACAGCATCACGTGATAGGGGCTACCAGTCCGTCGTGTGGGGCCAGCTCTCTCTCCACTCATGCCTGTATCATCAAAGAACTCCAACTCAGCCGTAGCTGCATATTATCCATCATGACTCATCCCTCGGGTTATCGATCCTCAACTGATTAAATTTTCTTTAACCTAGATGAGATCCTAAATTCATCTCAAGTGCATTTAAATTTTATCCTGCAGCATATTTTTTTGTTTATTTTTAAATTTTTCCTTTGAAGAACCACAAAATAGACCGCGATTATTAAGCAGGAAGCGCGACTCGTAACAAAATAATTAACTGCATGAATAGGAAAATAGTTGGTCAGATAAAAGTTGCGCCGAAGCATTATCTAATCAGAAGACGAGGTATTAGCCAATCGCTGTTGTGCAGAAGCTTCGAGAAATAAATCGGAACAATCGCAATGCAGATCGCCTATTAATCGTCGTGGGGTTATCCTGCATTCTGTTCGTTGCCAGTTAATTAAATCGATGTAAAGAATGCATAGTTGAAGGTTTGATTAGTCGGTGTAAAGGAGAGAAGTAGTTTTCATCTTAATTTCAAGGTTCAAAAACCTAGAAGAGGGATCCGAAGCGAGGGCCAGGAAGCTTTGACCTCTAATGCCATCATGATTGTTACAGAACTAGGCAATGTAATTTTGTTGGCTTAAGAGCCACGCAGATTAATTTCTTAAGGAATAAAATCCACGAAAGTCATAGGTGTTTGTGGGCGTGGGTGAAAGGTGTGTTAGCCAGATCTCTGAGTTTGCGCATCCGCACTGCGAAAAGGTAGTTAGCCCCTTGTTGCGCTGATCTGCAATGGTCGATTGACATGACAGCGCACTACTGATATCTTGATATGTGTGGGAGTATTTTTGTTCCTTGGGTGCCACAATCGTCCTCGGAATCAGGTGCTTTAGATATTTCATATTTGGTTTCGCAGTCTCTCCTTTTAACTTTATTGGAGACATCATTCTTGAAGAAATTTGACGAGAGGCTAATCTTAGAACCACACATGTCTAGTTTTCATTTCCTAACCACTGTATGTGTTTAATACTTATACCAGAGGCTTCGTCACTTCATCGCGAGTCATTAGACTCTGGTGTTCCCTGAAGTTATGAATACCTTGACTGAATTCTGATCCTCTCCATTATCCAAATGGTTTCGATATGTTTATTCGGATGGGCAGCGGTGAGCGTGAAGAGCACTCTTGGCCGCCAGCGCGGGTAACGTCGCCGACTCCGTGGATTATTCGTGACCTAAGCTTAGAAGTCTCGGCATAATTACGCATTTCTTTCCATTTTCGAATTCAAAACCATGTGAGCATCCTCTTCAAAGTTCATTGGCGAAGTTTTAAGATATACGCCTTAGATTCTTTTTGTTTCAAGGGAGTTTACCATCTAGTTTTCATGCACTCAAACCGGGCTAACTCCCTCTTTATTTTACCCGAGAAAGTAAAGGAACTATCTGCTGGTATTTTGCTTAAGATTGAATCAATTAACTACTTGCTTCCTGATGCTTTTCATTGGCTTATGAGTTGCAAACAATAAATCAAATCAAAGAGACGGAGTGACCACTAACTAAGTTAATTCACCATTTTATTCTTCTTATTTTGGATGGAAATGGATTTGATGTCCCACAAAAGTACCGCCTTGGTGATAGGGTGCATTGAATTGACCGAGTCGCCGTAAATTAACAGTGAAAACGAAAAGACTTAAAACATTCTTCCACCTAAGTCGAAAAGTGCGATACCGTTGACTTGGCTAGCAATTTGAAGCTCAGTTCTCAGCCGATTTCAAATCATTTCGAGAGGAGGGAGGTTTTTTAGTATAGTTGGCTCTGAAATCAGAGGTTTATGATATCGACGGATTATCACAGCCACCACAAGAGCTGCTGTCTCCGTACTGCTGTTGAAATTGATTGTTATTCTTTCCTTGTAGATATCGATTCTGGCACTATCGTGGACTTGCTTCCAGATCCACAACACACTAGTTGGCGTTTGGATACCTCTAAGCTCCTTGCTGCCGCTTCCGCTGCCAGTGATAGAAATGAGAAGGTATTACCTAGCAACATCTTTGAACGCGATTTTACTCTCTCCTTCTGGCTTCAACGTGAACCTAAAGGAAACGATGACCATGAAACCATTCTCTGCAGTCAAGAGGATACAGGTAAGAAATACTAGTAAGGTCGGAATATTGCCTTAATTTATAGGATGACAAGGCTTGCGATGTTGAACTAACCTGTAATAATAATCATAATAAATTTCAGTTGAATGTTATTTCAACCCAAATTCGCAAAACTTTTGGCCATTACTAGAAGTTTCCCCTTTTAGTGCACAAGCAGCCGTTTTCCCAAAGTAAATATTCTGACAAAGTATACAAATATTTGTTTGTGAAAGTTCAAAATATGATGTTGACTTTAAGCAAAAGCGCAAAATTTATGAGCCCATTTTCTTCTTATTCCTAATTAAAAGCGCTTAAATTCATTAAGTTTCACTAGATTTGGAGTTCTGCGATTAGTTTATGCATTTTTGACGGGTCAAAAGTAAATGCAATTAAATTTAAATTACATTTAATTTTGTAATTTTATCACAAATATCTTTTGAAATTCACAAATTCTACTAGAGTTTATAAACGCCAGATATCTATATCCATAAATTCCAAATTCTTTGATAAGAACAAAGCCGAAAATC
Organism: Moniezia expansa; assembly: GCA_019097775.1. NCBI lineage: Eukaryota > Metazoa > Platyhelminthes > Cestoda > Cyclophyllidea > Anoplocephalidae > Moniezia > Moniezia expansa. Next base: position 13,455,722 of record JADFDV010000072.1, read on the forward strand.
TTTAAGAGAGGTTTGTTGGTTGTTCACGTTCAGGAGAGATTTGATTTCATTTTACATGAACGCACTACTGTGAATTTAGTAGCACTGTCAATACACTAAGCAACAAGAGCAACTCCGTTGATATTTAAAGCAGCAGAATAGGGCGTCACCCAAACCATAATATCATCAAGCAGTACCACTGAGAGTGGGGGCTTCCGTTCAAATAAAATTCCGAATGTATCCTCTAGGGGTTGGGAAATAAGTCCCTTTGAAAATATAGTAGCATTTAAAAGTAAGACGATCTCTCTGTGATATTGTTTCCTATTCGCAATAATGGACTCTCGTGAGAGTCAAGTGTCGTTTTTTTGTAGTTGGATAAAAATAGAGGGGTATTTTGTCTACTATGAGAACTTTTAATTATTTAATAAGAATAGCCATTGTAATACCACTACTAGCCATGCATTTCGCGTGAATTCGAGGTTGAATTTCGAACCTTCTATTTGCTGGACTGCACTTCCTTATTAAATTTCAACCCAGAAAATTTGTAACTGATAAAATCATCGCAAAAGCTCCTTTATGTATTCACTAAAGATAGCCAGAAATTGGTGAATTCAATCATTTTTACAGTTGGGAGATTTCGAGAACCTTGGCGAAATAAAGAGCAGAATGTGGTGAATAATTTTCTTAGACTGCCTTCTACGAAGGCACAAATGAGTGCACCCCTGAGTGTGTCAGTCACCATGTGCGTTTGTGTGGTTGTGCAGTCAGTTCACCTGGTTCTCATGATGGAAGCCAGAGTTTGCATTTTGTGCTCAATCTCACCTCTTTCTCAACTAGCCGCACTGTGTGCGCTTGTGTGCCAAATCGGAATTTTTTAATGGCTCTTCGTGAACGTTGGATTCCAGTTTATACACATTTTAAATCTGAATTGCGGAGCTTCGTTTATTACCCTTAAAATGCAATGTATCAGTATTTTAAAACGCTTTATAGAGTAGTTAAGCGAAAGACAAGTGTTGGAAATATTTCATTTTCACATTTACTCCGAAGTCATCAGTACTCAGATCATAGTTGAGTTAGTTAATTGGGAGGAACATCACTATGAGATTTACATTTTTGAGTTGACGGATGCAATTAATATTTCCTATATCAGTTGCCAATAGAGTAAATCTTAATAGATTTACCCGGTAAAATGCATTTGCTTACTTCTGACAAAACATCCGAAACCGAGATTGGATTGAGTAACCATTTCCGTCTGAGTATGTTAAAGTGGGTTTTCATTTTACTGGAAACACTTCATCGTAACCTATGAAAGTTAACCGCGATCAACGTCTTATTCTATCCCTTGGAAATTTTTAGCCCTACTTAGGTAGAAAGCTCTACCTTATCAGCGTGGAGTATTTGCATTCGGCACAAATTGCTTGGTGTTTAGCTACCATTTTAGGCATACTAAAACTTTAATTCACGGATTTTCCCGCAAATGATAAACGATTTGATAAAACAAACTCCGGTTTTTAATTTTCTGAGCAACCTTACTCCACCGCACCTTGAGTGGAATTGCATATACGAAAATTGGTTATCTCCACTTCTATTTATCCGTCGTTCGAACTTGCAAGAATTTTCGGTTGAATTATGCATCATGGCGGTACCTATGCTATTGGCCTTGTTTTACGATTTAGATTGCCAATTTTCTGGTATCTGTTGGGTGTAGTAATAACTACGACCCAAGCCTGCACTGTCAGCAAGTACCTTCTAAGTCTTATCTTGGGGGCAAAGTGCTTTAGTGCCTCTTTGATTGAGGGCATCTCGGTTGGGCTTTCTTAAGTTGACCATCATCCGATCACTGACTGCGTGTCTATAGATTTCGAAACTATAAATCTGGAAGGAAGAGTGAGCGAAAGAGTGTGAAGTAAGTTCTTCAGATGTGTCTTGTTTTAACGGTTAGTTGTTTACAAAGAATAAGGGTATCTTACTGATTTGATACAAGTACATTGCAAGTAGTCAAGATGACTGACAACCTGAATCAATTAGGAATGTTTGATTCTGTTTCTTCACTAAGAACTACCTAAGATAAGGTCTTATTCATCGGTTTGGATGAGCGGTTATGAACCTAGGCATCTAGAGTGAATAGTTAGCGTGGAGGTACATCCGAGACTCATTTTTTTTAGGCGGTAACAGTATCAACCAGTTCAGCCAATCAGACTTGCTATTAAGTCGAGTTGATTTTATTTTTGAAGTAGGTTATTGTTACCCAATGCTAATCTTCCCCTCAAAAGGAGTCAAAATGGGTGAAAGATAAGTTTTCAGAAAAACAAAACACGAAATACTCTTTGCTTGTTGCAAACAATATTGCTTAGATTAAATATATGCAGGATGGATGACGGGGATGAATTTACGATAAGATTATTAGATGATGGGGTGGAATAGTTTTTGGACCGCTTCCCTTTTACATAGGATTTAATTATTCATTTGGGTGGACTTTGAATATTTGAAATAGAGCTTGTGATCTTCCACTGTTCAACGTAATGAATGTCAACTGTCACGAGAAGACAACTATAAAGCGGGAGAAAGTCAGGATCAGACAAAAATAACTGGGGAGAGCGATTACTTGTAGTTGGTATGGTATCAACGACAGTGATTTTTTGATTATTACATGTTTTATGACTTAATATTAACTTTGATGTACTCGAGGCTCCGATTTTAAGATTGGACCTTTAGTGAACTAATTAAGATGCCTTTTTTAGTATTACATTTTTCAGTTTACAGATTTTCTCGAAGAGAAATGAATAATATCGGTGCCTTATAGTGCGAAGTTTCTGTAAAAAGACATTCCATTGAGAACAAATGAGCTTCTGGGGAAGGTGCATTTTGTAAATATGATAACTCCTTTAAAGATCACAAAACTTCAGCAATAATATTTAAAATAGCGTTTGGCCGGGATTTTTTCCACCTGAAACCATTCTAGTTTTTTTAGAAAACCGCCCGTTTTATCTAAGAAATGAATATGAATTTTGTATCCTCAATATTGCAATTCAGCCCTTACTTTAATCTTTGCTCCATTCAAAATATTTAGAAGTGACCCTGAACTAATTAAGTACTTTTCAGTCGCAGTGGGCCGAGCTTTGTGGATAAGTTTGAAGGGCTGCCGTGTTATGGTACAAATGACTACTCGCGATCCGGAATCCGCTCCTTCTCTGACGAAAAAGCTCTTCAGCACATACTTCTTCCCAGAACTCCCCTCGTCCGTATGTCCGAATGGCACTCGCTACAACAATGCAGGTGAACCCATTGATAAGGGAAATCCTCTCGCATGGCACCACTACTCTATCAGTATTTCATTTGAACCTGAGACCGCCGACATCAGTGCCAGTAGCCTTCTTGTTGATGGAGAACTAGTCGGAACACTGGAGGCCTTCTCAAAACCAATCTATTTTGAGAGACAACCGAAGGAGTTCTTTACCCAATTGTAAGTTGTCGAGACCACACAAGAAATTCGTAAACTGCTCTGATGTGTAACTGAATTTCGCACCTGGCATATTTGATGATTCGAGTTAGAATCAAGTCAGGAATGTGTCCTATGCAGAAGGGGAAGGGAATCGGGTTGTAAGTACAAGAACTTCGTTTAGAGCCAGCATCCCGTTCTAGTAAGCGCCTGGTATTGTCGTTAGTCCCCCCGCCATACACTCCAAGTATCTGTCTGTCAGTCGGTTTCGTGGGGCTCGGAACTGTCCCGATTTAACGTTTTTTTGTTCTGGAGGTTTGCAGAAATCTCCCAACCCTTGGCAGGTAAATATAAAATGTATTTAAGTGTCTAACAATAAGAAAAGATTCGGGCTCACAGCAAGAACTTCGTATTGCTGTTTGAAAGGCTCAATCCTGTCTGAAAACAAATATTAAATTAGCTGAAAAAAAGCGCTTTTAACTTATCCAGTAGGCTCACATTTGTAATGCCGTTCGTAAAAAATAATTTACGTTTCTGACTTTGTGATAAGATCAGTTGTTTTTTCTTGAAATCACTTGCAATAGAACGACGATTAAATGGAGATTCTATTAAAATAGCATGAAATCTTGCCTTGAGATTCTTTGCCTACTACGAGTAGTTAAATCGTAGTTTTGATCAAGAAAAGTTATGCTACGTTATTTGGCCTCAGTACAGATCCTTGCTTGGGAGCTGGTTCAAAAGGCACATTTGTAAAATAAAAGGCCTTATATGACCCATTTGGATTTGCCAAGGGTAAATGTTTGCGTGGCCACTTGTTCAGTTATCCAAAGTCCATATTCTTCTATTTGATTGCCGCATTACGTGAATCATGTACCCGATGTAGAGGTAGTTTTTGACGTAACTAAGCTGCATTCGTTTTGTGTCCACGCATTGACATGAGACGCAATGGTAGGTACTTCCTGAATATCTGGCAACTCAGTTTATAACTACGTCTAAATGCATTCTTCATAGAAACTGACTAGACTTTAACGATTTATTGTCTGTCAGTTCCAAATACTCAAACGGTTAGGTTAACTTATGTTGCTGGTCAAAGCAGAAATTGGAAATAAACTCAATTTCGGTGATAAACTTCACTAAAATTGGACTTTGTTCTGCCGCCATTTAGACGGCTTGTAGCGAAAGCTTGCACCGAACTCTTAACATATTTATTTTTTTCTCCCTTTTAGTATTACTGTCGGTACGTGCTATGATCCAAGCATTCCATCTGCTCAGCAGTCCCTCAACGGAACTCTTGCAGGATTGACCCTTCTGTTAGGTCGAAATGAAGATCAAAGTGTTTCTAGATGTCTGGCTGAGTGCGGGGAAACTCTTCTCATTCCAAGGGCTAATCGAGTGAGCGTTCCTTCAAAGCCAGAATTAGACCCTGGAATAGAAATCTGATTGAATTCAATGACAAACGTTAAATGTTTCAATTGATTAGTTTGTTGGAAAAGGTAGTCTCTATTTTATAATAGTTTGATTAAGTCCGCCAGCTGCAGTTTTCATTGACTAGATCACAGTTTAGATCAATCGCTGCTATGCTCATACAGACATTCGTTTCAACTCGTTAATGTTTCATGCATGCAACCAGAGTTCAAAGATTTTCTGCATTCATAGCAAGTTCGAGCTCGTCAATCTGCCATATTTGTCACGTTATATCTAACAGTCTCTACCGCGACCATTAAAATTCAGGTGTACAGCTCAATGTGTGTTTGATCTTCAAGACATTCACGCAGTATTCCCCTGACCACCATAAATCTTTAATATTGCCCTATTATTTTGTCTCTTAAAGCTCTAACTACATCGGTACTGCCCATTGCCACTCTTTATATTCGTAAAGCGTATAGGAATCATAGAGACAAGTAATTATTACAAGAGGAGGACTACTCCGGTTAAACCGTTATACCTTTTTTATGACAGATGGATGGTACTTGTTCATGGTTAATATTGCAGACAGTTCTCAACCTTTACAATGAGAGGATGTTTACGGTCTTCGAGTGACGACTGGATGGTAGTAATCGTGTTGGTGGCCATGGTATAGTGTTGGGAAAGGTGGTCGTGGTAGGCCAATCAAACCTCTTCTACCCAATGGGCCATCGTGAAGGCTTAGAAAGATTTTAACATTGGCGCAAGTTGTAACGACTTTGGAAACATATTCCCGAGTTTGTGTCAAAGACGAAAACATCTCAAGTAGAATATTTGGTTTGTACTGTTTAAATACAATAATCACCGCCTTCAGGCCAACCGGGATTTGAGAAGGCTCAGGTGAAGAATGAATGGAAATGAAAGGTTAATGCAGGAAGGGTATAATTTACCGCGACATCGGGGAACATTTATCATTGCATAAAGTCCTTCGCAAACCAAGAGAAAGATTACCCTAAGGACTGGAAAGTGCAAAAAAAATACTCATCGTCCATTTTTCTAGTTGAGAAAATCTGTACGTTAGTCAACAGGATTAAAATCTTTTCATAAGGCAGAAAAGAAGATTGCAAGAATAGATTCTCAAATTTGAATGCTTTTTCGTACGCACAGAACTAAATGCTACCGATTTCTGTGGAGGAAGTATCCATCGGTAGGCATTATTATATCATTGAAGCGATTACATTTTTATAAAATCGTTAAGAGAAATGTGCATTCGTAAGGAGAGGAAAGACATTTTCCCGTAGATCATTTTTGAGTACGCAAGACTGCATTTTTCCTTTGTTTGTTGGATCTCGCCCAATTTTAGAAGCTCGATTCCCAGTAAGTGTAACACTCCAGTTGAGTAATCAGAATGTCGTTAAGTTAGTTCCGTGCGAAGTTCATTGCAGATCAGAGCACTTTGCCCGTCTTTTATGTACTTCAAATTTCGTGCTGAGTATCATTTATAAACGCGCTATTTCATTTTAAATACTCCATTATTATCGAAACATGCGTTGTTTTGTCACTTTAACCTATGTGCCAATGTTTTCAACAGCACTTCCAATAAGTAGTTGCTTGAAGGCCATCTCCTCTTCTCTGCCATTTGAAAACAACTTTTATTTTCAAATGTCACTGCCAGTTATTCTTTCGCAATATTAGCTTTGATGATCCTTTTCATTTTCACTTCCACCGATGGTATTCCAGTCCTAAGCTTAAAGACTATTTAAGTAGAATATGTTTCTGGAGGTAATTAATCAACAAAGGCAAAAACACTCCTTCGGTTTACTCCACCAAACAATCCCAATTAGTTCGTTTTCTCTCTCATCGTCGCCTTTTGTGTCCATTAATACTTGAACTTTTCCGTCACTCTCCTCACTATCCTGTATCCAAGCCCTCGCTGGTTCTTTGAGCTGACAGCTTTACGCACTGTTACCTCTTTGCAACGACCACGCATTGTCTTCGGTCTGCATCTTTGGCTGTACCGACCACATCGCTCTGATCCACGGTTCATTTTATTCAGAGAAAAGTGCTGCTTGCGCTGTTTTGCATTTGGATATTAACATTGTTAGACCTATACCGTATCATATAGAAGGTGACTTTTCACAATCCCAGATAGCGATTAACCTAAGAGCAGAAAACTTTGTAGTAGCTTAAGTAATAGGCTACGAAACACTACGGCTCTCTGTCTTTTTATTCGCAATTATATGGAGAAAAATATTTACCATCACCTACATGCGTTAGAAGACTTTTAATCTGCCTGTTTCAATTCACCTAATTCCACCTAATTACTGCACACTCATTCGATGTGTCCATTTTACGTCTCCCTAGAGCCAAAAAGGCAAGTTGGCTTTTCTAGATACTAAACCTTCTAATTCTCACACATCAGTGTGTCCAAGCAGAGCAGACTTGAAGTAACCAATCTGACCATAAGCTAATGAAAGTGCTATCTTCATGCATGTGCGATCCTAAGCTGAACGGCTCAAACCAGAGGGTCTTACTTTGCCTGTGGGAACTATCAAGGCAAAAGCATATACGAAAATCTATCTCATAAAGCGGATGTACCATGAAAAATAGGGGGAATTTTTGAGTGATCAACAAAATAATTATTATATCACCTGTCAACGTACGAATAGGCGTGGGATTGCGGTTAGACAGACAGTATCTAACCTTAAATTTCGCCTATTATTTACTACAATAATAAGCAATCAATTGAGCAGAAGTTTTTGAATGAAGCTTACTGATGCACAAGAATGCGGAAATTGGAAAAATCTCCTGTTTTACTTGCTCATCCCTCTTGTTGGTATTTATGGCTTGTCTGCTTAGTCGGAATTGGTGCCAAATTTAAACCAAAATTTTTTTCCAATATTTTTGGTATTATATACTACTTATTAGTGTGAATTGCACATTTTATTTTCCTTGTTCGATTGCCCATTGTAAAAATAAGTGTGACTGTGATTTTAATTATTTAGTCCTGTATTGTTACATAATCTTATAGACCTGGATATGCAAATTATGAATCGTCAGCATTCCAGAAATTTCATTCGAATTTCTGGAATGCTGGTAACTTTATCTAATGAAAGTGAACAAGCTAATAATAATTTGATAAGTTAGAAGTAGCACGATTGTTGTCTGTTGAATTAATCATGAAACAAAGTTGTTTCGAAACGAAAATCCTCCGTCAACTGCACTTTCGAGGAAATAATAACATCGGCCAAACGTTATAAACAAAAAATGCGATTAATCGAGACCAAACTGAGCGAGACTTTTGATATATTTAGGAAAGTGAACTGCAGTGATTGAATTGTTTCCAAAAGGCTCTTAAGATGGCAGTTTTCTAAGGTTATTTCAGAGCCTATAAAGCGTTAATTTGTTTAAAGGTATCTTAAAATACGTTACCTGCCCCTTTAGCCAGGGGAAAGGGGAAATGACTCCCCATTCAATAGGGTTAAACAAGATGATATTTGGAAGTGCATCTTACCAGATTACGCCCATTCGTTTAATAAATCATAGCAATGAGTTTGACAAAAAATTTCTAGTCGTACCCAAATTTAACAACAAATGTATTTCTAAAGAACAAAGGTGAATTTTCGATATAGTTGTTCACCTTCTCACTTGAATGAGAGAATTTAACTTTAAAATGTGATTTACTAACTATATTTTCTCTATTCTTCAGTTAATAACGGATGATGTGACCGTTCTTCTCAATAACGACAACATCGAGATTGAAACGGTAACCGCCAAGGAAGCCGCAGAGTTGATCAGTAACGTTGCCTATGTGAAGCCATGGCCATTTAGCACTCAACTCTCCTACGATCCTAATGGTTCAAAAGATCGTGTTATTGAAATCACAACTGTCGTCAGGTTAGTTATGTAATCAGTGGCGCATTCATTTGGTTTGGCCTGTTAAACGTGGAAATCATTTCAGATCATTTGGTGCTGTGAACGTTTTAATGCAGATCAAACCCATTTCGATGGATGGATTATCCATCTTTTATAAGCTATGCTTTTTTTTCAAATCGGAACACTTGCTTGGGAATAAATGTAACAAGCCGTGCTAATTAGTAAACTCGTCCTCGACCTTTCGCCTCTCTCTAGCACTTCGATTTGACGACTTTTCGCCTTCCATTTCAGCATGATTCTTCCAAATTTCCTCTTATTCCAAATTGTTTCTCTACGGGAAGTTTTGCATTAGCTTTCATACCCCTACTTTCGTTCACTCCTCCTTTATGAACCAAGTTCGCAGACAATGTTTTTGGTTATCTTTATAATAACCCTATCGAGTCTGAGATCATGAGCTCAAACTGTCCTCCTTAGACTTTTCCATAATTGGTCTTCTCCTCTAAATAAAAACTAAAACAAAAGGCCCTTCGTGCATAGTTTCATGTCCGGTTAACCGCTATAGGGCAATCATAAAGGCAAAACACATTTCCTCCTGCTTTCAATTACGGCTTAATTTTTCATATTTCAGCTTGCTGAACTTATGTGTCGGAGTGTAAAAAGAAAAATCGCATTTTATTTCGACTTAATTTTCTTAAACTATAATCCTTAAATAAACTTTTCTTTGCTTTTGAATTTTGAAGCTAGTGTCTCATTTGCCGATGTTTTGACAAATCCAAGTACCATTGATGTCTTTTTTGGAACAATCTAAGGGCTACAGAGGTACCCCTGACAGACCTAAATGCCTGATTCCACATTACCAACAGCGACTTGTACTTAATTGGAAACGAATGAATCTTGCATATCTTTGTCATGGGGGAAGAATGAGACATAGGAATTGATGAGTCGTCAAAGCAAAGACTATACCGCTCTCTATACTGTACTAATTCCAAACAAACTTACTGAAATATTAGCTTCTCTCCTCGAATCCCTGACAACTAACTTCAGCGGTTATCTTCGGCACGAATTCTAACTAAACTCTGTACAGATTATGTCTAGACACAAAAGTTAACCTGACCTGCCTGATATAATGCCTTTCTTTTAGACTTCATATTAACTATTGGAAGTGCATTTGAGTCATTTGGGGGCGATTTTATTACTTTAGTTAGGTATCTGGAAAAAGCTCGCCACTGTATAAGACTCAATAAACTGGCTTTATTTGAGTTAATAAAAAAACCAGTCTCTTCAGCATTATCGTGTCAATGCAGACCTCATCAAAGACCTTGAATGTATTCTACAGCTGCAGCTTATCATAAAAGATGCGGTCCGCGTTTCATTAGTAGGAATGGTGTGCAGTCGTCGAATGCAGGAGAACTACGCCTTACACAACTTACTACTAACACTTACAATAAGTAACATGAACGACAAATCGTTTTGCTTTCATATAAAGCTGCATTAAATTTCGAAAAGCAATCGTCGATGTACCATATTTCAAAAAAACGTTCACATTGGTGTATATAAAAGTTTAAGTCGCCCTATGTTAATGGATGACTGGGTTTCGGCCCAATTTTCCACTCAAAAGAAACTCATAAAACCTCAGAGAGGAGAAAGAGGGCGCTGAAAATCATGATTTGTTCGCCTTAATCCACTGACTCCACTCTCTCAAACCCACACATTGAAAGCTCTATATTTCTGACCAGTTAGTGCCTATGCATTCTGGCTTTGGTGGTTATAATGATCTACTTGATGGGCTGTTTAATCAGATCAGTAAAATATATGTTTTATAAAAACAAACAATCAGTAATATTATTTATTGAAGGCATCGCTTACTTGCTATTTAGGATGGTGCTACCTGATCATTCACAATGATAGGAATGCGATTTTCCTCAGTGATTTGTAGCATTAATAAAGTTATTTAATGCAGGCCGTTTAATAAATTATTAAATGCTGTAGGCTTATAGCAAAATAATTTTCTGTCCTTTTTAATGAATTTTGAATTGTTGTTTGTGGCTTTTCCTTTTGGCGCAGCACAATAAGATCTCTTAAAATTTTCTAAAGCGAATCTGTGTAAAATCACAATGCTGCAACTTTTAGGGTTGCTGGCTTTATTATTTCGTATGTATTTTGTCCTAAAAATGGTTTTAGATCATGTCTTTTTTTTTCATTTAATGTCAAATGCCTTTAAAGTTTGCTCACTAATCTACTGTCAATCTTGCTTGTGGGTTTTAGATGTGGTGCACGTGAATTGAGTAACGTTAGTACAGCAATAATTCCTCTAATTTTGGATGAATCGATAGCAGAGCCCTTGAATGATACTGCAGAAGCTTTGTACTCCAACTGGGTGCCTCAGAATGAAAGGATTATTCCGCCGTCACCTCTGGCAGCAGTGTCACAAGATGAACAACAGCAGCCTCAACCAACTATTGTTCTAGCAGTCATTGGAGAAGAAACTGTACGTGCAGATATTCCAGTCTTGGAACCTGGAATCACTATGTTCCCAAGACTGGAATTTACCTTCACGAATGTTCCCTGTAAGTTTAATCAGGTTTTCCAACTTGCAAGATTAAGGAAGTAACATTAGCTGCAAATATTATTAAAGCTAATACTAGGATGAGGTAGTCGTTGAGACCCTGCTTAGCCTGGACTTAGTCAGATATACCTCAGATTTGCGTTGAGTCTTCCTCTAGTTTATCTTTACTCTCAAAGTCCCTCCTAGTCCAATTTTTGTCCCTCTGGTTAAGAGGACTCTCAGAATATCGTACATCCAGATGTTAAGGTAATTAACCTTCCTCTAACAGATTTTATTGGAACCTTTGCATTAATAGGGTTTAATTTTAAAATACCCTGTAACTCTCTATGGTTTTTTGCTATTTTGGGAGTACATTCTCGCTTGAGTATCGCTGGTAGTAAATATACAGCATTTCATTTATTCAGAAAATATTCCTCTGCAATATTTAAGGCGAATTATTTACCCGTAAATCTGACATATCCTACAATTTTTCCAAAACAAGCCTTAAAGCCAGACCTTTTTGGATATATCATTTTGACAAAAAATTACGAAACCTTGCTATCAACAAAGGTAATATATGTACTGCCCCTAGATCCATTCAGTAGTCTAGCAGCCATTATTTAATGCTATACAACAGCTTTCTGATAATTCACTACTTAGATCTATGCCTTCATTTCCGTCCTTCTCATCCAGTGATTAATGGATCTATGACGTGTTTTTGGCCATTCACTCCATAGAGCAGGACTGAACTCTTCTATTAGCAAAGCGCGCTAGCACTCAGCAAATCAACTCATAGCGAAATAGAAGAAGAAAACATCAGCGATTCTGTAGTATTTTTATTTTTCCCGGTTTCATTTTCTTTTGAAGTCTTTTGAGATCTTACCGGCCGATTCCGAGCTTTGCAGACCTTAAAGTAGCCTGGCGATTGTCATACAAAAGGCGTAATTGTTCAAGATTACCCTTTCTTTTCATCACTTTATTCGTGTTCTTCATTAATGCCTAAAGATAAATTGCATTATCCGAACCCTGACAAGTGGTGCTTCTTTAACTCAAGAAATTAGCTCTTTGTAATCTAGATAGTTCTAAGGTTTCTCATAAAGAAGTTTCCCACATTTCTGTCAAAACGATCTTGTGCGTCAGCTCATTTATCATTGCTATGAGGTAAAGGAATCATAGAAGTTACTCTGAGCTAAGGAAGCCCTGTTTCCGAAGATCATTTTCGTCATCAAACACTTGACTTCATATTTCTCCTTTCCTTGCCAAGTCATTTTTTAAAATAAATACTGCTTCTCATAAGCGTTTCACAGGCGTTTCAGTCTTTAAGTTGCCAATTTATTTATGTAGCTGATCATTGAGAAATGCTTCGATACAGGTATAAATTTTGCTCGAATTCAGCTTACCTTTGCGTTAGTTGGTCGGAATTCAACGATATGCTATTTTTTTTCCCTACATACCACTGTATTTATAGTCAAATGCTGGCTTTTTACTAAGAGAACAAGCCTCGAAACTGTCCCCAAAAGCAGTACCATCCATATTTTAAACATAGGATTCTAAAATTTGGGAAAACAAGATGGGTTCTGGTAGCAAGTTAACATAACCCTATGCAGTTGATTTGGCACTGGTAACTGGAAAGCGAGTTCGGTATTGGCTTTTGAAATAGCTGATCTGGAACTTCCGTCGTCCAAAGTGCACGACTATGGCGCATTCTTGCGATCGTATTCGAGAAATCGCCACTTAAATAATCGAGAGAATAAATTGCATAATTAGTTACCGAGCAGAAAATGAATAATGCTGGCAGGTTGTGTGATTTCGTATCCCGATTTCCATTTTTTCAAGTTCAGACAACAAGTAATTCTCGCCTTTATTTTTCATTATCACCCTAACCCTAATCCGTTTCGCTTTTGTTAAGCAATCACTGAGAGGGTTGCCTATAAACCAGCAGTAATTACATTCTTAATGGCACGTCAGTTATTGCAGTAGAGGTCATGAGATTGGATGACCACACCTAACACACCGACAAATCATTGTCTTCAATTGCAATAGTTTGTTAGCATATTCAAATTCACGTAAATGACTACTTTATTTGAGGCGGGTCTGCGTACCCATAGATCTCTTTCCTCTGCACCTCTAAATTTATAAATGGCATTCTTTCATTTCTCTTCCCTTCTCTGTCCGAGTGACTTAGTAACCTGACTAGTACCAGAAACCTAATGCATCATTCTGCTAACTTTTTAAATCATGGTAGAAAGAAGCACATTATTGTTTTTTTGCAACAAGAGTGAAGCTCGGCACCAACACATTTCTAGACAAACACTAAACTGAAAATCCTAGACACTCAAAACTAGGACCTGAAGTGAATTAACAGAGCAGTTCAAAGCTTATTCACCCACGAAAATCAGCAGCCATTTAAAGCAACGCGATTATAAATCTTAATTAGATTTAATTTCAACAACGCTTATTTAAACAACATCTCACTCACTTCAAAAAAATTGTTTGTTAGTCAAACTCGGTGTCAAATTTAATTTTTGGCCCTAAAAATTTTATCAAATGAACGAATACCTTTCGCTTTCTTGAATCGTTCATTTGTGTGGTGTAAAAGTGTATTTCTAAACACGATTTTTCTTTTTGGCACTGCAATTACATTAATAAGTAGTGTTTCTAAAAATTTTTTTTTTATTTGGTGTGGTAGGGGAAACGATAAGCTTAAATCCAAGCATGAACAAGTTGCCAAACTATGTTTCTCTGCCTCTATTCTACTCCTCATTTAGAGTAAAAAGGCATCTTTGTTTCACTTATAAAATAAGTTCGTTTAAAACTGACTTATTTGTAAAGCTTGTTTATCCACCTCCTTTTTGCACTGCTAATCCGAATTTCTTATATGTTCATATATTAAAATATTTCTAGGCCATATATATAACGTAAAGGATGAAGTCGTAACCGCTAAGGTATATATTATAGCCAAAATGAATTCCGCGGCGAGATCTGCCGCGATGTTTGTTTTCGACCAATGCCTCGTCATGCCCGTCGATGGAGGTAGTTTGGACTCCGATGGTGGTGAACGAATTATCTGGCCAGCAGGCCGCGCTTTTGAACTCGGTGTCTCCGTTGAAGCCACGAAGGAAAGAATCCTCATGAAGGGTCGAAAGACTGCCAATCAATATGCCAGTCTTCTCCGCGGACTCCGCTACTGGCCACCGGTTGAAATCGATAAACGCTCTAATGATAAAGATCTCGTATCCGGTCTGCTTCTCGAACGAAGATTTCAACTCGTCTGCTCTTGCAATAGCGCCGGCTTCAACACAAACCCCTTCACTGTTAAGGTAAGCGATTATGCTCATATTTTTCGAATGAACCTTTTCTTTGTTCAGATTTCACATTAAGGTAGGTTTATAATTATGTATTCGCTCAGTAAAAGATCTTCCATTTTGTTTTGATGAGAAGCCAAGAGAGAGGAAGAGGACCGGAGTAAATAAAATGTAAATTTGTTGAATGGGCAAGTGTCCAGTCATGATTTGTCGGAATCGTTTAGATTGTTCTGATATGACCAACGAATAACAGCATAAATTATTGCTCTTTGTTCTCCAGAGGATTTCTCCTTGAGGCCTAACTCCCTGCTAGGAGGAAATATTTAATGAGATAAGGTTTCTTTACTCGTAATATTCTCTTACAGATTCTGCTAAGTTCATCACTGGTGGCCAATGAGGTACAGGCTGGGAAGAATGTTGTTTTCTCTGACAACTCCCGTAACCCTTTAAGTGGTTACGATTATGCTGATGACGATTACGATGAAGACTACAACGACGATTCTCTGTCCGGCAACGATCCAGGTTGGTCTGGTTCCATTCAATGGCCTCTTGTTGCAAGTGCGCATTCAATTACTTCAATAATCTAGCAATTTTATGCCATTTTGGAAATGGCTGTTACATTTTTATGTCTTTTAGATACTTATCAGGGAATGAATCCATCAGCTCGGTACGACTCGTCTTTAGAAAGAGCTCAGTTCGCTCATTCGAATAAAGAAATACGCTCGGCTAAGACGCTTTCTCTTCAGGATAAAGATACTGCACACGTAAGGCAACTTTACAGCCTAACATGTGCTTTCTTTCAAAAATACAAATCTAAGAAACCTTACTATCATCTGATAGTGGTGTTCTAAACCGGGAAGCTACTGTCTTTTTGAAGTTTAGTAATTTAAGGAAAGAAATACATAATTAACGCACATATATGATACGAATAGATCTCCGGTGCTTCAGGAATATTTGCAGAATCTTTAGTCTCTCAGAAACATACTTTTATTCCCGTCGTATATTCTTCGTTCTGAAATCGTCTTGGCACTCCAGGCATTTCAAGCAGTAGTTCGCTTACCACTGTGCCAGCAAAGCTGCGCTTCGTTTTGTTCAAAGGCAATTTTTAAACACTGCACAGTTCCACCAGTGAATAGTGATTTAAATGTTCTCGTTCAACAAAACACCGTCAAATGCAAATCCAAGGCCCAATCAGTAGCCGGTCAATAAAAAAAATGACAGTTCCATTGGTTTGAAACCAAATGTCTGTGTTTGCTTTTGACCATCATGAAATGTCATCTTTAAAGTCACTACTATTTGCACTATCTCATAATCATAAATTCAGTCAAACAAATTTTAACCCAGTAAACAAACTGAACTTCAACTCTTTATTGCCATTTCATTTAACTACCTCAGTCGGATGGAATTAGCTAAATATTGTGTGGAAATTCATTGCGGATTTGTTGTTTTTTTAGTTTTAACCTCTTATTTTCATTATTTTTTTCTAATTTATAAAACTCTAAACCTCGTCCATTATGTAGATGGACAGTTTTTTTAAGACCAACATAAATCGTTTCTCTAAGTCATTTCTTTGTCTGAGGCTCTAATCGAGAACGGCAATGATCTAACGCCTGGAAAAACGAATTTCTTGAATGGATTTGGTTAAATCTGTTCAATAAACAGAATTTACTTGTTTGCTCTTAATTTTACTTCTAACATAATTTTTGACTTTGGCTCAACAGCTTATAAGCGGCAATTAATCATTTTTCCTTCCGCCTTATAGATATCTGAAGGGTCTAAAGCCAGTACCTTGGGCCTTGCTATCGGCCTAGGAGTGACTTGCATCGCGGTCATGGTAATTATTGCGGCTTTCCTCGTCTCAAAATCCAATGGTTTCCACCAAGGACGATTGAGCTTTTTCCGCCGAGGAGATCGAAAAACTGTTGGGCGTCTTCAGTTCCGTCCTGAGGCCAGACTTAATGTCATCGAGAATCCAATTGAACAATTAGAGGTAATAATCATTCATATTCTACCCATGAGTATCATGTGCTTTAGGTTAAATTCTTCTCTCATTTTATTTTCATTCTTTCAAATCTTTTTAAGATGAGCTTAAAACTTAAATTAGCTATAGAGAGTTTTCGCTAGAGACAATGGAACAATTGAAAGCGATTCAGAGTTCATATTGATGAATTCGGCTTGTCCATTCTCCTTCATCTCTCGACGTTTTCAACCTACTGGGCCAGATGTTTTTCTGCCCCCCAATTGGAATCTCTAAGGTTCATAGGTTCAACTTGACAATATGGGAGCACACTAACTTGAGGATGCGCGCTTTGGAGGCAGTTGTTTCAAAATAACAAGAAATTTTTCACTGTTTAGTTTTAGCAGAATAAACAAAAAATAGTTCTTAGAAGTGAGAGTGTTTCTCTATTTCTGCTATAACAGCATTCTTGAAATGACCGTCCAGGTGGCTTAAGCGGCCCCATGAAGAATTCTCTAAGTCAACTAAGTCCTTGATCAGCTTTTAAATCTGGGTTCATTTAGTCACCCACTGCCAGAGTTTCATTTTAGTTTCATATGAATGAGTCGAGTCGTTAGCTAAATCATCGTGTTTCCAATCTCGCACTTTTTCTGTGCGTTCCATTTCATGTTCTGCTGTGCATTATTAATGCGAATTGTGTAGACTCCTTACCTACTGGTGAACATTTCCCCTACTCCACCTATACTATTTTTGCTCAGTTCGTTCTCATCAGTAAATAAAGTACAAAGGAAGAAGATGAGAGAGGTGCGTGAGAATCAGATGACCGGTTCCATTTCTCTGTGCTCAGGAGAGAGAAAAATGGGTCATCTTGAGCATATACTCCACCAGTAGCCTTTTCAGAGCAAGAATTCGCATGGCTCGTGCGTTCCCGATAATTCTCCTCGAAACCAGGCGTTCGCCTATGTGCATGTGTGCATGTTTGTGTTCAACACCGCCTTTTCATCTGTGGAGCTTTGTTCGCATGCTTCTTTATTGTGAGCCACCGAACGATTGCAGTAAGATATTATCTAAGACCTGATTTAGGGCTTGACCATCGAGTCACAAACTCATTTTTGTGGCGATTCTGGATTCCACATTTTTTTTCGGCAAACCATAGAAATAATTGAAAGAGTAGACAATTTTGTTAGCTGCAACCACAAATTACGTTCGAATGCTAAAGTGGTAAAGTTTATACACTGAAATTAAAATTTTTAGCGGTCTAATTAAGGTATAGCAAGTTGTATAAAAACTCAGAGGGACTGGAAAAGACCCCCCACTTATATAGCTTCCGCTTAATGTACTCTCAATTACTTGAGTTCGAGTTCCTTTTCTCCGAATTCCCAGACTGTCCACCTCGGTTCGGCTTCGTGTTCAGCTATCTCTGCGGTTTTTTTTTTCGTTTCTCTGCTTGATTTGATAAATATCTTCAATAAGAGAGCCTCTACCCCTTAGAATAGTGTATTTGGTGTCGCTCTTGGACACCATCTGATTGGCGATTTGTCCCTCTCTTTCTGAAGTACTTATTGCGTGAGTGTATCACATTTGTACTTATATCGTACTAAATACCAGAAGGGGTCAGGATAATGAAAAGCAGTACCAAATAAGGACATCATCATACACTGCGCATTTTCGAAGTATTGACATGAGCAACATAAAGAACAACAAGAAATATTGATTTCAAAGCTACTTGAAATTGGAATAAGGCATGGGAACCCAGGATTATAATACCTAATAATTCTTGGCAGACCTTTCTTGCATTTCTTGACTTGCCTGTATTTCAAGGATTCTGACAAATCGTGTTCAGCGAGGAGAGGCAATATCGCCCTCCTTGGGAACTTGTAGCTAAGATGGTTCAGACAATGGCTTGGACCTGTTTTATTCATCATTTGGTGTGGGAAGTCAGGGTTCTGAATGCTTGGGTCTTTTACAGTTAATCAGAGGAACCATATTCGTAAATAATTTTAACCGCCAGGACTTCAAGCTGCCGTTTGTCTTCAACTGTATCAAATGAATTCTTGGTTGACAAAGTTCTGATTGCAAAGGACAATGCTCCGCTTATTAGGCAAAATTATATTTCAACAATGTTCAAGCCATCAGTTTTGGTAGACAATCGCTACTTATACAGTGCGGATTTTCTCCTGTTACTTTCGTTTTATTGAAAATGTGTTTAGTTTCAAATAGTTCCAACCTTTTTTTTCAAACGGGTCTCTAAAACGTATTAGTTATAGTTAACTTTCTCTCAGCGAATTTTCTAGATAATATTCATAATTTTTATTAGGACCATTTCTAGTGTACTCATTGTCTGTTGCTTTCAAGGGCGGAAAGCTGAATTGGCAGCCACCAATTGCAACCCCAGCCCCTACACTCTCTGAGGGTCTTCCAGGTGTCCATGTTCCTTACGGCGCTCATGATGATCAATTCGATGCCGAGACACGTTCCTTTAACGGTCTATTTGAGGAGGATGATATCATTGACGAAGCTGGACCCTCTGGCGACGAAGCTGCCGCAGCTTTGGAAGATGTTGATGATTTTGACGATGGTGAAGTTGGTGTAATGTCGCAACATATGGAAACCAGGACTTCAGTTGATGCTCATCACGTTAGAGGCGATGAAGAGGACGAAAGCGATGATGGTGAAGACACCTCTTTCAGTGTTGGGCCAAACCATCTGGATTACGTCACACTGCCGCCTCTTCGCCGGGAATTCAATCCAAACGTCTGATTGACGAAAATGAGCTGCTCGGACTCGCGCACAAACATCTTCGATGTTGCATGCTTTGTCGCAATTACCGTTATTGCTGTCTATGTCATTATTAATCCCTACCCTAAAGCCCTCACCGTTCTTCGTTTCGCGTTTCATAAACCGCTCTGCCTCCCCGTCCACTTTCGATCACTGCAACCCTTTGATTGGTACAGGCTCTCTGATTTGCCCACGTAAATATATAGCCGTGTTTCCTCTCGCTACCTTTCTTCAATATCTTCTCTGTTGACTTAATTTTTACTTATTGAAACTGCAACTATTATTGTTACTGTCCGAACAGATATACATTAATTCTGTGAGGTGATGCTATTACCTCCCAATTGAGTATGCACTTTCAAGTCCATAATAACGCCACTTTTATTCCATACTAAAATTATAGCTCAAAATATTTGTTAGCGC
This sequence comes from Moniezia expansa, assembly GCA_019097775.1. NCBI lineage: Eukaryota > Metazoa > Platyhelminthes > Cestoda > Cyclophyllidea > Anoplocephalidae > Moniezia > Moniezia expansa. The sequence continues at coordinate 13,475,425 of JADFDV010000072.1, forward strand.
ATTCTTCAACCACCTTACACAAACTGAATCACCTTCTTAGACACTGAATCATTTCGGAACAATACAATCCATGTGTCAGACAAGCGGGTGTTTGCTGAACCATTAAGAAGCGTAGCGTCTTGATTATTCTTCATGTTTACACCTAGCTACACTAAAATCCACACTTTTGATGCAGTAATTCGCAGTACTCACGGCCTTGCCTTATCTTAAGCTCTGTAGGCCTTTGCTGATTGAAAGCCCTTTTAATAATATCCTGACATTGAAACAGCACGAAATAAGAAAATAAGCACCTGCTACTTACTGATTTGCCCTGCCTGAAAACCTCGATTAGAGTGGGTGTGTAAGCCTTGCAATAATAACTCTTGGTGCCTAATGTGTAATCTCATAGGACACGTGGTTTGAACATGAAGCAGGTTTTGACAAAGCATCGGCTCATCTGCTATAACGCAGCCCAACGAGGTTCCCATATCAGTGCTTTTGTAGACCTAATGAGGGAAGAACTATTGGGTATGCAATCACTTATCAGATGTATGACGAGCTTTAGGACTGTTAAGGGTAAGGTGTCGGGGTTCGTTTGTGATTCCACTTTTCCAAATGGGCGGACAACATGATGAAACAGCCGCTAAGATAAACCCGATGAAAACATGTGCCTCTTCACACCTAGAATTCGGAGATATTTGAAAAATTCAAAGTGAAAGCTCAAATCAAAACTTGTTTACGATCTGCCCATATCAGAAGAAAGTAAGAGGGTTTCGAGCAAGACAGAGAGGATATGAAGAATGGACTCCCAATCAAAGGGCGCATTTCAAAAGTATGAGCAGCAAAATACTAGCCTTACATTTCTGTTTTCAAGGACTCTAGCTGGAATATTCGTACTTCGAATGGTGCCACGTGCGAACTACATCTGGAGATGTGATTGATAATATCTTCTCACACATTTTACCAAAACGAGTAAATTAACACACTACGAGAAACGAAATTGCACCTTGAAGCAAAGCATACAAGCGAAATCTAGATAATGGACGAGCTTAAAGGCAGCAGGAACACACGCGCCGAAGATGTATGGAGGCAAAGGACAAAGAATAAATCACATGAGATTATCTATTGCGCAGTGAACTCTAGACGGAGAAAAGGGAGACTTAAGAGAAATTATCTTCATAATGAGTGCCTGGTAGTTCTAGTGGTCGCATTCGCATTTGGCCCATCGGCAAACGTTCAGTAATTCGAAGGATCATCGGTACTAGCTGGATACCGATCTGCAGCCGGACAGCCACTTGAGAAGTCATCACTTAATTTACATTCCCTATCTTCGTGGTACCTTCTCTCTCCATAATGGCTCCAATATCATTCATATTATTGACTGTGGCAACATAATGATACCCTCATTAGGCCGTTTAGACTCTCTTGTAATCGGCAGCAATGTAACATCTCATAAATTAAATACTTTGGGCATGCTTTGTTTCACTGAAGGGTCTTTTAGTGATCTCGTAAATCTAGTTTCTATGAGAGCTAATTTCTTACTCGCGCAGAGCCGACTGCTGATTGAATAACATACGAGTTTGCTTGGTATGTCAATAAAGGCAAAAATGGTAGCCCTGTTTATTTGTTAATCCAACTTTCTCTTGGCACAGAGCGCATTATTGTAGAACTTGCTCCAGATGGTGATGGATAGGAGTGCGTCTCTCACTACTTGTTAAAGTAGCCGAAGTTACGCGTCTGAACAATCACTGACTAGGTATCCATGCAGAAAAGAAAAAAGGCATTTCAACATCCATGGCGTTAAGTGGTCAGTAAGTACTTTTCTGTAGTAATGGCGATATTACTGACAAATAATTAGAAAAACTACCAAAATCTAAGGCTATTAAACGAAATAATAAGGCGGATTAAAGGTCACTACATCATATGATCACGTTCAGTGAGCTTCTACCTCGATTCGATCCTTATCAGGGGAAGCCACTTTACGCCCTGGTCGTTCTTTTAATGACCAAAAAATCACCAAATATGTGGACTCGATGCGTTTTTGACAGAAGACCTCTATATTTAAACGGTCCCTCAAAGATGAACCAAATGCTGCAGACCAATGGTATAATTAAATCGAGGCATTTCAAACTCAAAGGTTTATTTATCTCCGCAAGCCTTTCTTTGGAATCGGAAATAAACAAAACCTGTCAAACACAATTGATCTTATGCAGTCAGGTCTCTTTTTTAGTAACTGATATCTACAGTGAAAAAGGAAGTTAAGACCGATAGCCTTTGATCATTCAAAATGCAGACATGAAAGGTTAAAGTTGACTGGACGGAACATCTTGGAGCCATCCTGCCACGGGGAAAATAATAGTACCAGGTAATTCTAACACAAATGGAATCCATAAGCACCCAAGTTGTGCAGGGCAATGCGCACAACGGGAGAAACGGCCTCTGACTGAAGGAGTTCCATTAAATTAATGTCATCGGGTGCTACTTAGAGATTTGTGCCAAGGCCAACAAAGTCATAGGATGACTTTAATGAGTGATTTTAAAAGAATGGTAGAATTTCGGTTTTTTCTTTCCATTCGATTGAAGTCTACAAGTGCGCTCACAGAAATCATGCTGGACATCTTATTTTTGTTCCACTCATGAAAATATATGCCTTGTAGTTGAAAATTGCAAGTTGATGTGTAGGTGTGCTAGCGTTTGCTAGTGGTGCAGAGCGAAAATGAAAGTTCTTGGAGGTGGCGTCGCCACGATTGGCTGAGGGAACAGATACGTAAACAAACCAGAAATATTTGTACCCTTAATGTTAATGCGCATGGCTACGGAATAGCCCGAACTCGGAACGATTGGTACCTGGACATCAGGATTCAGATCGCCTGGTCGAGCTTTCACAATGTCCTCATCGAAGCATGGATGGTCTAGATTGGAGACTGCAGCAATTGAATGAATTAACTAATTCAAGTGAATTCTGAAGACGGTGCATAGGGGCACTATTAGGACGTATTATGGTGCAAGAGAATTGAGAGACTGGGTCATCATGCTTTCCTCTTTTCGTCCTAGTCAGGATTCGTTTTGCAGAATTTGGCCCCTCTATGGCTGCTCGGCGACCTCGTCAATCATCACCACAGTGCACTATCCTATCTGAGGTGGCTAATGTATCTTCTGACATAATCAGCCATGAATGGTGTAAGTGTCAACTATTTATGTAAAAATCAAACTGAAGTGATGTTTGAAAGAATAAAGTCTAAAAAAAATAATGAATCCATTAGATTTCATCTTATAGACGACTAAAAACAGTTTGGTTTCGTTAAAGGACTTGCACTTTCGTTTGCTTATAAAACCCGGTGTGTATTGTAAAAATTGATGCATCCACTCAAACAAATGCTTCCGTAACCTCAATACCATCGGATGAGCAGACAAACTTAAGTAAAGGGAGCTGATAAAAAGTCCTAGTTACTTTAAAATGGTACCTCCCTAACTTACTTACTTCATGTACTAGCTAAGTTATGCTAAAATTGCTTAACTATTTTATCATCAGTAAAGTGAGATTAAAGCCGAAAATCCACGGTTCAAAGTATTTTGAACTGGGGTTTGCTTCACAAGGAGAAAGAAACTAGTTCCCCTTGCATTTACACCAGAATTCAAAGGTGATTGTATTTGTCAGATATAACATATTTTGTATTGAACATTTAATTGCTATGCAATTTCACACCAAACTGATTTTAATATTGTTTTTTTACGACATCTCTAGTTCGCTGTCCAGCTCAGTCTGTTCTCCTACAAGTCGTTCTTTACTCAAGCAGTTGAGCTGGTGTGACATTATCGCGATTTGTTTTGCCTATCCAGATTGTTAGCTCTAAGAATTAATTTGCGGCCAAAGACGACTTTGGAGAAATCATAGTGAGTCACAGTAGGTCAGTATTCCGCTCATTCCTGAGGTCTGGCTTTGCGGACACTTTCAACCAAAAAAGCCTGTCTTCTTAGAGTTTTTTTCTAGAGAATATCCACCTCATTTTTGTTGTAATTGTTATTGTAATATTCATTAGGGTTGATTTCTTTATTCGAAATTTGATCCGTTCCATTAGATTACACTTACGGAAAATCTGCAGACCTGTCATCTCATTCTGTAAAATTTTGCAGTGGAAGTCATGTTTATATGCGCTAAAGCTAGCTGGAGCTTTGTTTAACTGAGCTATCCAAATAGGCGCGAGCTCATTTTTCGTTGAATCAGGTATGTCTATGTTTAACGATGAAAGGGTCAGATCAGCATCGTAAGTGCTATACAATGAGATTATTGAGGGAATAATTCTACTTTATGTTGTTCTACACGTAGTGCGATAAAAAAAATTCGTCAGCACTATTGCGGTCTTTTAAATAACAATCGGCCCGCTGACCTGCCCCATTCAGACCTGCGAGCCTTGGTTAGCCATTTATTTAGAAAATCAAAGACCAAAATAACCTCTGGAAGAACTCACTAGCCACAGTCATAATACGACTTGGGATTTAGCGTACCTGGTGTGATGTGTGAAGCACCAGTATTCATATGCAAGTCCTCGTAGGAGTCGCTTTTGTTCATCTTTGCTACTTTCTCTCTAACCATTTGAACCTGTTTAGTTGTCATGATCTGTCCTGCTGATAGTTCAAACTTGTATATTCCGTTCCTAACTAAATGTCACTGCAAAAATACCTAGCACCCATTGTCCTGTTTCCAGATCGGTCAAAGTGGGACCTCAAGTGCAATAAGGAAATAGTAAAATCAGCTCAAAATAACTGAACTTATAAATGTAAACGCCAGAGTTTGCCAAAACTATCATGTCTATTGAATGATGCGAATCTATCACTAAATTATGAAGGGAAAACCTGATCTGTGAAGTGATTTCACGCTCACATCCACTTAGGACATTTTCAGAAAGCTTAATACCAAGAGGCAGCTCAATCTACCACCTTGATAATCTGAATAATGTAACGGCCATCAGCCTGTCCTGGCACAATTACTTAGTCATCTGAAGGTAAGCGATAAGAAGGAGTTCCACAAATCAGACTCCTGTTAAAATAAGGTTGTTCCCCTTTTGAAAGAGATTTTTAAAAATAACAGTGAGTCAACCAGTAGTTATAGGATCAGCCACAGTCCTACGGTAAACTAGGCAGAGAAAGGTGGAGCAGGACCTCTCACCTCCACCATCCCCTGCGCTAAACATGTCAAAATAGGAAACTAACTCATCAAAATATGACCTTATTTATGGGCGTATCCTTTGGACTCTGAGTGAAATTTTTTGCCATAGAGAATCACACAATATCCAATTGGTTTCAAGAGGGCATTCTTTATCTGCAAAACTTCATATCAATATCAGTGTACACTGAAATCTCTACTGACCTTTGCTTTCTGTTGAATGGGCAAGCCATCAGCTGTAATTAATGGACAGTGCCTCACGTACTTATCAGCACTAATACCAACTAGCCCCTCGTTCAATATAATCCGTAATTACTTAGACCTTTCAAACTAATAGGAGTGCATTCGCATTTAGTAAAATTTATAAAGCCTGCATTTAACCATGTCATGGGAGGAAGACCAGAGCAGCAAGGGAAAAGTTTTAAATATCTTCAAAGTAAAAGAAGGATCAAAGATACTTCCAGTGGGGCTGCATAGAGCTCTACCACTGCCCCACCACAACGTTAAGAAGAAAAGCTCCAGTTCAGAAACTCTTCTCCCTCTCATTACATAACCCAAAATATGAATGTCTCTAACCATATGTTTTTCCTTCGGATGATCTTATCACCGACTCAATCAAATAGAATATTTCATTGACAACGAAATTCTCGGTCAGCTTACTTTTATAGGACTCTTCAGATTGGCTTCTTTAAGTGGACAATGTCTGCGACTTACTATCCACTTCTTTTGGGACCTAAGATTATCATTTCCCGTTTTCTTGTTCTTGAATGAGGCAAATTTAATTTCGCATCTTTAAGTCTCTCATATTAAAGGCCAGTACTTTCCGAACCAGGTGCAACTCTGAGGGCTAAAGAAAGGGGCGGCCGGATATGACCAATCACCCACCGGACATATGAACATATTATTATATCAGCAGAAGTACAGTCAGAGTCCACCGAGAGCCTCTTAATCAAGGTACCTGGAATTCATTGTCTTAAACTTGGATTATGGAACATACGCGCCTGCAGCAATAAATGGAAATTCCGCCAGACAGTTGAAGAGACTTCTGGCAGGAGTGTAGAGCTTATGGCCTTAATGGAAACTCGAATGAAAGCCTGCTCCTCATTTATAGATAACTTAACTTTCTTCGACTCTGGACACAGTGAAAGCTCTAGATCGAATGGAGGGTTCATTTATCTAATCAAGAAGAGCATAGAACCTGAATTCAACCCCTTCTTAAATAGACTTGCCACACTAACACTTCTAACTGGAGGAATAAAGGTTGGACTGATGGTATGCTATGCTCCGACCAAATCCACGGAGGATGCAATGGTCAAAGAATCCTTCTACCAACTTGTGGCCAAAATCTTTAGACTAATTCTTTCTAAATGTACACAAATAAATATCCTTGGCGCTTTCGATTGCAGATTGGGCTCTGATGCCCTAAGATTGGCGCCAAACTAGTCGGTCCACTTACTGGTCGAGAAGACACCACAGAGAATGGACTAAGGCTATTAGGCCTATGCTAAGAGCATAAATTAAGCGTGATGAATACTTTCTTTCGGAAACCAACTCCTCGAAGACTGACTTGGTACCATCCCACAGGGGATGGTGCTATTCTTGACTTTGTTCTGATGAAAAGGTCAAACCTATTCCTAATATGTGATATACGGGCTTCCAGATAGGCAGATGCAATTCTGATCACTGCCTATAAACAACTATCCTCAAGCTCAAATCGCACATTAGAAAGCGCCTAGCTAAAAGAAAGAATAAAACTTTAGGGGGGGGGGGGGCATAAACAGTCAAAATCAAATGTGACAACTGCCTAAAGGCCTCGAACAAATAAAAAAATTGAAGGAAATTCACCAGGAATACCTCAAAAGGGAACTACCGCAGGACCCTTTGACAACTACATATGAGGATATCCTGAAATCAGAAGAAAAAGCTGCCGCCAATACAGCGAGGCAAAAAGCTGAGTAAAAGAAAAACGGATAGTATGCAGCTCTATACGAGAAAACGGGGACAGAGAACGCCTTCTACAAAGGCAGTTGAGAACAAATTGGCTCTAAAATCCATCTCAAGAAACGTTCTTGAAGTACAACGAGCAAAGAAACAGGGTGAGCAACCTGATACGAAACTGGAAAAAAGCATATCAAGAAGAGAGCATACCCAGCTTTCCAGCATACCTCGCAGAGAGAGAACCTCGAAAAGTCCTCATGCTGTTGAAGAATAAAATGAAGTAAAAGTCCTTATGGAAAACACAATCTGCAAGGGCACTAGTCAAACCGAAAGATCTGGTCGCACACTTCCAGGAACTGCTTAAGGTCAGAACCACCGAAGAAATTATGAATATAATCTTCTACTAAGAGCATCCTCAATTTCAATGGAGGAGATTGAGGTAGCCAAAAGTAGACTAAAACTATACAAAAGTCCCGGCGAAAATGGAACTAGATCTGAGTTACTGAAATGGGACGCTCAGTATCTAAATGCCTACCTTCTAAAAGTTTTCAAGGACTTCTACATTGGGATCAATCCTGTACCTCGAGCCTGGATTGATGCTGAAGTTGTAAGTATCTACAAGCGTAAAGGTTCGCAGACAGGTCCTGCAAGCTGTAGATCAATCTTCCTTCCTTCTAGATACATTAGGCAAGTTATATGCATCTATTCTGTGCCAACGTTTGCAGCACCATCTTGCCGAATTACATTCAAGTACCCAATTTGGATTCTGCGAAGGAAGCTCCACTGAACAGGCTGTATTTGGAGTAAGAACCATTATACAGAAAGCCGTGGTACAGAAGCAGACTCGCTGCCTAAAACTGCAATAATCAACCGCAATAATGACCCATCTGGGCTGCTCATGGCAAATAATCCATTCATTAAAGTCCTTGATGGACTCACCGATGGGGAACTTGAGGGGAACAAAGGACTACTCTGTGATGAAACGCGGTGCGAGACAAGGCTCAAAAGAATGACCACTTCTTTTCAACCTAACCTTCCAACTCATTTGGATGAAGCCTTCTCCGAACTCAAGGACAGTTCAGTACAGATGATCGATCACTCGGGCAAAAGATGGCAGCTAGATCCTCTAGAATACGCAGATGACCTGTGTCTGTTTGCGCCAAATAAGGTCGCAGCTGTCAGATTAATAGAGCATCTGGCGAAGGTGCTGCATAATTACGGAATGCAAGTTGGAACGAACAAAACCCTCTGGTTCCAAATTGGCGCTGGTGAGGATCAAACGCCCCTCGAAGCTGAAGGAAAGTCCTTCACACGTGCCTCACACTTCAGATACCTTGGTTCCATAATCCAAGACAGCAGTGAGCCAGACGGAACAATAAAAGCTGACCTAGTCAGGGCAAAAAGACACCTAACACGACTACGACCATTCCTGCGCTCAAGAAGTCTCAATAACACCCTGAAAGCATATCTGGTGGGTATTTTTGTCGATCCTGCAATCACTTATGCATTATCTACTATTGTCTTGAGAGTAAAAGATAACAATCGACATAAAGCAATACAGAATACGACTCGGCGTATGATACTTGGGTTGTATTCGCGAAGAGCCAAAACTGTCGAGGAACTCCGAAAGGAGCTGCCGATGCGTAAATTGGCAAGTCCTATACAGGAAAAGAGGTTGAACCTATGAAAAAGGCTTGAAAATGGGCAAAGATAGCCTGATACTCTCCACAAGTCATTTATATAAGATCTGCAAGGTACTCCCTGTTCAGGAAACGCTTTGGAAAAGCAAATGCACCTGGCATGGAACACAGTTATGCGGCTGAAATAGTATCTTTGTACTTACTGCCTGATCTTCACACTCAAAGGTGTGAGATGTATGAGCCACATCAAGGGGTCACGCGTATCTTAAGTGAAGCGACTAAGATATTCTACAATCTCAATTTGTCTACCTCGACAAGTTTGAACGCATAAGTTACTTCATCACAAGCTCTGGTAAGGTGACAAGTTGTAGCTTATAATTACTTTTTTACTTTGCAATAAAGTTTCGAGTGTTTTATATTTTCGCTTGGTAATTTCTTTTTGAGGAGAAATAGGAACTTCGACTATTATTTAGGACTATCTCTATAATCTTCAATATCTTTCAAGCTAAGTTCAACGCCTCTAACGGGAAGCTACATACTGCTGAACTGCTCATTAGTTTCCACGTCGGTATTAACTGGTATTCCCCAATCCATCACCTTCAAAGACTCCAGTCGAGATCCCACTCTTTATTGCTTCATTTCTAGCATCAAACATAGTATATTTCGATTCTATTTATTCGGAGATGTATAGTTCTCAATGACATGGAAATTAGAGAAGCAAGTCTTTAAGTTATTGAATCTTTACTTTTGATGTTAAAAAGTAAGACTTGCTTTTTCCAACCTCTTTCAAGGGTGATATTCTTGTATAAATGTTCCTTGATACCTTTCCTCGCTCCCAACACCTCCTCAAAGTAATGAGCAATGCTAGAATTTCATTTTATCTTCACCACCGGCCTCAATAGAAAGATACGGTTGCTTGGTACCAACAACCAAGGGTGTCATTTGAAGGTATCAAATCATAATCAGCTCCTTTTCATGGAGTATTTTAATTTGTTGGGATCCAATGGGTCTGCATGTACCTTGTTCCTAATGCTTGATATCTGACTGCTCAAGAGAAGCATTCACTCTGGAGAACTAGGCGGCCCTTTCCTTACCACACAAAGGCAAAATTTAAGGCATTTGCTCTTGTTATTTCCTTGTCCTTCATCGAACCATGTCTAATGACTGGTGCCGCAATATCTAATAAGAAAAGCTTGTCCCTCATGCAGATACTTTCGACTTATTTCAATTACTTGATCTGCCTAACAAATATCGGCAGTAATAAGGTCAAGATGATCATTTGGCCCGCTGTTTTCACGGAAATCTCGACATTCGTAGTAAGAATCGTAGTTGTCGTTTGAAAACACAAGAAATGACTCAGAATCGAGGCTGAGCTGAGCCCGGCAGAAATTAGCCACTCATTTATAATTCATTGAAAAGAAAATGAAAATAGCCTTTCGTTACTTATTTTCGATTGCGCGGTCGACTTAGGATATGCCTGGTGTGAAGTCAACCAATAAGAAAGCGCGAAGTGTACCACATTTGATTTTGCTCGAAATCGATTTTGTGAAAAGGAGGAGACTGAAGGTAAAGCTAGTTAAAAGCCTGTAACTAATAAAAATTATTTAATGATAGGCATTTAGAATGGTTTTAATTTACCAGGCTCAGTAAAGCCAGAGCTCATCTGTGATGTTGGTTTTTTGATATCATTGGCGAAGTGTTTAAAAAATATTCCACACCTCAATGGTTTGATTTTGATCTGAAAGTTTATTGCTTATTGCAGGAGGGGCTTCAAATTGCTATCCTAAAATTTACAAACCACTTGAGTAAGTTATTTAAATCACAATCACAAGTAAACCCACTGGAAATAGTACTTTTTGAGTGATTTAACGTCTTCTGTAAACGTTGACAGCCATACTGGAGGTCAACATTTCAAATTTAAGCAGCATCCCTGATTTATTCGTTCTTCTGCAAATTCATTTTCTACCCTCCTTAGTAAACGACCAAATCATGCAAATGTTCTAGAGAGCGAGGAAAGGTTTTATACGGCTATCGTTGCAAGTATATTTATTTTATAAACATCTTCTATTCTTGAGAGCTCTTTCTCTAAAATATATGGATATTGATGGAATCAAGGTTAAATACCTGATGTATTGCTATTTCCAATGGAGTTCAATGAATTCACAGGAGAGGAAGGCTTATTTGAAGGAGTTTTGAGGCATAATATCCAGTTCTTTCTGCCTCCTAATCTTTTGTTAGAATTGATATTTTAAGCACATCCATTCAAGTGCAGAAATTTTTATCTCATTCACAACTAAATCAGTGCCGTAGCTACCACGTACACTTCTGATTCAGCATCTGGTACAAGTTGTCGACCCATATCTGGTTAATGAGATGGTCATTCACGCTGATTGCAAAGGACTAGCCAAATGGTAGATTTTTGCCCGAGATAAACATAAGAAAACATATTTGTTATACACTTGATAATTATTCCAATGATAATATGGTACTCTTCGTCAGTCTATATAATGAACACGCTCTCTAAATGAACAAATGACAGCCCATTGAAATTAAATAAAAATTAGCAAATAGCAGCAGGACAGAAGATTGTTCGGATTTCGTCACATAGGTTCCTGACTGCTTACAACTCGGATATTTACACTTTCTTGATGCTATAATATTTAGGAGATGTTACTCAGTCATTGTAAAATATGGATGCTTCAATGATTTCAATTTGTGGCCCCATTCATGAAAACGTAGGTGATTTTTGCAGCAATATGCAAACAAATTGATTCCAGGCAGCAAATGTTCACGTATCAAGTATTTTTTGTCTAACAACGTCAAAAGAATCTCCAATCTGCCTTAAAATTAGCTGCGAACGTGAAATTTTCGTTCACCGAAACCTTTACACTACGATGGCGCTAAAAGAGGAAATTACAACAGCAAATTTTCCTGCTTTGAAGAAGATACTCGTTTAGGACAACACCCTGTTTATTTTTTTTTTTGTATTAACCTTTAGCATACTTCGTCTTGACTTTGCTCGTGGCTCATTACTTTAGGCCCATTTTCAAAATCGCAGATCAGCTCCCATCCTTCGGACCTGATTGGTTACCCAATCATAGACGACAACAAACTGCCGCCGAAAAAGGGTATTTTACTCATTTCACTACTGGCTATTCTGATGCATTAGACCCTCTCCCCATAACTAGCGAAGGCAAAAAATGAATATCAGATCTTCAACAATCAACAGTATTAGCTGTGTGCAAAGTCACTATTGGAACCTCGTTAGAGGGGTGCAAGATGATTGTAGAAGTGCTGAATGACATCTTCCCGTTGATTTTTACAGTAAGGATCGCAGGACTTATGTATACGATCATAATGAAAACCAACGCAATATATTCCTAAATTTTGATCAACCTTCACCATTTTCCTGTAAATAAAACCCATCGTCTCTTTTGCAGCCAGTAGTGAAGAATGTTGTCGGCAGCTAATAAAAGAGCTCAAATGAAAACTCAGAAAATGTCAAATCGCTCTAAAATTTGAATGTAAACTAAAGATCTGGATTTTAGTAACTGATTCTTATATCTATATTTAAAATTGCATGTGCAACTTTAAAAAAGCTGGAGTGCAACTTCCCTACCGAAGTAATAAAAACGAAGTGCATGCCATCTTGGAATCTTTTGAAGGTTACTTCTTGGATTGTAGACCAAATTTACTGAACGCCGCAACTGTTTGTTTACATTCTATTGAATTTTGTGCACAATAGTTAGTCAAAGATCCCTTCAATAAGTAGTATTCAACTTCTCTAGCTGGATTGCGCTTTGCGCTCAGCTATTAGTTTTTAGTAGCTCGCGTTAGTTGATTGTTCCGCAAACTACCTCATTACCTCATACCTCCCATGACTACATGCTCTGTCGCTATGGAAAAGTTCATTGCAGATTGAATGCAGTCAATTCCAATGATTATAAGTGACTTGCCATGGATTATTTCGACTTTCCTGAGAGACGCGAAGAAGTTACATTTCTGATTTTCACCCTCAATCCTTTCATAACCAAGATCCGAAAACACCTCACCCTCCACCTCTTTTATACTTCTGGCTGAATATTATTAAAAGCTCTGTCAAACGCTTCTACAAAAAGATTATTTATTCTAGCTAGTTGGGTTAGTGCCCCCAAACTGGAGTTTTAATGAAAGGAAAATCCGCAACGATGACCAAAAGTTAAGCTCTTGAATTTCAAAAGTTTCGAAACCCAAATTGTTTAAAGTTTTGCAGGCTGTACTTTTCCAAGGTATATTAATGAAAAGTAGCTTTTAATGCAGTAATGTCCTGGCAAGAGGCAGGACAAAGTGAGATGAAAGCGTTCACAATACATTTGTGTCTATTACTAAGAATTAGCAGAAATTTACTCACACAATCTAAAGGAGAAGCCCATGAAACAGGTAAAAACATGTATTTGAAGATAGGAATAACAAATATAGAGACAGTGAAGGTACTGAGTCAATATTAAAAAGTGATATTTAGGACTCGCTTGCTTAATAAGTAATCTGAATCTCTACGTTATTTCTTGCTAAAATCACAGTTATTTCATATTACTGTGATGTTTAATAGCTATTAAACTTAAATACAATTGTGGTTTTGCCTATTGTTCAGCTTTGAGTTGTGCGTTGGTGAACGCGAGTAGCTAGAATGCAAATAGCATTGGAATTAATCCATTACTGGTTGGATTATTGTGGCTAAATGTGCCAAACTCAATAAATGTTTTGATCAACTAGTTAAATAGTTAAGAAGGACGCAATGATATTGCCTGTATTTCGATACTGGAATTGCCACCGGCAATAGGAAAAATGTTTTTAAGGTGCTACTTATTTTTTATGAGTAGATCAAGTTACCGTTGGTTTTCGCACATTAAATGGAGGCTAGAATAACCAAGGCGTTTTGAGTAGCGTTCACACACATCATCATATCGCTTGATCTTCTGCGAAGGCACTAAATGAAGAGATCATCAATCTGCTAGGAGCTGCGGTCCAATGATCTGTGTCGTTGGTCATCGAAGCGGGTTATCGAGAATAGGTCGACTGACGCTGTCGTCGAAGGAGAGCTATGCTTTTCTTTTAATTGTTTTAGGTTCGTGTCGTATTATTTTGCAGCAGTTTTAATAAAGCTAAATGTCTTCAATTAGCTTTAATCTACTTGGATGGCTGTTTCAATCATCGGATATGCGCCGATGGACTTGGTCGATTGTATACACAAACGCTAGACCTCCGGCAGTACGAGAACAAGTCTAATTCAAACTTGAGAAAAATTTGGCCTCACTGAAAAACTAAATTTATAGAATGTTCATCCTCTCAAAGTAGATGATGAATTAACGAAATTCACCCCACTATGGTCATGGCGAATTTATTCTCATGATTTGATAGAGCAGGAAGTTCAAAAGATCTGTCAAATCCACTTATGGGATACCACAGGGGGTTTAAAAATTTGAAACTTCGTTCCAGATAAGATATCCTCCATCCAGTGAAATTGAGCTGACTGGTATAGGACTGATTAACTCTGGTTCCCTAAAGTGTGACTGCGCATTTTTGCACCAACTATTCTTTGAGGGGATCGTCTTGTAGTTAAAATCTGAATTCGCCACTGAACCATATACCATCTCCCCGAATCAGTTCAGCATGTCTCATCCACCCTTGTATTAATCGCTAATTTAAACGGTTTCATTATTTATTAACACGTTCGTCTAAAATAGTACCTTTTTCAAAAATACTAAATGCCATAAAAGCGTTCAGCGACTTTAGGAAACTGATGCCAGACTTATCCTACTGCTCGATCTCAGCGTCCACTCAATTGTTGTCTTTTTTTATATTTACAAAATGCTATCCTGTTTTAGTAAATTCTCCCTTCGAAATGTGTTTGATCGTTTCGTGTTAATTCCAACTATTGGCTTGTTTAAAACGTTTGCGATATGGATAAATGCGACTTCTGGGACCGCCCCTCCATAATCCCACGATGGTCAAATTCTTGAGAAAAGTTAGAATCATTTATAGATCATCATGATGAAATTTTTATGGAGGTAACACCATTTTCTGAGATCATTATGAATTATCAACGAATCGCATTATTATGTGCGAATATTTTCCTCAGTTGCGCCTTCATTGGAGCAAAGAGAATGCACACTCAATCTTTTGGCGGACCAAGAGTGGACGGTATATTTAAGTGTGCCTTATGCAGCCATCCTCTCATTTCATTCTTCTGGACCTACCTCTTTAATTTAAGTTTTTGAAGCAGGTGTTTCAACTGGCCCACTTTTTGAAATTCTCTTCCAGCCAGTTCGATCTGAAGTTAGTTACGAATGCTTGAGTTAAATGATAGATGGTATTTACTTCTAGAACAATTTTCCCACTATAAGTTTTGATGCACCTTCTACAATTCGGGTACTACATCATAACCGCTCATCGGGCTGACGTTTCAGGTGCAATGCGTATGTTATATATAGAATGCGAAATATTTCTCACGATTTTCTACCAAGGTGATCCCTACCTTTTACTGGACACTCTTCGTAGTAGCAGAGTGTTCAACTTTATGGATGCCTCTTGAGGACCTCCCTTAAAGTATTTAGCCGACCATTCTAGAACGTCATCCAAACACAAACAATTTATTAACTTTTTCATTCTCATTTATGTGTACTGCTTTGATTAATCTTGGGGCATGGATGTGATTCATTCATTACTTCTCGATTCTTACGAAAGTAATTATGAAACTGTCAATTGAGGCGTTTGGATAGGTTTATTTTCACAAGATTTCACATTAAATATTAGAATTTTAAAATAACCATACTCATGATTATTAGCTGCTGAATCTATTGAAATGCATCAGCCGACTCGGTAATTTAACGTTAAACCTCGCTTAAAAGCTCAAGCCTTCGGTTCTATGACTTAATGTACCTATTTTTGTTCATTTTACTTAAAAGAGACTTTCCTGACGATTGGAACTTATGAATGCACGAAAATTCCCCAGATTTTTATTGCCTGGTGTAGGATACTAGCTCCATAACACCCATAACATTTCTATTCGAACATCTATTTGTGTCTTAGGTGTACGATACTTATCCACGAAACTGCAGACCTAGTCAATTACTACTCAACGATTTGAGTAGTGGTGGCTGCGAAAGAAAAAATATAAACAGGCCCAGATAGATTAAATGGGATGTCTCTACTGGTGATTCTAACTTCAGGCCTAGAAAAAGTATTCGCGAGTCCTACGAATTGAAACCGCGCTTGATACTACTGTCATTCGCATTAATATATTCTCATACACTTGCGTTTCGTTATTATCTGGTTCCCATTCACTCATTTTCCCACACTTTCACTGACATGTTGAGAAATTAGATTCAGAATCTTTTTACTGATTCAGCGTGTTAAAAAGCGAAATTCCATCTTTACACAAACGCATCGAATCAATTATTTGTCGAGCCAACTAAGCTGATGAGCTTATCAGCGTATCGGTTAAGATTAGTGAAAGTGAGGAATGAAAAGACACCGTTAAGCATGTGGAAACGATAGTTTTTGATTTGTCGAATAATGTTTTCTAGTTCGTTCCATAAATCATTCCTGCTAAGATTATGTTTGGGTCTACCACGTGAAATCGTCTGCCCAAATACATTAACAGTATATGCTCCTGCAATTCCGCATAAAAGAAAAACTGGTAGATATCTATGAGCATTTTGAATCGTTATGCCCTGTACCTGCTCAGGCTACAAATTTGATATCAAATAGATCGAGGGCTGCGAGTGGGACTTTGGAATCATCTAACCTAATCAGTTTGCTGTCCATTCAAAAGTTGATGTGTAAAATTTGCGACGTGAACATTTCTTTACGATTTTCACTTGATATAGAAGCATATCCTTCTTGATAGAAGACTTCAAACCTGCATGTGTACAGATTAGATGAGTACTTGAATCATTCCTGGATTAAATTATCTCACTTCGTTTAGGAAACAGTAGATAGGGAGTTGATATATTTAACTAGTAAATTTAGTCCTGAATATTTGCTCACGTTGATACCCGAGCGCCACACAGCCCTATAATTCTCTTAATCATGAAATTCGAGGTCTTTTCGAAGTAGAGCCCTACGGAATAGCTATCGCCGCGATTTGAGAGCGCCCTCAAAGTTCCTGCACCCGCAGGTAGTGGATTTCTCAACACCTGCGAAAAAATCAATCAACTTTGCAAATTGCAGTGCAGCCTGATAAGAGCACATCTCGAAGTCACTTATCGATTTCGATTCCGCATGATCGATGTACTTTCGAGATATGGGTGGTCCATGGGATTTTGCTGAAGATAAGATCCGTTTCGGTTTTTCGAGTTTCGTTTGACTTCTACGCATTATACAGAGTGTAGAACCTAATTACCTGCTAACTTCAATTTCGCTCGTGAATTCACAGAAATGCAATTACGCTGTTTCTGGTACTCTTATGTCGGACTTACAGCTTCGGAAAAAGACATTTTCTGGCTTTCTGTATTCTAAAATCTACCGTTTTTCTGCTACCAAAAGAACTTTGTGCACCTGTGGAGGGACGAATGGTTTCCAGATTATCAACTTATGCAAATCATGGCGATCGCGAATTAGGCCATATTTTTGTTATCTATCTGTCTATCCTTCTCTCTGTTCCCTCTTCTCTAATCACTGAATGAATTCGATTTCAATCAACCCTCTAGGCATGCGTGTTTAGTCAACTGTCAGCGTGGTTGACTGTATGCCTCGGGGCAATTTCATTATAATTAATCCCACTTGAAGTTACGCCTTGTCCGCCCAAACAAGACTAATAAGGACATTAACTCCACAAATCCATTTTAGCAGCCGCACCACCAGTACAGTAAAGTACATCTAAAACATCGACAATGGAAATCGACTGGGATAGAAGTAGCGAAGGTGCGGGATACAGGGGGCAGAGACGTTTATTGTACCAACGAGAGGCACATTTAATAGGTGAAGATTCGGCCAGTGGATGTGTAGGATAAGAAAAGGGCAACAAATGTTGAAAATTTCCTATCGAAATCTCATCTCTAGTAGATTGTAGAATATTATATGCACGTTTATGATAGGATCTCCTCCGCAGACTATACAAGTGGAGGCTAATGCGTTAATATTAAGTAATGAGGTGACAAGAATTAGGAGCGAAGATAAGGCTTATTCACTTCCAGTGCTATGCAGTTGCGCCGAGTAGGAAAATTTCGGATTTTTTTGTTGCTGAGATCTACTACTTACATGATAACACACAATTATAGACAGAGATTCTGATGTGAGCAGGACCATCCAAATATCAGTCATTTTATTCACAAGACACTTCGCCCTTCAATGGAGTTTTCTCATGATTGGAGGGTTTTTGTGGAAATCCGGTCGACACGTCAGCAGGAGAGGAGGAGTTTGAAAGATCAGAGGTACGACGACAGCGCTTAGGACGGCCCAAATCCAATGAGGACATTGTTTGCCATGGCATACAGTTAGAGGGTCGTTGCTGAGGCGATTGCTTGATGTCGTTCGCGCTACTGTCACTGAATGGACCGGTATTTCCATTGAGTATTGCGGCAGTAGCTGCCTGCATTGCAGAAAGTGACTGGCTGTTGCTCAAGTGCTGTGGCGGAGCAGTGCTGCAGAAAACTCCATTGCTGTGAAGATTCAGCCTTGAAGTGGTTTGAAATTGGGACGAGAATTGGTTCATGCAGTTCTCAGATGGATGAAAGTTTGATGAGACAGAGGTTACAGTGGAACTATGAGGTAGTGAAGGAGGATGAGGTGGCGAAGTTGGCGATCGACTAGCAGAGGCAACACTCACATCATTGGAAACTGTTTTAAAGACACCTGATTGGAGAACAAGTCTTCCCTGCATAAGTGGTTTGACATAACGACGGCGAGCGTTGATGAACCAGTTGTTGACGGTGGTTCGACTGAGTCCTGTTTCCCTAGCTAGCTCAAGTTTCTCTTCCTCAGAGGGATAGGGTTCTCGAAGGTGTTCGACCAGCCAATTAAATAAAAGCTTCCTTGCAGGGAACGGGAGGTTTGTGCGTGAGAGACCAACTGCACGACGGATGTTGAATATTCCTGGCACTTGAGTGTTTGGACTTTGCGCAGTGCTACTGGAATTGCCATCAAAGCCTTCTTGGTGCTGATGCTGTTCTCCAATACAAGATGATATCATTGAAGGAGGATGTTGGGGTATAATCTGACCTCGGCTGGGCACTTGCAGACTTGAAACTCCCTGCTCCGGACTATTTGATGCAGAGGACCGGGAAACTTCTTTCAAACCACGGTGGTAATTTGAAGGTGCATCAAGTTTTCTTGCCTCATGTGGTGGCGATCGACTTATGATCTGCTCAGGGAACGCCACTGATGGTCCGAGATCTGACAAGTTGTAGAGGGCATCTGAGAAGAAATCAAAAAGTGAGCATTAAATACGGAAGGTATTGAGGACGGTCCTGAGATTTACTTTGGTGGTGTCAGGCCGGCGAATGCAGTGAACAACATTATAGGCAAAGCATAACCTTGCTGATCATCAAAAAGCCTTTTACAGGAAGTGTGCACGTGTGACTGTCAATAGCCTTCAACCTGCCCAAAATTCGAACACGATCAAACTTTGGCGCTGCGCGCCCACCGCTTTCGTTTGTTCCTTTCCAGTGTGTTTGCATACGTGTATGTGCCGATCTGAAAGGCGAGCATGTGGGTGAGTGTGTAACAAACGCAAGATGAACAGAGACGCAATTTATTGGCAGTCGTGCCTTTTTGCATCTGTCTTAGCAACAGAGAATGCGACAAAATGTGAGCAAAAGAGCACCTATTCGAATTTCGGCATCTCCCTCACTCCCGCTTCGCATTTCACTTTAATCCTCCGAACTTTTTAACGCTCAAAGTGGTCTTTCATATTGACTAATAACTCTGTGCCCTGTTGTCTGACAAGTCTTCGAGCCACTTCGAAAAACTTTATGTTCAGTTAGTCAACAGTACTGTTGGCCGAGAGACACTTTTCAGATGCATATTCTGCTGAATCTTAAGCACAAATTCTTATATATAAATGCCTAGGAACATAGTTGAAGGAAAACACATAAAGTAAGTCTGAACAAATCGAAGTTTGAGAAACTTCTATGTCATTCAAGAATTCCACCTCCTTTTGTCTGATCGTATTTTTAGGGATTTTCAACAGCCTGTGAACAAGTATGCCTTAAGTGATTGCCGTAGGTCTAACAGAAACAGTGTTTCCTATTGGGAGAATGGAATCAATCAAGTCCTTGAAGGCTATAGTAACAAATATCGAACGAGTGAGAGAGATGCGAATAACATTCCATTCTGGCGTGAGAGTTTTGATTTTGCTGCGAGAGCAGGACTTTGAGAAAATCCGTGTCTTGAGGAGCAGAAGTGAATCGACTCAATAAAGTCTGCCGTTCATTATGTGAATTACAAGCAGAATTTAAGGTAGCTTATGTATCATTTCATAACCCGATAACACCATCTATTTGTTCCATCGTTTATTGGCGTTGCAATCACAAAAATACCCGAGCAATAGCCCCTAAAGCCGTCTACGTCACTTTATTATCCTTTATAAGCCTGAAGGCATGAATCATCCCCCCTTTGTTTTGCTGGCCAATCGGGCATCTAATACATTGCTCCCTCGCTTCCTAGCTCTGGCTAGATTCTATTCAGGCGCATAGCATTGGTGAAGGCTCCCATCTTGACAGGTGATGGATGTTATACATTTTCCACAATCACTTCATAACTCCATAATTCTCTGAGTGCAGATGTGAAAAAAGGGACATGACCTTAGGTTTTTTCTCTTGCTCTAAAATGTCCGCCTAAAAATTTCTGCACCGGCCCTGACAAGATCAGCTCCAGAGGCTGCTCAAACCACCGTGTGAGTTCTCATGAGGTCACTCACTCACACGCAATGTCAAGATGCAGTTTATTGCCCTTCTATCGTGTTCAGCTTGCCTGACTGTCTTCATCTCAGTGCGTGAGAGAAGCGCGCACGCTACTTGAACTCTGCACCTGCAATGTGAACAAACAAGAAGCGACGCAAGACTTCTCTACTTTGCTGCAAATAGAGTGTTTTCGGCCCGGACAAATATAATCTATTCGATAACATCAGCAGATGGATGTAAATATGAAATTCCTTATGACCTGCGCATAAAAGAAGTTAATTGTCATAAATTAAAAGCACTTATCCAGCAATCTGGCCAGCTGGTGTTAATGTAATGGCACGCTGAGGTCGTCTCAACTTTTATCGAAGGTTAAAGTTTATAGCCCTTCGTTTTCTCTGATGTCGCGATAGGGAAGCCAGGTTCATCAATTAGCATGCGACTGGTATAAGAGAAGTCGGAATAAAAGGAAGTGAAACTCCTGATTCAGTAATGGCGCCGACTGATTATATATTGGGGAGGACAAAACAAAGCCGCATTAAAAAGGCACACATCAAAAGTCAGGTCTTCTGGTAACTGGTAATTTCATGTTTGACAGCTTAACAGTGTCCCACATGGCAACCAGATGTGCTCACGGTAGAGAATGTCAAAGGTTGATTGAGCTTGTCATGGGTAGGCACGCTCTTTGAAGGCCAAATCACCGCCTTCCCGTAAGTGTAGACACAGTGGATTGATTAGGCAACTATCTCACTGATAGAAGTTGGCAGATAAGGACTAATTTTCGTTAATTGTGCGCATGTACACAGATCCAAGTTTGCACAAATTTGGCCTAGATGGACACATTGATCACTCTTCCTGATTTGCTAATTAATGCTGTTACTTATGAGGCCTAATGGTCCAGGCACATGTCAGTGGTACTGCTACTGAATAATACACTCTCTTAACACAGAATGGATCGATATCTTGTCCACCTCTAAGCCTAGACCTCAGTAGCACAGATGATTATCTAACCGGTCATCTTGCTCCATTGCTTCAAGGTTACTGGCCGAAAACTAATAATTTGCCCATGTTCAACTTTGATACTAAGACTGATCCCTCTATTATCCCCGCTTCTATTACACACAACTTTATGCCACTGAAATAATTGGATCCGTCGTATTTCCCACTAGCACAACGTCACTAAATTGCTCAGGAACGAACACTGTGTTACAGTTGTGGGCAGTTTGACGAATGTTGATCAGCTGAACTGCAGTTAACTCAGGGAACTAACATACCACCATTGCAGATGAATTTCCTTCGAATCGGACTGACCGAACAAATATACATCCACCAAGAGGTAAGCTATTTGTAATACCCATATCTTAGAGCTTTAATTGATTAAGAAGTTGAAGGAAGTTTATGTCATCTATATTGCATCTCCAGCAAACAGGTTGAACTAGTAATTTTTCCTATTTATCCCTCCAATACACCACCTGTCTGTCTGTCTATCGAAACACAGTGCCAAATTTGATGGCGTGGTCAAATGTCATTCTATTACTAAGAGCACACCGCCATCTCCCCTCTACATCCCCTCTCCGGCCCTTCATCTCATTGCTGCTCATATATAGACTAGAAGAGATAAAAGTCCCGATCTATGGTCTAATTCTCTCCAAGGCTCTCTCGTGCCTCCCCTGTCGCTCCCCAACCTTATCCTCTTCACTTATATCCGATTTGTCATGTTTACCTACTGGCTTACCTATCTGTCAAGTTAATATGCTCGGCCAGTCAGCAGGCTGGAGCGATAGCGGTAATTCGAATGACCCCGACCCCAAAAGCAGCAATTAGATGATGAGCACAGTAAGGAAAACGTAAAATAATACTTACGCGCTGCTTGACATTGTTGGTTGTGGTGTAAGCCCTGTTGCTGACGCGGTTGTTGAATACGAGCATCAAAGTCGTCATTCTTACCGATATCTCCTTCACGTCTGCGGTTCAGTTTGCGTCTGCGATGAAGGCCAATGCTGTTTCTGTATACTTCTTCATCATCTACATACTCCATGGGTGTGACTGATGGTCCGTGTATTTCGGCTTTCTCTCCTAACGCACTGGATGTGGAAAGATTAAGCCCAGCCGTTTCACCACCACTAGTACCATTTGTTTGACCCTCCGGAATTTGAAAAGCTGATGGTGATGGTTCTGATTCTATAGTGCTCGGAAAGCTGGATACCGGATGAGTTTGAGGAAACCCCGAAATAGCTAAAGCAGCAGCAGCAGCCATCATGGCTGGAAGAGAGGCCATACTGGTAGGTGGTACTGGGTTTCTTGAGACAGATGTGTTGGATCTTTCCGCAGAAAGGCGTTTCGACGTAGCATTTCCAGCTTCTTGTTGAGCCTGCTGGTTCAAGGCAACAGAGCACAGTGATCGGAAAAGGTCTGTCCCGGGATTTACTTTCGGTCCTGTTGGTGGTAAAATAGGAGTCAAGAGTGAAGGAGGTGGAACGCTGGGAGTTGAGGCACGATGATTTATATTTTCCACTTCCGAATTGAACATAGGAGGAACTACTTGTGATGTTGGACCCCAGCTGAAAGCTGCAGATAAATGGTCAGTTGAGGGAGCAGACTGTTGATGGGTAGTCTGGAGACGGTTATGGTGATCAAAATTCGAGGTAGCTAGCTGAGATGCTGAAAATCTGGAAGTATTCGACAAGGAAGCTCGAGTGTGATGGTCAGGAGGCGCTTCAACTTCTTTATTTGCCTCTATCAATCGACGCACAACTGCCATCGCGTCAAACCTGGGCAGACCTCCTAAAGACCAATACGGATTCGGTAACACAAAGGGATTCAGCATATCAGGTAGTGGTAACCAGTGATTTTCGTGAGTTCCAGACGCCTGAGTAGTTATTGGGTTAGAAAAGTTAGGCAGTTTTGTCTGATGAACCATTGGGTAATTGAACTCTCCATCCATTTCAGTTGAAACGAAAGATGCTTCCTTGGCGGGAGACTTTGATGATGTTTCGGGTTGACTGGAGATCAACTGTTTCTCATTTTCCTGCATTAATAGTAATGAATAATATGAATTAAAGAGAAGGCTGTGGTTTGCTCAAGGCTTTTAAATGGCTAATTGAGAGACTCTAGGTTGTAGCTTTTCGACTTGTTGGTAGCCAGGAGGTCTGGATGAGAGGTTTCATCAAAAATAGGCAGTGAGATAGAAAAAAAATTCAAAAACATTTGTGTGCAACGATGCGTGCGCACACGGGCCCTTCCAGGTGAGAGCAGAGGTTCCGAGTCGTGATTTATTCGCCCAGCTGGTTGCACCAGTTTCTGGTACCTGGTCCAATTAGAGATGCAGAGAATGAGAGATATAAGCGACAGACAATTATCTTTGGATGAAGATGTAGGCAGTCAGGCAGGCACACATGATCAATACCACCTGTGTGTTTTGCGAAACGTAAGTGAATTATTGGCGTAATCGACTCCCGCCCCTGGCTTTCTGGAGGCGCAACTGCTTGTACGCAAACAAACGCTACTTTTGAGGATTCACAGTCGTCGCTTGCGGGAAGTAATATAACTATCGAAACGCCAAAAGTCTGTGATGCTGATGAAGTAGTAGCTTCTTCCACTTTGGATGGACAGGTTCTACGAATGCTCACAGAGACGCAATTCATTCACAAATAAGGGAGCTTTATTAACATGAGTGTTGATCGCAGGATGTTTCACCTCCTTAAATAATAATTGCACTTCACCTATTAATTCTCGAAAACCGCCTTTATCAATTAGAGACCGGATTTATGGTTATGCTCTTGCAACTAGGTTAAAGGAATGAGGGAGTGGTGGTAGTGATGGTTTTGGAAGAGGAGGAGGAAGCATATTAAACACAATTAAAGGTCGGTGGTTATTAATTTGAAGCTTGCCGATGGAAGGGGTGAGACGTAGCAGCAGTCGCGGTACACCTGCAGCTCATTTTTTCTCTCTCGCCCTTCAACTCTCCCACCAACCGACAGGCTTCTTTGATCGGAAATGCACGCAGTCTGTTTACGGAACCGAGCAAAGTCCACATTTCCACACTTACGCATTCAGGCACGCACTTCGAAATCGAAGCAAAACCACATGGGGATAGGTTATTCAGGGTGCATAATTAGAGGGTAGGACCTGGTTCACGAGCTTTGGGAGAAGGGAGTAGCAGAAACATTCGTTCGAGCTGCCATGAGACTGATTAGAGACCAGATCAATTGAATAAATTGCATGTCTCCTCACACTTCTCTCCCAAGGATTTTCATACTCAAAGAGTGACCGCAGGAAGAGGGGTGAGGGAAGAGGACAGAAGCCTCTGATAAGTCGACAGATGACTGAGTACTGTCTCGCTAAGTTATAAATTAGGGCACGGTAACTTCTGTTTTTTATTAAAATTGAGTTCATTTCAACCTGGCCAAGTTTCTCACCGGAGTTGGGGAGAGATACAAGCCTGGAGAAAATCTAATCCAGGCTGAATGGGAGATAGCATATTTGCCAACATCCATATTGTTCATCTGGAAATTGAGTTTGTGGGTGTGCGTGTAATTAACGTCTCTTTAACGTGCAGAACGAAGGAAGTGAGTGGAGGAAAAAGTAGCAGAGCAGCAGAGCTAGAGGGAGAGCGAGTGGCAAAAGACTGGAGAGAGCGCATTAAGAAAATTTGCCGCCAGTGACACTCCCCACGGAGAGAGGGCTTGTGAGAAGAAGCCAGTGGCGGCGATGATAGGAAGGAAGGATAGAGTGGAAGTCCTCAAAAAGCTCGACCATGAAGGCGCGGGGAAGTGAAAGAAAGGAGCAAAAAGTATGTGAGTACAGTAGCGGCACTTCTGCAGTAGATACAGCTGCCGTGCCGCCACACGGTATCATCATGTCATGAGGAGAGAGAAAATCAGAAACCGACAGCCACAAGTTAATCTATTAAGAGCGTCTCTAAATCATTGCATGAATAGGAAATGCTTCTGATCACACTAAATTTTCATCTGCCTTGTTGCTCACATGCGACAGCAAGCTAAAGCTCAGTTAAGTGCGTGCGCATTCTGTTTGTGATCAAAGGTGCAAATAGACGAAAGCGTGGGAATTTAGAGAAAACGATGCTGGTGAATAAGGTACGAGAGGAGAAGTGAAGTGTTAAAACAAAATAGGCAGAAATCTTCCTACCTTATGGTTCACGGCTATGACAAGAGGGACAATTTTCCAACCATTTTAATTGTTCAATAGCACTCACAGACGCAATAAAGAGCTTCCGGTTATTAATAATACCACTACAAGATTAGCCAACTGCTGCTTTTCAAGATGAGTCCTTTAATTCTTTGAACAAGATGAGAAAGCGGTCGTCACGTTAGCATTTCCAAGCGCTGATGGCTGAAGAGAAGTAATCAACGACATGTGATCTAAACATCGGACAGATAGAAATGTCTTCTATAGACTGAAAGTGACGTGCCGCTGTCAATCATTCATCTGGCTGTGAGAAGATAGAGAGTTAGGGTCAGAGGCCTATTTTTGGGAAGGCCATCTGTCAATACGAATAGAAGAAAATTTGTCGCAGCGAACCCATCCCAGATATGTAAACAAACCGAGTGCTGACAGAATTGCCAGGTCTGATAGGTTCCGCTGCTACTACTAGATCACTCAGTCATCCACCGATAGATACGGCTACCACCTACATATTCGCATAAAAGCATGTCGGTTTCCACCTAAGCGCTTTACCGTTTGCTTGGTATTCGCAACAAAGTAATTGAGTATCCGTATGAACAAATACTGTGCCAGCACTTCTCCGGCACTTCTGAATAAAAGCTTTGTTCACCCGAGGAAGTCCTGTATTAAGGGGCCGTCATTCAGCCTGATTTGCTATCATCTTGGCACTGTCGGAACTTATTCCTGTATATTATTTAGGAACCGTTAACACAGCTTCTGCAGTTCTTAATCGAAAATCTTGTGATTACTGACATGTAGAAGAGAATGCAACTCAGTTTTGCTCCACTTCAGCTCAAGCGCAACGCATTAGGCACATAAGACATTTACGGAGCTTTTTAAAATAACGCCTTGACATTGACTACCGCTAGCGCCGCGTTTTTCACCTCCAACTCGAGGCATACCTGAATACGGAAATGCGACACGAAATTGAGATTCAAAACAGTAGCTATGCGAAGCCTCGAAATAGGCAGGAACAAAGTAAGCAGAAGTAAAATTGACAAATTGAACCTGTACCAGAGACTCATCACAGACCTCTTCTTTATTTGT
Organism: Moniezia expansa; assembly: GCA_019097775.1. NCBI lineage: Eukaryota > Metazoa > Platyhelminthes > Cestoda > Cyclophyllidea > Anoplocephalidae > Moniezia > Moniezia expansa. The sequence continues at coordinate 13,502,256 of JADFDV010000072.1, forward strand.
TCGGCCTGTCCGACCAACCGACAATGAAGATCAAAGCGCTTAAAGGTAAGTGCGTGCGTGTGCTGCCAAACGTCATTTTCTTTGCGGTAGGAGAGAACGACGCGATGACAGAATACAACGAAGGCGAGCAGACAGACAGACCGTCACGCGCACAGGACACGATTTCCCACTCCACTGCCATGCCGACTCAGAGGTGGCGGAGGACAAGATCAGCTGTCACACTATCGATTCTCTTCGGTTCGGTCATTCCCTCCCACCACCATGTCCTTCTTGAGAGGTGGCGTCTTTCATGATTGTGAACGTGGGTGGGGAGGGCAGCTGTCACTGCTGTGAGCGCGCATCTTACGCGCAGACTGCGGAGTGTGTGCATACGCGCTATCAACTCATGCAGTGGCAACAAAAAAGGAAGGCGTCGCAAAAGCCCGCCAAGGCGGCTGCTTCTAATCCCTCCAACGCTTGCCATTTGACATCGGCATCTAGTAAACTCACCGCTTTCCGGTCAACATGACAAATCTCCTCGTAAATATCTTAACAATCTATTTCGAATTTGATGGATGGCTTAGGGCACTGATCATCCTTACTTTATTTTACGGACTTTAAAAGTATAGCATAACTTGGCTAGGCCAACTCTCGCTTCCTCGCTTCAAAATGGTATGCATCTCATGCTTTGATAAGTTTCTCATATCAGTTGGCTTCATGATTCGCCTGGTAGTTGCGATCATATCCGCTGCCGCTGCCTTGTCAAGCGGTAGTCTCGGAGTACGATCAAAAAGGAGGCAGACGGACGCACGCCACAATTAGTCAGTGCGCTTTCGCATTGCCTTGGTTTACTACTATGCGTCACCACCACCGCCGCCTCACAGTGTCTGCTTCATCCTCGGCCCACCCACCCGCACGCCCGCTTGTCCAAATGAATGCGTGTGAGTGTATTTGTCAGACGTGTCAGAAACGCGGCTTGCGCGTAATTGACTAGCTGGTGAGGGGAGAAATTGAGCGAACTGCTGCTAGCGCCAGTCCCATGGGATAGCAGCAACTGGCTCATAGCTAGTATTACACATTGGGAGAACGACAGATAGACTGCTCGCCAGAAGCCCTATCGTCTTGGACACCCAGGACCTGGGAAAAGTGCAGTGCTTGATTAGTACCCACTTGTAGTGTTGAACGCACATGACGATCATATAATAGTCCTTAATGAGAAGGCAGCTTCATTACTCGGACTGCATACTAGTTATTCAAAGGCGCAAACTAACTGACAAACGCCTCATTAAACAAACAAGGAGCCTTTCGCACCTCAATGAAGGCCAATGGAACACCAACTAGCACTAACTACGTTGCCACTCACTTCAAAAAGAACTTTGCAAGAAGACTTGAGAAGATTTTGAATGGTATGGGGGGGGGGGAAGAGGGTTGTCATGGAACGGAACGTTCCGTCTTCAAGATCGATAAACACATTTCTTTGCCCCTTTGACCCATATTCAATTTGTGAGTGATAACAAAAAAGACGGCTGAATTCCTGGCTGATTTAAGACACACGATGATGTTGATCGTAGTACTTACATGAAGTGGTCTTTGTGCGTTTTTTGGCAGAAATAGGTGTTTCTGATGCATGGATCGATAATTTCTGGCAGTAGCAGTGGTAATTAACAATTAAATATTTTAAAACTGGTGGGAGGAATGACGACGACAAGGCTGTTTTCATATTAAATAGTGGTTGATGGATGGTCACATGCACGGACAAGCTGCAGACGTGCGTGTTAGTCAGGCATTGCGGGTTGACACGAAAGACATCAAAAGGGAGACTATTTGTTGACAAAATGCAGCCATCTGATAAGTTAATAAATAAACCTATCAGCCTGACTTATCTCATCGTAACTGAAATCACAGGAACTGCACATAGTCTGATGTCCACGTCTATTCAAATGCAATTTCGCACGTGTGAAATTCCTAGGATCCCACAGGCCAAGAATGTAAATACCGAATTAAATTGCACAAGGTGACTTCCTTGCGAAAAAATATAAAATCAGCGTCACCGCAGCTTCATCCAAGAACATGGAACGAGTGTTCGAAAGGTTCTATTTAATTAGCGTCCTAAAGAATACCTGTTGATGCACGTCGCTAGAAGTTAAATTGTCTTGCTCACATAAATGTCACTAACTCATCGTCAGGAGACAGTGGGAACGCTCAACAGCTATTGACACCTGGTGCATTTTCATCCGCAATAGTCAGGTTACCCCTCCCCCCACCATTATTTCCTATCCCATTCTCTCCAGCTATGTCCATCAAAGTCTTCCTGGAGTGATTTTGTGGGACCACGAAAATGGATCCTCAAAAGTAAAAAGGTCACAACTACAGTGAAAGTAATCTGAAAAGGCAATGCTTAAGTAAACAGAAGTTAAAATGTTACGACTTTCATAATAAGAATGGTATCTTCAATGTACTTCTACTCCTTCTGCAGTCATTTTTTAATGTTCTTCCAAGTTGCAAATGTAAAAATTACTACTTTTAAATCGTAGTATTAAGTCGAAAATGAGGGAATAACTGCTACTGCCCACTCTGCAACTATATTTTAGTACAGCTAGGAAATCGGCGGGAGAGACTGATGTGACAGATTAGGGGATTCATAGAAGGGGAAACAATAAAACCATATCGAAAAATTCAACACTTAAAAATCCACTGAGTTTTTGGTAGCCCTGGAGGAGTCAATTTGTCAAGAATTTATCGTGAGTTTGATGAAGTGTGAGTCACTGAGTAAATTTGAGTCGATTCTAATTAATCGATGCATGGAGCTAAACAAAGTTTTGTCTAAATTGCCGCTCCTACCACAGTTTGTCACTGATGAAGTTGTGTAAGTGGGTTTTTACCTTAGATACATTAATGAACGTGACATTAACCGAAAAGGAATTTTCCCTTAATGAAAATTGCTAATGTAGCTAATGCAAGCTGTTATTGAGGTAAACAGAAGAGGCGATCGATTGATCAGAATAATTGCATAATCAGTTAATTTTTGTCAAATATGATTTAATTTGACAATCAATTGAATTTTCGGCTAACAGTGTTTCTGGCCTAAAATTCCTGTCCCATAGATTAGCAGAAAATGAAAAATAACGATTCTAGTGATATACACCGGTGCATTTTAATCTAACCGTACTTATTCGATTAGATCTTGCTTTAAAAAAAAACTATGGAATATTTTCTTAATTACCTTGTCTGCGTTAACGAGGATACTAAGTTCTAATGCTTTTCACCCATTCTATCCTCGGATAATCTTGAAGCAAAGGCACCAAAAGTTAAACTAATCATTACTGCGCGTTCAAAAGAAAAGTGGTGATTTTAGTTTGAGAATGGATCTCATCAACGGCAATGAACATTAGATTTATTTAGAGTGCTCTTTGGCATTGGTGAGGAAGAGTCGAAAAGCCGAATAAAGCAAAGAATTACAAGTGGAAGCTAAGCGCTCCGCTACATCTAATGAACCTGACATCTGCAAAGGAAACATTCATCGCAGAAGCGGCTTTCAGGAAATGAATCTCTTTCTATTGCAAATCCAGTGCTAATTCAATACCTACACAGTCCACATGTGGTTGAAACGGCAACTAGAAGCTGGTCATCCATTCACTCAACCAGAAGAATGGAAAATGACTGTAAGTTAACAGCGGCAATTCAAATTCAATAGGAAACACTGAAAGCAAAGATTTGAAATATTTAAGACTAATGCTGTATTGCTTCCTACTTTATTCCCCTTCTATTAGTCTGCGCATTTGCGTTGTTTTAATCGCTATGAATGAAATTATAAATTTTATGAAACAATGACCGACAGTCCAAACGCACAATCAGGTAAGTGTTCGCAAGGTGAAAACGAGAATGAGTGACAGACTAGACGAATAACGAATCATGAGCGAATAACTGATACAAAAGCGCACTCGGTGTTAGTGACTCAACAGGGGAAGGAAGAAGACCGAAGTGCAACGTAACAACTCCGGTATGTGCTGCAGCCACAATCACCATATGTAGAACCGCCACCACTGCCACCGCTGCCGAAATACAGATGACATTGTAGTATACAATACCAACAAGATCCGTCTTTACCCCCCTCCTTTTTGAATCGTTACACTCGTACAAGTCGGAGCGAGAGGCGTGACACACTAAGTAGCTTCTGCGGATGCGTGTTAGCCTGTATCTACTAATCTGGAAAAATGCGGATGCGTTGTTACGATTTACATTTCAATGCATGTGAAAGTGAGATTTGTTGAATAGGTGGATCAAATCAAAACAGAGGAAGATCCGATTACATATACGCACAACATCGCGCAGTGACATCCGTCCAGACTCTGTGGGCATGAGAACAATGATGCTGTGACAGTAGTGAAGTGTGTGTGTTGGTGTGTGCATGTTGATTTAGGAGCGAATCGGTACAGTGTAACGCACCTCCACCCATGTGGGAAGGGTTTGATAACTCGAGGGCGAGAGGACAGGCATTGACCGACCCGCCTCTCGGTCGCCCACCACATTCGTGCCGTATGCACCCATTTGACGTGGCGGGTGAACAAAATCCCTTCCTCCCTCACGGTTTTTTTCCCAATCGTGGTAGTTGTGGCAAAAAAAGCAGGTCAAATCTTGCCACTCGCATGGTTCCTGTCCTATTTCTTCAATTTACTTATTGAATCTCTTCTCCAAAAGCCCATTCTTCTGATCCTTCCTGCATTCTGACCAGAGTAATGAACTTAGAATCTGGAACTTCTGCAGTGGATGCCACTTCTCCATAAAAGCATTCAGGTGTCCATGGGATAATTGTTTAAACAATGAGCCTCTCTTTTTCGACAATCACTCCTTACTGTTTCCTTACTACAGACAGACTACTTTATTGTTTGGAGTAATGCTCATCAGGTGATTTTCCCCAAAATTAATAGCCCTTGTCACATTGAAAATACAATAAGTCTTAATGAATATAGGTGGGCGTAATTATTAGCAAAACTCTAAGCACGTCTATTGGGAGCATTCATGCAGGCAAAAACAACAAACAAGCCTTCCTGTTTGCATGCCGTGGGGTCTGAAATCTGATATGAGTTCGAGCTCACTGTTGTCCTCACAAAAATGGCTAGCTGAATGCCTTATGAGAGCCAGATTCGTGAAGTGTTGGCGCCAAATTACTAAACGAAATTCAAACTCACAAGAGTTGAAAATTAGAACTTGCACACTTTCAAAATAGATTTTAATTAATCGTAGTCCGGGTAATTAAAACGTATTCAACTACTCTGCAAAATAGACAGGAAGACACACAATTGGGTTTGTGTGGGGCCGAAAGAACACAGAATCACATCTGAAACCCACCCTTCGACTGTAAAGGTGCGAATTTGAAATTCCGAGCTTGCCCTACGTCAGTTATCTTCATTAGCACTACGCACTAGACGAGCACGGTGGTCGAAAGAAGGACGCATTACTTTTAGCAGCCTGAACGAATAAGAGAACAGAAAACTCCATTGTGCAACGAAGAGATCAGTCAGGATCAACACTCACGAGAGTGCGCAAAAAGTCAGCGGTTATCGTTACTCTTCCAGCACCGTGTAAACTAATGACAAATATTATGGAATAACCCATTTGTTAGCTGCAATTAACCCCGGCATGTTATGCTGATTGCAGTGTCAATCAGTTGCATATTTTAGGTATCTGCTTTGATGGTTTCCAAGTTTGCCATTAAACATCGGGCAAAGGTCAGAAGCTAACAGGATACGAACAGACAGGTATTTAAACGATCGACGTTACTATCGATGAATGATACTCAAGCTCCTATTTAGGTCACCGCCGTCTGATGGCTCCTTTTTAGGCATTTTCGCGAATGACATTAAAATTTTATCATCTTACATATCTCGTAAAGTAAATCTTAACTGTGACATTTCCATTTCATAGATAGTTGAAATGAACTACCACTAACCACCACTGGCCGTTGCATCGAGATCTAATGGCAAAATTTCCAGGTATTTTCAGAAAATCAATAAAATTAGAAATAATTGAAATGAAAGAATACTCACCTCCTCCAATATCTCCATTTTCATAATAGACTTTATGCTTTCATCTTGTGAAGGAGACATGGTGGGAGGAATAGTTTGAGAGCAATCGAAGTTTTTTATTCCATGGTGTACGTAGTGATCTGCGAGAAGCTTCTTGTCACTAGTGGTAAAGTCACAGAAGACGCATCTTCGAAGTTCAGATTCCCACTTGTGTCCTTCACCACCGCGAAGATGACAAGTGAAGAACAAAATCACTCGATCAGAAGATAGGCTTGATCGGGTTCCAGGTGGTGTGGAACCTGGTCGCTGGCATGCTTCACTTCCATCTTTGCGTATAAGAGCGTCGCTATCTGACGAAGGACTTGTAGGCTTTTCCTGTTCGTCTCTCAAAGATTTGTGTTGGAGCTCAATGTGTTCAAGGACAAACACTCTTGAAGAGGATATTTTCTTGCATAATGAACATTGGTAGAGACTGAACTCTACAGTCCTGCCCAAGTGAGTCTTTACGAAATGGGACTCAACTTTGTCGGTCCAGTGACTTTGAAATGAGCACAAGGGACAGTGGAGAGAGAGAACGACTTGGGCGTCAAGGTTGGGTAACTGACCCATTGAATTTATTTCTCGATCTTTGCCCAGCGCGAATTTGTACACTTTGCTAATAATTTCTTGAAAGGAAAATTAATAAATAAACAAATAATTACCAAGCTTACGTTTTATCTGTTCCGACTGAGGAGCACAGTGAGAAAGGTCACGCTCACGGGAGAAAATGATATAAAGTGGTTGACTGACTGACAGCCTTTTGACGTTATGCGCGTGGTTATACGAACGCATGCACGTCTGCACCTTCATTGGTTTTAACATGTGTGAGACGTGCGGACGTGCTACCAAAGAATAACGCGTGACGAACCAATGGCTTGGCATCTATGAGATGCGCCAACTGGTGGGGGTACTAAAGGGCTTGACCTTCGGATCACTATCGGTAGACTGGTACGCCTATTGGTTGCGTGCAGCTGCATGCCGTGTGTGCTGCAGCCAACGAATGACATCTGCGGCGATTGTGCGTAGCGGTGGTGCGTACGTGTATGCCAAAGTGCATGCTGTGGTAAATTGAAATTGTCCTCATAAGCGTCTATAATAGAAAGCATTCTTTGCTCGTATTGTCATTGCTCAGAATATGATTGCTAGTCGCGTGTCAACCAACACAAATACCTCCTCAAGGATACATGTTTTCACCAACCCGTGAATATTGTACATGTTAGAATTATTTCCAGTCAGTTTCAATTTTAGTTTGAAAATCCCCGAACCGATATTCAAGCGATCTAGGAGGTTCACGTGGGTTACTGAGTAAGCATCAACGCTAGTTGAAAATCAATATTAATCAGTTAATGATAATCTCACTGAGTCAGCGCGATGTAAATTAATAACCAGCTATGATAAACAGCCTTTAAAAAATAATCATTTCGAAAACGAGGCCACATAAATCAGTGCATATACACAAAGAGCCTTAATTTTTAAACTGAGACTGGCCTGGTTTTAAGTGTTCCTTTCGGTTTCGATGTGGCCAGTCTTTTCACCTTATTAAATCATTGCATGATAAATATTGTCCTTGAATGTTCGTTTTTACGCATAACGCCTTTCGTTAAATTACCATCGTTTTTATGTTTGAAAGTCATTCCAATTTTAGGAAACCCAAAATAAGTCAGCGTTTCCTGATCGTAAAATCCGATGACGTAAGGAACTCGATGTGGTTGTTGGAAGTTGACATTGAAATTGCATTAATTTAATGCGGAAACTCTAAGATCGAGGAATAATTTCGTCTTTCATTGACGACGAAGAATCCTCGAAAATACTTGATAAACAACTCGTTGGTTTCACCCTTTGAGAGAAAAGGAATGTAGTGCTTTGATGGAGAGTTGGAAAAAATTCCTTGAATAGTAACCTACTAATCTCTTCTTATCATGCCAAATGTGGATCTGGCAGATCTATGCGAGTATAAAAGAACTCTGGCAATATATGCGAACGTCTTGGGGTGGTAAATGGTAAGTCTTGGTCGCTTCCAGAAAACTGTTTTCACTCGATCGAACTTGTCGAGGGCTGGAGTCCGTCACGTATCTTGTGAATGAACACACAAGAAACGATCATTGTTAATGCCTCTCAAGAAATGAAATTTCTCACATTTCAAACGAAGATTCGCCCTATGAACTAGCGGGTTCAGCGAAGGCTGAAGTGGTATCCGACTGCAAATCAACATTAGCCAATGTCAGCTTTAATCATCAAAAGAAGAGGAAGGAAAAGATAGTACATGTTTAGCAATGATTTGATCAGCTACAAATGATTGGACGCATTCGATCCCATCTGAAACTACTACGGCCTGCCCAGTAGAACTAAAAATATTTGAGTCTACAAGCTTCAGGTGCCAAATATCAGCCGGATAACTCAGAGATGTTGGTTAATGGACATTTCCCATTTAATTAACTTTATTTTGCTCAGAGACACATGTCTGCTTCATCCTCTGCACAAGATCTGAAAGCATTTCTCAAAGCAGCCGCCAAATTTTGCCGCCAAAGATTCGCAGTTGCCAAAGCAGAACGGCTAGGCTTGACTCGTATAAGCGCAGAGGGAAGCAGGCGAGCAAAGAGAGGGAGAGAGACACATCAAAGCAGCCAGACAACCTGTCAACCGTGACGGCGGCATTGGTGCGCTCTCCATGCCCGACGGAGAAGCACACAAATACAGAAAGAGAAAACTAGGGGAGAAGGGCTTGTATTTGAACTAACTCAACTCACCATATATTTGTGTGCGTGCGTGTGTATGTGCCTGCATACACTTATGGGTCACGGTCGTTGCCTGCCTTGGCTGAACGCCTCCTGCTTCATCCAGCTACCCTTGATAATTGATCACACAATAATTACTGCAATCGCCATCTCCTCCTTTGAGTAAACAATGCTGCTCGTGTTGTTGTCGTTGTCCTCTAACGCTTTGACAAAGTCATGTTGAATCGATTTACAACGCCCAATCCCATGCTTGTTGACAAGCCAGAAGAGGTAAGGTGGCCGGAGAGATGATGGGTGTGCAACTTTTAGACAAAAGACATCGAGAATTTGCCAGAATCCCCATATGGGAAATGCATTTGCCGAGAAGAATACTAATTGTGAGGGGAACAAACTCTTTTACGAACTATCATCTCTGTCCAACACGAAAGAAAGTTGAGGAACGCAACTATGTATTTAGTGTGACCTTTATAGAAATCGAAGAAATTCACAGTTGCATGACAGGTTCAGTCAGTTCATCAGAAGGTGAACTCGTTCTGTTCGAAAATCTTAGCCAGTAAAATCAGGAGCAGCAAAGTGAGGAAGCCAATAAGCCTCGAAAATCTTGTTTTGCGATTACAAGTCCATGGCAAGGAATTAACACGCAATTTAGGAATGAAAAATTACCAAAAGTGGTCAAAAAGAAGCTTATATTTACCGCCATCATTATGGAGTATATTACGAATTAGGTGCTTTTCATTTGAGCTTTATGCAACGTATAAATAAGGCATTTCTAACTTAGTAGACAAATTCTCACTGACTTTGATGAATTGGCGTTACACCCGGTTGTAAGCGAAGGGGAGAAAGGCCAGCTTTGTTCGCCTTAACCCTTCGTGCGCGCAGATATTTGCAGATGTCGCTTTATTGTAGCATCCGCTGTAACGATTCCCATTCCGTAGGAGAAGCAGAAAGGATAGACTAAATTACCTACCATGAACCGCATTTAAATTTTTTTTCCCAGCAAATGGCGACGCTTTTGTAGTAGTCAGCGACAGCTGTCATGAGCCTACCCTCAACATCACCTCAACACATTTAGTTCCCAAGTTCGTTCAACGAAAACAGGAGTCCTGTTCATCTAGGAAACGAGGCTCTGCGGTGTTTGTTGATGGATTATTTTGACTTCAGTTGGTGATGGAATGTTGTCGCCAGTATTAAAATAGGTGTTGATTTTGTAGCTTAGGCATCCAAGTCGTTTAATGATGACTGCTTAATGCTAGTAAATACAGGAATGCCCAAATTATATATCAGTTAGAGTTTTTCGTGCAATAAGTTATTTTACATTTTCTGATGCAAGAAGTTAATGGTTTTAAGTATTCATTTCTCATCTTGACTCTTCTCAATTTTGGGGTCTCAATTAAGACTGCCAACTTGATTCCCTATCAGGCCATCTATTTTATTTATTTATTTATTTATTTACTCCCCTACCCATTTGGGTAAGTCTCAAAGACTTATTGGGGATACAAAAGAAGTACAAATAATTGTTACAACAGAAGGTATACAGCAGTTAACACAGAAAACAGTAAAAACGTTTATCGACGTCCTCGGTTTTCTGGTCCCATCTCTGGCATAGTTTCGTCATACAGGTAGCAGTTCCACTTCGTAGTGGCACCTCGTCTGTCCTAGACGCTGTTAAGGACAGAAAATCTTCATACCTCCTCCCGAAGTCGTTTCTACAGCTCTGTTTGAGACCAGGCTGTACGAAGTTGTACTACTGCTGGTGGGTGATCTTTCCTATCTGGCCTCCCCTCTCATTGACCCCTAGAAGGGTTACCAGTGATCACCACGACGAGGTTGAGAGTAGGGCTGACCATCATCAGGCTAACTGTGCTATTTGATTGCTACAGGAAAACAATTAATAAAAGCAATGCAAGCATCACCTTATGTGACTGGTTTAGCGAGGGTTTATGAACAGCTTAACCTCCTAAATAGGTCAATATTGCTATCGCGATGCCATTGAGAGGTGAGTGTTTAACTGCATCACAAGGCCTTTTAGACACTCACATATTGGGGCCACACTTCCCCGATGGATGAAGTTTCGGTCAAACATCACCTTTCAGATGTGAAGCAATCACCTTTGACACAGTCATTGGATCGAAAGGTTGCTCAGCATTGCATCCATTTGTGCCTATTCAAATTGGTGAAATATGGGCACACAGTCCTGATCCACGGGTGCTTCCTAAGTTGACAGGTCCCATCTAATAAGGTCATTCAGTCACAACGAAAAGCATAGGTTCAGGTCTCTTGTAGTCGTTGGCAAAGGCTTTTTACATTCTGGTTCTTAAATATTTAGGTTAAAGTGTAGTTTCTAGAAGAAGTAGCCAGTAAACTGATAATCGACTGCTACTTATCCACTCATCCATCCCAGTGTTTATCAGAAAAGCAGCATTGGTGTTTGAGCCGAGAGGAGGCATATCTGTAGTATTTTACGAGGAACAACGAAAAATCATGGCGACTATTTTCATTCGGTTTTTTCCTCTTTTACGCCCGAATTGAAGGTGGGGTCGAATCCAGTTGACTGGTAACCGGTTTTTATTCATCTGGATGGGAGGGGCCGTGAAAGTTTGTTGATATCGTTTCATCAGTCGCATTAAAAAAAAATTATTGAAGTTGATTTGACTAGCGTCAACTCTTGTTCATCCACCCTGGGCAAAACTTTTTTGCCAATTAGGATCTAAGCACATTACATCCCTTTACGGAAAATATCATCTTTTGAAGTAGAGTTGCCTCCATGGGTTCAATCCATTGACATCTACCATCATCGCCTAAGAGATCTATAGCATGGATTTGTAGCTGTTGGGTGTAACGTTTGCCAGAAATGTGAGGCTACGGTTTGACCGATTCCACTTTTACTAAATGTAGACATAGAAGGTACCCAGATCAAATCTAACCTTCGGCTCCTCAGGCTTTTTCATGGGGGGTATCGTCAGTCTATTTGGGAAATGGCGGTTACAGAAATGGCGGGCAGAAGGACCTTGTTCATTATTACTTCTCAATAGCGTGCACGCGATCTAGCCGTTTGGGGGCCTTGGAGCGATGTAGGGTTGGCAGCCTCCTTCACGACTGGCACTTAAACCTCCGGTCTGCATCAAGACTATATTTTCAGTCTGATGGATTTCTTGGTTAGTGTGCGGGATCCCTTTAAGACTGTGTTGGCCAGCATCCTACTGGTGGAGAAATACTTTTAATTTACCCTCGTGGTTTCCCACTAAAAACCTTATCAAACAGGCTTATGCGAAGCAATCGCTGTGTCTTCGGTTGGCCAGAACTAGAACTCACAAGCAACACTCAAGCTTTTTTGGAATTTCAAATTTACAGTGTTTAAAATTACGTTTTGGAAACTTAGAAAACCTCCGTCCAAACGTTGATTATTATCCAAAATTTGAGAAGTGTCCATTTGTAAATCAAATGAAGCCCCACAAGAATGGCGCTCTGATCCATAGCACTACTGAAATTCAAATAATATTTAAGCTCAAATATTGATGATCAGAGGGGATGGAGTTAACTAGTTATTTGAACGCACGATGTTTCCATTTGGTGCATGGCTGTGTAACCCCTCAGTTTTGACCTTTTGACCTATCTTTTCATGCAGCCACTTTCGTCATTTCTGTCTAGACAGCTGCCATTAGTCTACCTCTGGCAATAACGCATCTCAAGTCATTATTCAGAGCACCCCATTATCCGCTGTTCCTCTGTCGGAGGGCTTACATTGGTTCTAATGGTCATTGAAATCACTATACCAGCTTTCCAGATTCTTCAATGTTTATGGACGCTTAGCAGGACAGCAGACATACATCACCATTGCTTTCCATTGATTTGAGATTCAGTTTGGACAATTTGGTAATGTAGAATCAAATATAAAGATTCATTAAAGTGACAGAATTACATGGTTTCTGTTCTTTGTAAACAAGTGCGCCGGGGATTTGCTGAATTTCAAATTCCGATTTATGGTTTTTTTTTTTAACTCGTCAACATTAATCAGCAATGATGAAGAGCTTTTAAATCACAATTAAATACGATGGCTAGCTCATGTCAGTAATACAGAGCAAGATAAAACTTGACGTTTGTCAAAAAAGCGTGATTTCCCCATTCAATCACCCCCGTCATTCGTCATCGAATTAGTCATCTCTGTTGAATAACAGACCCGTCTAATTGGATTAAGCCACATCTAGGTAAGAAAACAGCTTGTTTAAAACACCTGGCGCATTTAGCAAACTAAGTAATAGAACCTGACACAATTAAGTCGTAATACCATAGTTCATCAAAATGGCCGTCTCTGGGACGTTGAACCACATTTTCTAATGGAATAATGGCGTTATAACGGAAAAGAATGGTGAGGAGATAGCTCTGGGAGAAAACAGAGGGAAGATCAAAGGCAATTTGCTCCCATAACAAGCACACAGGGAGATGGATTTTGTGTCATCGAATCGAGAACACGGGATCCTATCATTCTGGTGCAAGCGCTCCTATGTCCATGCGTATGTTCGCATGGTGCGTCTGTGCGCCATTGCATGCGGATGAACGTTAGTGATTGTACACAAACATACATCGCCGCGGGTGCAGTGTACTGGAGCGGTTTTATGCACTGGCTATATCCCTCTTTTTGCAGCAAGCAGTCGTGCTTAATTTACACCCACACATACATAAGACAGACTTCAAAGGCGGTCAGGATGATGTCAGAAGTTACAAATGACACTTCGATCGCATCGCATTCCGATTCATTCAAGTCCCACTTTAGCGAACATACACGTATTTTCTTGCAGTAAATTTGACCATTACCCAATTGCCTAGATCAGAAAATTAAACCTACTGCAGATCTAATGTGCACAGCTCTTGAAAAATACAATGGCTGATTTTAAATTAAATTCAAATAAATCTCTCAGCACAGTGAGTGTAGTATTTGTGATTCGCTATGCTAAGTTTTGTAGGCTCCAAGGTGTGATGTTGCTGCTGTAGTTACTCACATATAGAGAATTTCGCACAATAGCTTGGATCCAGAATTTATCACGTTTTTAGCGGCAGGACATAAAGATGCTGGGGCGTAAATCATTCAACGTTGCGCCAATGAGCACTCTATCAAAATGGTCTTGAAATTTTGAGGATACTAGTTCTCCTTGAATGGGTTTCATTTTGCAGTTTCGAATCGCTATCTCAAGATTACCCGTATGACATGACAACCCCACCTAGCTGCTGAGAGTTTTAAATTGATACCATCCGCAATCGCAATAGATGCAAAATAGTAGTGAGTCAAATCTAAGACAATTGACTTACAGTAAATAATCCACACACACCGTAATACGTTATGTCAACAACAAAATCCTGAATAGCTTAGCTGACTGTCAGGTTAGGTATTAATCAAGACATTGCTGAAGGAAGGAAGGAAGGAAGGAAGGAAGGAAGGAAGGAAGGAAGGAAGGAAGGAAGGAAGGAAGGAAGGAAGGAAGGAAGGAAGGAAGGAAGGAAGGAAGGAAGGAAGGAAGGAAGGAAGGAAGGAAGGAAGGAAGGAAGGAAGGAAGGAAGGAAGGGAGATAGACGGAGAGAGACAGAGAGAGCAATAATTGTCAAGCAATCACCATTAGCTCGAAAATTCGTCGGTAATTTTCTTTGATGCGTCACCATTTGATGGTCGTCCCTCGTTTTTCGCGTCATTTGACCCAGATTTTCTGCTATGCCAACGCGCACAGCAAGGCAGTTATGCAAAAAGCAGTTTTTGAATTAGCTGCGCCGTTTTCTCCAGAAAATTGAGAGGGCATGCAAATTACTAAAGTTCCGCCAGCTAAAAGACCAAAAGATGACGCTGTGTATTTCTTATTTATCTTGACCCTAAAAGTGGGAGGGGGAAGTAGAGCGATTGATCATCCACTTTCATTGGAAATTGAAATCGATTTTTCCAACTGAAAATGCCACTTGTCGGTTACTGTCGGGTATTTATTGACTGGAAAGCGTTAGTTTCATTGACAAGCAGAAGGAAGGGGACAAAGTTAACGAGGCAAGTACATAATTCTCACTTGGGATTCGAGAGTACCAGTTTGCGGTGATTAGGCAGGCGTTTCGTGAGAAGAAATGATATAGCGTATCAATTTTCCGGACTCAATTTTCCCCACATGCCAGAAATTTTCTCATGGCTCAGATTCCGGTGATACGCAACAACCGCTTTGAACTGCTCCTGCTGCTGCTGCTGCTACTTGGCAATGCCACGCAAAAATTTCACGCCACTATACACCCTGTCTCTTCCCAATGAACGGAAAACTTGAATCGCTTTAGATCCACATGCGAGTATTTTCACTGTTCTACACGGTTCGGTATCGATTTCCGATAGATAGACTGGGGCACTGGTAGCACGGTCTGTGTATTAAGGTGGTTTAATGGTGGTCGAACGGCTTGAATATTAATGTGTAGATCCAGCGTCGGTATTTGTAAATGAGAGCAGCAATTTCTTCCTACAAATGACCCTTTTTCAGCATCCCATCACGCTCGGTATTAATGGTGTTTCCGATGCGGTGAAAAACGTGTGACCCCCTTCAGGCCTGTGTCATGAATCTGGGATAGATACTCACGCAGGACTGCTCTTTGTCAGAATTCGCATAGCTTTTTGATTACCTACACCGAAGAAGCAGATCAAATCAGATATCTCGAAGAAATTTAACACTCCCAGAATGTTTCTGGTGATCAGTTGCAAAATATCGTGCCATGAAAATACCGGTTAAAATACTATGCTTCGCAAGCAGAATATTTAAACCGGCAAAGCATATTACTATAAAATCACTGCGAATATCTCCAACTTCCTATTTTAGAAATCATATTCCATAAAACTATCTCAAGGTAAATTTGATCTGTGTGAAATGGCGTCGGATATCAATTGACGATTTGGTAAAGTACAAACAATTCCAGTATCAACGGTTTATACGCCTCAACATCTACGGGCTACCTAATTAAAATTAAGCTGTCTGAACTCATGAAGTATTATGGAAGAAGGCAACTCTATTCAGTTACAAGAATCGGTGCGCAAAATGCTCCAGCCTTTGTGTACTACTTCAAGTTAATTGGCAGATCTTCCAAGTGAATGTAAGTAAAAGAGTCGCGGATCACCAATTTTATGCTGCGACCGGTTAAAGAGACAAGCAGTTTACAAGTAAAAAGTTGGTTTCAGTAGTTTACGACTTGGCAGTAAAATTCTGACATTACAGGGTACAATGTCTAGAATCCATGGCGCCAAGCTCCAGTCGCTTTTGAAATGGTCATTTTTCTCTTAGGGCAGTCAACCTGCCACAATAGAGCTGGATCTCTCTTCGGAGTTTCACAGTTCGTAAATATATAGGCCTGGGAAAATAGTTGCTTTAAAAGAACCTTGACATGAAACATCACCAACAAATAGAGAAATCCACTTATGAAAATCTGCAAAAATGGATGAAAAAACTACAAACGTCATGAGGACGGGGAAGGCATATGTCATCCACGGCAAGTGCTGATGATAAATGCCGAGTTGATAGGGCTAGAAAATCTCTCGCCTTCTTTCGAAATGTTCTAAATCTTACAACAATATTTGAATAAATAAAATATTATTGGTGCTTACAAAAACAATAGAGTCCATACTTGTACTCAAATGATACCTAACTGGAAAAGTTGGTTTCGGAAGAAATCGACTTGAAGATTATATAGCCGAATTACTTGATAATGCTCAACCTCGAACATGCAGTCCTTCTAAAAGAGAATGTGTAAAAAAAAAAGTAAAAAGAAAAGAATAGGGATTCCCACTTGTCGTCTCCAGCTTCTCAAGGATTTGCAGGGGTCTCAATTATCACATTTTTTAAAGACCGTGATGCTCGTACCCTATTCCGCAAGCCCCTCTTTCCTCCCCTCCTTTCGCCCCGCAGCATCTTCATTCGAAAACTGAGTGATAAATATGTGAGATTACCATCGTATTAGCATTCTTAGTGTTTCATCCCCCAATAAACATCATATCGTCTCAAGTTTTTCTTCGACGCCATGTCTGTTCACAATTGGCCTTCTGGCTTCTTAGATGAAGGTTACTTTCACCCGTGTTCGAATTTGGCAACAACAGGTGATCATTGGACAGAATCCTTGTGACCCTAAAGCAGGTTCAGATCCCACAAAGGGAAAAGATTGTTGAAAATTTAATTTCAGACTGTCACCCTCAGTCTCCGTGTGAATTAAAGCTCCTAAAACCGACATTTCTTAATGGACGTAAATTTCACAGACTTCTCCCCCCCCCCTCCCCCCAAAATCCACCATTGAAAACTTTTCAGCCCATCCAAGTTGCGGTTGTCATCTTCACCTGCATTGCGTCCTCAATTCTGCCAGAAATGCGATATTGTCTGTGAAATCCAGGTCGGTAAGTCGCCTATATTTTGTCCATGGTATTTGGCCAACTAGCATCACGCAATCATGTGTGATTATTAACAATAACATTTTGATAACAGACACCTCTGACTAAATGTTAGCCCCATTTCGAGCGCTATCATGTAACAGACAGTCTCGAAAAGGGGCTCTTAAAAACTCATCCTTGCAGGTGGGGCATCTAACAAACTGCCAATAAACCCAACTCAGCATATCGACCATAATCAAGCCATTTCCCACTAGTGAGTTCGCCACCTAAGCCAAGCTGTCAATTTGACCTTATTTTATGGCGCTTATTTTGCCGCTAATCTTACCAGGCTATGAGTACAATGCCAGCTCATTTAAAAAATGGCAGTAATAAAGTGGTGCAGCATATGGTACGCTGGAAGCGATTCAGGCTTCCTTTCCTCGTCTGATTTGACTTGCCGATGAGCGTTTGATCACCATGTGTGGTCCCACACACCTTTGACAATAAGAATTGCGCATTTGATCATTGTATGTTGGCTCTCAAGAGAACTGCAGCAGCAATCAGGCTTAATTTCAAGACAGAATTGCCACCTGCTTTAAATGTAATGTGCGCACGCTGACTGTGATGAGAAAAATCGATATTCGCTGCTTCAGGGTAGCTGCGTAAATGATGACTCAGTCTTTGGTGGATTTAGTTCAGTTCAAATCGAATGCTTGCGGCATGGCAACCTCCATGGCAACCTCCGCGCTAATTTTAGTACTATACAAGGGCCACATTTTAAATTTAAGTATCAGTCTGTCTCAGAGGCGGTTGCGCGCAAGGGGTCTGCAAATCAAACATCAAATCACGACATCTCTTTCGCCCGATCTAGAGGCTGATGACCAAAAACTCAGTCGCCGGTTTCTCATGATTTATGGGTCAGGTTGACATAGAGGGGAGAGGGCTTGGAAGAACCCATATCGAAGCCAGCGGCAGTAATTAGTACCGCCCAGCCTCACACATCTGCAAAAATCCCCAAGCCGAATTGCCAGCCCATTAATTTTGATTCAATTTCTGCCATTTCCAACCCCATCTACTCCACCCTCACTTCATCTCCCTTCACCTCTCGTTTAATGTATGAGCCTTTGTAGTGTGGTGCTGCTTGCTTCGTTTTGCTCACAATTTTTGAAGAAATGGCAGTGCAGTTAATATGTTCGCTCCGTCTCATGTCAAGAAACTTATCTGAGGTGAAAAAAATGATGCGCTTCGTGAAATATGGTGACTTGCCGTTCCCAAGGCTCTTTCGAGATCTATCTGTACCTATCATGTAGCATTTTGAGACAGGATGTATTCCTTCAAATATCACTAGTCTTCATAATCAGGAGTCCAGCGGATCAGTAAATTAAGTAATTTTGTCTGAAGTTTTATTAGCCTACTTACAGGTATGCAGTCAAATGACTTCATGTTTGATAAATTTATGAATTTGAATCGCAAATAATGGCTGACAGCAATTACTTATCAAGTATATCAGGTTTAAAATCATAACCTTCGCAATGGTACATGGGTCGCTTAGAATTGATAACATTATGGATGAGAAACCACGCAGACTTTTATCTAGAACTTTGGGGCTCTTAAAAAGAAAGTCGCAGTAGGAAAAGCTGTCGTTCAACAAGAACTTAAATGGTTGGCACCCCTTTAAAAGGCGAAGGATTCCCTTACAAGATAGTTGAGAGTTCTCAAGGCATAAGTCAAGTTCAAGAGATCTATGTTGACGCAAAATGACGCCTAAGCAAATAGGAGGGGCTATTCCGAGGAGAGAACTTAGGGCTTTCTCAGCCTTCTGAATTAACTTGCATCAATAGCATGCAATCTGTCAAGACGAATACTGCGAACCTTTTACAAGGAATGAATTTAACACTTGCATCAAGAACGATCACTAAAAGATGACTCAAGGATTAAATCCACTTCAACAGGTTACTCCATAATCAGTAAAGTCCAGGAGTGACTAAAAGGCCCATGGACAGGGTGTCATTCAATCCTAAGTCTATAAAATGGAAATCCCTTGCCAGTCAGTAGGGTCAGATGATAATGGACCTCTAAAATTCCATAAACGGTATTAATAGTAATAATGCATTTAGGTCTTTTATTTTCCCTATTTACCGTTTCTAACCCTTGGATATGTCATGCAAAATGGGTAAATGGAGAACCTCAAATACTGACCGGTTATGAACTCCCTGAATCTTCTGAAAATATAACATGTGACAAACCATTTGAGCTGACTGAACTAACTAAAATTGCGACATTGTTGGCCCATCTGAATTAACAATGGACCAATGAAATAAGTAGATTTTTTTCCCATTCCAGACAAAACAAAAGACTCCAGCTGGCAGTTGAGGTAAAGGAGCATTCAACCTTTTCTACCATGATGATTTTTGCCTGGTTATAGACCTGATAAATGCACTTTTGAAAGTTTTGACAACATCAGGCTGGTTTAATCATATTTAAATCTACATCACTTCTTTTAGATACACAGCTCACCTATAAGCGAAATTTATTTGTAAGTAAACTCATCTTAGTTTCAATTTTTGCGCATAAAACTGTGGCGGGATTTGGATAAGTAACAGAAGTCGTGTTATTGAAATCAAATTAAATTTGATACTTTGCTCGTGACTTGGTCTTGATATTTTGGGAAAACACAGGTAAACACTCGCGTCCCACTTCCCGGGAGACTTTCCTCAGGGCCACTGCTTTTTCTTTTTGTAACAATGAAAACCATGCAAATCGAATATCTTATCCAATTAATTACTTTAATCAACTGACCCGTTGTCATGCATTAAATTAAGAATTTATTAACTAAGGTTACTGTTTAAAACCTCGCTGAGTTGATAAAGGAAAGTACCTCTGACAGCGTGGATGATCATTCCGCGTACTGGTTATGCGCCGATGAATAGACAATCTGCCTAAAACAACAGCTGAAGAGGACTGAACACTAGATAGTTGGTGGGAAGTAGCGTAAAAGACCAAAGGATCAGCAGTTCAGATCTCTTCCCTCCAAACTCATTTGACTAAAGATCCTTTCACTTGATAAGAGTGGGATATAGCCATGTCTAGGTCTTGCAGGCATTGAAGGAAACTTCCAATTCACATAGAAGAGACTCTAATTATGGGTAATCATCTACTCTGTGATCAGATTTTAGGTGCCCATTCCATTCTCATATGGCAGATGACGTTTCTTGAGTGAACTTTTAGGACTAGATGAGGCGATAGCTCCTGTATTTTCCATTCTGTTTTGTCCGTAACGAATTCTTTTATATTTACCAAGCTGATTAATATATTTTCAACTCGACAATGCTTTAAGAATCGTCACTGTGTCTGAAGGCATTTGTGAATCTACTAACTTTCACTGCACATCTAATTAATACTCCGGCTAATGCCCAGAATAATTACAGACTTGATTTCAAGAAGCAGCAATAAAAAGGGCAAGTCCCGAAAAACAGAGGGTGCGAAATGCTATGACTAGTGGTTTCTTTTTACTTACCGGCTTTAGGTTAGCCTCACCGAGGATCCCCATCAGTCCAGAAAAATTCTAGTTGGGTTCTAAAATTCCAAATCATTCACATAGGCCAATGAATGTGCTCTCTAACATGGCGACAACTGATCTTTTCTCATGACCAATCATCATCACTACAAATTGTAGCGAAGATTGAGAACAATCCTTAGAAACCCAGAAAGTGTACCAGATCGAGTAGCGGATGGCAAAAAGCACGACATTTAGTCTCAGACATCCACATCAACAAGCCAGAGTTTAATGATAGCCACTATTAATTTGCTGTCATTATTGTGTAGCTAGTTGAATGTGATGGGTATGTCGAGAAAGGCCAGATATTCTCTCACACCAAATCTTGCCAAGTTAGACAGGTTGCTTTGACTGACATATTCTTACATTTTTGAGAACACCTAGCTCTCACTAGTTCTCTACCTCTTTTTCACTCAATAATAAGCTATGACACGTTGTAGGTTGTGACACCTCCGCAGCAGCCTTCACTCAAGGCAGTCTCTTGCCACCTAGAGGAACTCATAGAGTAATCACTCTAATCGAGTTCCTTAACAAACGACAAATTCGTCTTCATTTAAAGCTGAAAATATCAAATTGGAGGTCTTCAGTAAACGGTGGTTTTTCGTGCACTTCAAATGCATTTTTTAACACGTAGGTGCTCAAGAGCTGCTTAATGGTCCATTCGATCGATTCTGCGCGACCCGTCTTGGAATATTCAGGTTGCGCTTTTCGCGAGTCCTGAATTTTTACCACAAAATGGTGGCTGCTAATTACGAAGACAGCGATCCTTTGAAGTGATTGAAAAAGATTGAAAGTTACACATGGATTCTGGAAGAAACTGTTTAGTTAACTCGTTTCCTTCAACAGCTTTTATTTTCACGCTTACTAAGTAGTTGCTTTTTTAAATGAGAGTTAGACTTGTACTCCGGTCTACTCTTGCTCTCACTATCTTTCCGCTGCTCAGTTCTACTGTACGTGTATCCATTCGTCTTGTCGCTTCCTGATGGACACCTGTCATTTCCACCTCTAGCTTTCTATCACTCACCGAAGTTGTGCTCCTGATTTATGCTTGTATTAATGTCCATACCCCTCCCAAGCATCCACACGCTACCATTAATCACCACCCCCTACCTACCTATCTACCTACCTACCCCCCCCTCACTCTCCACCATGTGGTGAATATACTTTCAACCGCTGTTCCCTTCTTCTCTTGTCGATCAGACTAGAAGTTGAGGTGGACAGACGGAGACATTTTGGGGTTGTCCACACCTAAACGAGAGTATCTAAACATTCAATTTCACGACAGTCTTCATCTCATTTGTCTTCCGATTAATTGAGGCTTGTGTACTCGATCTTGTCACGTAGAGAGTACAGTTGTGTTTTTAATAAAAATAATGAGCGTTTGTGGTTGGTAGTCATCGAATGAAAACGGTAAAAAAATAATTTGACTTGTTGAGAAAGAACACTATTGATGTTGTTGCCATTGTGACACTGCTACTATTCGCATGCACAACTCGATAAAATCTACTGGTTCAAGGCCAATAATTATTCAACAAATAGATAGTTTTCTTTAAATTATACATGATTAGCCACAGGTAGATGTCTTTACAATAGATAAATGTTCGATTTAATGAAAGGCAGTAAATATGTTTGATACTTAACCTAATCCGATCAAATATATGACTTCCACCAGTTATAAATGCCTTGATGATCTCTTAGCTGCTCTTGAACGAAAAGCATGTTCTTAAGACTAATCCGCAAGTCGCAAACTCATTCGTCGTGGCAGGTCGTTTATTTGCCGCCAATGATCTTCCTAATAGCTTATTTGAGAGTGAAATGAAAATACATGTCCAATCATAAGGCTTTCATTTGAACGGGAATGTACCATTTCTCCAATTCATCAATCCTACATTGAACGTTTTTAGATTAGTTGGAAATGAATTCGGGTGAATTTACAGCTCTGGCTCACATCACTTTGAAGCAGATTTGAGTAGACTGAGTTGACACACAAGAGGTAAATCGTTTTATTGCAACGTTCAGTGTTTTAAACGACAACCTCCAATCATTGAATTCCATAAATGAATGGCACTTGAGGGTCTGTTGAGCCATTTCGCGATCCACTTAATGACAATTTTACCACAAAAGAACTTGAAATTGTGATTGATGGTTGCATATAGGTCAGTGTCAATATTCATCTTTTCTGATCTAATTACGTAGAAACATCAAAATTTATTGCCTATTAAATTTGAACAAAGAGTGGCAACGACAGGGGATTGGGGACTGATGATGATGATGTATTCAGTAATTGGAATGACCACATACTGACAGATAGTGGCCTATAAGGGGATAACCGAAAGCATTTCTCAGTCAAGGTGTTTTCCAGCTTCTAAAGGTACTTTTCCTCAATAGGGACCTGAATAAGAGTAACAAATGAAGTAAAAGAAAGTTTTATTGTTTATCTGAATATGAAGTCGATCAAAACCAACTCTGTCCAATCAGGTACCTCATCATTGCTGTAACTACCTCTAAATCTCCAGTTCATCCAATACAAAGATTGGCTTATTTGTCCTTGCGGTTGAATTAAAGTGAATTTTTCAGCCCTCGTATGTGCTTCAGGGGAGGATATTTACGAGTAAGCAGTTAGTAGACCATGGAAAATATCTTATGTACATTGTTCTGCATTTCTCCTGATTTGGCCCACCCCCTCACCACAAAGAAACTGGTGCCTGCGAAAGTCCTGTGTCGAGAAGCGCTAATCTAATGCTCTTCAAGACAACTGTCTTGCCCCTTCTCAACATGAGCTCTTTTCAGATTATGTTCTTCAAAACCCGTCTTAATAACAGCATCAATTTAACTTATATAATTTGGTGTCCCCGTGATTGAAGGTCATTCCAAGTGACCATATTTGCGTAGTCGAAAGTCATTTACTTCAATACGTTATATTTTAAGGTTATTTTGAGACTTCCGCTTAGTTGGGAAGTATTCATGACGCCTCCTCATGCAGACATGTGATGCACACTGGAAAACGTCAGGCAGGCCGTTATAATTTAAATGGTGGGTAAATAACAAAAATAGACGATATAAATTAGAATATCGCGAAGTGGTTACAGGAAAAGAGTATTCAATGTGGACACCACAGAAGAAGTGGGATGTAGGGACTACTGGCTCCTGCAATAAATAGGAGACTTAATTGACATAAACAAATGAAATAATAAATCGACGGAGGACCACTGTTCGAAAATACATATAACGCGAACAACCCTAGACTGGATGCTATAATGATGAGAGAATACTATTGTGAAATTCATGAGGACAGGCCATTTCGAGGTTTTTAAAATTTTTAACCACGATCAAACACTGTAGAAAAGCCATGAAGAGCTAGTTCGTTAAGAATGCTATTGTTCAAAATGGGACTTAGAGATAGGCAGTTCATAGATTTAAGCTGATTAACTAAATGGGCGTGAGGAACTATTCTGAGTTTTCCAGCACAATTTTTATCCGTGATGTCGGACAGATGTTGAAGAGATTTGACTTACAAAGTGTCTGTCATGTCCCCATCCACTCAACTGCATTGAAAGTGTCAATCAAGCAGAACTGATTGAAAGGGAGTATGTCCGAAAATATCTCTTCAATGGCCTCAATCCCGCACTTTACGTCCCCCTCCACCACTGACGTCGATCCGGACATGACAATGACGGCGCGGACTTAGTAGGACGTATGTCGCACTGTGGCTTTAGTCTAAGTTAATTGACATCTTTATGGTCGTCTAAACCTATTTTTAGATTAATATCTCCTTCTCATTCTTTTCAGCACCCTCAGATTAGCCGCGGCTTTTGCTTATACTGGTGGCGAACAAATACATGAACCCTTTTCCCCTGCTCCGCAAATGCCAGGTTCTAAATAGGCTCAAAGCATTTAGTGAACTATTTGAATCTAATGAGAATTGTTTCAGAGACCCAAAAATCATTGTCCGCCTTCGAATGCTTATAAAATGTATTCTCAAGTCCTGGTGGTCAAACCTACTCTCAACCTCCTCGTGGTGGCCACCGGTAATCCCAGGGGCAACTCTGGGGGCTAATGAGAGGGGCGGCCGGATGGGACTAATCACCCTCCGGACGTATAAAATTAGATCATGTCAGCAACCTGGTAAACGAGGCACGACGTAAATACCTGGATTCATGGTCTCGAAATGGACTGTGGAAAGTTCTTGCATATAGCAGTCAATGGAATCTCTGCCAGAAGGTTGAAAAGACTTCTGGAAGAGGCATGAAGTTTGGCTGCCCTTAACAGTGTCAAGGACGGATGAGGTGCCACTACGAAGTGGAACTGCTACCTGTACGATGAATACATGAGAGAGAAGTGGTCAGAGAACCGCAGACATCGATAACCGCTTTTACCGTCTTCTGTGTTGACTGTTGTGTGCTACTTTTTGTAAAAACTATTTTTACTTTTGCTGTACCCCCAATAAGTCCTTGGGACTTGCCCTAATGGGTGGGGAGTAAATAAAATAAAATTCTCAATTCCTAATTATATTGTTCGAGACTTGATATTAGAATTGATGCAGATCTCCCAAGGTATCTACCATACGGAGATGTAATGCGTGAGTTTTGCGCCAATCGTTAGAATAAATGAATGTCACAATGGTAAGTCTTCATTACAAATAAGGAAGAAACAACTTGCACCATTCTATATAGAAGACAAATTCTGAAGCACTGTTAGCATGGACCCACGTCAGCAAAGTGGATAATTCAGGCAACGTAGATGGCTACTCCACCCCTTCATTCAGTCTAAACAAAAATGAGCCAAATAAGCCAAACTACGGTGATTCAAAGAAAGAAATGAAAAGAGGACGCGTAAAGTGAGATGTTCATGAATGATTAAAGTTCCAATGAGTCCCTTCATTTAGTGGCTGCTCCATCGCTCGGGGTAATCATAGGTTGGAATGTATATTTTCTTAACGAGGGTTAGGGCAAGTGGGCAACTGGTTACCACAGTTTACTTACCACGTGCGTCAGAAGACTTTTTCAGAGGCTTCCGTCTTTGGAATTTCCTGAAATTCTAGCAAATCTAAAGCATCATTATCTCATTTAATTGAAGTTGCCATAGTTAAGGTATTGTCATGACTTTCCTTTTAGTAGTGGCTTCGCAGTTGATTTTTACATTCTACTGGTGATTCAAATAATATATTTTTTTTTCGAATTCGAATTCATTGAAAATAGGCTGATTAAACTTTGATTTCAAGAATACGTTTGTACTTCCTCCTATTATTACCGATCTTTTGCTCTAGCAGAAGAATTGACGTTACGGAGTAAAGAAAAAAACCTGACCTTAAAATGCGTTTACACTACTGTCGTAAGTTTTTCAGTGCCGACTCCACTCTTCTACTACAGGTTACTTGAAAAGGTAGCCTCTGTCCATCTGCTCTGCCAGAACTTATAGCACCCGTTCCTGAAAGTTTTTTTTTTATAACCGCACAGCGTCAGAAGAAGGTGAGATTTTTGTATGCTCTGGAGCATTTCGAAACCCAAGTCACAGTCGAATCAGTCGGTAGATATTTTGCAACTATTAAAACTATTAGATACAGATTCTTATCATTTAGCGGATATACGACTTTCAAAGCTGGCACTGGGGTAGTCTAAGGAATATTCGGTATTGTTGTTTTTAACGTTCATCATGGAATCTAGTTAATCGTCGGCTCGGGTACTAAATTTTAGCCTATTGTCTTATTATTTTTGATAGTGTTGGGTAAGACTTTCGGGTGGCGCTACGAAATGCAACGACTCAAGCACCCTTTTCGGAACTCTTAAATACGGGGACACCGGCTCCTCAGTGTATAGCCTACCTGCACCCGTTTCGCTTCTTCGAGTAATATTACGTGCAATCTTGAAACGTTGACCAATTCGATAACGTTTCTTAGCTTTTTGGGTAGCATCTAACTTTACTACATTTAACTGATTTCTCACAACTTGCATGACAGGGCGAAGTCTCATATAAACTGCCAATCCACTTATACGGCAAATCGAAAAGCTTTCACTCCGTGAGTAGCATATCACAAATTTGACCGAGTTAATCACCGAAGTGGAACGAAACTTCGAAGTCAGAGGTGGGAATACACAAAAGAAAGCAATGTTTTAATCACTAAATAACTGCCAAAATCGTGCTTTCAAACAAACTTTCTCCCTCAAGGTCTCTTTGTTAAGAGCTGATCCAAGCATTGAATGTCATGAGGTATGGTATAACATTAATACCACTACATGATAAATATCTAATCCTCATCAAATCAGTCCAAATTTGAAAGTGGATGAATTAAGAAGAACTTTTAAATAATTACTCGCATTTGAATAGCAAGTAAGATTTATTCTCAACTGCGCAAGTGCAATCTCACTAAATGCCGGTGAGATATGGAAGACTGAATGGGAGTAACCAGCGAACATGGCACAAAATTTCACCCTGCTTCGAGACTAGAACAGACTTTGCGATAGTCTTTTCGAAAGACAATTATCCTTGCCATTTTCTAACCACCTTTTGTAGTGTTAGTTTTGTCGACAGGTTTGACTCAGCGGGCATCATTAAATAGGTTTGAAGCCTATCGACACAAATCCGTTGAATGGAATGACCACGCACATTGGTTGACACAGACGGTCAGTTAAGGGAACCAAGTGTAATTAACTATTCCTTAATAATAAAGTACATGACGCTTTCATTTAATGTTGATTTCTTTATTTAGTAATTTAAGGAGAACTCACAAGGGTGTCATATCTCATGCAAGCAAAATCTAGAGATTCTTTCAGACTGTTCTTTTTTGTAGAGACAAAGTGAATGAAATTCTGCAGTGCATCAAGACGTTAATCAGGTGGTTCGGTTGGAATATACACCGTTGTCTGTTGACCAGAGTGCGAAAATAGTTGGTCAGATCGGTCTTATGCAGTTGATCTTCTACTACTGTGGTATCAGCATATGCTCAAGGCCGTTTGAAACATTACGAGAAATGCCATTTTAGAGTCACAATTGTTGAAGCCAGGGTATTCGATACGCTTGAACAAAGGATCATTCTGTGTAATACCATGGCGAGAGAGAAGGCACATCAAGTCATGGCTTAGAAAAATTGAACACGCAGCGAAAGAAGTTCACAATGGCCAAAATAATCTTCTGAAGCTGATCTTGTTTCATTCTACTTTGTTTAGATCTAAATACTGTTGAGTGCGTTTGTTAAAAGACAATGGGGTCCAAGTATTAAACAATGCATACCTTGTCAATCGGTTGATCAACCTTTAAGTAAATACCCAGAGCAGTAGCAGCAACATTCTATCATTCATGATTGGTTAAACGAAAATGCTGAATTTAAAGATATAACATTCAGACTCTGAGAGGACCAAATCAAAGGGTTTTTAGAATACAGGGAGAGATTATTTATCAAAAGACAAAATGTGGCCTCGTCAAATTGTTTTTTTCAATTCTTGGGATTCTCACTAGGGTCTCCTTCAGAGCTCAGTTCAATTCCAGCTCATGAACCCGACGTCTCTTTTATTGAAGGCCCTCTACATCTCTCCCCTGAAAGTAAACTAAGTTGATCAGAGACAATTATGTGCTAAATTGAGTGAATTTTAGATAACAGACAATAGTTATAGGTTTTGCTTGCAGTCCAGTAGAATGCAGAGTGTATTCCCATACCCTTATGTTTATACTAATAATACTAATCGAACTGAAATATGTAAATACATCTCAGTATCTGACTTTTCATTAGGGCTAGTCATTACTAAACGAGAGTAAAATGGATATTGACTGTTGCTAGCTGATATATCAAATAATTGCCTGAATGAATAATCTAATATCTCACTCAGGTCGTCGGGGACAAGAGCAGTCCTTGGTCGAACTACATTTTGAGACACTCAAATGTTTACAATCCAGTGCTAAAGAGAACTTACAATTCATTTGAAATCAAAACTCAAAAGAGGATCCTTGACATTGTTAAACGTTGTAATGTTCACTTAGCAAGAGATGTGATGTTGATGAACATCGTGAACTCAACGTGACTGAATTCAATGCTGAAGTATTCATCAGTGTATGATTTCAACGATGATAAGAAGGATTCAAATTATTTTCATGGTTTTCCTGGCTTTACTCCACTTAAGTGATCGACTGGTCTCAATTAATGTCTCGCTATTGGAGGCTGGTTACTATATTGGGTTGGACATTCTTAATGGCTTATTCAAAGCGAGTTTTTTATTTACGTAAGAGGCATTTAAACCTATGTTTGCATCATCATTAGTCTTAATCAAAAATTCTAACGGTCAACAAGTGGCAGTTAATTAGAAAA
Organism: Moniezia expansa; assembly: GCA_019097775.1. Lineage (NCBI taxonomy): Eukaryota > Metazoa > Platyhelminthes > Cestoda > Cyclophyllidea > Anoplocephalidae > Moniezia > Moniezia expansa. Next base: position 13,531,246 of record JADFDV010000072.1, read on the forward strand.
CAAATTTCTTTGCTGTTCACTAGCAGAAATAGCTTAATTCTGGCTCCTCAGGACTCCAATCAACATTACGACAATTTTGAGATCCGGGTTTGACGGAACACTGATCACTCGTATTAATATAGTGGGATTGAATCAATGTTGACGGTTAAAATGGCCTGAGTTATGCACGAAGAATTTAGCGTGACCTCGACCTGTTTATGATTGTGTACATCTTTCGAGATTCTTGCTGATGACATGAACGATCAGGTTTCCAAAATGACTTTCGATCTTGTAATCTATTTATGCCGAGTGTCAAGTTCAGTTACCTAATTGATTTCGATTAGGGTTATTGTCTCAGTTTTCGGAATACATCGAACTGGGGTAACCGAAATCTAATGCGATGTCCTTCCCAAGAGGCTACCACAAAGCTCCAGTAAATCGACCAGATTGCCATATCCCAGGCTATGGCACTAAAGAGAGAAAAAGCATGCTTCGATGGGATCGACTGGAACGTCTTCAAAATAGCACGTGCAGACAATGCTCCTTAACGAAACTCAGTAATGAACTTGAAGAGTGAAAGTCTCCTTTTTAATTCAAAGCCTTTAAAAACATTGAAAGCTGTATATTGCCTGCCAATAACCTATATAGAGGTTATTCAGACTATGCCTATCCTGAATAACCTGTTGAATAAGTCCAGTGCCAGTTACAAACCCTTTTGAATATTGGTCCTGTTTTAAGCGAAGGCTGCCGATAATTCATTAGTAAATATGGCTTCCACAAATAGATCCAAAAGTAGAATTTGCTATTTTTCGAAGAAAAAAACTGAGACCATAAAGAGAACTTCTTTGGTTCATTTATTCATTCGTTGTAGCTTTAACCAGAAAGGAATATAATGCTTAATCTAACGGCGGTTATTTAAAACAGAAGTATCACGGCACAGTAAAATATTTCCGTAAAGGTGATTTTCAATAAAAGATTGGCATAAAGAACTGACTCGCGATCTGGTAGGTTCTATTTTGAGTTTAGATCATGAATTCTTGCACATTTTCGTTGAAGTTTGACGCTACTGAAGAGCATAGGCATAGCTTGTTTCGATCTCTGTCTTCTTAAATTACAGTATCCAGCACATCCAAGGCTAGATCAGTGGTAACAGAGTTCACGACTATCCTTTAATAAGCATTCTTAAACTCACACATTTTCAGTTAGAATATATTTAAAGTAAATAACTGCTAGATATTTATTTACAATAACTTGCTAAGTCAGGTAAACTGTGAAGGTAAATCAAAAACCACTCTTTAATTTCAGTCTTCACTCATCACCGATTTGTCAAATACTCAATCTAGCATCTCCAAAATCTGAATTAATTTTAAGATTTGCACTGATTTGGTAACTAAGTGGTATCATGATGGAGACAAAATCACCAAGAATGAGGCGAAATATCTAAGGATTTAAGTGCATCGCATGAGATTCCGTGGTGGAGGTCACTTCCAGAGGGGTCACCAACATGCAAAGTAATATCTAGCTGCTATTCCACGTCCAAATGATGGCGCACCCCATAAAGTCGCGCACAGAGAGGTCACAGTGCCTTCAACTGGCTTGCTACGTTTGTTAGAGCATGTCTTAATGACCATCTTAACAACAAGCAGTTTAGATGAACGAAATTGAAATAATTTCCTGTTAATGTAGACTTAACCTTGGCTGTTACGGATACTCAAACTTAGGAAATTTGAGGCCGAATTAGTCGATTACCCTACCCTTCAATAGTTAAAAACTTGTATAAAAAATGTCGAACTTGAGAATTGCATTCTTATCTTGAAGTGGAGAAATAGAACACCTCCGCCGTTGCTAAAATCCACCATGGCAGAAGTTAGCCTTTGGCATCTATGTCTGTCGAAGTGTGTGAAGAAATGTACGTAGCAGGAGATACTTGTAAGTATTTTTGAAATGTGCTGTACGAGCGAGAACCATGACTATCTGCCGATCGTTTAGCATGTTAACGCCTCGAGGTTACGAAATGCTTATGCCAGAGGTAAGGGGTAAACAGAGGTGATGGATTTCCGACTAGCGTCACAATGTTACGTCTTCGAGAAAACGTTTGGCATAGAAGTGGCTCTGTGACACCTGAACAAACAATATTTTTGACAGAATGTTCTCTGAAGAACGCAGAGATAAACTTAATCTGCTTAATTTTTTTGCGGTTTATTGAAAATATTGAAAGTCATTTTGGTTAAAATGTGCATTGGTTTAAAATGATTCTTTGTAGAGTGCTGATATTGAAATTGGTTTATTGAGTTGCACACCGATAAAATCAACTGTTTTGTTTAAACATCAGGTGAGGAAGCCGCTGCGGAAGTAACCGATGGTCAAATCTACCCTCAACCTCCTCGTGGTGATCACCAGTATCCCCAGGAGCAGTTCTGGGGGCCAATGAGAGGGGCAGCCGGATAGGCTTAATCACCCACCGGACGTACAAAATAAGATTATACAAGCAGAAGTACGACTTCGTAAAATTGTTAAACGAGGCACGACGTAAATACTTGGATTTTTGGTCTCAGTCTGGACTGTGGAAAACGCGTGCATGCAGCAGTGAATAGAATCTCCACCAAAAAGTTGAGAGGACTTGTGGAAGAGGTTTGATGATTTTTGTCACTACGAAGTTGAACTGCTGCTTTTACGATGAAACCGAGCCAGAGAAGTGACCAGAGCACCGAAGAATTGATAAAAGCTTTTACTTTAACGCTATTTGTACTTCTCTAGTACCCTCAATAAGTCCTATAGTCTAAGCGGAACATGCGTGACTTTTTTAGTCACCATTACAATCCGGAGAGAGCCTGTTAAATTTAGACCAACAGGACAAACAAATTGTTTCGTTCTTACTTAAATCTATGAGCAGTCGATTTTGATAGCATATTGCACTGTTAGGCTTGAAATATTTAAATATGCCTGTCTCTTCAACTCATCGATGCAGAACCGTTTTCTAGGTTGAGATGGGCGCTAGAATGATAGTAGATCCGGTGTAATCATCTGCCAGGAACATCACAATGGATAACTTGCCCATCAGTTAACAACATTGATCGGAAACAAAGACATGAAAGTCATCAGATGGATTCTAATATACTACTTATTCGAATGGGCTTCCAGCAAGAAAATTTTATAATTGCAATGGCAAGTGAAACTCAATTATTCATCGTCTATTGCAAAAGAAATTATAAGATCTGCGCCGCAGTAAATTTAACGTATACCTCCTTGAGGTGCCGTGGAAGCATTACGAGTTCACGATTCCTACATTAATCGGGAATCCATGAAATTTAGATTTAAGAAGTTATGTGAAATAATCTTTGATCGACCTGATCTCCCTTGAAACCAGACATTCTCACAGCATACAGAAAAAGGATGATCCTGAGAGTTGAAAGTTGGCTGGGGTGAGTGAGTGGAGTTAACATTATCACCGGTACAAATTCCGGCAGAGGACTTGAGCAGAGTGGATTCTAAACATTTAAGCTCTTGTGGTTGTTTGTTTTCCTTCCGCATCCTTCTACTCACATTATTGTAATTCACACAGAGTTCCTCACTCACAGACTCTAAGGCACCTTCTCACTCCTAGAGATAATGATTTCTTTCGATATGAGTTTGGGTATTAATATTATAATGATGATTATTTTACTGGAATCTCCACTTCTAGCGTTCAGTACTTTGTCTCTCTAAGTTTAAACTAGCGAGACTACTAAAATGAGCTGAGGCTGAGCTGATATGATCCCAAGGTGTGGCACTTTCTTGTAAAATGTTATCAGTCCAGCCTTCTTCCATATACGCATGTATGTCCTCAAATTTATTGTCCCCTGAGGTGACTAAATACAAAGTTGGGATGTCACATAAAAACAGCCGTAGGGAGGATCATGAGAGCAAGGGGAGGGGCGCCTGTTACACCTCATTCAAACACCCCTTCCATTCGTAAGGCATTCTTGCCGAAGGTGATGAGTGTTACAATATATTTTTACTAAGCCCTGAGAAACGCACGATGTAAAGTGCCTATTTCATGCCTGGTGAAGTTAGAGAAGGACTACCCGACTTCTATTGTCACCAGGTCCACACCCCTTTCTCTTATCCTTCTCCACATCTCCATTTTTATCCCATCTGCTGTGCTCTCAGAAGAAGCCCCAGAGACCACCGGGCAGTACTACGACGCCACCTAAAGCAATGAATTAAGGAATGCACAAGGTGTGCTCTGCCATCAACACGATTAGAAAGGAGTGGTGACACTGTTAAAAAAAATACAGTAAATTATAACAATACAGAGGTGTAATTCGCTCCATGCATATGTTCTACGTGTAGATAATGTTTATGAGACATTTCGCCACCAGTAAAGATTAGGGAATCGGTGTTGTAACAATAGGTCATATTCTTTGAATTCTACCCACAATAGTATCACACGGAAACGCTTTGTAATCAATTACCGCTTTTTACTCTCCACCCAATTAGTGCAATTCTCAACGACTTATTGGGGGAACAAAAGAAGTACAAATGGCTGTTACAACAGGAAGACAGTAAAGCGTTTATCGACGTCTTCGATTCTCTGGTCACTTGTCTGGCATGGTTTCATCGTACAGGGAGCAGTTAAAATTTGTACTTCTGCTGGTATAATCTGATTTTATACGTCCAGTGGGTGATTAGTCCTATCCGGCCGCCCCTCTTATTTGCCCCCAGAGTTGCCACCGGGGTTACTAGTGGTCACCTCGAGTATTTTGGGAGTAGGTTTGACCACCTACCTCAATTATAAATAGGTTTTTCACCAGGTTGTGATTTTTTCATTTTTATTTTTTATTCGTCCCCACCCTGTTGGGCAAACCCCAAGGACTTATTGGGAGTACAACAGAAATACATAGAGCCGTGATGGAGCAGATGTGTTTTTCATCCTGCCAGTTGGACTATTCTTCGTATTTTTTTCTCCGTCATGTTCAGTTTTTCTACTTTCTCTACTGCAGTCTGATTCTTTCCTCTTCTCTGTTGGCTTCTCTTCTTCTATGATTCTGATCGAAGGGTGACAGTCCCTAACAAGTCTCTTTAGCCACCCTTAAATCTTGTATCTTTTAAGGCAGTCTGTAAGAAGGCAGTTTAGTCTAGGGTCCAATATCTCTTCAGTTTCATGTTCTTATTCTCTATGATCTTGTCTTACGTGTCTTCGCATAGCCCTTGTTCTGGTTGAAACATCTTTGGCAGTTTGAGTTGGTACACACAATATCATGTTGCCTTTCTCCTGCCAGTCTAGGTTTGTAATTTTCATCTAGAATTTTAGGGCTTTCCTTTGGATCAAGTAGCCATGAACCGGAATGCTCTTGCCATGTCTCTTTCGCATCTTTAATCAATTGAAGCATCCTTGTGTGTGAGGCATTCTTAGTTTCCCCATTTTCAAAGCTACTCTCAAAAAATGGAGAGCATCAGGCTATCTTTGTCCATTTTCAAGCCTTTTTCATAGGTTCAACCTCTTTTCCTGTATAAGACTTGCCAATTTACGCATCGGCAGCTCCTTTCGGAGTTCCTCGACAGTTTTGGCTCTTCGCGAATACAACCCAAGTATCATACGCCGAGTCGTATTCTGTATTGCTTTATGTCGATTGTTATCTTTTACTCTCAAGACAATAGTAGATAATGCATAAGTGATTGCAGGATCGACAAAGATTCCCACCGGATATGCTTTCAGGGTGTTATTGAGACTTCTTGAGCGCAGGAATGGTCGTAGTCGTGTTAGGTGTCTTTTTGCCCTGACTAGGTCAGCTTTTATTGTTCCGTCTGGCTCACTGCTGTCTTGGATTATGGAACCAAGGTATCTGAAGTGTGAGGCGCGTGTGAAGGACTTTCCTGCAGCTTCGAGGGGCGTTTGATCCTCACCAGCGCCAATTTGGAACCAGAGGGTTTTGTTCGTTCCAACTTGCATTCCGTAATTATGCAGCACCTTCGCCAGATGCTCTATTAATCTGACAGCTGCGACCTTATTTGGCGCAAACAGACATAGGTCATCTGCGTATTCTAGAGGATTTAGCTGCCATCTTTTGCCCGAGTGATCGATCATCTGTACTGAACTGTCCTTGAGTGCGGAGAAGGCTTCATCCAAATGAGTTGGAAGGTTAGGTTGAAAAGAAGTGGTCATTCTTTTGAGCCTTGTCTCGCACCGCGTTTCATCACAGAGTAGTCCTTTGTTCCCCTCAAGTTCCCCATCGGTGAGTCCATCAAGGACTTTAATGAATGGATTATTTGCCATGAGCAGCCCAGATGGGTCATTATTGCGGTTGATTATTGCAGTTTTAGGCAGCGAGTCTGCTTCTGTACCACGGCTTTCTGTATAATGGTTCTTACTCCAAATACAGCCTGTTCAGTGGAGCTTCCTTCGCAGAATCCAAATTGGGTACTTGAGTGTAATTCGGCAAGATGGTGCTGCAAACGTTGGCACAGAATAGATGCATATAACTTGCCTAATGTATCTAGAAGGAAGGAAGATTGATCTACAGTTTGCAGGACCTGTCTGCGAACCTTTACGCTTGTAGATACTTACAACTTCAGCATCAATCCAGGCTCGAGGTACAGGATTGATCCCAATGTAGAAGTCCTTGAAAACTTTTAGAAGGTAGGCATTTAGATACTGAGCGTTCCATTTCAGTAACTCAAATCTAATTCCATTTTCGCGGGGACTTTTGTGTATTTTTGGTCTACTTTTAGCTGTCTCTATCTCTTCCACTGAAATTGAGGATGCTCTTAGTAGAAGATTATATTCATAATTTCTTCGGTGGTTCTGACCTTAAGCAGTTCCTGGAAGTGTGCGACCAGATCTTTTGGTTTGACTAGTGCCCTTGCAGATTGTGTTTTCCATAAGGACTTTTACTTCATTTTATTCTTCAACAGCATGAGGACTTTTCGAGGTTCTCTCTCTGCGAGGCATACTGGAAAGCTGGGTATGCTCTCTTCTTGATATGCTTTTTTCCAGTTTTGTATCAGGTTGTTCACCCTGTTTCTTTGCTCGTTGTACTTCAAGAACGTTTCTTGAGATGGATTTTAGAGCGGAAAGCTGTATACCATCCGTTTTCGAAATAACCTCATATGTAGTTTTCAAAGAGTCCAGAGGTAGTTCCTTTTTGAGGGGCTCCTGGTAAGTTTCCTCCGATTTTCTTATTTGTTCGATACCGGGCTGTATTAAGGGGTCATATGCGATCGTCCATGAACAATCGAACTTCCGAGCTTTATTAGCCCTTACCTGAAAACACTTATTTACTCTTTATCGATAAAACCTACTGATTTTGAAACATTTTAATTGTCATTAACTAACAATGATTGTTTTTTTACGGCGTAATCGGTTTATGCATTACTCAGGGTTATTCCCACAACGCCATATTTATATCCGAGATCATTGTTTACTTAAAAGTTACCCAAAGACATTTGTTCCTTAGTTCAATCATTGCAGGATGTTATAATGGGCTCATAAAATTACAATTAAAATGAGTCGATGGGGTGGGCAGCCTTAGCCGGAGGCTTAAATCATACCAATGGCCATTCAAGATGAATGCTGCAATTTGACATTAATGACTGAGCTTAATGACCCCGACATCAGCTAGTCATCAGTTCCCTCATTTTATAACCATCGCTCTGGCCATGGGGGTGGGAACATCAGAACAGAGGGGTGATGGTCATGAAATGATCATCATTTGTCTGGATTTAAGAGGTCATCTGACTGCCCCCAATTTTCATAACTTTCACAGGTGTTAAGTAAACAGTTTATGAACTGAAATTTGGGAGACGAGTGGACAGATCAATAAACTCCTTCGGCTGGAATATTCTGTCGAATGCAGCTATTGGTCCTTCCAAGTGACAACATTAAGTGGCATTCAACGTCAAGTTGAGGTGCGGTTTGCAGATTCAACTTCCACATAATGCTTTTAATTTATTCAAAGCCAAATAGATATTTTCGTTTGCAGGAAAAAGTTTATAAAAAAATTTTAAATGTGTCTTTGAGTGCTTCGATCGTGAAATTAAAATTTTTGCTGAAATTCTGCATCACAATAATAGAGGTAAGTAGAAAATAAATATTTGAATATCCTAAGCTTAGGTGTAATATTCATGAATTTTGTGGAAAGTAAACTAATTTCGTGATGCTAAGTTTTAAAAGAAGAGATAAGCAAACAATTCGCATAAATGCTCGCTCCGAAATATCACGTTCACCGCTCTCTTCGTGGTCCATTCCTTTGTCCACTCACGGTGAAAGGTCAGCGCGCTTCAAGAAACCTGACGCACTTCATTGACGGATACCAGGCGAACGTTGAAATAATCTGGTTTATTTAGTCTGATCGATCACGCGTGTTTAGTAAGGTCAAACGAATGTGTTTGCTATTCTTTTCTGATGAATCCTGGAGCAAAGGATGTGATGTCAACCCACTGTTTCCTTTCTGCTGCTTCTCCACACCACATATCGGGTCTAGGAACGAACTACCGGTTTGAGTGTCTAAAAATAAGTCCATTTAATGCTAACTCTACTTGTAAGAAGGACTTGTTTCTAGACCCACAGTTTTCATTAGAAAACACAGAAAGACCGTCTAACAGATTTCAGTCCCACCATCGGCTTCTCATTCCTTGGCTTCTGTGACTGCATAGGCTTTGCCCTTGTGAAACCACCTAGTCCATCAGTCCATGCCCATCTTTCGACTTCCTTCATTGGTCAAAAGTCAATGCAATAATTAACATTAGAAATTAGCGCCAAAGGACATTAAATGAATGGATTACAAAAGAAAAGAGTTCAGGGAGAGAGACACTTGAACGTGGGGCCTCGACACATTTCTTGATCACCTTGTCCTGTCCAATCTTCATTTTGCAGAATATGACCTTCTCAGCTGCTGTTCCAGAAATTTAGTAAAGGCATCGTTCATTGTCTAATGTCCAACTAGGCTACTAGGCACGAAGGAAAACTGAATGTCGAGGGATGGATGATAATTCTCGATCCTGCTCAGGATTCCTGATAATGTACGTATTCTTCTAACCTTGTTTATTCTCAGTTACGTAGGGTTTTCTTTCAATTAAGTGGAATAAAGAACAGGTAAACATTAAGAGAGATATCAACTCTTGGAAATACGTAAGTTAATCTACTTTATAGGGAAGAAATGATGGTTTTATTTTATTATATTTCTTTACTCCATACTTTCCTTTTGATCATAACTAAGTTCAGATTTAGCCTCATTTACTTAAAGCATTTAATCAGCAAATGAGTGCAGTTTAGTTGAGTCCCGCCGGTTTAAAAATATTTATTCTTGTTATAGGGTTGAGAAGAATGGAATTCCAGGGAAGATAACCGTGTATCCTCAAATTAGTGCCCTAATCAGACAAGTTTACAGGTGCCTACTAAGGTGCCATTAGGGTCATCAATGTCTAAGTGGCCATGGCGTCATATCACTTAGGGTACTGAAAGGTAGCCAACAAAAGGAGTAAAGTCCAAGGCAACCACTTTGGCCATCAGTCTGTAATTAGTATACAATTCACCAGACGCCATGCCTTTAAGTTTCCACTTCTTCATTCTCACCGCCACCACTCTGACGCCCCTTCGTCTGACAGTATGTTCCTGTGTAACGCCAGCGATATCTGATTAAATGACTCTCGGAGCAGTGACACGTCCTTTGACCCTCCTAATCGCCGTCCCACCGGCTTCGCCCAAATTTATCTTCTCTTCTCTGACTTTCTTTTCAAAAAAAATCCGTTTTCTATATCGTCTCACTTCTTCCGTGCTAATTTCCAGCACCAACTTCCAGGTAAAGTTGATAGATAAGGTAAACGCCTTGTTAGCAGTCATGGAGAAATTGAAGATACTAAAAAAGTTTGTCCCTATATCCGAGGCTTAGCCCTCAAATAGCTACCAAGTTCAGCACACCTTCTTTATGCCAGCGACTTCATATAACCTTATACGCGTGAAATAACCTGGGGTACCAATCTAGGTACACTCGTTCATGTTAAGATCAAACCGAATTTTCCTGTTCCTAGTCTCATCGGCGCCTTTTCCAGGTACTCAAAAAATAATCAGTCCACACCGTCATGAATAAATGCGAGAATTTTCAGATTGTGCACTCATTTATGTAAACGATTGCATCCAGCTTACAAAACCTTACTTATATGCAATTGCGGTTCTTAAAATCCTTGGAGTGCCGGTGGATAACGAGGGTTCTAGCTAGAATCATATTAAGAACCAAGACTTCTTTACTTTTGTCTCATCGAAGGAGTGGAGCCTCTTTGAAATGCTTTGGGGATTCGGAATTTGGATGCAAAGGGAGTGAAGCAATGATCGAAGTGCAACGATTATTGGAACAAAAGTTCAAGGACATCGGAAGAGGATGAGATTATTGATGAGGTACTCGTTCTTTCGGTGTTGTACTTTTCACATCTTTTATCAACAAAAGTGTGTTGCTTTTGGCTTTAGAATAGCAGTCCTGCTAGCCATAGCTTTATTTTCCCTAGCAGTCCAGTTAAATCGCAAATATCTCCAGGTTTTAATGGTTTAATTGATCAAACGAATTTCTATGCGTTTAATACTCGAAACTTGCCGGAACGCTCCTTCCTGTCCACTTTCTATGATTGGACTGAGTAAAAACATTCGTGTATTAGCTTCAACGGCTTTCCGGAGAATTACAGAATCGCCAGAGTATCCAGCCTCACCTTGATTATGTGCAGGATTTTCGTAATTTTCAGGAAAAATTCAAGGGACAACCTTTTATAATACTAGCCTTTCCTTTATTTCCTACTTTATAACACATCTGAAGTACTGAAATTCAGATAGAACATGCTGCGGTCATTCATATTTTGAGATAGATTCCAAGCTGCTGGCCTAGTTTTCTAGGGCACCGCGGCTATACAAATTAGCTTAGTTTAATGCCACTGGCAAGAATGCTTACATGGACAAGTAGGCTGCAAAACGTTGATTATAGACAAACAAGGACAAACATGGGAGCAAAAGACAAGGAAGTCTAAAGAATTCAAAATATAGTGTTCCAGGTGCCAAACGACCGTCCTCTTGGAGGCTTTACTTCTCAATATCCTCATCTCAAACATCTACTCTAATGATCTGTCCATCCTCCTTAGGTCTTCAGATATGCTTGTGTAATATAATCTATCTATTGCAGATGCATTTCAAATTAGCGGCAGTGGCTGGTAGTATCAGTCTCTGGTCCAGAAGCCCTGAAGCCCCATAGTACCAGCTGTCCAAGTCCATTGAAGCCTTTCTTAAAGGCAAATAGAAAAGTCTACATTCGACCTAGCAGCTAGTGTACAAACTAGCGACTTGGCTTCCACCGAAAGTGAACAGATGAAAATGATCGACTCTCCTAAAGACGATTTTGTTTATAAACAAACTTTTTTCTACAATTTCAAATTCTAAATTTAAGGTTCTTGTTAAACATTATTATTTGATAATCAAAGTTGCATTTTCAATGCATTTCGAATTCTCAGACATGATTGTTTTTCAATTGGATTTACTTAAACCCCGGGATTTTTAAATCGAAAATTTAATGGAAGCAAAATGCAGGGATGAAAGTTCATAAACAAGAATTATTAAAATATTTACCCTTTAAAAATACTTCAAAAGGAGGTTGAAGACTACAGGTCACCATGTCAACTGTCCTAGAGGTTTATTAATTGCATTTTGTGTGAGAATTGCTTAAAACAAACAAAAGAGTCATGGCGACATTTGAAGTGGTTTCCTCAAATTTCACAGCAACTTAAAAATGTTTTCTTAATCACGAGGCTTGAACGGAAATCTCTCAACATCCGATTTTCTCACATTAAACATTCATTCGGAAAGTTATTTCTCAAAAAAAAATTAGCAGAACCCGATAATTAATCTGCAGTATTTTAATATTGTTGTTGACTATTACAAGTTGCGCCTCTGTGGCATGCCATTTAATATCAGTAGATAATATCTGTCGCAATTGCAATTTAGGTTTTATGGGAAGAATTTCACAATTGCAAAATATAAACGCTTTAAATAAACCGATGGACATACTAGTTTGGGTAATTATTTGAAAGTTATCAACTGGCGTAAAGTTGGTTAAGTTTCGTAGTGTAGTGGTATGCGCCTATTTGTGTCGGCGAGGATTTGATTATTTAGGCAGTTTCTGCAGTTTCTATCACCCGCCATTTACTAGAAAAGCTGATTTGTCGGAAAAGTTATCCTCATTAACTCAAATGTTTTGTAATTTGGTTCCATATCAAGTGTTGGATCGGAGAGGTGAAGTCTGATGTAAAACAAATTTGACGAGACAAGAGAAGGCATCAAAATTTTGATAATCCTGGTTTATTTTCACTTCAGAGATATTTATGGTATCAACCAAACCTGAGAGGTCAAGCAAGAGAGACAAAATCTGTCGAAATTTAAACCACGCCAATGTATAGACACTAAAGAAGCGAACACCGTAAGAACGAGCTTATTCATAGGTATCCGTTTGCATTCGAAGTAGGTTGGTTCAAGGCTCCACTCGGCAATCAGATGAGGAAACAACAACCTCAGCCGAAGGATAAGAAAACTTGTAAAGAGAAATCTTTTATTTTTCGACTCCTGTTTCGACCCACCTAAAGGCCCTTAAAACTAATCCTGATAGAATACTAAGTATGGATGATGTTGTTCTATTGAATCCAAATCATTTGTGCTAATTAGCCACCATGATGATGTAGATCGCAATCAAGGAACCATGGATCGAGAGTTAATTTTATCAATCGTCACTAAATTTTCCCGAATTTTCTTCTGAGGCCATCTCTATCTTCAGATGCTTTATTAATTGTAACTTAAATTAGATGTAGTCATGAAAATAAAATAGGCTCTTGTTATTTCAGTGCGATAGTGTTGAATAACCAAGAAAAATGTGTTTATTGTGTGGGACTGAAAAGTACATTTAGATCTGTCAAGTTCATTTTTCACCAGTTAGGCAATCTTTTTTTTTATTTAATTTTCCTAGGACTATACGAGATATCTATCTATTTAAATTACCAAATTCAACGTACTTACGAAAACGTTAATTGTCTGCATTTCGGCATATTACTTCAATAGGAACATAATAGAAAAAAAGCCAAATCTAAATCATGACCAGAAAAGTCGCAAGTCATTTTAAACTTCTGCCGTCTGCCTTCCATCATTGGTTGGGGAGGCGGTATTGTCTGAAATAATAATATCCAAATGGTTTTAACTAATCATCAACTCAAAAATTAAAAACTTACAGCTCTTAACATCTCCCTAGATAGTTCATTAAAGCGGAAAAATGGGCAGTGTCCATAGTAGGGAATAGTAATAGAGTTATTGCGTCTTTTTCTTCAACCTTCATCATTTCATCAGTTCGACAACTTGAGTTGACACACTGTTCATCTAGAGGTTCAGGTAAAGCTCCATTCTCAAAAGGTTACTTCACCCATCATGGGATTTCCGGTGTTCCCTTTAAAATCTTGTCGATTCAAGAATTACTCTGCCTTTTCCGCTTCTATTGATATTATATACAATTTTTCCAGGTGACATGGACTCAAAGCCCATTGGCGCACTTTCAATGATTGGAATAACCATCTAAGTTCAAAGAATTGGGTCGCAAGACCAAACTTTCTTAAGTAGAGAGGCACTAATGCCCGTGTTCTCTTCATTACAAGAACAGGTGGGTATTTTTCTTCAGTGGTGCATTGGATATCATCGTGATGGTTATAGAAATCCCGATAGTGACTAATGAAACTCACTTTTATACCTAGAGCAGTCATAACTCCTAATACTTCCATCTCTAACGATAAGGGATTTACTGATCTTTCCTGCACTGCAAACGCAAAACTGTACTGGAAAAATATTTCATCCACCAAATTTGCACAGCTGCTTAAACTTTCGCCGCCTCGAGGTGCTTTGAGAGAGTATTAGGGTCACGACGAGAGCTGCTAGTAGAGAAGTTTCAGGCGAGATCAAGCACTCCCTCATCACGGGAATGGCACAAGTGTACAAAGTTTACTAATGGATCACTAAAGACAACATGTGAAAAGGTCGTTTAAAATTAACGACCATCGGGATTGCCAAAATAAGAGATGATAGCGAGACAATCACAATTGTTGAGTCTCGATATCTAGTTTTCCAAGGAACAAGAAAAGAATATAAATAAATGGCCTTCACATCCTGAGTTGGTCCAACTAAGCTAATCCGCCAGTTCAATATAAGACGTTAGTGTGAGCTATTTTAAACCAAGACATTAGTAAGGATAAAAATGAATACTAATGAAGACAAGAAAACAAGATTGTTGTGTTGATCTGTCACAACTGCCTCGTCAAATTAATGCCACTTACTGTTTGGGTGGTCTATTGAGTAGCTGCCATTGAAGGAGAACTTCATGCTTCCTGGAACATTAATCCCTTTGTCTCACACACAGAGCAATTGGTTTTGATGGTGGAGGCTGTGCTATCCCCTTAATTAAGATGTTCTTGATATTACTGCTACTTATTACTAGAGCCTGCCAGTCGACTGTTGTTTTGGCGAAATTACAATGGTAGGAAGGCAAGTATGAGTGACAGCTTTCCTGGATAAATTAAGACGGCAAAAGGATAGGACAATGTAATAATAGTCGGGAGGGAGAGAGGTCACGCCCATACATCTCCTCACGCCTGCATCAAAAACAACAAACGTGATCTCATACTGCCATGGGAAAAAAATAGATTCCCCTTTTACCAGCAATTTTATGAAGAGAACGCCATCCATTAGCACAAACAGTTTGACACTTTTGAACCATCGACTAGATTAGACATTTCAAATAAATTGTCAAGTCCAAAGGACGTCATTACAGTTTGTAGAAATGAGCCACAAAAGCAGGCAAATTAACAACATTTTTACCCCAAATTAAGCGAACTTTCGGATGATTTCAGCGTTCTTGACTGTCGAAAATGCTACTTTCGATATTTTTCAGCGGTCAAGCAATTCAAATTGAGTAACAGTTTGACTTACTATTTGATTGTAGCTAATTGTCTGAAGCTTGCAGTCAAGTTATCGAGATTACCAAAATAATATGTCCCGGCCACTTTAAGTAGCTTGAACTAGTCGTGATATTAAAACATCACCCTTGCTACCTTAGAAATGCAAGCAATAATCTCCGTGAGGTTGTATTCTTTAAAGATAGTGCAGTCTCTATTAACAGTATCCAGCACTTTCCTTGATCGATAGATACTACTGATTTATTTGCAAGAAAATTTTAACCACCTCATTTTAAGTCTTTCGGGGAAAAATTGGAATAAGTCCGTTAAGAACTATAATCAGAATTGCATGCCCTTTTAGTAAAATAAAATGGAAATGAACACGATCTGCTGTAATTGATGTGCAGTGAAACGGATTCTCTGAAAAAAAGCCTGATGCATTTTTTGCTTAGGCTTTTCCATTGTGAAGTGACCAACAGGCGATTTTTGCCATGATTCAGGTACGGAAAGTGAAAAAAATCAAAGCAATAAATTTTGAAATAATGAGGGAAAGTGAATGTCGTCATTGTTATTTAATGGAGATAAGAAACAAAACCAGGTATTCAGTTCATTCAACATTAATTTAACTCCGGACACATAATTTGTCAGCAAATCGAGTTTCACAAAAGAGAAAATATGTTGACAACTAATGCTTCAAAGATTTCCCAACGTTCTTGAAAAAAGAGTTACGAACCTGGCCCTTACCTACAGGGCCATCGCATTGGAGGAGAAGAAATTTATTTACTCCGGTGGTTAGAATAATTAAGGGAAGAATCTCAGACCAGCTCGATTTATTATTAATTGCTAAGTTTTCATGTATGTGGGTTCTTAGTCAAAAAATATCTCTCCAATAGGCGGTAGGTCCACTTCGAGTTCGGTTCTAGAAGAGGTACTCCTAAGCCGAACATTGTGATCTGCATCCTCCACAAACCTCTTCGAAGTTAGATAACATCATGTTGTCGACATCTGTGAGTTAAACTGGTTAGGTTTTTATTGATCCTCGTCCATACACTTTGTGATTTAAGGTGCTCCGGTCGGCTCTCCAAAATGATACCCTTAATGTGGCTATCGGAGCTACATTCGAACACTGTGTCGAGCAGAATTAAATGATGTGGTAAATTATACAAGAGCAGGTTATAGGCAAGCACATCATGTATCTATGTACTAGTGTGGAAAAGTTCGAATAGATCAAAGGAACACTTGGACGTGAATACAAACTAAGAAGGAGGGAATAGGAGCCGGGAGAAAAGAACTTCAGGTACTCGATGTATCCGACAACTTTTCATTGTAAAATTGACTGTTCTAAACGTGAAAATGCTTACTTTAATTTACTCAACCGCTTTGGAGATAGTAAACCGCAAAGGTTCGAAGGAAGGTTTTTATTCATTGATCTTAAGAAGCTGTTTAGATCTAATCTCTTTCCGGCCTTCTTCAGTGGTTCCCTCAGTGGCTGTCCCCATTAAATGCTTGCCTTGAAAGTTTTCCTTTACAGCATCAGCCAAAGCCTTTAGCTTTAGGTTTCCTTAAAAGGAGAATCTTCCGGTTTTGTTTCATAGAAGAGGTGTCTAATCAAACCAGTTCCCTGTTCAGAACCAGCTACGGGAACATTATCGTTCCCTACCAATACCCCTGAAAGGTGGTGTAACAGTCGTACTTGCCGATTTTAAGTAAGATCGCTTGGTTTTTAGACTTAAAGCTATATTATAATAACCTTTTGAGATGCCTCCAAGGAGACCGTATCTAAGAGGTAGGTTTCGAACAGCATCAAGATGGTGATTTCGGCTACTCAAATCTGATTTACGCAATCCTGTTGAATGAGTCTCTGTTAACTAAATCGAGCAAAAGCTAGAAAGGACATTTTTATTCGGACAGCGCCTTATTTTTAATGAACTCTTCATTCATCCGATAGTGTCATAGAAACATTTATGACACTGCAGCGAAATCAGGGCAATGTGATCTCTCTTCGACTAGTTTTCCTCTTTGCTTCAGCAGAATATTGTTGCTAAAATTGTCGCTTTACCAATAAGGCTTGTGCTTAAACCTTGAAAACTGTTGCTCAATGGCTTGATATATTTGCTGCCCGCAAATGGGCCTTGAGAACTAAAAGTTAGTACATAAGACGAAATTGGAGACATTCACTCAAAACAAGTACCCAAAAGTTCTAATTATGCAATCCTTCGCAATACAAGTCAACCTTTACCTCCTCGTAATAATACAGGGTCCCTAATTAGGACATCAGTAGCAGACGAAGGCAGGGAATTTCGTGTTAACGCCTAGTCCCTATTCCATTATTACTTTTGATCCTAATTCAGAGAGCATTACATGCAATAGACTGAACTGTTGATAACGCTGAATTCAACATAGAGGCAAAATCGCAAACCCGAAACTCACAGATCGGAAGTGCTTAATATAGAGCTACTGGAATTTCGGTCCACTTCATTATCAATGGAAGACGCCACAAGTAGATTTCATCACATTAAGATCTCTTTTTAGTAGAGTTGTTCGTATCGACTTCTCTGTTCAATAATTCCCTTATTTCTCTGTCATTTCACTTAGATATTAAATTGCTTGCATATTAGCAATGGTCACATGGAGGCCATAGTCGGTAGCATGAACCAGTTGGCAAAAGTACCTTCTCAGCAGTGAATGAAATATAAATTTTATTACCATTATTTTATGAAGGAAAAATTCTATTCAATCGGACGAAATCAAAGATCTTTAATTCTACTCCACACTGACACGTTTACTTCAAGCGTCGATATAAAGCTTACTGAAACTACGTATTATAGTTGGTGGTACGATGAATGCTCGACAAGTAAATATTCGGTAGCAATAGCAGCGGTAGCTTTCTGGTGCAGTGGCGGCAGGGCTAAACCTAAACTGTTACACGATGAAGTCGGCCTGGGTTGATCTCATTCACACATGTAGGTCAGCCATTAACGCCCCATATAAATCAATGTGAGCATTCTCACAGACCGAGATGAGTGTGGGGAATGAGTGGATAGAAGAGCAAATGGCGGCCCTACCTTTTTCAAGCCTTTTAAATGGGAAGGGGCGGCTGTGGAGGCGTTGGTATGTTTAGACCACCTCTCTCCTCTCCATTCCCCTCGTGATGAATAACTAATTGGGCAAATGCCAGTGACCACCCAGTAAGCCACACATGAAGTAGCCTTTCCACTCTGCGAGCCACGTTTTCTAGCAATGAAATTTGGCGTTAGCTCATGTTTGGGTACCTTATGTTTCATTAATGAGCATGGTACATGAACGCGGGGGAGATTTGATGAAGGACATAATGTTCACACTCTCATTAAAGCCGTAAAATATTAAAAGAGATTTCGAAATTGTATGTGGCCCTTATTTGAAATGGAAACTGTCGAAGCCATGCGCTGCGATTACAAAGGGGTTGATTGAGTGTCGAAGAATTTGTATTGAATCAGGCTTGCGGCAATAGCATGTTAATCAAAGTGGTAAGAATCAAAAGGTTTCACACAGATCTCCTTTGAAGCCACATTCACTTTCGGGAAGAAAGATGACAAAGCGGAGTGGATCTCGTTGCTTCACAGTAAAATGAATAGAGTGGAGATACCAAGTCTAGAAAATGAAGTATTTCTCGCCAAGCCACGGAACTGATCACTTCTCCGCCTCAAGAGTAAGAGCTGCACACCTTGTTATTCTAATGAGGACATGGAAAAAATGAATGACTGGCATCACAAATGATGATAAAAGAATAAAGGAACTAGCTGCATTAAAACGGAAACAAATTACAGATGGTCTCGCGGTTCAAGTCAAATTTTCTGCATATATTAAATGGCCATTCTTGCAAAGTGTATTGGCACTGTTAGTCCGCACGCACTTTAGCACCAGTAAGTTTGAAGTGCTAGACATCTGATCTTAAAATTAGTTTACACTGAACTCGCTCAGCTCACCACTCAGGCTTGATTTACGTCATATCAGAATTTAATGATTGATATAAGACAGTGTTATAGAAAAGGGTTTCCTTATTCTTATTTCGAGGAGAGGGAAGACGTTTTATTACTTGTCTGATCGAAAATGCCTCATTCGATCATATAATTGCAGACCTGAACTTGACACTTGTGTGCTGTCATTCAACATTAAGTGAACATTTATGGGTTTCAGGTCCATGTCATCTAGTGATTTAAGTAACGGCGTAATTAATCTTACATGAGGTTTCGCGCGAGTGACGATGAACTATAAAATTACATTCTGATCGGTCTGGCTACTTCCCTTTCGGTTAGTTTAGAACAAGTCCCAATCAAGCAGTGATACTAAAAGTTGTAAAATCCATTCTTTTAGATTTATCAACAGTGTATGAAATAAAGATATCTGAAATAAAAATTCAAAAATACACGAAGCTAGAGAAGTATGAATAAGTCCATCGGCCTACAAATCGAGCCTGTCAATCACTTGGAGGGTGAAATCCACTACTGCACAGCTGTACATACACGCACTACCTACACTCTTGTCTGCTAATGTGAAGTTCTTTTTTTTAGAAAGGCAGACAACTCAAGGAGGAAACAGGGAGGTGAGGGGGAAGCAGTAGACTAAGGAGCTGGAAGTGAGAGATCCGTGAGCTCGCCTTCAGACTGGCATGTTGAATTGGCAGCTGAGGCAGGAGAGCATTAGAGGGGCGAAAGCGAATGGATGGATTGTTGGATGAACGGGATAAATGAATTAGAGTGGACAGGTGGATAGACAGGAAATACATGAGGTGGAGGGAAAGGTAGACAGGTCATCGTGGATTAAAAGATACGAACGCGTTTAGGTGTGTGAGCATGTGTGCGAACGATGAAGATAGGCAGACGAAGGTAAAAAGGGCAAAGATTTCACCAACTTTCTTTGTTAGCTTTCTCTTTACTTGCTTTCGACATTTCCCCCGAGCATGCCTTTATTGACCCACATTCATCGACCTGCTATTCAACAAATGTAAGACTTAATTTACAAGATATAAACATTGTGTCGAGGTCCATTCGAAAGCTTAGTCGCATTTTCGATTAGATAAAGAGAAAAATTTATTGAAGCAAAACTGAACTATCACGAAGTGCATTTTTGACCTAGGGATGGAATCAGTAATATTCAATGAAATTCAAAACATCCAGTCAACGAGATAGTGAAATATTTTTATCCCTTTAACCTCGCACAGTTAAGGTAACAAAATACGTCACTTGCAAAGTGTAGTGGTCAGAATTTATGTTCAAGTAATGCTTTAGACAAAAAAGACTGTGTCTTAAACAGTTTGATTCTGAAAACTCATCAAAAATGCATTGCCAATTCTCATATTGATTAGAGCGAAAATCCAGAGAGCTCCATTCAAGTGTATTTAGCAAGCAACAAATTTAAGAATTATCTGCAGCACAAAACATAAGGACGATTGAGTTCTCGGAAACCGAGATATTGAAATGTGCACTTGAAAGTACTGCCCCCAAGATTAAGGTATGGAGAGACGAGCAACCCATCTATTGCGGATATGAAATAATGGGTATCAACTTGGAAGTAGGTTTTAAGAGAATCATCAAGCTGCACCCGATCCATAATACAGAATGTGTAGTCAATTTCGTTCAGAAATTGAGAACCAGACAAATCCAAGAGCATTAAATTAAAAATGATAAATTCCCGGAAATTCATAACTGCTTCGAAAAAACGCCCCTAGTTATTGTTTAAAGACAGTTAAAACACTGGACACTAAAACGGAGTTCAGGGGTTGCCTTTTATAAAATGATAGTGTGTATAATATGAGCACTAATTACGATGAACAGTGACACAATTAAAATTTTCTTTATGCTGACTCGATGTCTAACAATAATACAGTATTGCAATTTAAAAAGACTGATTAGATTATTATGTGGAACAAACTACGGGATCCATTTAACTTCGATAAAGGTGACTCACGTCCCTTTGAAGAAAGTAATGCAGTCTAAGACAACTGCATGAAATGCAATATGGTCTGGTTTACAGTCAGAGCCATTCGGAGAACATTATGTCAACAGCCCCAGTCTTCTCAATGGCCCTCATTGGCTCCCTAGCGGGGGTTCGCCTTAATTTGAATCAACATTATATCTCGCGTAAAAATATTGTCAGCTCTCTGAGATTCTGCTAGACCAGCTCACCTTATGTAAAGTATTCACATTTTCATAGTAGGAAATCGCGTGGTCTCCAAATTTGTTGGATTTCCGCTTGTTCAAAAGGCTTACGTGCTCGAAGAGGCTTAATTCGGACTTAAGATGGTGTAGTCATTGAAGTTCCGATAATATATTACCCAAGTTTAAGACCTGTTCGAGAGAAAATGGCGCAAAAAAGCCTTTTGGTAAAGATACTTAAGAACACCTGATAAATGTAGTCAGGAGATTTAAGACTACGGTCGTATGAAAATTAGATCCGCAAATATTTATTCGATGAATGCATAATAACTGGATGCAGCCACAGATAAAATGTATCAATAATGTAGAAATCACTGGAAAACCTTAACACCTGCACATATTATTTTGCAATATATTCATGAAGAATCCTTAACAAACTGATTAAGTCTTCATTTTAATTGTAGAATGACGTTTCATACGTATTAAACTAACCCGAACAAATGCAGAAAGTTCTTCTTAACGCAGCATTCACCTTCATGTATGGTAGGAAATTATAGGTAAATGAAATAATTATAAAATGGAAAATGAATTTTGATAGTCCAAGAATGGAAATTTTCCACATATGTTAAGTCTTTTCATTTATGAATACAAAGGAAAACCTTATTTGTTTCACTCAGCGTTCCTCTATTTTGCTATGATACCAACCTTATTCTATCAAAAAATCCAAACCAAAGCAAACCAAACAAACCAAGCAAAGTGTAATGAGAAATACTCTGAAATTTAAATATTTTATGAATAACGTAAAAGGTAACTGCATTTTAAGAAAGTCCATCATTGAACGCTTAAAACGCGCTGAGTGCGCCTTTACCTTGAGCGCTATTGATAATTCAATGTGCGTAAAGATATGGATGTCAGTGAGTGCTTTCTGCAGACATTGAAGCCATTTTATTTTTCGTCACTGGCGGAATTGCGACAAAAAATGGCGGATTTTGAAATGGTTTGCCTTAGTTCACATTTATTTCCAGGCCTCTGGTGTGCAATACAGCGTAAAGCGAAGCGTTCGTTTGGCTGATGGAGAACCCGATAAAGATATATTTGTCTATAAATACATTCAGTACGCATGCACCTGTCAAAGGTAAAAGTAATCTATTTAAATAATTTTGAAGATATGACGACTGTCCTTCAACAATCAGCGTATGCCGTAGCTATAGAACTCTTCGCATCGCTCGCTATTATATGGTTCACAATCATGATGTAGCTGCAGTAGAGAGAGCCATTCGACCAAGTACTGCAGATGATTATCGGTCACCCCCATTTGTGGAAGAGCTTGCGGAGTTGGAAGGTATTACATTCGTTTAATTTGGTGATTTATCAAATAGACTACAATATGACCACTGACCAAACTGCTGTCTTTCAAAAGTTTATACCTCGTCAAACTTTTTCATCATTTGCGGTGTTAAATAAACTTTTGACAGATTTTCAGCAGGTAGATTATTACGTTTGTGATATTTTTTAGGAAACCGGTTGCTTGCTAGTTAAGCGCAACTCTATACGCTTTTCGCCAAGTGAACCAGAACACGAAACCCTTGTATACAAGTCAATAACATATGCATGTTGCCATTATGGTAGTGGTCGTCGTACGCTTGCTAAAAGTTGCCAGAAGTATGATTTTTTTCTTTGGCCGCTTACTTGTGTAGGACTCGGAAGATGAACTGTCCTTGCATCGTGCGTGTTGGATGCAAGGCAAAGAAGCTGTATATTATTAGCTACGTAATGCGTCATAATCACCCTGTAACTGCTGAACTGGCGGAAAACTACCCAGAAAATCGTCGTCTTACAGAGAATGAGAAAAAAGAGATAAATGATCTACTTCTTTCTGCTGCAGATAATTTAACGGTGAAGCGTCATATTGAATGCCGATTTGGGAAGTCTTTTACCCTTAACGATGTTCGACAATTAAAGTATCGGATGAGACGGAAGAATATGGATAAAATTCATATGTCTGAACAGCTCAACTCTGATGAGGATTTTGAACTATCACCTACACTCTCTTTGAGTTGGAATGACCATCAAAAGGAAGAATATCGGTTGGCTCAACTTGAGCCTCTAGCAAGCGATTTGACAGCTCTTGTCTGTTCCGCAGATCATGACACGTATTGCGAACGATTTGAATTTCTGAGGGAATTGGCAGATGCCTGGCGTAGTGGCAAGCAGCCAATGTTGGCTTACAGCGATTCTGAATTCACTAGAGACTCCCTTGAGAGTCAAATCAATACGGGAGTTGGGACAGCGGAGAGTTCATCTCCCTACTCGAAGCCTAGCAGGACGTATTTGAACTCAACTTTCTAGTGATGGCAAGGGCTTTTAGCTTTGTATATAATTCAACATTTTGTGCAATAAAATTTAGCTTCACTACGGGGATTCGGCCTTTTTTTTTTAATACAGAAAAGTAATCGTTTCTCGGGCATGGTGTTGGTTCTAATTGACTTTTTTATCCCCTTGTCATACTTAGTATCTTCCCTTGCTATCCAAATAACTTGGTGGAATAAGAACAGCATCTTTTTATGGTTTTTAATTTGATGCTTTGTCCATGAGTGTTGTGTCGGCGCTCTTCCCGTGAGTGTCTATGAAGGTAAGGCCATATAAAAGGTCAGATTGACACAAAATTCTGAAGATTCTGAAAGGAGAGGCCAAGGTTAGGAAGAACAAGTATAAGGTGTCTGTCTGGTCCCAGAGGAAAGATCATGGACAGTACCTTCCAACAAGGACAAATCTAGCAGAAGTGAAGTGCATAAGATGATAAAGCCTACCGCCCTTGGGTAAGAGTTGTGAGCTAGGTTAATAATTTGACCATTCTTAGACGTGCTATTAACAAAGTATGAGTAGCGCTGTATATTATATCGAGGCTATAGTCGCTGACCCCTAATTGCCCTTTTGTTGTCGATGGAGGATGCATTTCTGGATTCAGTCAGGTCTAGTGGTTTGACCTGATTCGAAAGTACTAGCTGTATATTAATGTAAAATCGCGAAAATTGATCAATAGGGCAAAGTTCAGTAGGGTGTTGTTATGGTGGTAGGGGTGGGGAGGAGAGAATCGATAACGATGAGTGGCGAATTGGTTGAAAGTAGGTGAATCTACGGCCACACACAGTCCTTGTTGAGCCGACTAAGGAGACGAGTATCTGAAGCCCCACCGGTTGAGTTAGCCTCCTGACGCATAGTTGACCAGTCCAAGTCGTCCAAAAAGCGGAACCATGGACAAGGTGGGGGATTCGGACCCTGAAGCAGAGCAGTGAGAAGAGTGGCGCCCTCATATACACACTCTGTCGCATTTGGTGCAACTTGGACATTTGGACGATGCGCCCCTTCAGGGACAAATTCATGGATTTCCTCCTCCATCCGTTCTCGAAAACCTAGTTAGCGACAGAAATCGCAAGTGAGATTTTAAGCTAATGTGCGTTGATAATTCCTTTAAATTTTCTTTACCTTCAATTCCAGCAAATTCTCCAATAATGACGACGTTCGAACAGATGGAATTTCTTAGATCGAGATCACAAGACTGAATGGCTGCTCCAAGCAGCTGTTTGAAAGGGGGCAATTCGCCATCGTGTCCGAGGGCGTTTTCTGGACGCAACAGAGCATCGGAAGCCTTTCGCCGCAATTCCGCGGGCACTTTTACGCATCTATATACGTATGCATATATGTATATATACATATATATTAATGAACGATTTGATTTACTCATTGTCAGATATTTACCACTGTTAGTATTTCAAATACCCCATAACTAATAGCGTGTAATTAGGTTTTCAGAGGGAACCTTCGAGAATATCGCGCCTTCACAGTTGAAGAAGTCTGTGTTCTACCTCCCCATTTGAAAAGCAACACAAAATTAATAGACTGAAGTAGTTTATTTATAAAACCAATTTATTAGGATTTAACTTTTTAAGGAATGATTGTCAATAATGACTGCACTCTCTCTGTCCCTTTAAACAACAAGAGGCACAAATTTGATTGTTTTAATGGTTTTCTATTATGCATTAGGCTTTTTTCCCTGCGTTTATTAGAAACGTGAGAGAAAACTTACTTGTCAAGCGGATAAGGAGCATATTGGGAGAAGTCTACAATGACATCTTTGCATGTCGTCTTATGATTTTCGATAAATGCCGCCTAAAATGTTGAAAAAAAATAATCCGCCGTTATTAACTCTTCTGAGTCTTAGATGTTCAGCAGAATGAAATGATCATGGTAATGAGGGCTCTATTTCGCGAAAATCACCATTTAAATTGCAGTAGTTAAAAGCGTGGTAGGAACTTGTTGAACGGGACGAAAATTAATCAGCCCTATTCTATATCATTTGAGTTCTGGTTACAAGTCCTAAAGACCCGAGATTTCAAACCACTATCTAGGTGTACAAGACGAAACAAAGGAAATTTTACTGTTTATCGCATCAATAGAAAAGGACCAATCTAATGCGAAAGAATTCTTCAATGGAGCTGCGAATGTCAACTGGTGGAATTTTTTGTTGAAAAAAAATCACACCTCCAGGAGATGAATCGCATTAGAACTAAACATTTTACGCATTCAAAGTGTGTTGTGTTGGGTTTTTACAATGAAAAGAATATTTTAAGAATCGAAATCACTTCTCGCGTGTAGCATAAAGTTCTCCAAGAAGGTTCCATTTGGTTTAGAGCCATTCATGCTACCCTTCATTTGTCCATTTCCATATCCTACTTTTGTAACGCAAGATTGCTGTAAAGAAAGAATGACAAGAAGCCATCTAAAATTGCACCATATGAACATTCGCATGAAGGACTTTGAAGAAAAACAGTTACAAAGTCCACCAACAAACACTTTGAAGTACATATTTAAATGCGAAATGGAGCGAAATGCCCTAATTTGTTCGACCCTCATTTTTTCTGTCCATTTAAATGCTCTCTGATGAAAATCATTAGATTCTGCAGCTTAATAAAGCCATTGCAACGAAAATAATAGCACATTTAATTCACGCGGCATCTCGGCCGGTCGCATTCTAAATTACGGACGTAATCGCTTCGTATTTGCTCTACGCATCTTATTCCTTCGTATTTCTCTTTTCTTCCTTCCTTCCTCATTCGACATTTAGATTAGTACATTGAATTTCAGCGGAAGAATGGGCTAGTACAGCCTCAAGAAAACACCAGTAGTCTTAGAACCTAAGCCACCATCAGATTACCCTGGTAAGCCCCACTTACGTAACGCTACCATTCACCTACATGGTTAACTGATATTACAGTTTCCGTTTGAGGGAGATCCAACCGTGGCTTGGTGTGAGAAGCTAAGACAAACGCTTGGGAAATTTTTTCTTAGTAGATGCCACTCTGTTATCCAACTCGCCTCCAGTTCTATCTCTCAAGAATCTATTCGATTTTGTTGCCCATCGGATTCTAAATCAAATGACATTAGTTTTAATTTTTGCAGATGTGTCAGTGAGCTCTGAAAAATATGACAAATCATAGCGAAAATTTCCTTTGAAAACACACCTTCTGATAGATATAGTGACCAAAACAATCGATCTCCTTTTCAGTTAAGTTTACACCGCCATTGACCAATTCTTCCATGAAGAAACGAAGAGCTGTCTCTCCATACAGTGCCATGGTCGAACGTCCGTGTTCTAGCAGAGCTCCTAAAATGAATCAAATATTCGCAGGGCACGTCACAGTGGTCGGTAGTTTAACGACATCTCCTAGTCGCTTTCAATATCACCAGATATTCTTTGCCATTCTTCAAAACTGATCAAATGTTTATTTTCCTAAACACTTCCAGCTTCTTTCTGCCTTTACCACAGATTAACGTGATGAGATGGGTTCGATCTGGAAATTCGGTCTCCGCTTTACTTCGATCAGTTGGAAAGGCTCTACTGCTTTCATGAATAAAAAGAGAAATCTCCTTATTAATTAGTAAAACTCCACTTTGCCAAAAACGTCAGTATCATGGAATATCCTGCTAAACTAAGTCCCGCTATTCGACCTCCTAGAAATCAACCTGTCATCAAAAGTAACAAATACTTTTAAAAACTGAGGTATCTGAACAAACAAAACACGATGTCATTATATGTTTAATGTTTTGTGTGATTTACAGCTTTGGAATCTAAACGCACGCAGCGAATTACTATCGACCTCTTGACCTTGAACTCTGATTGGCTGAATGGAGTTTATGCGATGAATTTATTACCAAGGCATGTATAAACTTACTGAAAATCGAGAGGGAAAAAATAATTCAAGTTGGCTGGAATCGTAAGACATATCGAGTACAACGCATTTCGTATACTTATGACATCATGTTAACTAAAACATAATGCAACGCAATCTTTTAGAGTTTGAAAAGTGGTAATTGTGAGTCATTTCTTGACTGGTTTTACTATGGATTATTTAAAACTCGTAAAAAACTAGGCCACAACTAACCTTCAGCAATGGGAATGATTTCAAGATCAGCACTGAGGAAGATGATGAGGCTGGTGGAGACTTTGGCCGTTTGAAGGGCGGCGCGAAAGGCAGATATTATTGCTACGGCCTGAAAACAATCCATTCCTTGCTGGTCCACTTTTGAGGTAGTTCCAAGGAAGTAGTCCAGAAAATGCGGCCGTAGCGCTGACGCCCGAGTTGGTAGGCAGAGCAACAGCTGTGTTAGAAAGTGCTCGTAATTATGGTGTTACCGCGATGTAATAAATTGTCTTTGATTTCTCTCATATAGGCTTCCTTGCCTACTTCGTTTCATCAACAATTTGCTTTCGAATCGAGAAAAATAGTTACAGCGATAGTGCTATTTCCTTCAACCGAGTCAAAAAATGCTAACTTTCTAAGCTGGCTTGCATGAACCGATGAACAATTCTACATGTCATTAATGGAATAACATCATGCCCTGCCCTTCGCTATGTAGAAATCATTAAGATTTTTTCACCCATTTACGCCGAGATCAGACGCTGGTACACTAAGTTTTTACAAGCCACAATCTAGAAGTTATGTTGGATCCCATTCATGTCCTCTAAATTTTGGGAACCTTCATGCCCAAAACCGTTTCATTCATTCACACCAAGACGTTGTAATGACCTACCTCGTGATTCTAAACAGCGTGGGATAATAAAATGACATCTCCTTAATGTTACACGTCAATGGGGACTGAGGCTTATATTCTCCTGCTTAGTTATGCTAATTCCGTATACCACGTCGGAAAAGTGCCGACAAATGCTCTGATTTAAGTGCAGTTTCTGAAATCTTCTATGAATTCTCAGTTAAAGCGTGAAACCATCGAGGGACAGAATGATAGATTATCGCAAAGTGCACGTCATGTAAGGCTATCTTTACCACAAAGATGGATTTGAAAGATAATTGATTGTATGGGTGTGCTTTCTTAAAACAGAGTACTAGAATAACAACAAAAATATCCTTTGAGTTCGGATCCAATAAAGGTAACTTTCGCAATATTTTGGCAGATGCTCATACTGCTTAAGAAGGTCGTGTAAAGAATTCCTGGTTTGCCTCGAATACTATGTGTTGATCCATGGCAGACAAGAGGTGTGTTCGAAGAGCACAGGAGCCACAAGGAAGTTACAATTTTAGACTAGTTGAAGTAGAAGAATTCAATCAGCTCACCTTGTAATCTTTGCCAGTTAGATTTAGGCGTTTCATAATGTTCTGGAAAAACATTTTCTGAATGGGCACACCTTTGACATGGACAGGCACCTATGGCAGCGGAAAATATGGATTTCGTGAATATACAATGCGCAAAATATTGCAGAAATGAGATTGAAAATCGTGATTACTTTATCGCCAAGTAAAAGCATTTGATTCTATAGGCTCCAAAAAAGATGCACTATCTAAAGCAATACAACTTGCAGTAAAATGAGGGTTCCATGATACTTCCAAAATGGGTAATTTTAAGGCAAGCATTACTCCATACTACAAGTGGCGTACAAGCATATTCGAATGGCTTATACAATCATCGAGTTATGCAGTCATGTGGCAAAAGCATCAGCCTACGGTAATCTGGCTCAGCCGCAAAGGTGAAATGATTGTGGTATTGCCAAGATCTTGGTTGGCGATTAGATCGGTCACTTGGGGTGCTTCATCACCAAACAGTAATCCTTTGGACGTCACACCGATTGAATTTGGCAAGCACAAGTCCGGCTCGGCAGCTGTGTGAGAAGTTTATTTATAGGATAAACATATACTGCGATTGTTTTAGGATGAAAATAGCAATTGCTAAGTAATCTTACGCTGACCATGGAGGCCTCCCACTCGCACGTAATAGTGACCCATGTCCATAATAATGACTTTCTGCAACAGAAGTAAAGATTTCAGCTGGAGATACAACATAATATATAAGGAGGTAACTTAAAAATTAAATCTTTAGAGATTACAATGAATGAAAATTACAGTCCTATTCGTCTCATGTGGAGACGATGGGATTCTGGGTACGTCACTTGGCAATCCATTTGTAGATCAGTACTCAAACTTGTTAGAAGTACACCGATGGACTGCGAACTCGTGGGGTTTGATTTTGAACTGCCGCGTGTTAGCTACATCAGTTGTACACACAGTCCATATCAAATAGCATGGTTTTAAGCACGAGATACTCAATTATATGGATGATGGACTGTTAAACGGTGCCACATATATCGAGTTTTAACAAATGGAACATTAATTCAGGTGTATCTCAAGGGGCCATTATGCGACATACCTTGTCGGAATAAGAAGCAGGGCTGTGGGAACTGCCAGCACTAAGAATTGCTCTGGGATTTGACCTCCTCGGTTGTACAGTTGGCAATATTAGTTTTTCTTCATTAGGAAGGGAGCTTGGGAATCTCTGCAATAGAATTGACAAATTGTCATGATTTACTAATTAAACTGCACAATGACTTACGGTCTGTTCTTTTGTCTGCATTCACCTTAACTGCAAGATAAATATTTACATGTATTGTCATGTTTGTCAAACGCGAGTGGGACTAAAGGAGCTGATGTCCTCCTAAGTTCACAGTCTGAAATGATTATTCCACAATGACGTGGATATTCTTCCTATTCTAGAACGCGAGAGTTCAATACTTCAAGGTAAAAAGCACGTACATTGAAGAGGAATGAAAAAAATCACGTCAGGATTTCCTTTTAAATTGATTACGCAACTAAATCACGGGAGTATGCTTAATTATCCCATATATTTATTATTTCACGGATCTCGGAATTGTCTCAAGGGCTTAAGCTGAGGCGTTTCCGTCTCTTAAAGCAAATTCTTAAAAATAACTAGAGCAGTTTACCTTCTCAATTTGTTTTAATGTGAAAGGATGAATTGGTGATGAGAACTGGCGAGTTGGAGTTGACAGGGAATCCTAGAAAACAAAGCGAAATCAAATCTATTTTATGATTGCTTTGTGCTACATCTGGCTTATAAAGCAGTTTTCAAATGTACACCGTTTTGGCCTGTAAGAGTCGGGACCAGTTTTTAAAGCCATTTGCAGCACTTATAAATAATTTTAACTAGCATGCACAATTACTGATTACATGAGGGATTGCAGATCGCACAATTTCGAAATTAGAATGAGCGGTGTCTGCCAAATTCTGCGAAAGTCGTTCTTGAATTAAGTTATGAGTCTTCATTTTCTCTGCCCGACTTTTCCTATCGTCTGTCAGGGTCAAAGGGCAAGACGGAGTGTGCCGTTGACGACTGACTCAGTCCAGTCCACAGGTTTCCGGTCGTATAGTAAGTTATCACAAGTGGCTTACGTATGTGGGTCTGCGTTAGAGTGTCAGATTCCCGAAAGCTCGAATACGTGCCTGCATCAATAAAGTGTAATGTGATCCTGCCCGGATGAGCCATTCGACTCCCTGGAACAGTTATATATTTCGTAGCAGTGATCGAGACAGGCCAACTAACGAAGTTTATTTCAACACCGCTGGGAGCCTCTTGGGAGGATGATTACACTTAACCCTTGTTGTCTAAGAACTGATGGGAACATCTAGAGACGTAACATCTTAAACACATCTAAAGTTGATAAGTTTGCATTATTTTCATTTGGCCACGGTTATTATCCTTAAATGTTAAATTGCGTATGTATGATCTGATGATGGCCCATAAATAGTTTAAAATCTAATGAAGTCAAAAGTGGTACTTTTGGCTCGGACATGTTCTCTCAACTAAAATTCTGAATTACGGTTGACACTTTATTCTTAGAATGGTAATAAGGTTTCGAAACCCAAGATGGCATACCTGATTGATTGTAGGCATCGTCTGCGGACGCGATGGTACGATTTGGGGTGATGCTCCACTGGAAAGCCTCGAAGCTGAGGGTGTCTGCTGATTTTCCGTTGGCAACCACTGAAACTCGAAATTCACATTCACCATTTCATTATCACATACAAATTCAATCCGAACAGTCAAGGGAATCCGAAAATTATTTTTGTCTGCGCAAAGAATTGTCACCTTTGGAAATAATTTAAATTAGGAATGACTTGTTGTCATTAAATAATTGTTCCCTGATAAAGTTAATCTATGGATGTTTGAGTAACAATTATTTAAGATTTGAGAAATTTTAATGGTTCCACGAGAATTCTCGCCAAAATTTTATGGGAAGCCCTGTTATTCTGGTGAACAAGACGTGAGAAGACGGTAATCTAAAGGAAAATAAAAGCGGACCAAAAGTATAGCAGCGATTAGGTGTTGTGCTCATCACTGAGTGACACCATCTTGTTGTGCTGTCTAGTTCTGATGGACTGCATAAAACTCTTTCGCATCTTTAAAAGACAAAGCAGCTAACTAGCTAATACTTTTTAGGGAAAATATATAGGCGATAGTTGGGTTCCACACGTTTCGAGTCTAAAAGAATGTGCGCGCCTTGTTATAGGCTGGTCCTTTAAACACTAAATGCCGGAGGCGTTGTATTTACAAGGTCTTTTTTTTCAATCGGCAAGATTTCACCATGTCTTGACATTGAAGAGTTCCATGCTGTTGGTGGCAGTTCAGAAATAAGGTTGTGAAAGTGTTGGGAACAACGAAAGTAGACAGTAAAATGGCAGCTAATTTAAAGTCTACTAAACTCACTGGAGTTGATTATATTTGTATTTTCTATTTGAACGGGATCATAAAAAACATCGGGCTTAGTCGGAGGATAACTTGAATCTACTCACAATTTATGGTTTAGTTTAAACTTGGAGAAAGTTTCACCGAATTTTTATTTTAAGCAAACGTGCGTCAGTGGTGGAGCTGACGTGTTCACCTCTGGCGCATTACTTGACGGATCAAGTGTTTGGAGAGACTGCATACGCGCACATGCTAGAGAACGAAGAGGCGATCAAATGAAATAACCCCAAATATCCAATTTCAAAGACAATTCCTATTGGATAGAAAAGATTTTTGAGTATTTAGCAGGGATATCTATCATTCTTTTTCTTTGCAAGAAAGAGATATTCATGTGAAGTGATGATTGTTGCCTCATTTTTCCCGCAAAACCATACCTGCCAGTGCCAAGAGAGAGAGAGAGAGTGACTGTTCTGGATTCCATTCTTTTCACAACTTGATACTATTTAGATAGATTTTTTCAACTTGTTTTTTAATGGAACTATTGAACGTGCATAAATGTCTAAATGACCAACTTGGGTAGTTCAGTCATCATTTGTGTGTAGTTGCTTTTGAATTAGCTTTGACGAGCATTGGCATATAACCTTTTGAATACAAACATCTAAGACATACTTTTTTGGACTCATGACAATCTTGACAAATCTGAGTTCTCAACCACAAATGTCTCAATTTTCATGTACCAAAATCACATGGATTAATTGATAAACGCTGGTATATTTGGAACACCAGGAATAGTAGCCTTGGTGGACCTCAAGTAGCGAAATTTCACTCTAGTCGAAAGCAAACTAACGTGATTATGTCAGATCAAATGGTGCCAAACTATTTGCACTATCTTGAAAAGTGGGCCAACCTTGAAGCTAGGCATCATATGAAGAGAAAACACTTTGAAAAGTTTTCTGAAAGAACTTCCTGATCCGACTGCCGAAGGGACAAATAAAGCACTACATAGGCTCTTAATCACTGTGTAAAATAACATATTTCAAAAGGCCTTTATCTCTCCACATAGAGCTGAATTTCCTTTTGAATATTCACCGCGCCATCCATTTTCAAAATCTAAGTCGCCATTTGGAGATAGAAACTTCTTACCAATTTGTATTAGCATGAGATTTTGGGAATTCAACTAGGCTATATTTTTTGCATTCATTAATTTAAATTGGTTATTATAAGAGTAATTTACAGATTTTCTGTTTGTGTCTGTGGTCTTCAAGTAACATTCTTTCGGCGTGGAACTTTGACCACCTTCGCCATTTTTCGAAGGGATAATAACCTAAATTATGCCAGCAGGGACTTATTCCTGTTTTAGGTTTCATTGATAATTGCCAAACAAGGGTGACTTTACTCACATCATGGATGTATTTGACTCCGTTATCCGGATCGTTATCACTGAAGTAGTTGGGAGACTTCAAGTGTTGCACATTATGTGGTAACAAAGTAGTCTCGAGCAAAAGAAATGGGCCAGATCATAAGAGTACAAGACAATTTGACTGCAAATAAATAATAAATGGTACCATTTTGATTGGTGGTGTTTGACTTTTCGGCCCGAAACTATTTGATATGGGCGACGTGGAACTTTGAGGCTGAAATATATAAACATATATTAATGCTCAATCACAAGACTGTTGTAATGAAAAAGAACGTCGTCGCACGCGGCCATTACAACCCTCGATCCTTGTCTCTTTGGGATCGGTGAGGTCCCTTGAAGATCTGAATTTTCGAATTCCTTGAGCTTCAGGAAAACAGACTGGGGAGGACTAAACATAAATAAGACAGGTTTATTTCGCACTTCTATTCCAGTGGCTGATTACGATTGGGACTTCTATAGATTCAGTGATTAATTTCTCTACAGGGGTTTGAAACTTTCAAATACACTTATGCTTTTTTGGCACCTGGTTCTACTTTGAAGGAATTTTGAACTGCCTATTAGCGACACTCATTGAAATAAAGGGAAATTCGGCTTACAGTTTTGACATGGCCTCCGATGATGTCTTCTTTCGTATTGCTATTTCTTACTTTCTTGCTCATTTCATAATTGAGTACCTTTTCAAAAAAGCTATCTTCTCTGCTTAAGCCCGTTTCATGAATTTCCTCATTCAATCGAAATCCTGAAGTAGCTCCATTCTGAAAACGAATTTGGAGAATCCAGAGCGAATTGAAAGGCTTTTTTTCAACGTAAACAAGTCGTACCACTAACCTCCTCAAAGTTTTGAGGGAAAGGGAACTTTCTGAAAATGGATGTGGTTGAAGTCGGTGAGTCTTTGGAAATATCCTAAAAACAATATTTGACGTATACAAGATCTTAATATAAGATGACAGCAAGCTTTAATAAATACGCACTTACTAAATACGGTTTATAAATGACCGGCCGCGATTTCAGACCGTTACTAGATCCGCTTGTCGTTGGTGTTAAGGTTGAGCGTTGATTAGAATTAGAAATCGGCATGGCAGAGTAAGATCGTCGATCCCACTGATTCAAAAAAAAAAAGAAAAAAACACAAATACTACTTTGATGTTAGTCCTCCATAAATCGATTTTGAGAATATTCGAAAGTAAAGCTGAATATCTGGAGGTGTATCAGTAGAGAAGGATGAGTTTAAGCCTTCGTTTATTTCACTCATAAGGTTAACAATCTAAATAGGATAAATGCGCCAAATACGGTGAATTCCAATGAATACAAATCCATGTAATGCATGATATATGAAAAGGCACTGAGGATTAAGAAAGTAGTAACCGATTATAGTTTTGGATAAGACAATTCACTTCCTTATTAACATCACTATTTACTTAAGAACAAAGCAGGTACACGCTCCCAAATTTAAACTTAAAGGATCAGACTGTAATGGTAAAAGCCAAGATTCCACAGATCTGCTCTCCCCAATTCCAAAACGCTAAAATTAGTATGCATGTATGTTTGATTTAATGATAGAAGTGGTCTGCTGAATAGCCAATTAACTAGCCAGTTATAGTCCCTCGGGGATTTAGATAGATTTAAGATGGGAACTCACCCTGTCTGAAGATGAATCCTTTCGTGAAGACCTCGTGGAATCATATAGACTTCGAATTCTTGGCGAAGGTATAGTAACCTGAATTAGTTAATGCTCATCATCAGTGATTCTTTTTGATGAGAAGAGAAATCCATAAATAAATCTTAGTTAACTCAACTGGAATCGAGTGCATTTGCAAAGATTCATTTACATTTGGTATATTGCGATGCGGAGTGGGTCTGGGAGGTGGATCCTAAAATGCGTTTGGAGTGCGACAAATTAGCAGAATTGCTACCTCTAAAGGGATAGAAAATTTCGAAAAAAGTTCCGCTGCTTTTGAATGTACTTTCGAGGATCTCAGTTTGGAAAGTCCATCTCAACATAATGTTCGGGAAAGCTGATTTACCAGTTTATTTTTATGATGATGCTATGTGGTATAACAAATTTATATCTCTAGGATTCAACGAGCCTTAGATAGCTTAATATCATATAATCACCACCATTCTCCCTCCATGTGAGAACGAAAACTGCCTACGGCAGGCAATGGAAAGTAGATATTTCGGTTAGGGCACTTCGATGACACGAATATGATGATATATTCCAATAAAAGCATTAATGACTTAAAGTAGCATTCATTCAGCTCGGGATCGAATTCAGGTTAGGCCTTTTTTTCAAACAAATACTGACGCTACCACCAAGGTACTGATATCGGTTTTATAGTTGTGTGACAAATGAAGCGACCCGGAATAAGTGAGCCATAATGACCTTGACCAGCAGTGGACTTAAGGAGTTTCTCAGACATTAAACATTTGGTGACCTTTGCTATTGAGATACTAACTTGGAGAGACAATACAGGGTTTTCACAATAGTTATTTCAAATAACTTGAACGGAATAACATCAAGTCGTCAAGACTATTGGTGTCCTACCTCGTTATGCTGCCACTGTCTCAGTTGAAACTCCTCTGACGGATCTCGTCCATCGCGTCGCTACGTTAAAAATAAGAACGCCTAAATTTTTCAATGCATTTCATTGCGAATGAAAGTCGTAACGGCAAACATCGTGAGATTTAGTGCACGAATCCCAAGGACATTCACCGTGAACCAATTGCAAATATTTAATCATGAAATGTTTGTTCTAAGTCTTTTCCCTTTTTCCTATCATAAAATTCGAGGATTGTACATGTATTTTGCATGAAATAGCATAAAGGGGTCGTGTAATGCAAGCAATCATGAAGCACTCGCATCAGTGTCACTTCGATGATACCTGCAATTTATTAATTGGCCATGGCTTATTGATTTGATTGATGTAGCACTTTAATACGAATCTAATGCATTCACTGCCAGCGAAGCGATTGGCCTACCTTTCTTGTTATTGATTTTTCATTATCCTTCAGTTCAGAATGTAGGGTGAAAATATGTCCATCTGCCGAGGCGTTGGACCCGTTCGATTGATAATGCGGTACCCCTTCCTGAATGTGGTGAATAATTGCACATTTTTAATTTCCATATTTTATTGCATTTTGAAAAAAAAAACTACATTCGCTTTATTGAAGTCATCATAGTTCTCCATGCATGTCAAATTATTAGTGACCTTCTCGGAGGGTTTGCGAAATTAAACCGGAGCACACTTATGAGCCTGACGTGGTTGAAGCAGGCTCAGAAACGGTTAGCGGTATCTACCTTACTGTGAAATTTCAGGTTTTAAAAGAACTGAATTGAGAGTAACTGAACTGTTTGCACGATTGATAGCCGATGGATCTAGTAGACAGACACAACAGGATCGGATGGATGGCGTTAGTTTATCAGAACATGTTGAGGAGAGTTGCAAAATGTGACATGATACCCTACAAGAATAACCGACCTGAATATTGTAGTAGTCATGGCACTTGGATCGCTCCTGATGAAAAATAAAAACAGGATACAAGAAATGGCGGGAATTCGGCATTTTGAGAATTTTTTAGACATCAGGAGAGTCAATTGGGGTAAGATAAGAGCTTGTTAACCTATTTGAGGGACAAAAAATTACCACTCTTAATTCATTTAAATGTGCATTAGATTTTCCCAAGTTCTTCATTGTTTCCTGAAATTATTGGAAAAAAAACCTTGGTGCAAAATCTCCATCTAAACATGAACAAAACAAAACTAACTCAATTGGCGTCTATTCTTATTACAAAGACCACACTACTTGGCGGTTTTGAATCTAAGCTAGCCCTAAAAGGGAGGCCTCATTCATGGGTTGGAAAGAATGAAACTAAACTGCCATCCCTCTTCATAAAATACGAGTTCGTGGTAAAATATGGTAGATACTGAGCTCGCTAGTACTTTGTTAAAGGCTTTTTTAGGCCCTTGTCAGAAAAGCTGTACTCAGATCTTGGGGCATTTTGAGGCCTCCCATTAAAATCCGCCATCGTAACGCGTGTGGTGGAAGCAGAAGGAGCAATCGGTAGGTTCAAAACAAACTCTATGCCTACAAGCCTTCTGACTGCGGTATTTATAGTGTTGGACATGTAAATGCTAGTAAGTCACAAACGCAAAACGGAGGATGATTTAGTTCTTTGACCATGCATTGGTTGGCAAACTGTTATTTCAGTGTCGGTTTCATAAATGTGGTCTTCAAAATTGTATGAAAAGGGTATTCTGCCAAATGAGTGCATGACGTTTATGTAAAAAGGCACGCTGAAACGACATCCAGTCTATCACTTTTCTACTCTCAATCTTAATGACTTAGCAACAAATAAATGATAAATTATGCGTATCTATAAAACTATGCAGATTCATGCGAAAGATATTTTAAAGTTTAGTAAGTAGGAAAAACAGCGAAAATAGCGAGCTAAGAGGAGGCATCATACGTGCTTATCTGAGTCCCTGCGATTGTGAGGTCTTCCGGAGTTGGTAAGTTCAAAACGCTGAAGCCCCTATAAATGTGTAGTTAGCAATAAAACAGCAGCTCACTCCATGGGCGACAGAATACTTGTCTCCATGTCTAGGTCTAGGGTATTCAATGCGTTGAATGCCTCTGCTATCCGTTTGCTGCCTGTTGTAAATCCTGGCGGTCTTTTGATTCTGTTCTGTCGCACTCATGCTCCTGTGGAGGAATGGATTGATGAACAGATGGATGAATGTTTAAAAGATAATAAGTGATGAATTGAGTGTGGTACTGATGCGGGCGGTGTCGTGCTGATTCCTCTGATTATAATGAAGCCAATTGGCAGATTGCTGCAATCCACCACGAGCCAATGACTTCGGTGCTGCCAAGTGAGTGCAGAAAAGAAATATTCTCGTGACTAGCAATTATTTGTGCCTGAAATATCAGTAGATTCTCCCTCCAATTCCACTTTTATTGCCCCACACCTTACTGAAAACGCATATGTTTGAGTGATTTAATGAATCCTAGCACAACATAGTAAATTAAAGAGAGGTTGTACTTCAAAAAATGAAATTCGATAGATACTGTTGTGAAGAGAACGCCTGTGGGAAAGTTGGAACCGGCCGTGACAGTTGGATCAAAATGAAGATTACTGATTTTGTTGATGCAATGTCTGACCGTGGGTTACAGCTCAATCGAAAGAGTTCATACGAATGTGGTGCTAATTAGGATGAGTAGAGTGCATCTCTTTGCAGCTTCATTTCTCAGTTCAGAGTTGTTAGCAAGTGACCTCGAGTGTATCAATCGTATTTTGTTAGGAATCCCGACCATTTTCAATGGCGATAGAGCTTGCAGTTGCTCTATAATCTGAGATCTGTTGACAGTTACACAGATTTGACTGAATATTGCAAATATATCAAGGCATTCAGCTTACCCAAACCAAGAACGTCACTATTGAGTCGAGGATTGGAGCATGCAGATCATTGTATTATCAAGAGACAGTGTGCTGATTCGGGTCCTGGTGTAATCAGCAATCATTTTTAAACATTTTGGCGATTTGACAAGTTTAATTGGACATCTTTTGCAAAAGAATATGGGTTGAAACATGACCGACTCCGCCGTAAATTGCCGGAATCAAGGAAGAACGAATGCACTTTTCAATAATGGGTACTTCAGGCGCCTCATTGAATATCATTAATCTCTAGTATTAATAATAATGATAATACTAATAATAAGAATACAGAGAATCGCCATTGTGCAGGCATTCGACTCATAAAACTACGGATGTTTGAAGCTCATCAACGAGCCACAAGGAACCAGCCGCCAGTTGGCTGACAAATTCCCTATAAAAGCTTGGGTATTACTATTAGTATTTGGGTGTGAGTAGCGTTGTCAAATACAGATTGAGAGAAAGAATAGGACTTAAGTTAACGAGAGTCGCTTGTGCAACCTCTAATAAGCCGTAATGTTAGACCGGATGTATGAGGATAACATTCGTACCCCAAGGTTTAGCATAAAGTCAAGGCTATTCAATTGTAGAGGCAGGTTCATTGGAGGGTTGATGCCATTTCACAAAAGACTAAATAACATGGAAGGGATTGATGAGCTGAACCTTACACAAAAGTGTGTAGTTTAACGGACTTAACTGCGATTGCGGGTCCCCAAAATAACTTCTTCCATGTTGAGACTTCAAATCAGTCTGCTCAAGTGGTTTTACAGGTGTCATAGATCAAATCGGTTGTCTACTTCTCCGAGACAGATCTAGTGATTAGGGCTAAAGATCAGATAAGGAAGCCTGGAATAGAGGCGTGTCATCTTGAATTTTGGAAGAAAAGTATCCATATAAATCTCCCTTAAAGGTTCCAATACTAATTCAGGTCTCTTTCACTAATAGAGTCCAAGGGTTTGCGTAGGCCTTGTCGCAACCTCCTCCCTCTCTCTCTCTCGCTCTCTTCCATCCACAGTCTCGCTTTAGCATTTTACTAGTAAGGATTAGGAAGCATGCATTCACTTTGGAGTTATAGGAACACACAAGCCCTTATGATATGACTGGTTCAACCAATTACCACCACTTAAGCAATAAACACTTTCAGTTAATAGTCTCGCCTCCATTACAAAGCTGTCATATAAATAGATAAGTAAGAAGATGAGTCTCAATCGTCGCAAATAGACGAATTTTAAGTGATAAGTGAATTTAGCCGAAAAAAATACAATCAAGTAACGAAATGAACAAGACTTTCTTCACCATCATAATTGCTTCAATACATGTTTAGAGAATACCATCTCCTCGCTTTTCGTCCTTGAAATTGATTGGTCCATTTTTAGCGCCACCTATAAAGACATCTGAGTGTGAGAGTAGGTTCAGTTGTTCGTTAATTGTTTCGCTGTGGTGTGCCATTTTGGTTAATAGTGTCTGATTTGTTGGCATGTCGACTATTTTGTGTGGATTTCCTGATGAAACCGTTGCTCGTCAGCCACCTTCTGCTTTCGATAGCTACGTTGGGGGTACTCCAACCAGCTTCTTATCCCCAGAACGTTATTCTTTCCCCCAACCACAGTGTCCCAGTTGTGAAGAACCCATGTCTTTTATAATGCAAATTTACGGTCAAGTCGACGCTAATCGCCGAGTTTTGTACTTTTTTTCTTGTCCCAGTCGAAGCTGCCAAACATGTTGTCGCTTTTGTCGTGTTTATCGTCTCACAACAGTGGTACCAGAACCTAAGCCTGTTGTGAATGAGAAAATCTCTGATTTGA
Source organism: Moniezia expansa (assembly GCA_019097775.1). NCBI lineage: Eukaryota > Metazoa > Platyhelminthes > Cestoda > Cyclophyllidea > Anoplocephalidae > Moniezia > Moniezia expansa. The sequence continues at coordinate 13,572,000 of JADFDV010000072.1, forward strand.
TAATGGCTGTGTCTGAATGGGAGTTGAACTCAGACGATGCTGATGGTATGGAGCTTAGCCTTAACTTAGACAATAATTGTCTTCGGGGTGGCGAAACGAGTTCTGTTGCTTCAGTCGAGTCTAAACCTTTTCATGCAATTAATCATCTAGTCAGTCCTTTTAAATGTTACTATATCAACGTCTTTGGTGAGGAATCTGCGGATTCACCACGGTCGAACAACCTGTCATCGTGGATATTGGATTACGAAGCCGAAGAAGAGTTTGTTGATGAGGATGAGGGAATCGAAGGCCCAATCACCACTTCCTATTATCAGCAACACCTCGCCACTCGTAACATCTCCTGCGGTCTAGAGCCAATACGCTATTCATGGGAAGGAAAACCCATTTTCACGACAGCTTCGCCCTCGGTTGACTGGGAGTCTCATCTCCTGTGTTCCAGGTGTGGAGGTTGTCGAGTTTTTGAAGTTCAACTCTTTCCTACAATCAACAGCTATCTTCATCTTAAGAAAGGCAAGTGTGTTGATAAGGACGGAGGCTTTTTCAATGCTGTGTGGCCCCTTAATTTCTCAACGTTGATTGTATTCTCCTGCAAAGCAAACTGTCAATCGACTAATGGTGAGTGGGTGGAGGAGTGTGTATTAGTCCAGAATGATGAAGGCGAAAGCCTTTTTATTGATGACAATTGATTTCATCTTGTAGACCATTATTGTCCCGATATTCCCATGTATGAATGATGTGTTTGTGCTTTCATAAGCCGGTCTTATCTTGTCTTTGAAAAAAAGTGGTATAAATTATAGTGGGGGTGTGATTTTATCCGCGTGCCTATTATTGCTTGATAAGACATTCTTCCAGGATAGGGCATTTTTTCCGTGAAGTATACTCCCTTTATCGGATAGCTAGAGTAAATGTTAACCGTTCACTGCCCTCCCCTCAATCAGACATGAATCACTTGGTATTTTTGCCAGTTGGATGGTGGTTTTCTGTCGCATGCTGTGTGTCCTTATCAAGCTGAATTCAACGAACCTGGGTATAGGTAAAGTAGATTAGTTGTACATCAAAGCAGTTTTTTAATGTCCGGCACATTTCTGCCAAGAAGCACATAGCAATAGGAAAGTATTCGTCAAAACAGTATAGGTTTGGTTGGCAGGGAGTCAATTGTGAACTGTATGGGCTCGGGCAGTAGGTCTCACAAGAGTTGAAAACTCGATAACATCCAGCGGAGGAGATGTAAGCGTGGGGAGCAGCATGCAGTCACGATACAGACACCGTTGGCATGTCAATAGCTCGTGTTTTGATTGAAGGCTTGTGTTTATGTAATCTACCACTTCGATGACAAAGATGGGGTTGTCTTAATGCCACTTCCGCATCTGGCCTTTCTCTCTGCGGATCTGATCTTGATATCAATTACTCACATACCAACTGGCGGCCATCTGATCAACTATGTATTCTAGTGCTGGGTGTGATGAAATGTTTGCGCTAAAATCCGGCACCAGGTCCACAAGTTTAAGTTCTCACTGAGTTCATTTAAAAAATAGCACCTTCGGTCTGTAGCTTCTCGCAAGGTGTAATTTCCAAATTTGCTGGTCACACACAGTGCTACCTTTTATAAGAGCTGTTGACCAATAGGGTTCTGAGCCGTTTTTGCTAACTTGGCAAATGGAAGCCGCAATACTACTGACAAAGACAGTCTAGCGAAGGGATGACGACAAAACACGTTCGATGGGTTCGTCGATTGATTCATGTGGAACGGGGATGATTGAAGAGTACTTTTGTGCTCTTTAGATTTTCTTATATTTTCTCTTATTATAGCTAGCCATACAGTTCCCAGGGTCAATGTGCTTGATTTTGTAAGCGTACTGCAAAAGTCAACTAGCACCTTCCTGTGGCATTGTGGAGTAACATCTACCCTTTTCGTCCACTCGTAATAAGTGGGTCCATAGTGGGAGTCAGGGGTTTCGAATCATACCAGCGATCCGTCACGGATAAGTGGTGAAAGGCGAGACAAAGATGGCAAACCCTCGTTGAAAGGGACATGGGGTCCACGGAGAGGAATGATTGCAAAAATGGGCGTGCTGAAAACCAGACCTTAATTTTCAATGATCGATTCTAATGATGAAGATTTTCCTTTGAAAGGCGCTATAGCCCTGAACTATTCCTTTTGGACCTTTGTAAATTGTGCGTTTACTGATTGATAAAGAAGTGGTTGAGTCAACAGTGTTTTCAAGCCTTGAATTTAGAATTGGTAGGTGGAAATTTGGAGGTTTTATTCATGCCAACCTTTGAAAGAAGTAGAATGTCCACCTGTAGGCCGATAGCAGGACAAGCACTGAAATAGTCAGAGAAATAGCACTGTAGAATGTCTCTGACAGTGAAATGCTATCGCTTATCAGTACAATCTGGGATTCATTCCTCCACTGGTCAGTTGACTTGCACAGTCAAGCGATTCGCTTGTTAATGCAAACGGTTTTTAGATCTCATCCAGTGGACATCACTTTCTGCGTTCTCGCCTTACAATCGGCTACCTTCCACCCTTAATTTTAGCTCATCAGAGGCCATATTCGAAACTTAAATCTATTCAAAATCGGCCCATATACTACAGCAAACATGCTGCATTAGCTCAACTCGTGCTTCAACAAATGAAAGTTGGTTTGCGATCCGATTTATTACATTAAATTACGAAAAATGCATAACCGAGTGCTAATTTTAACTGTACAAATGATAATTTCGTTTTAATCGGGTTTCCTCCGATTCATTCAAGGTAAATTCCATGGCAATATCCAAGTCCCTGAAAGTTTGGTAAAAGTACATAATATGTTGAATAAGGTTAAAAAAAATTGGATTTACCGAGAGGTTTCGGGTCGATGATAAAAGTGAATTTCTCCGCTAACAACATCATCTTGTCGGAGCAAGAGGGGTTCTGAGAGGTAAAGTAGCGATTGTTGCCAGTGTGTAGGTCTACCAGTACAGGACAAAAAGAATCGTCCACTTATGCAGTTTTCAGTAGTGTTAGCATTTAGAAGGCAAAACTCACTTTTTGTAAGGCGAAGTGGAGAGGACATCGCCGTCTGGGAAGTCTACGGTAAACCATAAAACAAATCCCCTTACTGCTGCTGTGCCCATTGATTGCAATGCAAACGAACCCTAAATGAGAGCAAAGATAGTTTTGGAAAGTTAATAAAGTAACTACGACATCACGAGAAACTCCCTACTTTTACTCCATGTACAGCGAGTTCGTCGGGAGAAAGGGTAGCTATATCGAGTTTCACCACTTCTGAAGCCCTTGTTACAATGCACTTAGGATCCATTACGTCTAGGTAGATCTGCTGTTCAGCTTCGCGATGAACGGCGGAAGTGAAAGCTCCTGTCAACTTTACCTATAGGGAAGACATAAGCCATGATTTCATTCATTTTTTTTATATCTTCGTATAAGTACAATTTATTCATAGAGGTAGTAGAAATCGCAAGAAGAAATATGCTCTAAAAAGGGTATACTTGAAGTTAGAAGAAATCGCGCAAATGTAAACGGACCAGTTATCCTAAAAGCGTCCGATAATTCAGATGAACATGTCATTCAAGGAAATATGAAAAAGCTTGAAAAACGGTCTACAATTGATCTTGAGACACATTGATCGAATTTGCCCTCTTACCAGCGGTCAAAACGGTAGTAGTTTTGACTGTGTACAGGAGTCTGGTCAAATATCTGATCCTAAAATTAATTTAAAAATGACTAGCTAAATATGATAATGAGGCAGTTAATTAAACAATTAACTGGATACCCACTGGGATGCAATACTGAAACGAAAAGCATTCTTTTATCAGAAACAGGAGTATACTAGCAAGACATGGCGGAGCGATTGCTGAATCTTTCTAGGGAGAGCCCAAAAAGCGCAGACAATATCGGTCCTTCTAGGAAGTTCTATCCCTGTTTTCTTGTATTCCATTCCTTTGGTTAGCAGCCAGCTTCCCGTAGGAATAACACCAACCCTAGGCCTGATATGAGCTCCACTATTGATGATTTTTTCGTCAATGATACTCGATATCCCATTATTTAACAAATTATGGCTGCACAGTTTAGATTCCGGAACGTCACATCCTTCTCGTGCTAGCCTTTCGAGTTTGACTGACCCAAACTATTTCTTGAAAGGAAGAGTTCCAGGAATTTTCACCCAGATAACAACAGACAAATCCAAGGTCTAGGTATTCAGGACTGAATACCCATAAAAGTCACCTTTTTCGTTCAAGAGTTTTTCGGACTTGGGCCTGCTGGATGTGCAGCTGACGTAACTGAAGTCTGCTAGGATTTAACAATACTATTAAGAGACACCACAGTGCAAGTTAACGCAACTATACGAAAAAGCAGCATTAAATTAATTTTAAGCCATCATGATGCACGTACGACAATCATTACTTACATATCCAAAACAACTAGGACGCAGCTAATGAGATTTACAGATATCGAAAGCAGGCTCACATCAAACGTCGGATATACGAGGTAGCAATTTACAGATGGAAAGCGGGCGTGGCCGATTGAAGAGCTTTGAATGAATGTATGTGTACAAATGTCCCTTTGCTTGTCGGGCAGCCTTGAGACCATCTCCAAACCATTTCAGCATACCAGTGAATTGAGTTTTCAATCCAGAAATCTAGTCTCTATCCTACCAGCCATTTCAATTCATATCTCAAGAAATTCCGTCTAGATTTTACGCCTACTAGCATCACGTTCCAAACAACAACGTATCCAAACGACTCACAAAAGAGCCAGCACACTTCTACCGGAAAGGGAGCAAATGCTCATCCTATATAAAATACAACTTAGAGAGAACAGCATTCAGTATTCTCCCCCGTCCCTTCTTTGGTGTAAACACAGGATATTCAGTTTGCTTAAAGCAGGCCGTATCACATTTATGGTTTGGGTGGCGCAGAATAACATGAAGACTGGCTTGTATGAATGGATGTTGTCCTAATTCTGGATGCCAACTTTATTATACGTATTTATCCATATCATTCAACCTTACGACTACCAAAAAATCTGCTTATTCTATCCGCGTAACTCAAACACATTTCCGTATTCTTTGCAGCAGTCAGAAGCAAGTGATGCAGTTGTCTGAATTTGGTTTGTTATTCTGTTGTTTTAAAGTAGATTTAGGCCTTTTATCGATTGTGCTATGGATCTGTACAGATCTTCAATTAGATAAAAGCGCATCAGTGTGTAACGAAATGCGATAGTTTGAAGATTGTTCCCGGTGATTAATGGTCATTGGCCATGAGCCGATGAAAACGACAAAAAGTAAAGTTTGACCGACCTCTGCCGTTTTTTCAACCGCCGCATACAAGATAGTAAAATAACGGCTAATTGTTTTGCAAGTGGAACAAATTGGAAAAGCGTAGAGATGAATATTGCGTCTCTCGGACATGAAGGGACTTCAAAAATGAACTGCTCTTTAAACCGACCAATCCCTCAGTCTAACCCAAGCATTATTTTCTTAAGGAGCCCATCGACGTGACGTTATTCATGAGGTGTTCGAAGTCGAAGCAATGAGAATCCTGTCAGAGAATCCTGTCAAGTGAGGGGATGTATATATAAGTATACAGCTGCGGAGTACTTCCTCCGTCGCCAACTGCGCAGATACACCTCCAATTGATCTGGACAGGAGCAGTAGTTCTGACTCTAAGAGACTTCTCTCTTGCTCATTCTAATCAATAATATAGCATACCTGCGAAAAGACTATACAAATTATAGGTTATAAATAATCTCGGTAATTATCAGGCAAATTGCCGTCAAAACTGCAAGGCAAGAATACCCGATTAATATAATTTCATCATCAACTAATGAAATTAGAAACTGATAAATCCAACTTGATGTGCTAACCGAAATCGTAGACCAGCATAACATGGTTGCCGACTATAGCAATAGCCAATTTCAGTGTGTGGCAACGATTCTCAGTCGGATTTTCTTAAGGAAGTGGTTTCAAGTGATACACATCAGGCTTGCTTTCACCAGCCCACCAAATAGAGAAGAGAGTGAGAGCATGGAAAGCGTATACTAGAACGTTATTTCATATGGACGCTGAATGGTCAGACATGTTCCGCATGGTCGTATTCGTTGACCGTGGCTAACTAATAAGAATAAGGGTCGCACATAATGCACATAAAGCGGTACAAAAGTAGTAAGTCGGTGAAGATGGTTATTAAAACCACTGGGCTCTAATCGGTGAAATTTAAGTATGCACAAGTGCAAGATTGTCCACTAGGATAGCTCCCCGCAATCCAATGAAAAAAAAATATTTATTTTAGTAAGAGAAAAACGCAACAAAACAAATATTCTCGACATGAGAATGACGAGGCAAGAACCGAGGAATCTTTCACCTCATTAGGCAAAGGCGTTGTGCATTAATTAGCAAATACTGCCGGACCCGAATAGAATCACGACCAGCAACAATTTCGACCGAGTAGCTTTTTACGATGCAAGACAGAAACCTCAGAAGGAAAATTCTAAGACTACCACACTTCTATGAAATAGCTCACTTCAGACAAACCAGAAAGGCCAAGACAAAAAAGAAGCTATCTGTAAAGATCGCAATTGTAAGACTCTTTGAACAACATAAGAGAAACGAAAAGATTTAAAAGAAGAGATCCTCGGATGAATGATCCTCGTAAAAATATTTTTCGTGAGTAAGGCGAGAGGCTGAAAGCAAGATTGACAAAGTTCATAAATGTCTGAATAGTCATCTTCAAGGTTGACATATACTTCGTCAGGCAGAAGAATGAGAAATGACTACAGCATAACAGGATTCGCACTCTAAATCAACCCCAAAAAATAAGGGTTTAATGAACAAAGCATACACTGCGCTACACCCCTCTAGCAATTTGAAGTTCATAGGTAGGTTTCCAGATTTGACCTGCTATTAGCTTTAAGTAGAGTAATGAATGAATTGATCACGAACTCACTTTGTCATGAACAGTATTCCTTGAGGTGCAACAGAATAGTTTCTCGGGAATTTATTGCAAGACTGTATTCATCTTCCTCTTTTTAGGAGTGCCTGATTTCAAATAAGGCTGGATAGAATTAGTTTTTTTAGTCTTTAATTTGTATGTTAGAAAATTCCGCAGAATAATCTAATGAAATATCCTCAGGAAGTTCCGATCAAGGCTCACCTCATATAGGTCCGATATGTCTTCCCATAGATCCACTTCGTCTATGGAGTATCCAGCCTCCGGTGAGTCATCGCTCTCATTGGGAGTTTCGGAAAAGCCGGCTATGAAGATCGTAGCACGACAGGGGAAGAGGCGTTTCCGACGCCAGGCATCGAGGTCGATGACATTGGCAGAAGAAGGTGGATGAAGGAAGCGGTCGCGGGTATGAAGGACAGAGGGTAACATATTTTCAAAGAGCAGAGCATGGCCCATCCACTCACTAACGATGGCGTCTACGTGGTCAACATCTAGATGAACGTCTTCTGCTCGACTGTTTATCACTGCAAGAGAAGGCAAGACGCAAGAAATGAGTTTTAATCATAACTGATAACATACTACTAAATTTAAATGACAAGTGCCGACATTTTAGTCAACTGTCACTTTAACCTCAATAGTACCTCAAACATTATGAAAAAAGGTTATTAGAAATGAAAATTAGAAAACAGGTCATTCCGTTAAAGTTTCTGAAAGATTTAGGGGGTATAAAGGTAAGTTAGAGAGAAAAGATTCTGTCTTATCCGAACGGTTATAATCGTCTCCTGACCTCCTCAGCGATCGCCGATATAGAAACTTTTTCTGCCAACCGAGCCTACCAAACCCAAATGCTCTTTACTATCTAACTTTGAATTCGACTGACTAATTGATAGGGTCAAAGTGGTAATTAAAGAGGGGAATAATAGAAGGTGGATGATGAGGTTGACGAAATCTGTATACTTACTATTAGAGCTTTTATTGCAATAGGGTCCAAGCTATAGCTAAAGAATAGAGCCAGACACACCAAGTCTGCTGACTAGGCAAAGAATGCTAAAGATGGGCTCCTTCAAGTGGAGAGCACCTTGGAAGCAGCCCTTAAATAAATCGTTTAGTTTCTGGAGATTTTTACACCAAACACCGGAAGAGCCCCAACAGACTTTGGTCTGCCGAGATCTAAAAAAGTGAAGTGAATTGATGCAAAAAGCGGTTACCCAAAGAAAAGGTATTCACAAAGACCGACTGCTAATAAACACAAGAGATGAGGCACTAATTACTAACCAATTTTGTAAATGTTAAGAACAAATATTTGTTCTGCTGAATCCCATTAAGCATTATTTAACTCGAATGCCTAAATAAATTACTTTCTACCAGATAAGCTCTTTTTTAGGAACTGAACAAATATGCACATCTTAGATAAAACTCCAAATTGAAAAAAAATTGCAAAAAGCAATAGACTACAAAGCGATGTATTTTCATCCGAATGGCTTTTTTGAATAGTTCAAAAAGAGGTACAAACGGCTATCATACTTTCATTGCTAGAAGAACAAGGTGTGATGAGCTTTGACACCTAATCCTTGAAAGTTTCCAAATTTTATTCTTAGGGTAGCCAAACACTAGCAAGATTTCCTTTACCACCCAACTAAATATCAGCCAGCTGCTAACCAAAAAAAAACTATGGATACGACGAAATCAAATGAAATGAAGAATGATTTTCTCCCATAGATTTGCAACTTAAAAGATGATCTCATTCCAGGAGAATAATTTTGAAATAACTTATAGTGGCAAATAGACTGGCGCTTCACTGCCCTTGTGTTTATTATCCCAATGCCTGTTTTAAAATCCCGAAAAAATATCAAAGCAGTATTGAGAAGAATTCGCATTTTAAAAGCAGCATAACACGTTTGCTTGGGATTCACTTTAAAGAAACACTATACACCGATATTGAGAGTAAAAGTAATGTCAAAACATTATTTTTACCTTTCTATTTGAAGCTAATTAGGGGTTTGGTGGAAATGAAGTTTCGCAATTAAACACATACCTTCATAACGCATATTCGGAAATAAATGTTGATTACAGACATATGCTAATTAGCATGTCTCAAAAGAAACAGCAGTCAATAAACAATTAAGTGGTAAAGTTGCAATATAGATTAACTAAAAACCATCATTTTCATTGGCTCATTTACATGAATTAACCAATCAAATGGACCGTAACAAAGTATTTTGGGCACGTTTTGCCCTCATTTCTGGAGGAGATGCAAAAAAAATTAGAAATATCTTCAAAAAGCAAAACTAGCTTGTCAGCTAGTTTTGTCAGCGAATTTCTGACATTTAGGTTTTGGCACATCATTGGTATGTTGATTCATATGAATGGAATTACTTGCTTCAAGAGAGGAAGTTTTTCAGCACATAGCTTAAATATTTCGAAATCCGAGATCTCCTCAAACGCATGAGTACGCTAATCCTTATTAAAACGTTTGGTCTCAGCTCCGACTTGAATGCAGTTGAAGAGTTGGCTATCCCCGGCAGAAAATATTAACTGATTGGATTGAATAGATCATGGTTACAACTGAAATAGCTCATACCAGTGGTCATGATTTATTGATTTGGATATTTTGAAGACAAAACAGTTCCTGTACTACATTATTCAGCCACTTTCCCTAGCCAAGTAGTTATCCAAAACCTTTGCATTTTATAACTCGTTTGCTAATTAAGTTGCTCAGGCAAGCGACAATTAGCCCTTGTGGCATTTTTTTAGATACGCAGAAAAAGTGATCATTTAAAGGACAGCAAACAGAGAGTTATGGCAGTGAAGTGAAATAGACTAAATGCAAATGAATGTATTGGAGAGGATCTGAAAACATCAAAACATATCAAATCAATTTTTTTGATAGATAATCTGGTTATCTTCTGAGTGAGAGAACTGAGGACCCTGCTCCACTACTGAAGTAAGGAGTCTAGCACGGATTAGGTCATGACAGACTGCAATGCACTTACATGAGTTTGGCTTACGCAAATTGTTATTTAAGGAGAGACGATCTCAGGATTTTCCAATTAGGAACGCTCTCCCCCATTTGTAGAGAATTTTTTGCACCTTTTTGATTTAGCGAGAGCTTTAGAGTTCCCTAGCGAGATTTTCCAAATGTCATGCGAAATGAAAATCGGGCACATGGAGATATAATCAGCAATTATTGTGCTAAGTCACAAACCAGGGCCTCCAAAATCGAGCTCATCACACTTTAGTCTGGATCCAATCTTAGATGTTACGCCTCACACAAACTACTGATTATATTAAGTAACAAACAAAACTGTTGAAAGTACGAAAAATTGGGACAAAGGCAAATTGATACCCCGCATTAAAGTTATTAGTCACCCCAAATAGTACTGAGAATTTGTCCAAAAAGAGTCGAAATAAAAAAAATGAGGAGCCCATGGTTACTTTCAGATGATGGGAAAAACTTGACGAATCTAATAAGAGGCGATTCACAACCCATTGGCATCAGTAAGAAGTTGAGCTAACTTACCAGTGATGCGAGAGGAAAGCTTGTTCTCTGCGATAATTTCTCGAGCGAGATGACAGAGGCTGGTAGCTCCATCGATGGCGTAAACGTGATTGGCCCCAGCCTTTGCACCGAAGACAGAGAGGATGCCCGTCCCACATCCGACATCGAGAAGCACTCCACCACTAAGACGTTTTCTAGCCCGAGTAAGCGCAAGTCTACACTCAAAGAGAGAGGCTGTTGGAGTAATTCTTTAAATAGATAACCCTTAAGCTTTATCTTAAGGATCATAGTGTGCCCCACTGTGAAAGTATAAGTAAAGAAATGATTGACTCACACAGTATTTAGCATAAAAAATGCTTTTAATACAAAACGGTTCTAACGCAATGGCTAACTGCAGAAGTTGTGAGACATTAAAATCATAACAAGTGAGCTCTCTGAAGTTTAGGATGGTCGACACAATATCCGTCCCTGGTAATCTGGTTATTAATTCTTTGTGTCTTAGATACCGTAAAAGCGTTTTTTTTTTCATTGACATTGACAGAATTCGTAGTTTAAAGTTAAATTAGAAACAGAAGAAAAGGCACTCTTGAAGAGTAACAAATAATTATGATGATGGTTCCGGTAAATCGAAATTTGATTGATAAAACAGCAACATTCAGCATGAAATATGGTGTATCAAGGCGAAATATAGTAGTTTCGAAGGCCCTCAAGTCCCAGTAGTCAGTGGTTGTCGGCTCAAATTGGCGTTTACCGCACAGGTAAAGTACATTAATTTCTACTTTCTATTCCAAGGTACATGGAGAAGAGGCGCAAATTCGAAAGAAGAGAATGACGTCAGTATAATTTGAGGCACTACACTACTTCAAAAGTAACTCAAATTTCATAAACTCCGGATTTCATTTCAGTCAACAATATGACAAGAAGAAGCATATCTTGCTTTGGATGCAAACTTATCGGTTTTGAGGACGGAATTGGCTCCAGGGAGTCTGACTGAAGAAATCTCTTGTTTGATAAATGGAGACAATCATTTGAAGCTCAAGCGCTAAACAACCCACTATGTTGATAATGATTAGTGGACTCAACATTCTTACAATGTTTTCGAGGCATTGAAAAAGGGTGTCTGTGAATGCCATATTTTTAAGAATGCAATTGAATCAGCTACACTAGTAGTAGAATACAATATACCAAAATGTAAACCGCAAAGCTCTGTGGTACAGTGATTGATGTTAATGCGCAATGAATAGACGACTGTGGAAAGATACCTCAAATTATGAATTAAAGGTCCACAGAGAGCTGACTTACTTTAAAATACTTTAAAAATGATTAGAAATCAAATGCAGAGCGCAAAGACGACAATTAAATTGATAATTGGACCCCAGTACTTGGTTTACCGTTGGATTAAAAATAAATATTTTCGAAAAAACACATGCTAAACGCCAGATTATATTGGTTAAAATTGCGCATCTCAAACATACCTGAAGAACCACTAAGGTACTTCAAGATGGAAGGAATGCAACCAGTTGATGCGCTAAATAATGTTACAAAAATTAAAGAAAATCTTGAAACAGCAGATGTGATTTACCACTTTCCTCCTGTCGGTTCAACTCACTTAACAAGAAATTTCTAGGCATGAAGAGAATTGAAAAAGTGGCTTTGAGCAAATCGAAAATGCTGATAGTGGTAAAATCAGGCACGAATTGCCAACATAAGCAAAAATGATAAGTGATGGGCCTAATGGCGACATTTTTTCACTACAATATAATGGTTCAGTGCTTTATGTTTCGTTAACTTTTACGACTAAGAATGAGACGCCGAACGCCGGAAATTGATGTTTTCCTATCAACGACTTCCACAAAGCATAGAGTATTGAAGTCATAAACTTAGTCTCAAGGTAGTTCTCGAAGAAGACTATTTCTGTGACTGATTTCCAAGAAAACATCAACAGCCGCAACAGTCAATGAAAGCATTTACTATCAAAGTACGTACGATTAGATAGAATACAAACTCAATACGAAAATTTTTGCTGGGCAAGCTCACTTTGCCATTTGCACGCATATTCTAGCCACGATTGTAAGTGAGCTTATTGATCGAACGATTAGCGGCTTGGCGCTGAATTGGTTTGTATTTTTAATCGTTGAGTAGGTGAAAGACAATGTTACAAATGTTGCCGATTTTCCGGAAAGTGCGTTTACAGATTCGTAAATTGGGTGGCGTGTAAATGGTTTAAACTAAGAACTACACCATGATTGTCCCATAGTTTCAATCAATGTTTAGTCGTTCGCTAAATCAAAAAACAAATTCTTTCTTGGAACAAATTAAAGGGCACTAAGATTAATACCAGCCGGATAGAAGCGCAATCCAGTGTATGCAGAGGGATGCAGTGATGCAGTTACTAATTCAGGCTAACCCAATCATAGTGACCGCCACCCCCATTACGATTTGCGGAAAGGGTAGCTTACATCTGCTAGCGATTTATGTTCTACTGGTTATGGTTGGCTTAGATTTCCGGATTCCTTTTAGGGAACACATGTTTCAAGTTTTTCAAGGCATCCACAAGTAGACGTTGTGGTGTAGATGTGTTTGTATTTGTGTTGTGTATAAATCCACAATGAATAAGTACTTGGCTTATCGAGATGGTATTCCAAAAAAATCGACTCTGGACCTCTCTCAGTAGATTTTCAGAGTTTACTGACCGAAAATTTTAAGAACTATTTCGACTCACCATTTTCAATACAGTTAAACTTTACGCACTCAATTTAGCCTATTTGAAATCGTCAGAAGGAAATATTTGCAATATTTACACTCTAAACGTTTTATTCTAACTAACCATCATCCCATTTACGGATTAAATACGCTATTTCATCAAGAACTAGTCCGAAATAACTCGAAACTGAAGTCCCGTATTAACTTGCGATCGCTCATTGTCATCACATCGGACTGAAATAAGTAAAAGATTGATAAACCGACTTACCGATAGGTTAGAGTACGAATTCTGTCCTTCAGCATTAGAGCGTGGACATCCGTGAAGGAATAGGATCTGAAAATTGAGAATATATGTTTTTTTCTATAGTGTCATTGTAGTCCAAATGGACAGAAGAACGACACCGCCTCGCCTAAAAAATCGGTGTCATAAATGGCAGAAAAACCCAAGAGTTTCTAAATGGATAATCCTGATTCTGCCTCACAAGTCGTTGGACGATATGGGCTCTACAGCTATCGGCGCATAACGAATGATTGAAATGACCGCTCGTACTAAGTAATGGTCTAGTAAGTGAAAAGTTGGAAGACAACAACAAGTGCTACTATTATCAAGAAATAACTTGGATCTGACACACCAGCAAAGTCAATACGATAAAGATATGATCAGCCAGGACATGAGAGGAGACAGTTATACTTCACTTTAAATTGACAGATTCAACAACAAAGTCCAGAAGACATGCCGCGCTGTTCTTCCAAAGTGGCTTGGATAATAAGCGACCTCATTATCACACCTTAAGCGAATGTCCCCAGCTGGAGTGCTAATAGGGTAAAGGCCAGGAATAAACGCTATTGCAGAGAAAGACTTGGTTCCACTCATTGCATAATCTCACGGATCTTACAAAAAACGACCTTAAATACAAGCGCTTCGTCATAAAATTAAGAACACTGTTGCAAGACAGTTTGAAACTTGATCGATCAAACGATCATCAAGAGCACTCCAGATCAGCCAGTTTTAAGACGAATCAGAAAGTCACTGATTGGAAGAGAATGTCATTTAGGAAAAAACGATGAAATTAGTTCAATATTACCAAGAGCGCAGGCTTTTGAGATCTAAAAGATATTTGTTTTTAGAGTAGAGGGTTTAAGTAGGCAATGAAGAAATTACAACTGGAAGAGAATTTGTAAAATAGTTAACCAAAATGGGGCACGTACGTCAGTCACGAGAGTGATAAAGACCCAGTCAGTGCGACCCCCAAGGATTGCCAATGCCATATCCTCCAACTTTGAAGGCCATAGCGATTTGCAACCACAAAACATATTTTCCAGAGCCAACTAAGATGATACAACTTTTCTCTTTTCCCGAGTCTAGAACACGACACAGGTGAGATTGAATGCGGCAGAAAATCCACAAGTGTATAACGTCGCTAACTTCGCATCATAATTGATAAACGATTTTTTGGAGGTATGGATTGTTTTAATAATTAAAAAGTCCAGGGGTGGCTATCATGCAACCAGAAGAATGCCATCCATCCCCCCGAACGGAGAAATAAGCATCAGATACCAAGATACAAGCACAGTTATTTTTTCGCTCCATAAATTAGATAGGCTTAGCAGACTTCAGCTGCTAGGGTAATAGTTGCCATATGATGGGTAAGTCTTTCCTCAGGGAAATATCAAAACTCAGAATAGTGCAATCACAGTGTATGAAAGGCATATACAAGCCAATAAACTGTGCTTGTATCATTTTATCACAGACATTAAATGGCTACCATACAGCACTTACCTGAAATACGCCTCATCCCGGGAGGTCTCAACGAGTTTCTTAATCTAAAATTTAAATAAAGAAAGAAAGTTGCAACGATTATTTCAACAGACTTGCCTTAGAAGAGGAACAATCAGCACCCTCCTCCTTCTCCTCCTCCTCCTTATAACTACCTTCTGACTTCGGTCTTTTACCTCTTAGAGCCTAAAAGACAAAAAAATGATTAGGTAACATTTAAAGATGCTCAAATGAAGGCACAGTAACATGTGTGCACACACTTCATGGTTTATGAAGCGAAACTAACGCACTATGCTCCAAGTGGGTCACGCAAGGCAATGCAAAAGCCAGCAAGCCGAATAAGAACACCAGAACGTGCGCAAATGCATTAATATATAATCAATTTAACCATACAAAATAGTCTCGAATGAAGACAAAGCAAGAGAAGTCAACAAATGTTAAATTCACGAAATCTACGGAGTGGATTTCCAGGTTGGAAACGGAGAGAAAATTTGCGAATGCCCAATTCTTACTATTTTCGATTACTTATGGAGGCCGCTTCTTTAGCCTCAAGAAGAGTGACAGGTCGTTTAATAATTAAGGAAATGGAGACAATCCATTCGGCACGCTCTTCTTCCGATGCTGCACAGAAGACGAAACTTCGATCAGGTGTGTTAAGAGTAAATGGAAAGTGTGTAGGGACCTTCTTCCAGCAATCAGGAGCTTCAGATTTCACAGAGTAACCATCTTCTGATGATCCAATGAAAATTTCCCCCTTCGCAAAAGCGGATTGCGGGGTTGAGGTGTAGGAGAGCCAGCGCTTCGCGAGCATCACCCAACGTCGTCGGAAAGAGTAAGTGCAATCGGGACCACTTTTCAACAACCATCCAAACTTCTGTAGATCAAAGGTTAAGTAGGAAACAATCTCCTCAACAGGTAGATTTTGTCCGGACCCCGAAACATGCAGACGGAGACGCTGGTACTTGCATAACCGCAGTGTGTTGTACCAATTCAAAATCTCACGACTGTCCTCGCTTCGAACAAAGATGTGCCGAGTAGAGTGGTCTTGAACAAACTGGATCAGCGCTGTATGGGGTGGAACTTCGAAGGCTTGAGAGTTTATAAAGGTCATATTGCAACGTTCTACATCAATGCACTCTTTCGGTTCGGTATCTGTCAACTTGATGAAGTATTTTAAGGAGTTGGTGGTGGAGTTTATCACGAAGAGACGTGGAGAAAATGTGGATGAGTCACGAAGTTTCTTTAGCAACTGACCACTCTTGGTATCACTAGAGAAGGCGACTTGAAGGCCCTGCGCGGTGGCGCCTTTGCAAAATGCCCGCGCTATATACTTATAGTGGACAAAGACTTCGCGGAAGAAGGCCGGACATGTGGGACCAGGCCAAGGACGTCGATAAAAGACTGGTAGTTCGGCCTCAAGTTCCTCGTTCACTTGACGGTTGCCTTTACCTACAACAAGAAGAGCTTTGAGCTCCGCTTCAGTTGAACCTTGCAACGACAGAAGGGAACGCCAGCCACCACCCAACTTTAAATGAGCTTCTAAAAAAGACAATGAGGAAGGTTCAAGCAAGTGTAAAACCCCGAGAAACTGATCGTTCAAAATAATCTGTACCTGTACATTCCTTACAGACGAATACTGAGTAGTCCGTAGCGAGACCAAGAACATATGCCGATCTGCAGTCGGCACATGTGTTATTGTCATTCTCCTTTAGCATTCGGTCAATTGGCATTTCTACAACAACAAAAAACTATTCAAAAAGAGGACATAGTAGTGAGGATGAGCGAAGTGGAGCAGTTTAGAAGTGAGGGCCAAGCGCGATGTCAACATGATGCTAAAGTGCGATTAATGCCAAACCCACCCCTTGCTACCTCCAGCTTCAACATTTCTGCTGCAGTAGATGAATTCAGATCAACGTAATAATTGTATGAAAATTTGGAGCAGATGGTATCAACAGTACGACCAAAAGTTAGCAAAATTGATTGATCTTTTTATGTAAAAAAGTCACGTAAGCGTGGGAAAAAAACGGCAGACACGGACAAAAGGGTAGATATTAAAATATTGTTCTATCTCCGAAAATTTTATGGTGCAAAATTGATATGACTTAGTCAAAATTGTTGTCAAAGGTTCTAGAACCCTCCAAAATGAAAACGCATGAAAAGATACACATGAGTGTGAAAACGAAACTAATTTTTCAAGGACCTTAAACTGTTACTAACTAGTGAGATAAATTCATGCGTCCCACCGCATCGACTTTTATACGTGCACAGATATTAGCCACTTTGACCTTACCAACAAGGTCGAAAGTCATTTTTTTAATATCACAGTTCGGTGCTTATGAAGACAGTTTTCAGTACTTAAATAAAATTTCCTTGTTGAATCGAAATGTTCGGCCTAATGTTTTCTGCCATTCGTCTTAACACAAAATTACGAAGCCCTGTCAATTAGCATCTTTACTGGGGAATATCGAAGCTACTTTTAAGCTATATCGTTGCAAAGTATTTTGTTTCTATGAACAATAAACTTTCCGCTTTGGTCCTATCAGTCCTCATTAAATTTGGTCAACTTATAAAACTAGTGAACTTCTGAATAAATGCATGTGCTACGGTATCTGAGGATTTGTTAAATTACTCTTAATCAGAACAAATTTGGAAACAAAAATTGGCTCAAAGCTAATGATCAATAGCTAATGCATAGCAGTTTAACCATAGTCGGCATTCATAAAAAATTAGTTTTGGTCGGAGAAACTTTAGTGTAAGGCCTTTTCTTATCGGAAATAGAACCCTTTAGGAAATTAAGGTTACTATCTTATTATCGCTAAGGTAAACCACTAAAATTTATGAAGAGTTTAACTTAACACTCATGCTCAAGCAGTTAGCGTTCTATTTGGATCATTTATTAAATCAATTAGGAGTCCGAAAGTAGTGTAAATAGCGATAGAATGAACGAGATGAGCTCGCAGTTTGTCACTAAGGTTTATATTCACAATATTAAATTAGACCTCATTATTATTAAGATTTTTTCTTAGAGGTAACTATTTAGTAAGATTGCAAGGGAATGGGTTATTTGTGGCATTTAGTCCAATTTCGGTTTATTTATGATGGTATCCACGCTCACTGCCTATAGTCGAGTACAATCACACATGCAATTCAGAAGAGTTATTTGAATTACCATTTAAATTGACTGTACCTTTGAATATTGACCAATTGAATCGGAGAGGATTTAATAAGTTTAAGACACTGTTTCATTTCTAGCACCAGTGTAGTATAATGGACTTAAATCGAAGGAAAAAATGGTGACTCACATTGATAAAGTGCACTACATAAGGGGATGGCCAAGCGACTAGGGGGCCCTAATAAAGAAACTGAAAAAAACACGTGTCTTCATATTTTTTGAAACGAAAATATTGACAGTATTAATATCTCATGCTCAAAAAAGAGTAAAAATGAGGGATCCATTGCATTTTTTGTTTATTCTCGTTTGGAATAATCAACGATTAATGTACAATACTAAGTGTGCAGTCGGAATAAACAATGACATGAGTAAAAGTAATAAGACAGGATATCATATTTTGAGGATCTAAAAGAATTAAATACTAAACGTCTGCGAAAGTGCTTCAGCGTGAAATTTTATTGATTTTGTTCTGAGCTGTGTACGCCGCAGTAATATAAAGTATTCAGCTAGGAGAATGAGGAGAAAGACACATTAAAACGCTGTGCTTCCTAAATCCACCGAACACTCGCTACGTTCGTAAGATGTTAGGTGGCATCTCAATAAAAAAAAAGCTTAAAAGAATTGGATCTGTAATTTTATCTTTTAGTGTGTTAAATACTTCAGCGTTTCGCTCTGCAGCCAAGTATAGGAAACTCGATGAGGGATCAGTGAATTGTGCTCTCGTCAATCCAACGAAAACAGTCATGTTAATGGGTCGCATAAGTGTTTTACGAAAAGTATTATTTCTAAGTTCATCAATATCATGATCTCAATTACTCTATCTGGTCAAGATATAAAGATGGTTTTTGGAAAGATTCGGAAAGTAAGTCTCAGTCTTTGAACTTTGAATGACTTATTAACTCGATTCCCAATTTAAAATTAATAATAAACAAGCATATGAAAAAATGGCCGGCGAGTACTAATACATAAAGAAGAGATAAAATTGATACCGAAAGGAAATATCCTAAGAGAGTAGAAAAAATCCATATAAATGCAAAAGGTTGGAAGAGTAGAGCCACTAGTTTGATTTTCTAATCTAACTTTTTGATATGCGTCATTTGTAGCACTATTGCTGATAGCAGTTATAAAGGTGAGGTTTATCATTTACTGGGCGGATTGACAAACTGAGACATTATTAAAAAGAGGAACAATGCACCGTAATATAAAGTTTTTTATCCATTTACTTGACATTTACTTTGGGGATGTATTATGTTAATAAAGCAGTCTATTACTAGTCTGTTTGGAAAAACTCATGCAATGGGCCCTAAACACTAAAGACAACTAATATTGAAATGCTTGAAAATAAGCAATCGTTTAAAATCAACAAATCACCGAAAATCTCATTAAATTGGTACTTTAAAGTGCCCAAGGAAATAATATTCAAAATTAATTTCTAAGCAAATACTTAATCAACCGGTCAAATAAAACAGATCAACCCGAAAGCGCAATTGACTTTTATCGATTTAGGCGGACAAAGATGTTAAGATTTTGTTTTCTAAATATAGTCAGAATCAACCAGATAAAAGTCATTTTTGGTGCGAATTCTGAAAAGTGTGCCATAGGCTTGTGTAAAAGTACGGAGAAGGTATAACTTCATTAAAATTTTTCGGAAAATTTTGGCAGAAACTAAAAATATTGGAAGGTATAAAAGTTAATAAAATTTGACAAAAACTGAATTAATGCACCATAAATAAAATTTAATTATTATTTAGAAGCACATTATACATTTATAAATATGATAAACAAAAAATACACGATGATACGGTGTCGCTTTATGCGCTGCCGAAAGCCTAGGCGCGTGCTAGAAAATTTTACTATACGTGTTTTATAAATACAAAATTACAGCTAAGAAATAAGTGATTACGAACAAAAAGGAATTCTTATAATTTTTGAACTCTGTGTCTAGTCTGTGCATGGGTTTGAAATCTCTCCAAGGCCCAAAAGTTTCAGTTTAGATTCTGCCGTGTAGTTGGTTGGGCCGTTTCAGATTTTGGGGCTCTTTATTTATCCGTCAAGGCTAGATTACTGAATTATCAGCCCGGTAAATATGGCAAATCCATGGGAAACGTTCTGTAAAAGGCTTGACTCTAGTGTCACTCACACAGGTAGGAAAGTTCGGTTCACTTACTTCTTTTAGTAGTGTCTCCCCAATGTTTCAATTCTGTAAAGATTGATGGTACTGGGCCTCTGGATTGAAATAACATTATTTTAGGTTTAAATACTGTGAGGCGGACCTTCATCCCTGACGAACGTTTATTGACCTGTCGAAATTGTGGAGTGATATTCGTTCATGATAAGGCTCAATCTCACTATGGTTTGCGTCTATCACCGTTTGATTTTGCCTTTAGATGCATTTCCAAAGTGTCGTGAGAAAGACACCTGTAGAGCCGAAATTTTGCCCTACCATGCAATTGAAATGTACCAAAAGTTTTTTGACGAGGTACAAGTTCAGGAAAAACGAGCTCTTAAGCGATCTAAAGCTGAAACGATTCGGCGGGGAAAGGCGGCCAGGAATTTATCTCATGCTCAATTTGAGAACAATTCCGCCGCCCTCTCTTCAGACCATTCCCGCAAACGCGTGAACTTGAAATCTAAAGCCTTAGGTCACCCCAACCTCGTAGGGTCATCTCTAGATAGAGACAAAATGTCTTCTTCATCCAGCTATGATCGTCTTTCTTGTGGAGACATTAACAGTCCGGGTTCTGGAACAGAATCGAGCAGCTCTGCTCCATCGAAGCTGGTTGAAAATCCACCTATTATATCAGCAGAAAGGAATTTGTTCGAAAATCTCGAGCGTGATTTCGCTTCTTCGGCCTCAAAATCCCGACGCGTTTGCAACTATAACTCTTCGCAGTTGCCTCCAAGTCAGCTCAGTCGTTCTATTAATTCTTTACTGAACGATCATCCTCAGTCCTATCCATCTAGTCCTGCCTCCCCGCATATCGATCGAAAAGAAGCTACTTACGTCCCACCCAACGTACATTCCAGTCGAAAGCAAATATCCATTAAAACTCCTCAAATTGATCACGTTGAGGCTTTATCAACTGGAGTCAATAAGCAACAAACGTCGAATGATCCGCAGATACACGGTCGAATGCGATCACAGTTCGATTCCCTCATGCCTACGTCTTTCAACCAACAGCAACAGCGATTATCTCATCAAGCGTCTCTTGGTCCTGACCCCATGGATGCTGTAGATCTGGTCTCCACAGGTAGTCCAGATTCAGACTACGAGATCCCCAACTTTTGCATTACTACCGAAAAGTCCGCTTTGTCAACCTATTACGGCGACCGGATTGGTCAGTTCTCACTTGGCCGAAAACAGGTCGCAAGATCGAATGCTGTTTTTCGAAATGGTTCCAAAAGGAGCCTCTCTGATTATGTCCATCTCGCAAAAATGGACAATTCTTGGGATCCCTCAAGCTTGTCCTCCAGTTCCGACTCATGGTCTAGGAATTCGTCCATGGGTGGAGGAAGCTATTATGATAACTGCGAGGCCATGCGTTCTCAACGAACTCAAAAAAGACTTAGTTATTCAATGTACAACCAGAGTTTACAGAACTCCCCCGAACAATCGCAGGATATAGTGCTACGGCATTCACAAAGATCAAATGGTAATTTAGTTATTATTCCTAGTTATTGACCTCTCGATGTCTCTAGATTCTGATGTAGATTTAACGGAGAAATGTGGCTGCGTTGAAATGGGTGATATGCGATGCAATAATTCGATATACTGCCAGGTAAGTTTAAGTAATATCTGCTTTTACCCTACCCTACTAGAGCTATTATCAGGTCACATAGAACTCTCTTATAGGAAATAAGTAATTCATAGATAGCTTCCATAACATAAGAGAATGAGTGTTTTTCGCTGCGAATCCTTCATCGTTGTTTTTTAGGGCAGTTTTAGCATAATAAACGTGAAAGTGTAATCTCGTGTTCATGTACTAGTATTGTGAAAGCAATACTACATCATCTCACCGGTAGCCGAGCCTTCTCTTGACTTGAATTTTTTCCTATTTATAGCGGCTAGGGCCTAGCGGTGTATGTGGATTTGTCTGATGTCTTCTGAATTTCTATTATGGAACAGTGTCATCATAGCAGCCTTTTTATACAAGTATGGCCGGTGATATTTGTCAAGTATATATGAAGTGCCCTTGAGTATTGGGTAGTCTCAAGCTTGCCTTCCAAGTAATCACTGATTTAATTGAATTGTTGGTATTCGGAGGCCTTTTGCTAAATGTAGAACTGACTGTTGCCAATCGCAAGACTGCTAGTGTTCACAAAACAGGCTTCCTAGATGCTAAGGCGCTAATATAATGCTTCAATGTAGTGCTTGATGTATTATTGATTATTATTATCAAATACACCTTCAAAAGAGATACCGTCCGAGCGTTTGGTAAGGTGTACGTATTTTTAGTCCTAAGTTCCTGTAGATTGATGGTCAGGTCTCATCCTTCTGGTAGAAGAAATAGGTGCCAATGCAGTATCAAACTTTTCTCAATGCGTAATTCAAAGCTTATAAATGAGGCTTTGCGGAGAACTTGGTCATCTAAAGTTTTGTGCTCTTAGCGTTGCTTTAGGTGACCTCTGGATGCATTAGGGATAAACTCGCTCTCTGCATCGTATTGATGGAGATAGTTAATTATCTTAAAGTAGTCCAATTTATTGTTCCTTCAAATTCCCTGGTATTACATCAAGGATTGTGAAATGGCCCGTGGTGCTTCGTCGTAATGCCTCCTCTTTCAACTACGTTTGTAATTTCAGAGATTTAGGACGGCGGCAGTTTTCCTATTGGGGGACCATATTCCTGTTTTATCGGCAAACAGTTTATTCCATCAATGTAATCACTCACCAGTCCGGTGTTCATAGATAACATCTCACGAAATTCTGGGTTGGTAGGTGTTAAATAGCTTAAAAGCTGTTTGTGCCGTTTGAAACTTTAGAGGACCTATCATGAACCGAATTGGCGCTGGCTGTTCAGAAGTAGTTCTCTGTGTATTCATGGGTGTTATGCCTTCTAGAGATTAGTTGATATTAGGTGTTTATTTCATGGAATCAGTAGTCTATGTTTTTTATCCGTTACGATGGATCGGATTCGTCTGATTATTGGCTTCAAGATATCTTCAAATTCACACTTGCTAGATCTTATATAGAATTAGGCCAGAAAGCTCTCTCGTTCCACACCTTCAGTGCCGAATCAAAAGGCATTTATGCGCAAGTCTTCAACCAAACGCTATCAAATCTCCAATATATCATTACTGACTTCGTCATATTTTCGAGACTTGTCACACCGACTAAATCCGCATCCCCAGAGTTGATACGTCTTGGCTGTTTTGTCAGTCTAGCTCTCGAAACTATAATTTAGCCTGTTTGGGCTTTTTTGTTGCTTAACAAAATCTCGTTTCCATAGATTATGATTTTCGGATTGGTACTGACGTGCTTTTGAAGGACGAAATTCCTAATTTCCGAAATCTTAATTCATGGGGCTTTTGAAAGGCATTGCGTCACAACCCCATATTAAAATCCTCGCGAATTTCGCTTTGATTTTACTGCTCTCAAAACTAGATGTCAACTGCTTAATCACACACGCGAGGCTGTAGTGGCCTCTAAATTTCTGTGATTGCTTTAAAGTTTTTGTAAGATGTCTTACTGCCTTTTTGTCAAGTTCAATGGACGTGGTTCTTATACCATATCTTAAGCCATTTCATTGCCTTCCGTCGGCACATTGTAATTGAGTCGTTCAAGATCTGACACGTTTCATTAAATGTTTACTGTCTCATTCCGCTTTATCAAAAGGGGTATTGGTCACTAAGGATGCATTTCGCGGCTTAATCACTGAAATGATCAATCAGCCACCTGGTCTTGCAGGTTGATTCCTCCCTTCAAAGCTTCTAGAATATGTACAGCTCAACATTCGGCACCTGGTTATGGCTTTGAAAACGCCAATGTTGTTGTGATAGTTGGCTGCTCACAACTGCAATACCGATTTATCATTAGTTTATAAATTGCTTGTCCTTTTATTGCCTTTCTATAAAGGTTCACACGTGGGAGGAAAAGAGACGGGTACAACGGCCGTACACTAAGGACGAAATACTCAAGGACCTTCGGTACCAGCAGAAGCTTTCGAGAGTGTAAGCCTCAACATTCCTATGGTCTACTCTTTACTTAAGTGCTTATCGCGAGAGATAAAGCACCTGATTTCGGCCTTGTCTCGGTCTCTATGCTGTGATCCAACTTCCTGGAAGCCTATGTTTAGCGAATCCTAACTCCGGTCGCCTCGGTGACAGTCCGCTTGAGAAGAATTATCGTCTTGATTACCTGGTCAGATATTACGCTTTTGCTGCTAACTTGTCGAACAAGTGATTTCGTTTCAACGGGATTCACATCTGCCGGCTTGTAGACAGGTGGTATCTTGCTATTGGCATGAATAGTCGTCCAATAAGGGGCTGCCTATTGCGTAGTATTATCTAGAATTGAAGTCTGTTTCGCAGTATTAGCATTTCGGTCGAAGTTTTGATTATCCTACCAGTCTGAGTTAAATAGGCATCTTTCAGCTAACTGATAGACCTGGACTTGTCCACTGATATTCAAGTTTAGCTTCTAATTTCTCTAGGTCGACGGTTAATTCTGGACTTCAAAAAGCAGGCTAAATAGTCCTCACTTAGAGGCGCCGGTGCACCTTCGTTCCCTCTCTTTACTTAGGTAAAGAGCTCCGTTTTCTATGTCATTGGTTCAAAATGACCTTTCCTTTGCAACCCGTTGGTGTCGAGATAAGAACATTTAAAGATCAACTAAATTAAGCTGACTTTCCAATTTAAACTGCCTCTTTCCTCATTGTGTGCTTATTCTAACTTCATTCATTGTTAGCTATTCGGTCTTTTGAGCATCTTATTATGATTTCGTTTTCGTTTTCTATTCCTTTCGATGGTTTCGTTCCTTTTTATGAGAACATTCTTTGTCGGGCTTACGGTCTAATAACTCGGGATTCTTATCGCTCTGAAATCGAGTTTAGTAACAGTGGCGTCTTGATTTGGGCATTTCAACTTCGTAGTTGATTGTGCAGTCTAGCCATTATTTATACAGTACTTTTTTATTTTCCTTTGGTCCGAAATTTCTGATTCTCCGTGATTTTCTTTTAGCGTCAATTTATTTCCCTTAATGCAGCAAGGCCATTTATAAAGCTGAATTCCCAACAAGTCAAACCCCTCTTGATCTGACCCTTCCAAGTTGTTTGAAACGAGAGGGAGTTTCGGGGTGTTCCGTCCCGAGGCGTCTTTCTTCTTCGTCTAAGAGTTTTTTGACTTATCTACTCTGTATCTAAACCTCAGCCGTTTAACAGATGAACGGTTTGTCTTTGTTTATAATCGTACAGTCCAACTCTGGGCTAGGTGATTCATGGATTAGTTCACATTTTCGACGAGCCTAGCGTACGTGATAATCACAATGGACGTGTTTGACAGGGGAGTGGCGTGCAGACTTACTAGTTTTTCGCAATAATTAATCATTAGTTTGATTAAGTTAGGCGAGGGTAGCTTCACTCTGACTATCGTCAGTATATGCATAATTTAGTTTTGACTATTAAGCCTCGTGTATGATAATTTGCCAATTCGTTGATTCTAATGATCGCATTTAAAAGCTTGTTTGGAAACTGGTCGGTTCATTTGCTTGAAATTACTTTTGTTCCTTTCTGCGTTCAATTATTCATTCGTTCACCTTAGCTTTTACTTAATCTTATTCAGCCAGAGTATCGTCTGGTAGTACTGACCATTGATAACTGCGGGTCCGAAAAAAATATTTTAATTTTGATTCGCGGTTGAGATGAATAATCAAACTTGACAAAGCCCTTCAACATAAACCCACAAAAGGATTCAATAATTATGCTCGGATAGCGACCTTTGGTCGCGCACTCTAGCTTTGACGTTTGGAAATTGTACAACTGTAAGTCACCCAAGCAGTAGAACAATGCATATCTCGATGTTTGATGAAATGTCCTTGAACCGCACATTTACATTGTTCATCTTTCTGTTCTTCTCTATTGTAAGTCTAGCTATTTCAAGTTAAATCAATTTTCTATGGTCATTTTTTTCATTAATGCCCGGAATGCATGAAAATAATAGTAGGATAGGTCTTGGGGACTACCCTGGGGACTTCATATCTTTGAAAGGCGAATTAAGTATCAACTTGAGGCTCTCATTTTACATTCAGCTTGGCAAGCAGATGGATTCCTATCTTGAGTCATTATCTTTCAGTGGTGGTTACGCATCTCGAGTCTTGGCCAATTACATTCCTCTTGTATTGTGTTGTTAGGCTCTCTGCATACATTGAATATTCATTTGGCCCATTTAGTTTTCTGCTTAATTTTATTAATCTACATTTGATCAGGCGACTGCCCCCCATACTAGAAAGTCACAGAGCACTCCTATTTACTGCCTGCTAAAGTGCAATTTTTATTATTTCACTTCCCTTTCCGCTTCGCAACTATCATAAAAATTTTCGATGTCGTTTTGTATTTTCCATAAATAATTAATCGTCTTCAAAATCTACCTTGGGTACTCTTCTGCTGTCTGTAGCATGTGTGCTACGTAAACTCTACTAAAACCGCGATTCTATTTATCTCTATTTGTAGGTATTTTGTTTTCCGCCACTGACTTAAACGCTCACTGAACCATTGGCAAGCATAAATTGCGAAAAATACCGCTTCTGTATAAATACATCGTATTTCAATATTTGTCTAATTCAGTCTTTCAAGCCGTATGTTTGAATATGAAGCAATAATTGTAGTATGCAATTAAACGGAATCCGGAGGTAGTCCATACATGTGTGATTTTCATTTTAGAACACCGGAGGCCTCGCGACTAAACAAGATCCGTCGGATGTCGCCTCCAATGACAGTGGCATCAAACCATTCGTCCACATCTTCAACTTCTGTTACCTCCATTGCGTCGGCCTCTCTTATGGCGGTGACAGCATCATCATCTTCCAGAAGCGGCAATGCCAGCATGTCCTTCCCCCAGCGGTTGTCGGGTAACTCCAGCGTAGCTACTCAGCAAACACGGCACATTTCTGTGAATGGTAATGTCATAGAGAGTGGCTCGACCCGACAGCAACTGCAGCAGCCACAACAACCAACTATTGTTCATCGTCGGGTACACAATCTTTCCAATCTCCTTAGACGCAACAATCAAGTTTGGGGACAAGAAAGGCCCGCATCTTCCTTCCTTCCTCCCTCCTCTCAAACAGTCTCGCTTTCTTCTCCAGCTAGCCTTCCTTCTGGTTGCTCCTCCTTCGTAAAGGTTCCTCGGAAAGCGTCTCACATTGAAATCAGCGGGAGTGTCCCTGAGGTCCGGGTAGGACCACATTTTATTTTGTAATCAATGAAATTTCTACCAAAGGAATTAGCATAACTTTATCGATAGTGAAAAAAGTTCTCCCACTCTCAATCATAGGCGATGGAAGAAAAGTGGAATCACCAGTCATTAGATCAAGGAATGCTCATTACTACGCTATACATATGTATAATTGTTTTGCAATCATCCATCTATAGGCAGTTATTTTTAGTCTACTCCTTAATCAAGATCTTTTCTAAGACCTTCGTTCTTAGTCTTCACCCCAGCTTGTTTTTCACCATGTTCTTTTGAGTACTTCTCTTTTGACCGTCCCTTTGTGAACCTGATATGATTACAACACTGCTTATTGTACCCATCAACATTTCATTCCCAGGAGTTAATTGCGTAATTTTAAGTGGATTTGTACCTTTTGTCAACTTAGAGTCGCCCTACTGCCTCTAAGTATTTCGATGATAGGTGTACGCTACCAAGCCCATTCCTTTTTTAGTCAATTTTGGCCACGCTCTAGTGTCAGTAGGTTTTTAAATTTCACTTCCTTTCTGTATGTATTTACGCGTAATGAATGCTCTTATCGATTGACCTCATGGGTTAAGATTACATTGGCAATATCGATTTATGGCCTCTTATTGAATTTCCATTTTTGGGATCATCAAACTCTCCGGTTATGTAGCTCTCCAATTGCTTCATTGGGTCAGATAATCGCTGACCTTGGTTCCACCCACAAATCAATCTAAAGGTTTTCGCTAAATTCCTCACCGACTGCATTTGGTGACAGATCTCTCTGTATAGAATTGATCAATTTAAGCCCGCTTCTCTTTTCCTCTAACGCCTGAGGCGAGTAAATTTCTAGTGCAAACTGCGATAGTGTCCGTAATCAGTGGTTGCTTTCGAGGTGCTTTTTTCCACTCCCTCTTCATATATTTCCTCTCCTTTTCCAAAGTGGGTGCTGTGTGCATGTGCGTGGTTCATGGCCTATATTACTTCCGCCCGACACTGACTCAGTCTCGAGCAAGAATTCGTTATAAATCGCCCTTTCTCCGTTTAGTCAGCGCGAGTGCCTGTAAAAGCCGCATCACCTTTCGTAGTTATTAATCAACGCTTGCCATTTCAACGTTACATTCGGGGAAAGTTGGATCGTTATGGGATATTTCGAAGTTGGATTTGAAGATGTATTTAGGCAGCTGTTGATTGATTGGAATCCATTGATTACCTTTCGAATAAGACTGTTAATGCTGATTCAAACTTCTATCTAGGTGCTGCTAATCTTTTAAAGATCAGGTTAATCATTTGCTTGCAGCAGTAGTCGTCTTGAGATGTGCGTTGGTCTTGTTATTATGCTGCTGATTCATACACTTTGGTTTATTTCAAGACTTAAGGACAAACTGTCTTTATAAATCTACGATTTTGCTCACTGCATCACTTTGCGTTCCATCAGGCATGTTCTGCTATGGGAATACTACTTATTATCCTCTTAACTCACCTGTGACCTCGACGATAGTGTCGAACCGTATTTATTACTAATTGCAAATAGTGCTACTTTGGTAGCACGGTATCTGATGAAAAATGAGGTGGTTGGTGCTACTTTTATTGGGAGTTATTGTGTTGGGCGCTGGATCCTGGCGCACAAATATCATCACTCGAACCGTTAATAAAAGCTTTGCAGCTGCCGTTCAGTGTTGTACATTTCTATCTGCGCCTACATTGCCGACGTCGAACGTTTTCAAGCTGTCAAAGCTTGCGAGAGCTGTTCCCTTTTAAAACGTACAATTGTTGCCCGAATATCATGTCTACGATGATGGAGACCACGACGTTGAATGTTCTACTAGAGGTTGGAATACTACGCAATTATTCTTGAATATTATCCGTTTTGATCCTCAAGGTGAGTATTGGCCCGATCACTTTGAGGAATTTCGCTCTGTAGTATTCCTAAATTCTGACTACGTTAAGTGGTGAATTTATTGATTAGCTTTATGTTCTCGTCCCTCCCTTTTCCCCATCGGTGCTCCTTGCTATCAAGGTTACTGTTGTTCCATTCCAGTTAAAGTTTGTTAATTAGAAGTTAGCGGATATGCTTTCCTTAAGATATACTCCGTGTTTTTCATTTTTTCCGACATGTGAAATAGTTGAGTTAAGAGAGATCAGAAACATCTACTGCTTCCTTCAGTAACTGAAGTTGGTTGTTTTTCCAAAAATCTCTATGGAAATTTCATTTTTCGTTGCTGAAATGTGTAAAATGTTGGCTATATTCCAATAGTCTTTGATTACAATATGTTGTGATTTAATGCTTTAAGCGTAAAATGACTTCCTATTCCTTTTTCATCTGATCTGCTTGGCTTCTGATCATTACTTTTTTTTTATTATTATGACTGGTTCGGTGTACTAGCAGCGCACGCACCTGGCAGATCAGATGACGCGGATTTGAAATTCATCGGCACTCTTTTAGTGTTGAAATAAAACTTGTTTTAATAAAAGCTTGGGTCACTATTATTTTGAGTTTGTTATACTACAGATGTATCTCGTTGAGCGCTCATCATAATCGGAAGGGACGTCTGTAGTTATCGCATGCTTTTTTTCTGTGGTCAGCCGTATTAATTTATCTACAATCTGTATTTGAAATCCCTCGCTCTTATTTTGAATGATATTCACTGGCTGCGATAAAAATAAGCGCCATTTAGCCTGGAGGACCTATCCTATTTGTTTTCACTTTTATTTTAAGTTAATCTCTTCATGCGCTGCCAAGAACTAAAATACCTAGAAATTCGCTATTTAAAGTATTTTTTTACGTAAATTTCGCAACAATTCTTTGACCTGGTTACTTCCATTATGTATCTCTTCAGTTGCTGTACTTCTCCATAAGGCCAACATTTGCACGTCAATGGTTCACTATTGGAATCTTAACGTCTCCAAGAGATTTATAAACGCACTAAGAATTCATTGAGAATAAGTCGCAATAGAATCTGTACAGATACAGGTTTTGTGCGGCCGAAGATAAACTTCAGCTGTCTTGTTACTTGTTACTAAAGGAAGCATCGCATGTTCTTGTAGAGCCGCGTGGTCGTTAACGATGAACGAGAGAAGTCGATCACAGGTCGGTCGCGGAAAGCCTCTCGCAATACTGGTATGCGACAAGCCTCCTCCTCTTTACAAAGTATGTTTTTTTCTTCTATCTGCCTGTTCATTCAAGCGAATTCTACAATACACAATAACAAATGATATCCTTTGTAGGCACATATTTTCAGCACTACACCGCAACACCGAATCGTGGCAATCCGACCGCTCTTGTCTTCCGTGCCTCACCAGCCAACAGCCAACTGTCCACGAAAATACGCGGAGCAGCCGCTGCCGCTACGGCTGGAAGAGAACCGGGCTTAGCCAATACCGCAAACTCCTCTTTATCGTGGATGGGTCTCAATCGCTCTATCAACGTTTCTGATCTCCAACTACCCTCATCCACAACCTCCGCCTCCAATTCCTTTCCTAGGCATTCCGCTGTTGTGAATCGACACCCTGGTGGATCTAATCGATATATTTTTATAGGGACCAATACCATTCGAAGGGCAAGTACTTTATTGCTTTATGAAGTATCAAGCAGAGATTGGTTTATTAAATTTGCGTGTTTGTTTTACTGAGTACAGACATAACGCTGATATCTTGATCTACTATTCGGTCATTTTCGGCTTTTTTATTGAAAGTTATGCCTGAATATTTTATCTGGTTGACTGTAACCCCTGGAGCTTTGAAACTCATAGTTAAATTTATATAAGGCAAATCGTGTGCATATGTACGTTGGAAATAATCACATACCAGTTTTTGGTGGTAATGATTCTTCATGTGATAAAATATTTGGTCGATATTTGCAAAATTGTATAAATGAAGCTCGTCCACATCAGTGTGAAAGCGATCAGCTTTGGGATTCTGAGTGATCTTTTGTTCCTCCAACTGAATTCAAACCTTTCTTTCTGTGTAGTTAAAAGGGTCCGCTTTGCTAACTCTATGATGTTGATTCTGAAGTCGTCCCTCTTGGCTACACCATTTATGTTTGTGAAATAGCATTCGCATGTGTGTCTAACGCATCAGACGTCGCGGGTTAGAAACCATCGATGCACGTCCACTGAACACTGGTCAATGTGTTGGTAAATAGGATATGGTTGAGTTCTCATCCATCAATATGTACTTGAGTTAAGGTAAATCGTTTTCCGTCGCGAGTGATAAGTTCTTGGAGGAATACGTTTCAAAATCACAGTGTCAGTGGTGAATAAAGACGAGTGCTTTTTGGAGAAAAAGAAATGCTTCAGCATTTTAGGCAAGGTCACCTGAACTTGATATATCTTCACAAATTTAGGTATTCGCAACAGCCAAAAGAGAAAGGCACCACGTTTCCGACTATCACTTGTAATCCTTAGGTATCTAGGATCCAGTGAAATTTCCCACGAAGGCAAAAATGACTCCCAGTTATTGCTCCATTTCTAGCCGTAGAGAAGAGGCACCACCAACCACTGCTATGAAAAGGTCTGCCTCTGTGATTTTGAATTTTAACTGAGGAAAAATGAGGTTCTCTCGCATACATCAAGAGCGGAAATTCCTGCGTTTCAAAAACCTCCCCTTTCAAAGAAACCTACAACATTGGCACTTACGCATAGGCTCTTGCTGACCGCAATGGCCTTATGGCTGAACTCTAATCTCTTTGCAAATAATTGTAAATTAAATCGATAGTTTTGTAATCAAGTTGACTTTCGTGCCCTAATTTCCCGCCACTGGATTTATTTGAATTCACTCACTAATGAAAATGAGAGGATAATCGATTGCACCGCGAAGTTTTGGTCGTGAAGGTTGTTAAACCAGTAGGTGAATTCTTTTTGGATGATTTCTGAGTGACAAAGTGTGGTCCAGTCGAGCGGAGAGAAAAAGCGATTCGCCTGTATAGCTAGAAGGGTTCAGAGAGGGTGCTAGGACCACTTCCTTTTATTGCGAAATAATAATGTGTCTATACACAAACCATTACAAAAATGTTATTGCTCCTGTTCAGTCAGTGGTGTACTTGACTCCCCCAAAACGACATCTTCAAAGTTGGCAACTGTGTTGTTAGCGGACTGGGCTTTTATCATCCTGAGTTGGGATAACGCGATTGATGTGATTGTTGGAGGGCCGCGTAATGTGTATAAACGTGAACCCCATCTGGCCAGACTCTAAAGCTTTTCGTCATTATTGCAGAATGTGAAGTTCAATGAAGCTATCTTTAGAATAACTCTAAGCATCGCAGAAATGAAGACTACTCGGCATGTCAAAAGGAATCTTTCTTCAAAATCTGCGGAATCATATAGTGGTTGAATTGCACCAATCATTCATTCCTATCCTCGATTAGAAAAATGATTGTCAATCGAGAGATTCGGATCAGAATATCATTCAAAACGGGAGAGAAAGGCTTAAAGATAAAAGTTCACTGAAACTGATGTTAGTGTAGATATGGAATTTGTTTTATGAGTAGTGGAATGGAACCTGGCACTTTCTTCTGTCTAAGCCCTTACCTAATTTCTAGTTCCAGCTAGCTGGAATTCCTATTTTCAAAGAAGCGGCGAATTTATTTATATGGAATCTAACAGCACACATCCATTGATCACAGCGGAAATCCGAGTTACATACGGTTCCAATGGAAGCTTCTCTGTCGGGGGTTTTGATGAACTCCCCTTTTTCAATACGAAGTTTGGAAGACGCTTTCTTTCATTATAGTAAAAAAACTATCCACCGCCATTATTCTTTGAAGGCCACTAATATCGTAAGTGCCCTCAACGAGCATGAACCCCTGAGTGGTCTGTGTAGCCCGATCACTAACTTCAACATCTAATTTTTGCGTTTTATCTGAATGAGCATGTGTATTTAATCAATCTCGGAGGCCGGATAACTTTCCTTCAGAGGGTATTAAGATAACAAACTATGCAAACGCTCCTACCGACTAAATTTTGGCTTCTGCCAATGTTGCTGCCCATTCTCGAGATTTTTATTCAACTTCCAATGACTGGATAATGGGTCATATCCAAGCAGATTGTAGGCACTCCATTTCCTGACAAGCATTTTTGATCACGCAGTGAAATAAACCACCAACGTAATTACTTACGGGCTGGATCTCTATTAGGTGCGTTAGCTTGGTGTCTGTGCAGCTATATGTTCGGGAAGCCTGGAGCTACAGGTATCCAAAACCTGTTCTTCGGTCCAGATAGTAAATGCCAAAATAAGTCTTAACTGAAAACGTTTATATGAAGACAACTTGATGCATGTACACCTATTTGAATCCAGTTTCAAGAGCCCATGCAGAATAACTCCGATGTATTCCAATTTTGGAGATGCAGTTGTGCAATTTGACTTATCTTTTTTCGGCTTTTAGTTTTTGGAGAATTCAGTCGGTTATTCTTAATTTATTTGGACATGTTCTTTATTTTCTAGTCTGTCGTTTTAATAGTTCTAAATAGCAAAGCTTTCGAGCAGGGCATCTG
Organism: Moniezia expansa; assembly: GCA_019097775.1. Classification (NCBI taxonomy): domain Eukaryota; kingdom Metazoa; phylum Platyhelminthes; class Cestoda; order Cyclophyllidea; family Anoplocephalidae; genus Moniezia; species Moniezia expansa. The sequence continues at coordinate 13,605,976 of JADFDV010000072.1, forward strand.
CACTTTGACACTAATCATGACGATATGGACCAACGTTAAATCAATTATTAAGCTGATTTATTCAGACCGATATCGAATCAAGATAATAATGATCAACCTTTTAGATCCTTCTGCTCAGTATCTTGACTAAACATTTAGTAGATGAGAGGGAAGGTAAGTGGCTTAGTTTTTTTTGTAATTAACCCCATCTCTGCTTATTGGACGACCACATCGCAACTTCTCAAGCGTCTAATCTATTCGACTCTGTTTTCCTCGCATTAGATACCTCTATGCGCAGCTCCTCTTCATTGGCAAGGGCACTGGCCATGTTAGTCTCCTACCTCGATCACTTCCCCTTGACAAGATTGCTTTTACTCTACAACAGTACCAAGAAGTGCGATTCGGACCTATTGGGCACCTCTATTCATTTTGAAATAAAATCAAGTCATATTGAAGAGGTTCTGCATTCTGCATCTGGGGAAGAGAGAAGATTCTTTGAACCCCCTCTAACTTAAGTTCTCTCATTTAACCATTTTCATGCAGACCAGCATTAACCGGTGTCTGGCTGTGCTCCTAGGAGTGTGCTGATGGAATTTGAACCCATATCTTCGAATTCCACATCACCTCTTTTTTCATCATTAACGCTTTATTTGAGTATGCGCAAATCTGCTTTCCGTTTTTACACTTTTCAATTTAGCATTTCTTGAAGTTCATGCAATTCGTCTTAAAAAAATCTGAAGTATTTTTCTGCCGCTCCTTCATATTTCTAACGGAGTAGTCCTTGAGTGGCTCCCCGTATTACTTATCTGGCCGCGTTCTTAGTTGCTCTGCAATGTTAATGTAATTGCATGCCCATATCCCGATCTCTCCTTCATGTTGTCCAATTCTCGCGTCTTTAATGGATGCAAATCTGGAAAGCCAAACTTTTTCTCCGTTTAAGATGTTCGACCTAGGCTTGACAATTCGGGGTCGCATCACTAGGTGCACTTGACAAACGTCGTGATTGTGTGCGTATGATTGACGTGAATAAGACCATTATCGGTAAAAAGAAGGGATTGGTAAATACGCTACATTTTCAAGCTTTATCGCCTACGTTAATTTTATTCTTGTCTGTTCCAGAACGGTTCTTCAGGTCGCATAGCTGCTGTTACTAGTCAAGATTTGTTCCAAAAGCAGCAATTCCTGCGCCAACACTCCACCTCCTCTGTGCCATCATCGGGACCGCCTCCGTCGATTGGATTTCCTTCTTCCGCCATCGAAAATTCTCGCGAACTAGTCATCGATCCGGCAGAAGAGGGTGAGGGCAATGGTACTTCAGCAGACTTCCTCTTCAATGGTGGTGCCACTGCAGCTGCCAACGCTGATGCATCTGCTGAGGCCGCCGCTGCTGTGGCTAATCTAGAAGCTCTGGGTGCAGGGTCGACTTCCTGTGTCAACTCGGAACCAGAAGATGTCGATCTCTACCTTAATCATAACCCTCAACAACAACATCAGCAGTCGCATCAGTTACCCCTCAATGCGTCGGGAAATGGGCGACCTCCTCCGTGTGGGATCCCTCCCCATGGCGTGAGTTCGGCTTCCTCTTCTATCTGAATCAAAACCGCCAAGTTGCGTCGATTTGGCCTACCCTGGAAACTTCTTGCTTGGATGATTCCAGCTAAATAGACATTATGAAATCGTTCCTTTATTTTAAGCTGGTTCACATTAATTTAAGCTCGTAATTTTATCTGAGAGCGCGAATCTGCATCACGTGCGAGACAGCAACTTTTCAGAGAAGCGATTGGCCAAGTCGTACTCAAATACAATGTGGCTGAAAAATAGAGGTATTCTTCCACGAAGCAAATTTCTAAAATTGGTTGGAGCTAAAAGTGTCCAGCCGCTCTGAGAACTAATTATATCCTTTTGTTCTTAAATAACATGTCTAAGTCTGGTAGACTTAACTGGGCGAAAGTCTCCAGACTTGAAGAGCCCGTGATCCATTACCTCCGAGGTTCTTGTAACGTAAATCTCTTCATTTAACTGTAAAGTGCCTTTCCAAGAATATTGAGACATAATCAGAAGCTTGCTTCTCCGGATCGACGATTCTGGTGTTACCTATCTCCCAAGCAATCAATTGCATCAGTCTCAATTTAAAGGAAATGCATTCTGTCGAGATCCAAGATGTTCGGAATTCTCGGTTATCTTGACTTTTATGTAAAGTTGATGGCTTAGAAGGTCCATGTGGGGACTAAGACATCAGCAAGAATGTATTCGTTTCCTTAAATTGAAGAAGAGGAAAAACGCCAGTTAACGGAGTCTGATGACAACTTCAGTCCAAGGAAAGTCTTGTTTCGTTTTCAACGCTTTGTAAACCCCAATTAGTATCAGCATGCACATACTTCTCATGGGCAAACTCGTTCTTCGCTTACGCCTGCCTTTCCCTATTTCAGCAAATGCTAGTCTTCCAAACTCGACGGATGTGAGGAGGGCCCTAGCGAGTCCAACCGCCTTGGTATTATTGTCCACAATCACCCCACCATCTCTTACTTCAAACACACTGAGTCAGTAAATCTCGTTGAAGCTGACCCTCTGCCACTACCGCCCTTCTTTTTATTTTTTTTTCTACAAGGACCCACATGCTAAAACAGTCGGCCCCATTCAATGCAATTTTTTGTCTATAAAGACACGCGTTTCCTCACCTCCGTCCTGTTTCGAATGTGTACTCGCATTTTTACTTCCTCTGCTGTGCAAAGAAAAATTGCCCTTCTTTCGGCGCCCCTCTCCTCTGCTGTGTACATGTGTTTTGGTCTACTGTGAACTGTCAGTAACCCTCCAACTAGTCATGTAAAGGGTAGGCCGATGCGATCATTTCAGTATCCCTATCTTCTCTTCCTGCAAACTTGCGTTTCCGTGTTCGTGCCATTTGTAGATTAACAAAAATCTTGTAATCAGAATGTCTTTAGAGATTTGTAGCTGGAAATCGCACAAATTTTATGCTAGTGAAGCTAGTATACATCAAATGATCTCAAACGCCATTAACTTAAAGAGGTCAGGATAGCTTTGATATTTGACCCAGGGTTGGAAAGGCGTAGAATTCAAAGGGGTCGAAATTCGGCATGTCAGCTAGCCACAGGCGATGCTCTATGACTATCAGACTGCTAATACCGCCGAATGAGACCGCAGTTTATGCTATTTCAGTGTCGATTGGTCACCTAGCTATTTTCGAGATTTTCATGTAAATGCGCACTACGGAGGTGTTAGACGATAAGAAATAGTTCCAGTGATATCTCAAGGAAATCGAGTCGGCACCGTACCTTGGCAGCAAGCCACCCTTCTCAATGGTCTTGAGTATTCTCAACGTGTGCGCGTATTAAATGATCCATTATACAAGAGAAGATTTCATCTGAAATGAAAATAATTTTGTCTCCTCCAAAAGAGATAAGATGCTCTGAATTCCTTAAAATATTTTCGAAAATAAATTGCTCTTTTTTAATGCTTGTTTTTTGGGCTAACAGAATCATTGGATAGAAGTTCGTGACCGAGTATATTAATATACAATACTGTCCTCTTTCGATCTGTTACTTAGCGGAATCTGGCGTCCTATGTATTAGTACTGAATAGATTGTAAGTATGCGTGATTTTGCATCGAATGAATTGGTTAGTGTTAGCCATCAAAAGCGTCAGACATGCCATGATGGCTTGTGGAATTATATACTTTGAACAATATGGCCGCAGTTGAAAAACCTCGCAAATTTGTATTTTGGGCCGCAATTCAGTCTGATTCGACCAAACTGAATAAATGAATAACTTAAGTACTCAAAAAGCAATTCTTGAGCTGTTTTGAGATTAAGCAATACTCCGTTTTTATCTAAAGAGAATAGATCACCACTGGCTGAATCCTGTCTCCAGCGCTCTTATGCTAAAGCAGAACAGGAAAATTTAAGAAAAATAGAAATACTGGTACCATGTAATGACATAAGAAAGGTAAGAGTCGAGAAAGGAGTGAAATGTGGAAAAGAATTGTCGCATCTTTCTTTAGCTCTTTACGGTCCACCTAAATATCTGGAACAAAATGGGCAAGGGTGTTTCGTGGTTGTATATTAAAGATCGAATCAAGTCACTGCACTTTGGAACTCGATAACCATGGCAAAGGCCTCGAGTGCTGGTCATAGCAGCGTTGTGTTACCCAAGCATATATGAAGCACTTACGTTTACCAAAATAAATTGCATTCCTGGGTATTCATTTCGTAACTTGTCTTTACATCTATGGGACTAATGCCGAGCATCCGGTAAATGCAATGGAAGAATGTTAAATGAAAACAAAACTTAATTACGGAGATGTGCGGCCACTTACTGTCCCAATTATCACTTCGGGTAAAGCAGACGATTTTCTCGTCATTCTCGCCCACGAGAAAATCAGCCCTAATATGACTTGCAGCGTCATAAACTAGATCGGTGTTTCCCAGGGTCCCCATTCCCTTCTGTTTTAACAGACCAACCGAACAATCAGAGGAGTCAAGGGGAATTATTTGTTCAAGAAGTCTTGAATGTTAAAGAAACATTTTTTCATTATGGTAGCATTCTTTAAAACTTGATAGAGATCGCTACACGTAATCCAATTCTATACTTTGCAAATGGCCATCTCTTTCCTGCTCCGCCATATTTTCGGATCTGTGTCTGAAGTCGCACCCACATACGCTCGCGTATCTTGATTTGTTGAGATCTTGGGTCATTCAGAATTAAGAAATTTTATGTGTTTCAGCTAATGCCCTTTTCGAAAGTTTCTTAGGGCCAACCTGGGTCATCATAATGTCCTAATTCATTGCTCTAGCAAAATTGAGCAAATTATTTTTTAAAATCTTTGAAATGGCTTCCTTTTTTATTTGGAAAACATCAGATCTGGTAATAGTATTACTTATATGTTCCATTAGACGAAAAAAAATTAGAGCGGTATAGCCGCTCAGTTGGGTGCGGAATATCACAGTCGTAAACATTCGGTATTTTCTGCGTTTTTTCTCACTTGTTAGAATAACCCCCGATGCAGACTAAAAATTCGGTGCTTGAGGAGCCAGCCAAATTAATGGTCCTCAACCAGAAAGGCGCCAATTTACATTTTTTTTTCGCTCACGATAGAAGCTGGCATGCAATTTTCCCATAGTAGTTTGGATGTTCTAATAATAAACCAACGATCACGCTGGACAATCAGCGTGAAAGCCCTTTTCAGCATGTCTAAAAATGAAGACTGCGTTGTTATGGAAGAGTGCAACTGATGACTGAGCGTTCGAATGAGACTTGGTGAGCTTACTATTGCTTCCTTCACTTTGATTGAACACCCCATCTATTTATGTTTCATTACCTACGATAACAGGCGGGCAACCTAAACCAGACCTACGGGCTAGGATAGATCTAATTTATTTGATCCAGTCTGATCGATAGCGCGATTACTCTTCTAGTCGTTCGTCTATGAACTAGCCCGAAGAAGATGCTTGCCCTTCTTTATTGAAAAGGTATTTGCATGTCAAATTGGCAAGCTTCTAAAGTCCTGACATTGACGACAAAAGCAGTCTGGATACGTGTTGGCAGGACTGAGAACAAAATTCCTTGAAAATCGGTGATAATGGGATTAACTGGACCACTCGCATGGCCATCTCTGACCTCCATTAAAATCTCAAAGGTTTAAAAGCAGCTAATTCGCCTGCGATTAAATTTGAAGAGCTCTGTATTTTCACTTGCCATCAGAGAAAATAATTTATTCTTCCCCAGATCCAATTTTAGTCTATAGGCTCTGGCTTTGACAGAATTCTATGTCCAAAAATCCCTTTAAGAAATCTATTCTCTGATTTGACGCAGAAGATTTGAGTCGTTGGCGCGGAACCTAGCGTAACGCAGCCTGAAAATTGAACGTTTAACAACTCGTTACTATTAAACTGGACACTGAATGCGGCAGGTCCAAACCGATGTGGACGATTTCGTGCTACTCTAGGAAATATTTTGTGCTAGTCACATCGGAGCGATCACCATAAACAGGATTTCATATGAGCCGTACACAGGGGAATATGCACATTAAAGAATGATAATCATCCTGAAATTTTCGAGAACAGCCAAAGAATCATGTGCAGGAGTGTCCTGAATTTCTTCAAGCGGATGAATGGAAGTTAAGTGTCTCTAAGGCTCATTATTTCAATCAAACCCTTATTCTTTGGTTCTATTCCTTCCAAGTTGTTTTGAATCCCCGATAAACTTGTCAGATTTAGTATTTCGTTTCCCCATTTCAAACTTGCCCAGTTGAAATTGAGGCAAATAAAGTGATAAGGCCTGCGGTAGTCTTTCATTTCCCCTTGAAAATGTCAAATTTAGGACTCTTTTTAGCGTGTAATGTTGTCTACTCTATCGAAGTTACTTCTGCGTTATTTTAAATAAGGTGTGGCCACGACGTTTCATGGGAACATAAAGTTAGTTAACCCTATGGATGATCATCAGAAGCATCGAAACTAAATAGGCCTCAAGTATTAGCGTTTTTATAGCACAGTAGTGCAAAGATAAAGTGATGATCTTGAGATTGCTATTCCAGTTTAAAAATTAGGATTGTCCTGTTTGAGAGAGAGAGAGAGAGAGAGAGAAAGAGAGTGAAAGAGGAGTGATTTATTCCTGAGAAGATAGGGTAAAATAATAAATACCATCGTGCAAATTTCTTAGAGCAGTAAAGATATCATGCAAGAGGATGCTTGTTAGAACCAATAAAGTTGCTAAAAGTAACACGATCAAAAAATGTTACTGGGTGAAACACGCAAGCAAGTGAGGGTACGACCGCTCCAGGAATTTGCTGAAACACGAGAGAGATGACCAAATGGAGGATATAAAAGTGTAGGAGCAACATGGACTTCCAGGAACATTCTCATCTGCTATGGAACCATTACTTCTTATCCTCTTCATTGCTTCATCTCGTAAGCCTACTCCCTTATACTTCTTTTAATCTATTTGAATCGACATTCTGTAAATCATAATTCGAAATCGACACATTTTTAACTGTACTCTTTTCACTGATGCAACATTTCCCAAGTGAACTCATCTTCTAATTGGTTTCTTTTAGGCGCTCAGTACGTTGTCGATGCCACTGAAGGATGCGTCGATATCGCTGTGACACTGCCTGCTCCATTTTCCGTAAGTGCATCATGCTTCTTTAATGACAGGGTTATCAGATTATCACTCAGATGATATTAACATCGAGACCTGAAATGCAACTAATATTATGGGTTTTATGGGGGGTCTCTGAAGGTATTGCAATAACGACTTCGCAAAATAAATGTGTGTTTTTAAATGCATCATAGATTCTGCGTATTGACCAAACTGACTACAAATTTGACGGTAAGGCCAGTTGTTCAAATATTCACGATGCAAGTGACACTATTGACTGCTCTCTTACACCACGTAAGCGCTAGAGCCTTTATAATTTCATGAAGACCTAAAACACAATCAACTAACAACGTTATTTTCTGCCGGCTTGGTCGAGCAGAAAACGATACTTACCTGGCCAAGGCTCACATCTGTGATGTTGAGAATCACATCTGGGCCGGTTTCCGCATGGACGAGTACATGCAGCAGAAACGCAACGCGTATGTCACCGTCTACTTCTCCCAGGGTGGCGAGTACACCAACATCGAAAATAGTGAGTTGTCATACTCCTTCCTATTTAAATAATGATTACATTCAAAGTTTTCCAATTGCCTATAAAACATGCTCGTCATTCGATTTTATGCAGACTGCATTCAACCAGCTCTGTCCAGTCCTGCTGAGATCGACGCTGTTGGCTACACCACCGTAGAAATTGTCTGCGCTCGTCATGATCAGTGCGCTCAGGGTCCATACGTTAGCAACATAACCTCATTACACTGACTTTCTTTTCTTGTAATTGACAACAAATAGATTAAATATCTCTCACTTTTTATCATCGTTTCAGAGCACCATAATGACGGCCGCTGCTGTGCTCTGCAATGACTACAGCTTTCCTAAATGCAGTGAGTTTATGGCTTGCGAGAAGAACTTATGACAGTGTATATAGGTATGGTGCATGTTAACATCTGTGACTGTTTCAGGGACTGAGACGGCCGGCGAAATTCGTCTGCTGAAGACCACTTTCAAACGACCCAAGGATGAGAACCAATCCTTCATCTTTTGCTCCACTCTCGACTCCTTTCTTTCCTATGTCATTAAATGGAGTTAGTCTTCATTCTCTCCCTTTTCTCCAGTTTCATAACATTTAGTTGCTTAATTTTTAAATTTCAGCTTAAGGAAGTCGGAGTGATGAAACAGTCGACCACTTCAATAAGTCGCCTGCTCACTCGTTTTGGTCTAGCAACTAAATCTCATAATAAATAATTTTCTTCTATTCAACACTTGGTTATTTCAAATTTTAAAAGGAAAATCCTCCGGGGAGTAATTATTCACAACAAATGTAAAATATGATCATGTTTAGACAAGGGGTAATTGCTTTTCTGGTGTGGCTGACTATGGTTTTGAATTTTGTGAAATTTGAACTAGCGTAATTTCTGTATAGTAGCTGAAATCTATCACAATCCCCATTTTTACATGCCTCCTTTATTCAAGAGGCCATCCCATACATAAATTTTATCGGAAGACAGACGTTAACATAGCAGTTTAAAATATTTAAATTATTTAACTGCTTCGGCGATGAGCTGGACGCGCCTACATTTGATTCACTACCGGTCAGCATGCATTTGGAGCCCTTCTGCATAGGTGTTATAGTTTAACACATAGGTCTCGGTTGTTGAATTCATTTTCGTGGCCTAGTACTAAAATTTGCCTATTTTTCCAATTAACAGAAAGTTATGATTTCTGGGAGAAGACCAAGGCGTAAAGAGTCAAACCATTGCGTTTGATGAGCTTAGTTTAATCCAATCCGCAAAGTATTCAGTTGGGTGACCATGATTAATCAGGATGATTAACTGGAAAGAACTTGATCAGCTTGAATGAACTTAACGATGGTGTGCGAATAATCTGGAAACGTATTCTACAAAAATGTCTGTTAATTTAACCTCTACTGTCTGCGTCTGAGACACTCTAATTTGCTTGTTTTTTTATCTATATATGGTCCCAGCTACGGTTCCACTGATTAAACAGAACTACGCTCTTCCATAACAATGCAATCTTCATTTTTAGATATGCTGAAAAGGGCTTTCACACTGTTCAGCGTGATCGTTGGTTTATCATTAGAACATCCAAGCCACCATTTGGAAAATCGCATGCCAATTTCTATCGTAAGCGAGAACATGTAAATTGGCGCCCTTCCGGCTGAGGATCATTCAGTTGGCTAGCTCCTCAAGCATAGGAAGCGGCAGAATCCTTCTATAACTGATGTTTGCGCCATGTCGATACACCCATGCTAGATGAGGAGACCACCCCATGAATGTGTAGACGTACCGTGAGTGCGTAGGTAATGTATATATTCAGACGAGAATAGTCTCATAACACCTTTCGTTTAAAACAATGACTACACTAGTCAATCTGACAACCTTGCCCTTGTCGGAAGAGAATAGAAATTTATTGGAACGATTTGATCAGATGTATGAAAAATTCAACATGGAATTAATTTCTGTGTGCTCATTTTCTATATTATTTTTCTTTAGGTTTATAGTCACCTTATCGGTTAGCATCGGCTTTATTTCCACCTTTTACCAAATGGCGCTATGTACAATGTTCCTTTAACCAATTTTACATTTGGTTCGATTTCGATGCAAACTTGTATTTTATACGAGCAGCACCATTTCTGCCCAGGTTTTCCATTTGGCGAAAAAAAGATCGGTATCTGATGAATCGACGAAGAAGAAAAATTAGTTTCTTGCCCTCCATCTTTTTCCAACAAATTTATTATTTTGACTCCATAGTTGTGTTTGCATTGCGCAAGCATTCTGCAGCTCTTTTTGTTATTATGTTCTAATTTTATGAAAAAAAGGTAATAACGTAAATTCCTCGTATTGACCTCAGATTTGGCGCCTGTCACAAGTAGTGCGTATGTAAATATGAGTCAAATTATTGAATTGTTTCCTCCCGCCTATATGAGGATTAGTTAAAAACAATAGCCAGATTAGTATCTAATCCCATAACAATGAACAAAAACGCCATGATGATCTTTCATATTTATAGTGGATAAGTTAACCTTCAGATGCTTCAAGTTGGTCGGCAGGATCAAGCACGCATTATCCAGCGTAACTAATATTCGAAGCAGCATATTATCAATTCACAGCCAAAAATTACCTCATAATCGGTTCTCTAAATGCGATGAACCAGTAAATGGGTGGAATATCTCATTTCGGTGTAATTCTGGACTCTGAATAAAGGTCAAGCTAATCCTTGCAACATTCAGTCAGGATTTCTTAGCTAATTTAGTCATTTTAAATTATATAAACTATATTTAAAGAGAGTCAAATGAGCATCCCACCTCCCCGGTAATGAGCTTTTAACGATCAGCGACGTGAGTTAAGGTCAGCGCCGCAAGACATAAATACATTGATTCAAACGAAAAACGACGATTATGTATGACGTTACAATGCTAAGTGTCACTTGCAGTCAGGATGGAGTGGCCTTTTTCTTGATCTTGTCGGATTCCAATGGTTATGCTAATCAAAATCCACTTCTCTAAATAGAGATATTCGCGGTTATTCTCTTCCAATTTTTTAGCACATAAATGCAGGATTTATTAATTTTTCTTTCAGAGTTTATTCTGATTTCTGAAAGGTGATTTTACTAGAGATGGAAGTGAATGGTTGACTGTTGAAATTCACTGTTTTGATCATTTAAAGTAGAGTTTGATGTCATCATGCTGAATAGTTTTGTTAAGGCCAGATCGCAACATTACTTTCACGATGCCATTTGTTTGTTAAATATAATTAGCAGAACCATCATTTATAGCCTAGCTTAACAACAAAGCCATTTAGAAAATGACTCATTTCATTTATACGTGAGTTCTTCGGCTGCCGTCGCGGATGTAAATTACTGACTGATATTAGTAATTGCACATCCATTGCGCCCTCACCCCATTTGTTTCCACTCTTTAACCGCTTGAAATGTATAAAGATTTTGAAAGCACCATGTTATGAAATTCGATCATTGAAGTTATAACACTTTCATGCATCTCTAACAAAAGAAGAATGACTTTGCTCATCCTAAGCAGTAGATAATTTTAACAGCATCGACGCAAACTGAAAACAGCTTATTCTAGCCCCACCGTCAATGCTACTAAGAACTAAATAGTTGCATAACATAGAAATGATGATAATCCATGGCATTCGAACCTAAAATAATAGTTCGTTTTTGAATTCCGATAGAAATAGAAAGCCAAAATATGACAATTTTTTGTTTGTATTTTATTTCATTAGCTGCTATAACAATTTAATGACTTAGACCAAATGAATATATGTTTACAAGTAAAATAATTAAATTTTATTGTATTAGATGATGGAATATTTGAAAAAAATAACATTTTTTCTTATTCGTTTAAGTGCTCCACTTATTGTTGACTCTTCGACATTGGATCAAGTTGTGAACCCGTAGATTTTTGTGCGGGGGTCGCGCGCGCTAACAGGGTTTAATTTGGCAAATCACCTCTTCTATTTACCAATCAGTGCTTTTTGATCTGTGTATATAAGGTCATGGTTAGCTTACAAGGAGCTCAGAATTTTTTGAGCAGTGTAGGTATTACATTAAAACCCCAAATCATGACTTCAACAGATGCATACGGAAATCGATCAACTTTTGCTGTATGTTTTACTTGTTCTGATTTTATTGATTAAAGTCTTGAGTTCAATTCGTGCTTGCTAACTAACCTTCAACATTAATTTTTTTGTATCTTTAAATAATCACACGAAAAACTTGTTTTATCATCGGGGATAAATTTTTATGGAAATTTTCAATACACAGGGAGTCAATACGCCTCTTCTCGGCAAAATTGCCTTTAATATATCTCCTGGAAACGTTAAGTTTGGGCGTTTCCAGGACCCTCGCGCGGCTCTTCGCAATCAACTTCAGAACCGCATTGCCGTCAGTGACGATTCGGGAACCTCTCGTTTTAAGCCAGTACCCTCTTCTACTTGTGGTCAGATTTCCACAAAAGGCATGACATACGATGAGATTACGGCGCGTCTGCGAGGAACCGGTCAACTTTTCGAAGATCCCGATTTCCCTGCTGAGAACTCTTCCCTTTTCTACTCCATGCAAGCTCCTCGTGGAATTGAATGGAAACGACCATCAGTAACTTCTCTTTCATGATCCTCCATCTATCCTTTTATTTTTACCATAACAGAGTCGTTCGTTTTACTCATATCATAATTAAATTAAATTATTCTAAATTTTGAAGCCGAATATCCCACAAATATTTCCTTTTCGGTCTGAAGTTCAGGAAGAGCTTATTTTTATTTGCAGATTTCATTTTCAAGTCAACCATAATCACTTTGGTTCTAGCGATCCGCACAGATCAACACTCCCTATTTTTATTTAACTCCATTACGGGTTATTACGAAACTGTTCTCTTAATAGTCTATGCATGGATTCGCTTAAGAGAACTGTGCAATAAAGGTACTTCGTACGTACAGTAGCATAAGAATCGTCTTTGCTTCGTGTTTTTTTAATTTTAGGAGTTATGCAGAAACCCAAAATTCGTCACCGGAGGTCTCAGCCGTTTTGACGTCCGACAGGGTGAACTTGGTAATGTTTAATGCTTTATCATATTTAGCGTTAGGTACATTTAAGGTGACAAACCACTAGTTCGTATTTTGCTTTTGTTTAATCGCCATGCATAAATTAGGAGGTTCGGAGGCTCTTATGAAATAGATACACTAATTGTAATAACTAATAGAACTCTTGATTCTTCAGAGTAGCTTGACAGTATTTTCTCCGTTGCCAAACAGTATGCATTCTTGGGACGCAGCGTTCTCCTACGCGCAGCCTGAATAATGAAGTAGCCAGACCCTTTTAAATACCTGATCGACATTTTGAGCTAAGAGTCGTGATTTTGTAGCGATATTTAAACAATTGATCTAATTCAATTAATGTTCATTTTGTAAGGATATTGGTTTTGTAAGTTGAACTGCCATCTTGAATGTCAAATCGGCCGTAAGGTTGGTTAATTTGGTTTGTAAGGTACCTAGTTTTATCCCATGAAACTCATAAACAAGGTCTTGCTTTTGCTTCCAATGAAGATTCCCTGAAACGCATCAGGTGATGACTGTAATAATGCTCAGAAAAATCGTTTGCTAAAGTAAAATCTCTACCACTTCGCTTATTTTACCTAATCTAGCGTTGTGCTACTTGTTGAAATAAGGCAACGAAGAATGGGGGTCAAATCACGCTTATGATTATTTAATGATGTTTAGGTGATTGTTGGTTGCTGGCCGCCGTCGCCAACTTGGCAATGTACCAGGATCTCTTGAATCAAGTGATTCCGCCAGACCAGGATTTCGATAGTCCCGACTACTGCGGCGCTTTTCGTTTCGTCTTCTGGCGTTTTGGTGAATGGGTTGAAGTTGTGGTTGATGACCGCCTTCCTACTCGCAACGGAAGTCTCATTTTCATGCACTCCGTCGATCGGGACGAATTCTGGTCAGCTTTGTTGGAGAAGGCATATGCTAAGTGCGTCTTGATATTAAGTTTTTTCCTTGATTGAAAACATTCTGGGAAATTTCTTTTATCAATGGTCTCTGGACGACTTGCCCTTTCAAACACACTGCTTATTTCACCTTATTTGCGAAAATCCTTTTTTTCATTTTTCTAAATTTGTTTGCTCTTCAGCGAATAATGAAAAACATAAAAGGCGATATCGATCCGACTAGTAGAAAGCCAGCTTTATGTCATGATGGATCAGACATATTGAACATTTATCAGATAATGTCATATTTTCCCTACTTTTACACGCTTTAATTGACCTAACTTCGCAATCCTTATTCCTACTGCTTATGGATTTTTTTCAGGAGATGTACCACATGGACAATTAATCGTCTTGATTATTCTTAATTTGCAGACTCTTCGGCTGTTACGAGACTCTTCGCGGAGGTAGTACTATTGAAGCTCTGGAAGACTTCACTGGTGGTCTGGCAGAAAACTATGATCTTCGTGGTAAGGAGCCCAAGGATTTCCCCAAAATCCTCACCAAATCCTTCGCTCGTCAAACTCTCATGTCATGCTCTATTAGCGCTGACCCGAGAATTGTAGAAGCCCAACAGCCCAATGGTTTGATCCGCGGTCATGCCTATTCAATCACCAGGATCGCCGAGGTATGATTGCTAATATCTGTCGTACAAAGTCGTCTAATGAAATCTGATTGTTAACATTTCACCGTTTGTTTCACACTTTAATTGATTGTTCATTAACTATAAGGCAGACTTCCGAATCGGGAATTAAACAACGAACATTGATTATCCAGAGGTTATTTTCATCGTTTTGCGAATCAAAGCAAATGTTATCACCGTATTCGGCCTCTAGTGCCTCTTCAATTGGTAGCAAACTTTGTCACCCCTTTGAAGGTCATGAAAATTGCATTTAGTTGTTTACATTGGGAACGACTAAATGCCATGACCCTGCAAACTCATTTGTCCGGTTTTCATATTGCAAAATCCCTGCTTCACTCATCAGACATTTTTGAGATAGTCTCAAAAAAGTATACTTTGTTTATTTGGTTTCATAGGTCAATACAAGCAAAGGAACCGTTCTCTTGATCCGTATTCGTAATCCATGGGGTAATGAAGCTGAGTGGAAAGGTGCATGGAGCGATCGTTCCTCTGAATGGCATTCCATTTCGGAATCCGACCGTCGTAATCTTGGTCTTACCGTTGAGGCCGACGGCGAATTCTGGTAAGCGAGTTAATGACAACTCTAAATCTTGTGGCCTATGAGTTCCAACCCTTGGAGGCTCTGCGTTTAACTGTGTTACATGGCCGGCTGTCTAGGTTGCAAAGCTAGCCGCGTTCAGTTGTCTGCCCCTCAGACATCCTGCCGCGATCTATCCAGCTACACTTTTGACTTTAAGGACCTTAAAGTACGAAGGCTGTTGAAAAGCTAGGAGCGTGCAGGTGATCGCGTTCTAGGTTAAGTTCATTAAAGTCGGAATCACAAGAGTAGTTCGCCCCATACGTACTATCCATTTTATGCACTCTGAGAACTTGATTTCTCCACTCCTTGAGGTTTTCAATGCTTCCAGATCTGCAAAACTTTAGAGCTCTAATATGTTGGTTAATTAAAAGCAAACGTATTTATCCTCTTAATTTTGTCCCCCCTTTTTGTACAAGAAAAAAACGGGTTTCTAGATCTGCCGTGCGCAGCGTTTATGCACTTTCATGCGTTTGTATGTGCGTCCGTGTGTGCGGCTATCAAATCATCGTCACAACTGGTTGGGTAAAGCGATAAATACTACTTAATACTGATCGATTATACCTATTTGTGGGTGTCTAGACACATGCATGCGCACACACACACACACACACAAGCACACTGCATATATGAATACGTCCTCTCGTGCAACCACATGGCAAATTAATCACTTTCCAATTGAAAGACAAAATTGCTGCTTAGAACCCTTCAACTGCAAGTTTAGAAGTATTGACTGAAGGTTTGTGAACTGAAGACCAATTTGTGAATTAGGGCGTAAATATAGTAAGCCCCTTCATTCAATGTGTGAGAGCCAAACCTCGTTTGACTGTTTAGCGAGATTTTAATGACAATTAATCAAAACACTTCGGCCTCTGCTCCCATGCTAAAGTCTACAGGGGAACGAAACAACCATTTGACAATCAAGCGTTAGGTCTCGTATTTATCAAAACGCTAAAGCATCAAATATCTGCAAACCAAGTCCTTGTGATAAATCGTAATCTCAACTCGAAGTTTATGAAGTTGGTTTCCCTGAAAAAAAATAAAAGTTGATTCCTTAGGAACCTGAGAATGATCAAGGTTACGGAGGTGCCTTTCGGGTCGAATTTTATTCTCGGTCGAAAGCATGTTGTCTCGGCTCCACCTTTAACCTGTTTGCACCTGAATTTAAAAGCTTTAAAACTAAATGTTATAGGCACAATTTCGGATATCGATTCGATAGTAGAATGGCTATCAGTCTTACAAACTATCGGTTTCAATCGCACAAATGAAGTAGTACAGATTGATTTATTGATTTACAAATGTTATTCACTCATAGGATGTGCTATGATGACTTCGTACGCGAATTTGAGAAGATTGAGATGTGTGCTCTGGGTCCACAATCTCTAAGCATGGATGAGAGTCGCAACAAAGTTGCTTTTGAAATGACCTTGGAACACGGAAGTTGGGTGCCTGGTGTTAATGCTGGTGGTTGTCGTAACTTCCTCGGTATGTTGACCCACTATTTTGCATGCCTATAAGTTATTGGGATTTGCATCACTGGTAATTTGTTTGCTTTTGTAACAATGAATGCGTGTTTATAAGCTAGATCTCCCGTGAGAGACTTTTCATAGTCTTTTAGTTAATGCCGTTTTTGAAGAAACTACTCTTGATTGATATAACTAAATCCTCTATGCTAAACACCCTCGTACGATAGAATTCTTTAAACAGCTCTTAATCAGTGTATGAAGTAACAAACTCGGTATTGAACGCGTCGAATCGATATCTTCTTGTGCATGCTTGTAGATACCTTCTGGACAAATCCGCAGTACCGTGTCCACGTTGAGGACGCCGATGACGACGATGAAGAGAACTTGGGAACGCTGATTGTGGGTCTCATGCAGAAGAATCGTCGAAAGATGCGAAAAGAGGGTGCCGAAATGCTCACCATCGGCTTCATGATCTACGCTGTAAGTTGCTTGTCTTAGTCGCTAAAATAGAATTTTAGGTATGTACACACAAGTGGATCGGAGCTTTCTTGCCTTTCAGTTGAAAGAACCCCACGAGGGTTTGTTGGACATAAATTTCTTCAAGTACAACGCTGCAGTGGCTCGCTCACCAGCCTTTATCAACACCCGTGAGGTTGCTGGTCGTTTCCGTCTGCCTCCTGGAGATTACGTCATTATTCCTTCCACCTTCAGTAAGAACGAGGCTGCCGACTTTCTTCTACGTATCTTCTCCGAGAAAGCCAATACCACTGAGTACAGTGTTTTCATCCTTGATTCTTCCGCTAGATCAATGCAAACACATGTCCTTAAACGAGGTTTTTTTGTCCTTTTTTTCAGACAAATGGACGACACTGTTGGTATAGAAGATCCGTCGGTAAGAAATTATTCTGATATTCCAGGGACTATTTCCCATCACGAATATTCCTTGCCACTACTGGCCTATGTCTAGATTGTTAATTCGTTGTGTCTTCCTTTCTCTGTCGTCAACAAATCTAACCGTGTTCCGTTAAAACCATCGAGCCTAGCCAAGAAAGCGAAAGGATCAGAGGGAACCAAAATACAAAGTTCATCTTCCGGTGATAGTGAGTCTTTAGACCCTCGTGTTGGTGTTCGTCAAACTATGCCAAAAGCCCACGTCCATTCATCACTTCTTCGTGGTAATTGACTGCCTCGAGCACTAGTGCACCCTTGTTAAACCTCGTTTAGTTAATCAGGGCTAGGGGATCTAAGCTCACTAGGCCAATGGGCGGCTATATCCTATTTTATAATCCACTTTTTTTCATACAATTTGATTTTAGGTGGATGGCAAGGTAGGTGATGTCTATCTAGGTTTCCTCCCTTATATTTTTAGTTTTTACTTATATTCATTAGTCGGAAGGCTGTCCATTCAATAGATCCAAGGATTCAAGTCACATGTTCGGTAATTTAATCCCATCTTCTCTGCTTTCTGCTGGCCTTTCCATGACTGTATTTTAAAAGATCGAAATTGATGCTTATGGTAATTGTCGCACGTCCAAGCAAACCGCTGGGATACGGTTCTATTTATTGACTCAAGCTACCTATTTATTTCAATAAGATTCGTTGATTCATCATTGCTGAGGTGTTTCTCTTCTTGTTCCAAACACTCTTTCTCTCCCACGGTATTCAAAAAAATCCAGGCCTATAGTGTGTCACTTCGTTACTATTAATGTTTTGAGCCTTCTCTGCTGACCACAGAGGCGCCGCCTTTGGTCATTATTTTATCTGGTTATTCCACGAGGAGTGTATTTTTTACTGCTCCTACCTCCACTCCCCTCTTGCCCTCTTACTCCCTCGTGTCTTCCTAAAGGCTCCTACGGGACTTCAAAAAGCAGTAAGTATATTACCTTCGCTGTCAATTGAAAGCTACTTCGCCTATTATTTATCGCCTTGTTTTGCCCCTGGATTGCGAAAAATATGCATTCAGACCGCTACAACAAGCTTGAACTTTCGCTATTTAGTGATAATTCAAATAGCTAGATATTTTCCTTAACGTCAACGGATCTGTCGCAAAGATGTACAAGCCTGATTGACCCTCAAAGCAGTGCAGTGTCTGCTGTGTTTAAACTAGCCAGATTTGTTTGTGCTGTGTTTTGTTTTGCATTAAACTCCCATTGCTGATTTTGTTATCCTTTTGCTTGCACATTTGTAATGTGTCAAACATGAAAAAAAATCTTCTGTTCATCTATCCGTGAGTTTACAGTACTTTAATCCGCTTTTGTAGTGGGTTAGAGTCTTGTTTCCTCAGAGATCAGCAATACCTGTCCACTCTCGTGATTTTCCGCTATGTTTGGTGTCGGTTATTTGTTCTGATTTGATTGTCCGGTGCTGCTTTGCAGTGGGTTTATCTTTTGCCTATATTCTGATTCAAATAATTAGTTTGTGCTTAGGAGAAAAGGAGGGGAGACAAGCGGCCACTAATATTCACCATCTAGCCTTGACAGACTTAGGGCATTCTAATGCCCTTTTTAGGCTGCCGGCCGATTCGCTTCAGGTTTGACTTTAGCATGCTATACGCGTGTGCCCATTCGATTAGTCTGCATGGCTCATTGTTCTAATGACCCCTTTTTTATTCCAAAAAGGTGAGCTCTCTATTTCTGATTTCATATTTTTGGCCGGTTTCATTCAGTTAATTATCTATAGTACATTCATCTTCTTGTGCTACAAAATAAAAAAGCAGTTGAACTTAAGAGCGAGGCGATGTTGATCTTCGAATCGAGCATAAAGTTTCAGCAGGCTAAACCAAAGTATATTGCGCATGGATCTATTATTTGAAAATCCCAGAAAGTATTTACAAATCATAGCATTTAAATGCCAAATCTTGGATTAAATCTTTGTTTATCGACCTGGTGTTTCTCTCGTGTAAGCGAGTAGTAGTAGATTTACTCACACACTGACAGCTTTTACGATTCTCCACTTCCTTTTTTTTCAAAAGTTAATTGCTTTCTCTTTTTTGCCTGGTTAAAATAGAGCCTAATGTTGCCTGAGCCACTCAATGAGGTTCAGGTAAAGGCACTTCGCAGCGCTTTCGACAAAGTCAAAGGACCAGATGGTGAAATCACAGCTGATGAACTCATCGATATTCTTAATGTGGCCTTCACCAAAGGTAAGTTAGATGCTCCCTTGCACCCTTTCCGGGGATTCTCTCCTCCCCCTTCTTTATGGCACTTGAACCGCGTGGTGTCGTTGCAGCAGGCTCTTGCTTCTTCACTTGCACCCTACCTACAATCCAACCATCCATTGAGGCATCCATTCCTCTTCTCCTCTTCCATCCTACCTGCCATCTATACAACCACATAGCTCCGCCTCAAGCTATCTACTAACCGCTCCGGATATTGCTTTTTCGCACTTGTGTTTTGGAAACGTGTTCCCTTACGTGTACCTACTCACCGACAGTTCACATTCCGCCCTGTGGCTCTCCTTAGTGTTGTGCCGCCTTTTCTCATTTTCGTGCGTCTGAGCTTTTAGCGCTAGCTGATTATCCTGCTCCGTAGCTGTCATTACATATAATACCACATGCGGCGCAAGCTCGTACATAACCTGGCCTAAGCATTTGCATGCCCATTCTGATGCGCTTTGCTTTTAATCTTTCTCCTTCTCATGCTTTGGTTCTGGACTGCGTCCCCTAAGCTTTATGGAGATCTTATCCGTTTCCTTGCCTTGTTCACACTTCTGGAAAGTTATCTGCACCTCTCTCTTTCTCTTTGCTTCTACATCAACAACATGTGTCAAAGCAACGTACTAATCATGAAAACAGCTATGAAGGAATTTAATGGTTTTGATGGCCTCATAAAAGTACATCGTTAAGCCATGAACCGCTCTCAGTGGATAGGAGTATTGCTTATAGGCTTTGCTTTCATTACGATAGAAGTCAATCGGCAAGCCTGTGGATAGTGACTAATTTGTCAGGTAGTTATGCATGCGAAGTAGCTGTCGTGGAGACATACTTGCTAGATTCGCATTAAGGCCTATTGCTCGGTCAGTTGATACTTGATTGGCCAAGGCGTACTTATGATGGCTTGGGGGCCAATTCTTTTACCCTTTTGGCCTTTTATTATAAGTAATGCTTCTAATCAACAAGGCATCTACTGCAACAGCACAGTGTGTGCACGTTTTATCTGGCGAAAGGTTCCCTGCCTCATTATTGCCAGGATAACGGACCCAACGCTGGAATTTAAATCTCAACTCAGCAATAGTCATTGTTGCGTGGCCATCTTTATTGTTAGCAATTTCGCTCTTTGTGTGCGTGTGCGCGCGTGTAGATGTGCAACTTACCATTGGCTGGCGTGGATGTTTTTCCCCTTCGATCCTACATTTGGCAATATCCACCTTCTATATGTGTGACCCTGTTTCACCTACTCCCATGATTCCAAACATGGCTGGCCATCTTCGGCACCGTTTGTCTGGATCTGTTTGGATGATGTTGATTGTATTGATGGTGGTGGAAGAGTCGGAATCTGTGGATGAGATGGATGTAGTATGAAAAGGATGAAAGGAAGGAAGCAAGAAGATATCTCCATGATGTACATGCACACGCGAGCGCAAATGTGCCCACCTGCAATCGATTCAAGAGCCTTGACTCAGCATTAATCTAATTCCATCCCCACCAGAACTCAGCGAAGGTCGTGAAGCTCGGCCTGCTGTTGCCAGTTCCGATGCCAGCAAAGTGCCGGTACCGACGCCAACCCGGGGCTCTTCCAACGGCTTCAGTTTTTTATGCTGTGGTCTCCGAACCAAAGGCGGGAACGATGAAAATGGACCTGACAATGCCAAAGGTGACAACCATGGAGCCGGTGATCAGGGTGCGATTTAGCTATACTCTTTACCCTTTAGGTTCCCACCCCTTCCCCCATTCTACACTATGCTCCTCTACCGCTTCCTTTTCCAGTGTCGCGCTTTGATTTTTTTGTGCTTCTGTGTCCTCGATCCACATCAGACGACACTCTAACATCAGCACGCTTCACGCGAATGGTTGCCTATTTGAGTGTCTGTTTGAGTCTAATTCAATGTCTCTAAACCAACCAGCCAACAAACCAATTAATCAATCGGTCGGTAGTGCATTCCCCTCTAATCGTACCTTATTGTCATTTCAACTTTATGTACATTTTTTCTCTACTTTTGTTATAGCAACAGATAAGTTTGCAATCACTTTGAGATAATCGCTAACAGTTGGTGTAGATTCAGCCCCTTAACATCTGCTTTGATTGTTGAAAGAGGTGTAATCGTCCACGATGTTAAACCTGTTAATCTGATTGTTAATTATAAGCCAATTGGAGAGGGGTGTCTATCAGTATCAATTTTCTCTCCGCGCTGCATGTTTTAGGTCGTGAACAAGCATGCTTCGTCTGAATGGCATGGCTCACTGACCTGTTTGTTGTAAATGGAATGTAGTTGCTTGGCTTCTCCTTTTCCTCAGATGCAACACTGATTAAACTCCCTAATGTGCTCCCTAATACCACCACTATCCAAATTTCTTGCACAATCTTTTTGGATGAACTCAGTTTAGCTCTCTGCATTAGTTTTTCTCATTTTCTCTCCTACAGACTTCAAATTCGAAGGCTTCAGCATCGAGTCCTGCCGTTCCCTTATTTCCATGTTGGATGTAAGTGTTCATTTGGTCTTTTACTTTGCCCTTAGAAGTTTTAGATCACTTTCAGTTCAGCTTTCGCTTGCATGGCTAAATTTAAGTAAAGCTGTATCCACTCCCAAGCATAAAATCTAACTCCTCTTCCTTAGGTTGACCGTAACGGCAGCCTAGACTTTGATGAGTTCAAGGGACTCTGGGAGATCTTACGTCTGTGGAAGGCTAGTTTGAAATTTTTCTAGAATACCAATTTTCTAATTCCTTTCTCAAATTTTGGCCTGGTTGGCTTTTGTAGAACATCTTCAAGAGGTTCGATGCCGATAATAGTGGTACTATGAGTACCTTTGAGCTTCGTAATGCTCTCAACTGCGCAGGTAATCTAACGACTTAACGATTATTTTTGAAATCTGATGCTGATGCAGTGTTTCGATTAATTTCTACTAGGTTACCATATCGATAACGCTACCCTCACAAGCGTTGTTCTAAGATTCTCGAACCGAGACCGAATCTTGCGATTCGACGACTACATTATCTGCTGCGCTCGCCTGAGATCTGCCTTCGAGACATTAAGGACTGAAAAGTCATATGGAGGAGCAGAAGTACGAAATTCATTCTCGTTTACTATACTCTTATTGCTCTTTGCAGTGTCACTAAGTACTGTTTTATCCTTTCTAGCTCCTCAATATTCTACTTTACTTGTAAGGTAGAGGAAAGAATTTTATCGAAATTGGAGTTTGCGATCGAATTTCTTCCCAATCCCTTGCTTGATTTAAATCATGGATTTCCTTCGCTCTAATTAATTTTTCTCTCATCCCCTGGACTCCTCCTCCCGCCTCTTCTTATTTTTTCTTTGTTTACCACTGATCTGTCTTTTAAAAGTCGCATAAATTGGTGAATTGCAAAATATGGGTTAGCTTTCACTGAAAATAAAAATGCATAAGGATATATTCATTATAGTAGTGCTGCCGTAATTCGATTTTATCGCTAGCATTTTTGTCACTCTGCTTTAATTTTCTTCAAGCACTGAACTCGTCTTGCCTCATTCCCGCTTCTGCACGCCCCTCGCCCAGTTCTCTCCGCTCCTTCTTTTTCACCCTTTCTCAGTCTCCACTTGCATTGTTTTGAATCAAAGGGAAGGAAATATAGCCTTTTTCCTCATCAAAATTGTAAAAAGTGTCTCCTTTTACTTGCATTCTGGTTCGACTCTATTTACACCCAAGAATCTGACCCTAAGAAGTAGAAATTTGATTACTGAGATGTTCTTTTGAGTTCTAGTTGTATTAATACTTCAAAATTCTTACTCGTGGAAAAAAACCATCTTTAGGAACGCTTGAACAATGTGCAAGTATTGGGCAATCAGGCCACATTACTATCGATATCTGTAGGAAGGGCTTGAAAACTGATTCCTTCCAGTTAAAGCTGTTTCAAGGAATCCCATTATTCAGTAATTAGCGTGAGAAGTTACAAATTCAAACATTTTTTTGTATAATAGATCGATTGTAGAATGCCAGTAGGTGGAAAACTTACCCCAACCTTGAAAGGAGCAATACAATTTTCCAATTTCTTACGCAGACGCGTAGGAGCTGTTGGATTAGATACCTCAAAATACATAAAAGCGTCCAGACTGTAGTTGGCTAATAAATTTACAATGCTATTTACAATAGCTCAAGGTCTCCTTGGTCTTGGAGTTCTCATTTAGCCTAGTGCAAACTATTTCCAGCTGACGAATGGTAGACAATTTACACATTCAATCCATTTTGTGTTGAGTGGGTCCTTTAGTAGGGGGAGTGCTAGCTGCGGTCGAACTTTGCACGATTTCATTCAGTCGAGCAATTTCCTACTGCTCTTGTAGGTAATCCGATAGCTGAACTACTTTGCTCGTTCACATTCGAACTGGCTTGTTAAGTATCAGTTTTGCTGAACTTGCGATTCAGGAATGCTCTTTGACCCAGTATCTGTCAGGCGGCTGCTTCGTTTCGCTAGCTGTAAAAAGAATGCTTTCTGTGAAAAAAAAAGTTGACAGAAAACAAAATCGTGAACCGAAAATTCAGTTCTGGGCTTCAGCGCAAGGTGATATTAAATATCAGAAACTTTGCAAGATCTATAATTATGCCGTCCACCTCGGTGTTTTTTGGTACCTTGCAGTTATGAGATTAAAATAGCTTTTTCCCCGTTTTCTACTGGAAACAGATGTTTTTAAGCTTGTCCAATGCCTAATAGTGGTTCGTCGAAGCCTAGATACTCAAAGTTCTAACTCTAGATGCCTATTTTGAAGCCTGAAAGGATGATTCTTGGAGAGATGAATGCAGTAGCTCAAAAATGCTGACGTGTCCTTCTTTATAGCAGGGTGTTTGATAGCATTCAAATACTAATATGGCAGTGTGTTTGAGCCGAGTTTACCTATTTTGAAATAAATTTAAAGTCATCCTTCCATGGCCCAACTACTCTAAGCTTTCAGTCACTGTATCTGATCGCCATCGTGACTGTAACATATAGCGGCAAAATAAGTCACCCCGGTGTAGAGTAGATTAAGAAAAGGGAAAATGTGGCTAGTTAACTTTCATCAATTTCAGGTTACTATTTCTAAATGTTTCTGGTGACTGGAAATCATCCTCCATTTTTCGATTTCGAATGAGTACCAGAGAGACATGCACATCAATCATGAGTTTCCCACATACGAGCCAAGCGTATGTAATTCACAGGCTTAGACAGTACTACTCCTCTATTTTGGAGAACTGTATACAACCAGTGTCGATTAAGTAATAGGGGTACTGTTTGATGTAGACCTTAATAGTTTACATAATAGCAATGGCTTCCGGCTGCTCTAACTGCACCAGTGACTTAACTTCCTTCCACCACGGGTCTCGTAAAGTTCAAGTTAAGGTGCGGATGCCTTGGTATCCACTTGGTATGGAAAAGACCTTCGATCTTGCCAATGATAATTTTTCTAGAGCCTGCTAACCCTCTTCAAAAATATAAAGAGATCTGAACATTCCAAGCCTTAACAGATCAAATCCTTCCTTTGATGATCTGTATAGTTTGACCTGCGCAAATCATTGGTTGAAGCTTCGATTTGAAAAATGAAGACATTAAGATGAATATGGACACCAACTTAGAGAAGTTGACCAAATGACAGGAAGTTTGACCGCGAACGTGTGTCACGTCTGTGAATTTCTGGTCAATTTGATCCTGGGTTCTATAGCTTAAGAGAACGATTGAGTTTCTGAATTGTCGAAGGTTTGAAGGTAGCGAGATCATATAGACAAGAACTCAGATAACGATTTGATTTAAAATCAAATCGACTCCCCATCAAGTGAACAAAATATTCCTGTAATAAATAGACGCATTTAGAATAGGTCTGTCTTAAGTGGTGATATTAGAGTCACTAAACGAGTACAATCCATTTCACTGCGAATAGTCAAACATTCTGAAAACACAGGAACAATAGATTGTGTGAATAATTGTACATCTACAGAGAACAAAGGCAGGCGAGCCACTCTACCAACGAGGACCAGTTCGCTCTACTCAATTTCATACTCCTGCTATTGCAAAGGAAATAAAGCTTATAAATACGGCTTCATGTCAAAAGAGACTGTGGAGGAACCATGAGTCAAATAGATTTACCCACGTTATAATGCAAGGATGTGATTTCTATCTTGAGTCGTCTGGCCTGAATTTATAGGATGAAGTTAGGAAACGGTTATGAAGAACATTGGTGGTCAAACCTCCTCTTAACCTCCTCGTGGTGACCACCGGTAACCCCAGGGACAACTCTGGGGGCTAATGAGAGGGAGAAGGCGGCTCTGGGTAGGACTAACCACCCATCAGATGTTTAAAATTAGATTATGCCAGCTCTAGTACAGCCTCGTAAAGCTTGGAATACAGGGTACGACGTAAATACTTGGATTCATGGTCTCAACCTGGACTGTGGAAACACGTACATGTAGCAATGAATAGAATCTCCGCCAGAAAGTTGGAAAGATTTCTGAAAGGGCTATGAAGATTGTCTGCCCTTAACAGCATCGAGGACAAACGAGGTGCCAATACGAATTTGGAATGCTATCTGTACGATGAAACCATGCCATAGAAGTGGCCAGAGAACCGAAGACTTCAATAAGTGCTTTTATTGTCTTCTGTGTTAATTGCTGTGTGCTGCTTGTTGTAAAAGCTATTTGTACTTCTGTTGTACCCCCAATATGTCATTGGGACTTGCCCTAATGAGTGGGAAGCAAATGAATAAAAATGAATAAATGAAGAACACTAGCGCTAATCTATGCCCATGAGTGCTTAGCAGCCGAACTATGCTATCGCACTTCAGATCCATTAAAAGTACGAAAATTATTATGAATAAAAATCACTTTAATGGCCGAAAGAAGCAATGGTAATCGTGTGTACCCAAAACGAGATTTATACCTGGGACCATTTTTCGGAAGCCAAGAAAATAACTTAGCGATGAATCAAATGCAATATGAATGCCGCTGCGTATAATCAGCCGACGTTTTTTGCTTATGCAATGACTATTAAGCCGAAAAAAATATTTAAGTTTTAGTATAATTTAAGGATTAAATTAAATTGGAATCGAACTAAGGAATCCATACAGCAACAAATTTGGAATGGACACGAATTGGATGGCATTAGGACTGACACTTTGGGGTGAAGGTGGGCCAATTAAGTCAAGTTGTTTTGCACTTTTATTTGGGCGCATGCAGATTTGCTGAGGCACTTCCCCAGTCGCGTTGGGCCATCCAATTGGCAAGCTGTTGGCTTCTCAGCAGGAATGCTACTGATTTACTGGTCGAGAGCCCAGAACAACAGTCCTGGCAAAGAAGAGACTCACCTAATTGGTATTTTGCTGCCGAAGCAGTAAGAATTCCTTTAAGATGGTGGTTCCCCTCAGCACATTTGAAATAAACACACAATGGGGGACTTGTTTAATTGCTCATTATTTCCCAAAGAGTATATGAAATTGGCACAAATCAGAATTCACATCCCATCTCTATGATGTGGTACATTAGGGTAGAAAAGCAAATCCTTTTCAGAGCACTTTGCCTTTTACTTACTAGAGGGGCTACTTCGCCATTGAGCACTGAATCATTGGCGTTGAGTAAAGCAGTAAAGTATTGCAGTTGATTATTTTTTTAAATTACAAGGACCAGAGAATGCAAAACCAGTGGCTCGTTCTCTGGAACATCGTCACTGCTAGTACAGCCAGACGGATCGTTTTGAATCAATATGTAAGCCTTGAAGTGTTGAAATGTTTTCCTACAACATGTGAGTGTTAACGGCTGCCGTTCATGGCATTTGGTGCCAATATGATACGTCGTTTAAACCTCTCCTTCTACAAGTACGCCTTCTTTCATAGGCCTCATTAATGTTCTGTTAAAAAAGTTCAGGTTTAGTTGGAATTATTGGGCCACTTATTTCGTTATCTATAGAAATTCAAACTTATAAAGGCCTACCAGCATCTGAACAAATTGAAATCTGCCAGAAGCAATTTTCCAGCAAAGATTACAAAGTTTGGAAATATATTCGTGGAATCAAACAAACCATAGCGCATTATTTTGTTGCCTTTGTTTGGCTTCGATAATATTGGCATTTTGCTCTATTTTCAACTGGAAATGGAAAAACAAAACTGGAACTGTGGCTCTATTAGAGGGGGTAGGCTGTGGTTGCAACCGAAGCCACCAATCAAGCATTATGCCCATTTGTTTCGCATGCTCTGCTCATTTGCAGAAAAGGGCATTGGTCTATTTTCTGCACATCCACATCACATGCAGTAAACACACATATTTGTGCAGAGCAGCAGCTACACCCATTCCGTTTATCTGCAAGTCCATAGGTCCAGATTAGTCATCTGCTTGGCGTCAATGCTATCAAAGTGGCAACCGAACGGAGGTACTACAAATAAGGCAGCCATAAAGTTTGTAATCTTCTTGCCCTTAATCTCATTTCATTCATGGTAACTGGGGGCAAAGTACCACCAACAAGTAATAATTAAGTATTAAAACTGACATTTTATTTCTATTTTTCAGGAAGTGATAAATAAGTTAAAAAGGTTTTTTGATTTCATTAGAACAAAAGGAGAACAAAAATAGGCTTGTGCATTTGTGCATGCTTGGTCAGCTTGGACATTTGGCACACCACTTCGGAAAGTGGGTGACGGCTAGGCGAAATGAGTTTTCCCAACCAACCCTAGCTCTAGTTCAACACGATTTCGGTGGTTTCTAGGCTTTTAACTAAGTTGTTAATTCGAGGATATAAACCGAAGCCAATTCCGACTCTTTTATTGGGAAGAGCGGAACTACCTTTGTTCCCTCCACTTGGCCAACACCACGTAGACCAGCACTGACCAATGCAATTGGCTGCCCTTATCACTCGATATGCACCGACAAGTTTCGAACCCGCGCTACTTAGTACTACAGATGTGTAAACACTTGTTACCCTAGTACATCAAGGCACGATTAACAGATCACAGCACAAAACTTGTCAATCGTAATAATTGGATGGAATGGATTAAGAAATTCACTTTTAAAGTATGGATCGATGTATCCACTTGATGTCCTTTAAGCGAACTCGGCTCAGCTATCATAGAGCTAGCGATAATCTGCCTAATCAAGGAATTCTGCCAACTTCATTAACTAGCTGCTCTCTTGAAGTAATCTCCCATTCGGGAGGGTTGTTGAAAAAAAAGTCGGAGTATTCGTTTTCTATATAGATGGACTCAGAAGTACAGGTTTCTAGATGCCCCTCCCCTAAAGAATGAATTAACTACACGATTTTAAAAAAGCAGTGGAGATCAAAGCCCTAATTACAAGCAGTAGCTAACTATATAGTTTAAATATTGTGAGCTGAGAGTTGTTACTTTTATTATCCAAAAAATGGCGTGAACAATGGCATTCTGAATGTTATTAAAATTATCCAAATTCTCATACACAAGCCAAATAGGTGGTATCCACGTCCTGGTTGCCTTCAGAAGCTGTGCTCTGTGATTAGATTACAATCCCCTCCCAGTGTCTGCATTTTCGAAGTTCCATGGCTTAAGGGCCTCACATTAGCCTCAGGGCTGAATACTCTCAGTTTAGAAATCCTATTCCCACGACGCCTATTTGAGCGAATGGTTCATTTGTGTGATCTTTGAATATATTGTCCAAAAGTACCTTACATGCGTGTCCTGAGAGTCTTAAACGGGAGATTTCCAGTGAAGATTATGAGGAGGAAAACAGCGATTGTATAGCTCTGCTCAAGTCATGATAGAAAGAAACTAACATAAAGACTCTTAACTTTGGGGAAAATGTGTGTTTCCACGGGAGAAAATCGTATCTTAGGACTTTAAGACACAGTTTTAGTTTTCTATAACGCTTCAGGCCCGACCATTCCTGATTTAGCTTGTGTACCCATCTTCCATCCATTTTGTGGACTGGTATCCAACTAGTAGGTTCACTTTAATTATTAACCAAAGCAACAAGAATTGGAACGTTTTTGAAAAGTTTAACTTTTAACAGTAGTAAAAATAGACTCATTACAAATGATCAGGAAACCCTTGTTTATCACATTGATTGCGTTCGTCACCCTTAGCATTTTCTCAGGAAAGCAAGATTTGGGCGTAATGAGACGGTTATATTGAGAAGTTGCTTCACGAAAAACCGAGAGAACAGACTTTCCAGCGAGGACCTAAGTGGAAAAGGGCTAAAGCGCGAACGGGAGCCATGACCTTTCAATCGTCCGCCCACATCGGCATTCACTTAAGCATCTACAGTAAACCATTTTTCACACAACCACCTTGTAGTATTTAATAAAAGAGTGATTAAAAGCCCGACATTGGGATGGAATATAAAGCTATTCATATTCATATAATAAAGCCAACGACAGTTTCACTTTATTAACTTTCCGTCACTTCAACTGTTTTTTGTCTTTTCAAAGGCTTTTTAACTGAATAAATTTCAAAATAGGCAGAAAGTGATAAAAGTAGTAGTAGTAGTAGTAGTAGTAGTAGTAGTAGTAGTAGTAGTAGTAGTAGTAGTAGTAGTAGTAGTATAGTAGTAGTAGTAGTAGTAGTAGTAGTAGTAGTAGTAGTAGTAGTAGTAGTAGTAGTAGTAGTAGTAGTAGTAGTAGTAGTAGTAGTAGTAGTAGTAGTAGTAGTAGTAGTAGTAGTAGTAGTAGTAGTAGTAGTAGTAGTAGTAGTAGTAGTAGTAGTAGTAGTAGTAGTAGTAGTAGTAGGTATATTGGTGGTCAGTCCTGCTCTCAACCACCGGCAACCCCAGAGGCAACTCTAGGGGCTAATGAGAGGGACGTATAAAATTAGATTATGCCATCAGAAGTACAACCTCGGACAGACTGGTAAACAAGGTACGACGTAAGTACCTGGATTCATGGTCTTAAACTAGACCGTGAAAAGTGCGTGCATGTAGCAGTGAATAGAATCTCCGTCAAAAAGTTGAAAAGATTTCTGGAGGAGGTATAAAGACTGCCTGCCCTTAACAGTGTCGAGGACAGACGAGGTATCGCTAGGAAGTGGAACTGAAGTGGAACTGCTACCTGTACAACAAAACTATGCCAGAGATGCGACCAGAAAACCGAAGATGTCGGTAAACGTTTTTACTGTCTTCTGTGTTAACTGCTGTTTGCTGTCTTTTGTAAAAGTTATCTGTACTTCTGTTGTACCTCCAATAAACCCTTGAGACTTACTTTAATGGGTGGGGAGTAAACAAAATGAATAAGGTAGGTATGTTAAAACCCAACTCCTTTCGGTCCAGTGGCGGTAATGTCAGCCCCATTAGTGAACGGGAGGCGGCACTTAACGAGAGCTCTGGGTAGATTGAAAGTTACTATCCATGTTCCGCCAAAGAGTTGGTAGCCCTCATCAACCTCGTAGCAATCTAATCCACGACATTAGGTTTGTTCTGTGCGTTGGTGATTGGAGCTTTTTCACATTCACAGAAGAGGCCACCTACTGAAAGGCAATGCTGATCGAAGCGGGTCGGGAGAAAAGCCGTCGAAATTGTAGCTGTACTCGAAAGTCAGATCCCTTCCTTGAGCTCTTCTCTTTTGATCCGTACCGTCGGCATGTCTGTACACCACACTGTAGCCTCAATAGTTCTGCTAACCAACGATGAATAAAAATGTACATTTACTAGTATTAATTTTGTAACCAAAACGCAAATGATAAAGTGTATTTCGAGATTATGTTTTCGTTGCGCTTTTTGAAGCTTCTGGGTGATACCAAAGTGGCAGGCTTGAAGCTGTTCGCGCAGGGAAGTGCATTGAAGGAAGGTCTCAGTCTCTCAATCATGTGATCATTCTACAATGTCTCCCCAATTTTTTATGTCCACTTGCTTTTTTTGACGATCCATATAACCTCTTTTTTGGCGAGGTTTTAATTATGACTAACCTAAACCTTGGAAGCATTTGAGATTTCATTTGAGGATAGTTTGAATTTCCTTGTGAGGGTACTTCGAAAGCGCCTTCTCTCATGTAATGATCTGATCATCAGCCGACCTGTGGCATTACTGTATGGCTGATACTCTCTAACATTTGCTGCTTGTCGATGTAAAGGCGTCACTCTAACTGAAATATATACACCACATCAATTACTTAATCCCAGCGGATTTCGAGAAAGTTGCTCTTACATTACCAGCGTCAGAATTAATAAGTAGATTATCCATCTGATTCTACCTAGCCATCAGTGCTAGAATGGCTAGTATCATCCAACAGCACCATAGAGAGGTAAGAATTGGGTTTACTCTGAAGTATCAGTTAAATAGTCATTCTAAAATCGTCAAATAGAAGCATAGGAGTCTATCAAGTAATATTCTTTGCATCCACAAGTTAACAAGATGTGAGGTTAATAATTAGTGAATTACCGAACCCAAACTCTGTAAAAGGTTAGGTAAAACGCTTGACTGGTCTGTAGGAATTGCCAACTCTCAGGCTGGAGGCCTTTAAAATTTTCCTTAAGGTGTCATTCCTCAAAGAACGCATTCTCGCGACTATTTTTCCAGCCGTAATATTTTCCTGAGTCTTGTTGATTAATCTCAATTGTGCATTTTAATAAGCGAATTGAAATGAATCGGTTGTGAAGGTCAAATCTGATAGTCGCCCATGCAGTTTTGGCAAACAGTATCCGGCTCCATCAGTACTTGATTATGTCAGATTTGTACCCACTTACCAATTCACTGGTGGTTACCCTAAATCTTCATGATTGAATACGTCTACTCATGAGTGCGATAAATTTTCTGTTGGTGCTAATTTGAAGAACTTTTATTGGCATTCTCATGCGCTAGACAAGAGCATGTGCGTTCGACTCATCAGATCAAACAAGTTCAAAATATATCTGCTCGCATTCATCCATTGCAATGTTTACCCCTGCTGGTCAATAAAGTGATGCCCGAACCAGAGGTCTTCTATTTGTGGAGCTCCAACACACCTTCCTGCGGAACTGAGGAGATAAATCAGAATGGGGTCTTTTATACCTGAGGCAACTTTGTTGGAGGGTTGGGCACACCCTCTCGTGATGCCTTTCAGAAGTTCTACTTATGTTATCAGTATAGCTAATCATATCTGTTAACTCTCAATGTGTGAATTACGGTGGCGAGATGAAGCCGTTCCCTTTTTCCATAGACTTCGGCAGACAGCATAACAATCTTTAGCCAGGAAAGTTCCGAGTTGTTCATCCAGGTACACTCCTATAGCTGTGGCGGTCGAAACGGTTTGCGGTTCAAACATAGTTACGCTCACATATTATAAGTGACAGGATCTGACGAGAAGGTGTAATCTTTTGCATACTAACGGCTATTTTCGCATCTTACATAGGTTTACAATGGAATGTCCAACATGAAAAATGATTCACTCTTAATTCACACAAGCTTTCTTCATAAATCACAATGCTAACTGAATTAGGAAAAGTACAACGATTTTGTAATCCTAAGTGCAAATTTTATTTAGAAGGGATATACGGACTTCACGACAGCATGATCAGGGAAGAATGACTATTTAACATACCTGCGCAATTTGTAAATAAAATGGGTAAAGGCGATGCAGATGCGAAATGAACCCTATCATGCTGAATTTGATGTTAAAGGCAAAAAAGAATAGCCTTGTTGTCAACTTAAATTTATTTCAAAGGTCAGTGCGTCTAGAAAACCCCTTCTAGATCCACTATTTGAATATGTCTTTTTGAATTTTCTCAGTTAATAGCATTGATTAGTCTTCGTAGTTTCGGATCATCTACTTTCTTTTTTCCAGTTAGAGGTTGATTCTACGAAAAATACAATTCCATTATCATTAAACCAATCGGCGTTTTTCGAATTTCCGCAACAATGGCCAGCCAAGCTGTCAGTTTCTCTCATTTGCTTTTAACTTGCTTTTTTACTTTTAGTAGGGCATACTTTCTCTGTATTGTGGAATAACATAATTACTGATGGCGTATCAGGGCTGGTAATTTTGGAGATCGGTTGTCAGGAGACGCTTCTGTTTAAAAGAGAGAGCGGTATAGGAAGTGATAGCGCGAATATCGATGAGAAAGGAACCAATAGTTTGGACAAATTAAGAGAAAGCACTGATCTCATACTGAGCTAACTTTCCTCTTAATACACTAGCAGTAAATGAGGGACCAAACTAGAACATATCTTCCGTCAATGATAGAACTGGAAAATCAGGGATATCAATTGGACATGGGACCAAAGACTGGCAGTTGATTGAAATCGCCACCTCCGACAAAAGCACATACAATAAGTGCTCATCGTTATTTTCAAAGAGGTGTGGTTATTGCATGCACTAGCTAAATCCTGATCTGTAAAGGGATGGCTTATCTTGAGATCTCAAAGCAGAGCAGTACTGTTTAAGTTCCCTCCAGCCAAGATAAGAGCTGAAAGACACGTTCCTCTACGTTTCACCTCTTTGTGAGGCTCTAAGGTAGCGTCTGTTTCACCGGTATCCAGTGATCAAGAGCACTCCGTTAATGAGATTGTTAATTTTGATAAACTGGTGTATTTGCCTCTGGACGCGCTTATAGATGGCAATGAAAATTAAGTTCAAGAGGGAAAAATGAGCAAATTAGAAAGTGCAGAAGCGAACAAACTCCAAGAGTTCAATTAGGGTTAAGAAAACGAAAATGAGGGCTACCCGAAAGGTAAAATTCGCCTCAATTTATTCCTCTCTTTTCTAAAGCACTGATCTTCCCCTTAGAAGGACGCTGAGCCCCGTAATCTTTCCTCCGGTTATACAGAGCAGTAATGCACAGCATTTTGACAATATCCAGAAAATATATCTGAACGATTAGACTAGACGTTGATTGCTAACTTCAAATGCTAACACTAATTATTTACTCATTAATTTTCCGGAGGATCGCCTACTACTTAATTGCGAATCAGCTCTAAGTTAATGAATGCTACCTCTCTCGATTTTCATAATGCGGAGGGGATGTAGCAAGCGATAATGTTCTTGAATCATTAATTGACAACCTGGAGATCCATTGCTGAAAAATATCTGATTACTTAAAGGTCAATCCGAAAATAGTTTGTCAATATAAGAGAAAAAGAGTTGGAAGGCGCTTTCCCTCAACAATGGTCTGAGTTTGTGCTTTTTGTGCTACATTTAAGATAAAATGGTAATTATGCGACAACATTCTCGCATAGGAGGAATTGGGGGAATTAGGGACAGCATACCCATTTTGCAAGTGAGTTTCGACCCATGGAAAATGACAGGTTGCCGATTTGATCTATTGTTATTACAACCGTGAAACTAAGCTACAAACTGAATGTAACTATCCCAATGTTGGCATGCTCTACTAAAAGACCTCGGAGAAATCTCAGACTACAACCAGGCCACGTAGCTAAATTATTTGGAGGTCATGCTTTGTGCTCACATACCAGCGAGAATACCGGTTCATCTGGTCTGCTGCAGACGCATTAATGAAGGCTAGCTTTGGAAGGTTCTACTCTTATCACTTGGTGGAAGTGAGGTGATCGATTTCATTGACTGTCCATTGATTATTCGAACGACTGATTGACTGCTTGATTGATTGATTGATCGATCGATCGATCGATTGACTGTCCAGCTGGTCGCCATGTAAAGGCCTCTGTGTCTGTGAGGGCAAATTCTATCTTCCCTCACTCTCCTGGGGTTAAATTTTTACAATTTGACAATTAAGTCAAGAATGGCGAATCGCAGCGATATTAGATCAAGGCCGCATAGCGGGAGCCTATAGTAAATTAAGAGGTGTACACCTTCACTAGAAGACCCAATCAACGGCCAAGTCTTATTTGACGTTCTACCTCACCTCGACACGCGTGTAGAAAGTAGTCAGATGGCAGGAACGCGTGTTCGTAAAACCAGTGATGCATATGCCGTAGCATCCGATTTTGCCGAAACTCCACAACTTCGTTCGAGCAATCAATACTTTTATTAAATCATAATGACTATGAGCTAATAAATATTGATAAAAAGGCGATATGCAGACGTACGAAAGGCGACAGACGTGATAAAAAATATTTTCAAAAAAGGAGGAAGATAAATAGTCGAGAAAATGTCTGCGCCTTTTAGATAAGGCAACATATCTGAGACCTTGCCTGATTGGGCAAGATAACTCTTGGGCCATTAAAAAGAGTACCTCTGAACACCATCCAAACTTCAAATGCCAGTGCTACAGGAAAGTGATTCGCCTGAACTTGGACTGCAGAAGGGAACATGAACCGATGTAGTCGAGACGATCGCAAGAGTCCAGTCCTTCAACTAGAAAGTACTAGGTAGGAAACCAATCAGAAATTACATTCTACCTGGCTTCTCTTGTACTTCAATCGATAACTAATAACATTTTTAGATCCCTAGGCAAGTGTGGTAGCCGATTTTCCCAATGTCGGCAGACGATAGGAAGTGAAATGCTTCAACTCACTACCATCGACCATCAGACTTTTGTAATGTAATAAGCTCTTAATCAAAATACTACATCTTCCATTTAATCGGCACTGTTCCTCAGTACCACCGCACCTTTGATATTGTTGTGCTGTGAAGAGTCGTGAGTGATACTGGCTGAGTTTTATCGCTCCAATACATAATCGGTATAAATGCCTAATATTGTTCGGCTTCATAAAAATCTGAAAATGAGTTTAGTTCATATTTGTTTTTTTTCCTTTGGCAAGACAATTTGAGTGACCAATTGCCTAAAATTGATCATCAAACTGAGATGATTCGAAAATATCTGGGAAATACATTAAAACTCTAATGTACTGTGTTGTGTTGAAGCATTGAGAATTCGTCTAGCACTAGAGTGCCAATGTTAGCTGTTAAATCAGACGTGTTAATAAAGAAAAGGCAGATAGACCACCGAACTAATTAAAGAGAGCCCACTAATACCTCAGATAATATTGCCTCCTATTCGACAACTCTAAAGCAGAGTCATTAGACTTGAAGACTTTGTTGGTGCATGCATCAGAACGCCTATTACAAAGGCCTTTATTCCAATGTTGCACAAGCGCCTATACATAAACCTGTGATGAAGTCTATTTTTATTTGACTTTTTAGAATCAGGTTTCAGTCACTTGAGTTGGTACATTCTTATCACCACCATTTTTTATTAAATAAGGGATCACCCTCAGTATTTACGATGACCAATTGCCTATCTCATGGCTTTTTCTTTAAATAAGTGCCTCTGGAATCCGCCTCTAGCTCTGGTACAATTCAGAGCCAGTCGCCCTTTATTCCCACCTCGATTGCCCTATTTTGTGTTCGTTCT
Organism: Moniezia expansa; assembly: GCA_019097775.1. Classification (NCBI taxonomy): domain Eukaryota; kingdom Metazoa; phylum Platyhelminthes; class Cestoda; order Cyclophyllidea; family Anoplocephalidae; genus Moniezia; species Moniezia expansa. The sequence goes on from JADFDV010000072.1 coordinate 13,642,622, forward strand.
GCTTTGCCAAACCAATCTGGTCCGTTCATACATTCTTCAAACTTATGCACTTACAGAAATGCCAAAGTTTTATTCAAGCGGAAAATATTTCCATCTTAAAGCTAGTGTATTGGGCCCACCTCATTCAACCTTTGCTGGTGCTATGGTCCCGGCTGACACGCTGACATGCACACCAAACGTGTGTTATCAACCCGGGGCGACAAGGATCCAGCCAAGCCCTAACAGAACGATAGCATCCAGCTTTGAAGAATCAGAATCGGTGGCGTAGAAAGCAACTAATAAGGATGAAGCTATCTTAGGGCCATTTCCGAGTATTAACAAGGTAAGAGTGCCATGAAATTTCATTCTCCAGCCTAATTCCGCCAAACCGAATGCCCGCGTTGATGAGTTCAACTATCTTATTTTATATCAAACTGCCTGTTTTGAATCCACAACTGATTAACAGTCAGGATCCATCCTTCTATCTGAAAGCATGGGGAACATTATTTCAGGCATCTTAGAGTCTGGATGCAACTCCTAACTTACCATCAGTAGAAAATTACGAATCCAAAGCCTTTTCTCGAGATCACCTCTTAGTCAATTAATCATCTCTTCTAATGTGGAAAAAACTACATATTTTCGATCTAGATAGCTATCTTTATCTTGAGTTGACGTTTCTTGCATAACTAATCTTGTGTTCATTATAGACAGCATGACTGATTAAATGCCGTCTCCAGATTAAAAGTGTCAATAGGGACTAGCACCTTTGCATGACAATGAGTTTTCTAATCGGAGCCATTTCTTCCGAGGGGCCGCAATGAAATCAAATGCATGTAAATTCGCTTGAAATGTCTTTAGAAATCGAGAATTTCTGACCGAATGCAGATTTCTGGGAAATAGTGCTAACTTATTGAAACAAGCAATCTCTTGAAAACGATGTGTGTGTTCATCATGTTAAACTCGGAATGGACGTTGAATTCAGAAATTCAACTTTAAGATTTATCTTTAGATGCAGCGGCACCATTTGCAGAGGATCGACTTGGTATTCACTCAAGAAGGAAATAACCTATTACGCTGTCGCCCAATAGTTGAAAAACTCGAAAAAATTACGAAATAATGCAATACATACTACGATTCTGGGTGTGACAGTTGCATCCGTGATCTCTACCTTCACAAAGACCTCTTTTGATCCGGTCTCCGGATATGTTGCCAAGACTCTTATTGCTATCCGATTAGGTGTGTGGCTGAAAAGCAACGAGGACATGTGCGACTTTTTCTAATTAAGGTTTGGTTGAATAATTTAAGAAGGAAGACTTGACGATCAGCAGAATGTACAATCTCCAAGAGCTAAACTCGACAACTAGGACTGGTGGGGATCCAATTGTAACACAGCGTGCGATAACGAATTTTGCAAATAGTCAGCATGGTTTTCAGGTACTTTGATAAGGTCCACTTTCTGCTCTCTATTCAACTTTAAGTTATGACTCGAACTATATGCCTACTTGTGTTTGAAATCGCGTTTGTTAACCTATTACCATCATCCAAATTTGTGTGTATGTGCGTGTGTGTGTTTGTGGAAGAAGGTTAGGGAAATGCAGGATTGGAAGCTATTGAGATTCATTACGGAATGTATTTTTTATCTGTTTCATTTGTCTACTTCCGCTCACTGCTCTTAAGATGTTGACTAAAAATGACCTAGCCGCGCTTCTCAAGCAATTACTACTTATGCCCCCCCCCTCCCCCCAATCGGATGCCTTAGAGCTGGTCCGGGAGTTTCTTGAAAGGGGGTTGTACTGGATTCTGGTCATCCAATTAGTGCTGGTGATAGTCTGAAATGCGACACCTTACCCAGGACTCCTTTCAGTAAAATATGCAAAATTTAAACCAACCAATGGCACAGCGGTTACATTCAACAGAACCTGTGGCCTAATAATATTTCAGTCCAAAAAGTAGTATGTTCGATTCGTTTGCATCATTAATTTTATCCAAGTTTTGACCATTGAATGCGGCTTCATATGATTTCTTTTTAATTCGCCTGGCTATCACCACCAGTAGACGTCACTTAGCTTTAATTATAATATATTTTCAATCATTATCTTTTGAATTCAAGTGTAAATCGTTTTGGTACAGTGCTAATCGGAAGAGCAATTGATTCGCTTTGTCTTTCTCGCTTCCAATAGTCATTTGCATTTCAAATCTCAATATAAAAAATCGCCTTACCTGCGACCTTCACATTCGGCTGATATTTGCATTTCCCCTATGGTTCTTAGTGGGGTACCAAGTCGCAAACACAACCCTTATATTGTTGCTTCTTACTCAATTTGTCGCAGTCAGCTTTTCTGCCTTATCTAATGCATTGGTTCCGCTTCCAAACTCTGAATTTACTCCAAGGTATAGCAATTTATGTACTTAATACAGATTATAATTTTATTCACTATTGCTTATCTTATCAGCGAACCCCCAAAAACTACTGGATTACCTTACACTCCAACATGGGCTAAGTGGTATCTCAATCGCCCTCAGGGAGGTAATGCACAAAACCCGATTTTCATCATGCAATTTTTTTTTCTAAGACAAAAGCAGCCTGTTGAATTGAGAAGTTTGATTGCGCGGCTAATTGAAATCAAACCGCCAGATACCAAGGTAACTCGCCTTGTTACGTATATTTGCATGCTAACCCTGCCTCATAGTTGAGACATCATAGTAGAAATGACTCAGTTCGCCAGTTGTGATAACACAAACAACTAAAAAGGTGAGCTAATGCCAAACCTCGTTAATGTTGAGCTTTTCTCATCGAAGTTATTAGTTTTGAGCCCCTAATTCAGGCTCATTTGTGCCGGATTGGCAGCCGAATGTTAGTGACTTGTTCAATGAAGCTCACATGAATCTTTAGGCAGCAAGGATCACTACAGTAGACAAGTACACTGCTAATCAAATTCCTTAAGTTTCTTAGTGGGCTTCGGTATGAGTAATGAAACCCGGGGGAGGGGGGAGGGGAACGGGACGACTCATTGTCGGATCGAGAGAGTGAATTTGGCCTCATCAATACCGGCTTCGATCGATTTGTCAGTTTTTCCAATATCTATTTTGTGCACAATATAGCCTTGTCTAAAATAGCAGTACCTTAATATTACGAGAAGACTAAGAAATTTTAAGGGCTTTGGCGTGATTTTGTGTAACCAAAACAGTGCTTCTTCATAGACAACATGAATGCAGAGGTAAGGTAGTGAAGATTATCCGTGGCTTTTGGCTTTGTATTTGAAGGTGCAAAGTAATTCAAGGTCCAACATTTGAAAAATAAGATGATCGGAGTAACCACCAACATGGGTTTCACTGGAAGTGTTCAACAATGACACATGAACAATACTTCTCGTTAGTTCGCCATCACCATCTATCACCGAAGAACAGTTTGGCTCCATTCTTCTTCCCGCTGTTTATAACTTTAAACTTTCAATGGCCTCATAGACAGCAGCATCGTTTTGGCATATGGGTCTTAAGTTCAACATATTTAAACGGTTGATAGTCACAACATCACTGCCAATTACTACGTCAGTGAGGTCAGTCCGCAACACAATATTATCATTAATTAAAGTTACTGAGGTGGTTAAACACCCCGCAAATCGACAAGGACCTTCAGGCAACCACGAGCCAAGGACCTGTGCCGCCTTCGAAACTGCCTGGGAAATTTCGAACTGACAAACATCGCACGTGATGAACGCACGCTTCCCTACCTAGCCTAAGTGATAGGAATTCATTCCATTCATGATCATGAATACCCACGGACGATTTGACGACCTCATTGTTCGCTACGCGATGATTTTAGACTAGAGTCATTTGCAGATTATACCCCACTGTTTTTGTTCATCCGAAAAGCGTCACCATGTTATACATTTTACAGCGGTTATGGTTATTTTGCGCAATCTAAATATGTTGGAGCTGGAATTTCGGGAAATGAGTAATATCGAATAACCCTAGCGCCGCTAGCAAGCAAGATAAGATCATTAAAACCCATTCAAAACGTTATTTACTTTGGGCATTGGGGAAGAACTTCCTTCACGTCTTTTCTTAGAAGGTACTTTGATGCTTAGAAGATTGCAGTTGAGAAATTCCACTATTTTATACGCAGACACTCCGCAAATCGTCTGCCGCAAATATCACTAACAGCATTATTCGACGCATTGGCAAAGCATACGTATCGTTTAGATGGCAAGTTGCAGCAAAAATGGCCTGTTGGATGGCTGAGAAAAGAAGCGAATCTTTAGGATCTTAGGCATTCTCTAATATCAACCCTATTTTGGTTTTAATTTTGCGCAATGACATAAGCGTTCCGGAGTCCTGAGATCCACTCGTCACCTCTTCATTAGCCTTAATGGCTATCTTTTGTCATGGAACGTCGATCGCCTTCGGCCTTCTCCTGCAAAGGAAGATACCATATGGAAAGAAGCTCTAAATTAAAGATCTCCGAAACAATATCGAAAAATCGCCTCATGAGACAAGACTAGAACTGGAGAAAATTGGGGCCTTTCGGGAAGAGCAATTTACTCTACTCAACCTTCTTTCTTTTTTTGTAGCATCTCACATAGTCTTTGATACATTCTTATCCGATTTCGCCTTTCACAAGCAGCACCCAAGGGCCTCGCCTTGTCTGCTTTTCATTGTTCAAGCCAGAATTAATCAAGTCACATTTAAGGCATGTTCCTACTAGATATTGGCCAATGTCTACATCCAAAATCGATTTAAAGCAATGAAGCTCGGCTGGGAAATCGATTGTACACAAGTCAAAGTAAAATAAACTCCTCGAATATGATCTCTATGACACTGCCTAAAGCCCGATGTTTCCTTATATGGGAGGATTGATTTGCGAACTATTGGGATGAGAAATAATCGAGTATTAAAGAAAGTTGCAGAGGTGACTCATAAAATACAGTCAACTGCCAAATATGATAGGAAAGCATGAAGATGAAACAGAAGCAAACAGAACAGGTAAATGACTCATTCCGTTCAAAGCACAGAAACGACTTTAAGGGTGGTCCAATTCCGTTGAATGGACCATCCAATATAGCGAATGAATTGCCATGTCAAGTTGCGTCAACTGGCACAAGTCGTGCAGTGAACGCGTATTAAGGAATATCTATCGACCATTTCATTTTCATCCTGGAGGACTGAAACTACAAGCGTAATTCAGATTTATGCAAAAGTATGGTGTAATAATCCGCACCTACGAGAGATAAGATAAAAGGAGTGGAAGGTTATCTACTAAAGCGCAATTTAACTTAACGAAGCGTCTAATACACGCAACACGGCTCAAAGCTGTGCTGGTGCAACACACAGCCCTCGTGAGCACACGCAAATAAAATCGATTATAACGAGGGTTGCGGTTCCAAAATGAAGAGAAACTGCATTATTATTTTTTCACAAGCAGCTTAGTAAATGGCATATAGGCAAAACCAGATGGCCAACTGCAAACCAATAAAACATTTATAGAAAAACAGTTAATAAAGTCAATGTAGGACAAAATAACAGCCTCCTCAAATATCAAATATCTTTGAACCACTGGAAGATGGTGGTGGAGCCGTTTGCGATGGAACTGTCGGCTCTGATTCATTCACCACAGAGTCCGCGACATTGTCCCCGCCGCTCCCGCCAGCTAACTGTGGATAGAACGATGGATTGGTTGAGTAGAGGGCGATTGGAGGAAAAGTAGTGGGAAGAAAGTAGTGTGACGGATTTGATAAAAGATGATCTTCTGAAAATGTAGATTGGTGATCCTGTCGTTTAGTGAGCTGAACGGGGAAAAGAGATTATGACGATAAATATAATTTGGTTTAATCTGGCCTTTACAATTCCCCTGAACTTACTCGGGGAACTCGAAAAGCAGTTTCTTTTACATTTTATTATAGTCCTCCATGCTAATTAGCATGTTGATGCTATTTCCTAAGTTATTCGCATCGGCTCATAATAAATGTGCTCTCGTTTGTCTCAGGGATTCGGACTGAATCGACAGTGGCTTATCACTAACTAGACGAATAGATTCATATCGTGAGATCTTTGTTAATGTGCGATTATTTCTCTTACAGCGTAAAATCTGGATCTCAATAAGTCATATCCTCCTCGCGTTGATAATTCATCCTGACAGTCTCATGATTTTCCAGAATGCACATATCTGATTCGTTAGACTTTTACCTCTGATCAACGAAAAATATTTTAGGAAGTGACCATTTCAATAGCCACCTCAGTTGAGAAGTGAGCGTCAGTAAACAAAAAAGTGATCTAAATATATTTTATTGATTACCAAGGTTAAGTAATCACTTCCTAAATAAAAGTTAGACTCAAAGCTAAAGTTGCAGAAACGTGGATCAGAATACAAGATCAATATTCAAGCGATCAAAATATAGAAATTTGTTTACTAGAGAAAGAGCCGAAACCGAACTGCAGTGAGACAGAGAAAACGCTTGTTTTTTTTTAACAGCTACTGCCTCTAATCTAACAGGAACTTTTAAAGTTCACGAAAACAACTCCAGCATGTTAGTGTCTCTAACACTTCCATCAATCCCTCAAATATATAGCTTATATGTCAGAAACTAATGGTCGATATTTAAAAAAATGAACTCAAATTCACATTTTCGGTAGGAATCTAGTTACATACATCCAGTCATTTTAACAAACCATACTTAAGTCCACGTGGAAAAAAAATTCGGCAAATATACTACGAGAATGAACTGAATGAGCATGAGCCAGTGAAAAGCGGTACCTTATTACCATTAAGGAATTGCCGCAAATGGACACATTAAGCGAACGAAATTCGAAAATAAGGAGGATATTATACTAGGAGAATAATACGAAGAGAAGATTATTAGGGCTATTCGAAAATGATACGATTTTTGGCCGCTGAGGTTAACGCAAAAGAGCGCCTGAGAGCGGTCAAGGTTCCGTTTTATTCGTCTATTGACGGTACAAATCACCATGCACATGCATTCGCAAAATTTGTACTCGCTCCACGAAAACAGTCTCACACTTTTCAATGGGTTACAAATTTCAACAATTTGGTGTAAAGATCCAGTAACATTGCCAAATCATCGTGTGGATGAGCCTTATGTGCAAACATTTTTGGATGATTTAAAAGAAAATAAAAGACAGCAAAAGGATACAAGATCGTTAAGATGTCCGCCAAAAACAGCATTGAAAATATAATTTTGGGCCGTTATAATGCAAGTAACTTGAAAAAATTACAGTCTACCAATAAACTCATTCTTTAGATGAATAAAAAGGTAACAGAACGAGCAGATGATAACGAAAGAACATTCTGGTTTGGCTTTTTTCCAATCAGACAAGAATAAGAATAGCTATGCCAACCGTGAGAAGAGAATACCCAAGTATTTTCTGAGATACTTGGGAAACTTGCTAGCCTAATATCTGCTCCATTTCTACTTTTACACCTTTTGCTTAAATCATCTTTACTGGGATGAATTTCAAAAACCGCTATGGGAAATATGTAGTCACTTAGATACCTAGTACAACGGCCAAAAGGGCTCTGGCCGATATAATCAAATGTCCGACCTTTTCAGTAGCAATTGTGGTCTGCTGCACGTAAACGTCGAGAGCTCTCCATTGAAAATACGTAACCTTACTAGTGACAAAGCGAAAAGTCCGCAGTTAACTTTCAGGAAACTGTTACAAAGTAAATAAGATTTTTGCAACATTGACAACAGAGGAGGAGAAAAGATTTGCACGATTTCACAGAGAATCTAACCCTTGCTTCATCGTGGTCCTGTAGTGATAACGGGAACCTTATTTATGTATATGGGCTGGCGGCTTGCGAAGGTTCAGAGTAAGATTGGAAATGATCATCCACTCTACTAGTTGGCCACCAACCTGTAATGTTTAGGCGAAGGCACTGGGTTCAAAAACTGGGTGGAGGTCTGCAAGCCGAGAGAAGCTCAAGAGGAAGCCGAAGCGGTAAGTGAAGTTACCCAGTGAAGAAGCTTCGCTAAATTCTTCCAGTTAACAGAAATAAAATCTTCGTCAATGAGTGATTCCTTGTTAAATGCTTCAACCTTTTGTATTAATTAAGAATACCTCTACGGTTAGCGCTAATATTTGATAATTTATAAGTGAAATAAGCAAAAAAGTACCCTAAGTTTATATTTCCCAAGTTAACTCTATTTATCGACCTCCAGTAATGCCTGATAAAGCCGAAGATATAAATGCGCAGAACTTTTTTTAGGCCTAATCTGAGTTCGGTTTTAAAGGAAATACGACTTGGATGCACAATTCATCGAAAGAGAAGTTAACCACTTGTCGAGGACCGATAGAAAATGTGCGGACGCAAACAGAGAATAGCCAAAGACACTAGTTATGCATTATCAAGTCGAAAAACAACTCTTTTTAAACTCGATCTTATATTAATGAAAAGCATCTTTTAACTTACCTCTATGTTAAAAACGAGCCCTCAGTGTACATGAGTGGTCATTCTAACCTCCGGAGTTTATATCCAAACCGCCTCCAACGTTACGTCTTAAATTCCTGATTGATACATGTACCGTGAACAGCGTGAAAAAATTTACTGGAATACTACTTGTACGATAAATCAACTCAGTGACCTTTCCGTTGGCTTTAATCATGCAGGCAATTAATGCGAAAAAAGTACAAACTTCGTCTCTCACGTAAGGAAAGAAAATGAATTTTAGTCTGTTTGCCATTGGAAGAAAATGATAAACATCTAGCGAAGCTTACGGAAGATGAATTGTCCGGATTTGTAGGAAGGAAACGGCTGGGATCGGCATGAAGTAGCTCGGTAGCTATAAGGCAATCACGTTTGTAAGATTCCTAAATTTAAAACACGCAATACTAACAAAGTTTAAGTAAGAATATCATGAAAAATAATAAACGGAAGTACGATGCTTACACAAGAAGTGCTAAGGCGGTTTATAGTTTCTTCGGCTTCCACATACTTCTTTTTTAACTCGTCTATCTTTTCGATGAATTCGGATCTTTCCTTTTCAAAAGATTCCACCTAGATACAGGTAATGGAGCTAGCAACAAACAAGGCCCAAAATACTATAATATAAAGAGCTCGACAACGCTATTAAAAAGTTTAAGGGACCGCAACTTAAAAACACTAAGAGAAGCTAATAGCATACGTTTGATGCTCACCATCACCAATAATTTCTCTTCAAGTTCAGAATTCAGTTTGCAAACTTTGCCATGTTCCGCGAGAAGCCTAAAAGTACATTTTGTCATTAATAAACTCATAGACAATATAACAGCAAGGACAACCACCGATACTTACCTGTCATATTTGTCTCTGAAAGTTTCTGTTCGATTCTTCTCTGTGTTCATAGCAGTATCGTGGATTTCTCTTAATACGGAAAGTTCTTTCTTGATCTGGGCATTTTCGGCTTTCATTACTTGCAATTGGAATTCCAGGTCGGTGCTGCCAGAATTAGCATCGTGCAAACGAATAAAATGAGTGTATTTTCAGCTAATTCAGTTCGTGATTAATTGTAGCAACGCTAACTAGTCCGGTTATGATGTGAATATCGCGCACGTTAAATCAACGCATTTTTTGCAAATCACTTAAATCGTTAAATGAAAGCAACAAACTAACTACCAGCTTACTAAAACAACAAAAAAGAACTGAAATGGAATCAGCGACATTAAAAATGTCATTAGGACAATGCCAACTTTGGTAATATGCATGCACTCACAACAGTTATCACCAATAATGAAGCAAATAAACGGGCACCGATAGTGCCAACTTTTACCGACCTCAGCTGCACCTTCCGGCCAGTTTGCATTTCACTGAAAAGCTTCGCGTCTATTGGTGAGTTTGAAAAGTTGTAACTGTTTTGCAATCAGTTGAACACCAATGGGTGCCAACCTTCTCTAGATCAGGTCGTATAATCATGTATTTCGCGATTCAGCCAAAGTTTTTGCTTTTTAGCATTCAAAACCATTTATCTTGATTATTAATTTAATATGTCAGGCTCCATTCCGAAATTTTTATTTTGTTAAAAAGGAATTATGATAATTTCATTTTTCAATTTCTTGTTTGCCACTGCAAAAGTTCTCATGCGCCTTTTACATATTTTTAATGAAGAAAAGGTCCGTTGCTTCTTAGGAGAAAATTTAGTATAATAGATTCTTACAATTCGCCAATTCTGAAAAAGAAATGCGTTTTTAGCGATCGGGTAGGGAAGTCGAAATGACGAAACTAAATTCGACTACAGTTTTTGAATATTTAGAACTTCAACGCTCATACCTGGAGGTACTTATCTAGTCAGAACAATATCGCTAACCATTATTACCTCCGGAAGGTGAGGAATTTATTTCAACTCAGGTAATCGTCCCTAATGCCATGATCTGAATAGAACTAGCATCGCATTACTTTATTAACAGCCATATTATTCCGATTCAGGACTATGGCTGTCAGCATAATTGGCAGCCAGTGATGAATGCATTTGGAGCTCTGCGGTTCTCTAAATATTTAGGTTGTCTAAAGAGCCTTTCGCTTTCGCCAACATCCTTATTCACTGAGTCGTATTATGACTGGGACGTCCACTGATTGCTCAGCGACTGCGTGTGTATTCGCAGCCTACATCATGTGTCCACATGCATCGGCGTGCATCCGGCAATAGGGATAACCCCCTAAACTAGTTACTGATGATCTACAAAAAGGAGGTCCCCGGGACCGAAGGAAACATATTCTAATATAATACTAGGTGTTACCAATTAGTAGGTCAGAGATAAGCACATCGTACACTTTTACTGTGAATTTCAGCTTACTAAAGGAAACGAATACTATCAGGCAAACTAAATTTTCTTACTGTATATCATTTGGTTGATTTTAATCAACCTGAGTTTCTAGGATTTGACTCTGAGCCGCTTGGTACTCATCGAAAAGGATTGTTACTTTAGGTGAAAGTACCACTAGTTAGCTGGCTTTCACCACAACTTATACCTTTGCAACTCTAAAGCGATTCCACTAAATAAATTTTCATGTGTTAGCGATATTTTGAATAAGCGCCTAATGTAATACAAGTTTTAGATATCTATCTCTTTCGAAAGCTAGAGATGCTGAGATATAACATTTCTCGGGCAAAAATGTATATTAGAGCGATGGAAGTGGAGTAGAACATATGAGGTGCCTTTGTGCCTCTAGGCCGCAGAGGTTGAAACAAGTTATTTAATTAAATTCAGTCTCTCTTTCATTTGTGCCATCTTCGTTTTTCAAATTACTGGCCTCATGCACTTCGTTGAAAGGCATCACTACTTCGATCGGAAATCGAGTGAAGAAGTTGATCCTGGCGTTGCAGCAAATGATGAAATCATAGCAATTGTATTTCGCGGCTTCATCGTTCAAAATTGCGAATGTTTTCCCATTTTCAGCATTGCTATACTAACAATGCGAACGTGAATTTACCGAAGCAACACTATTGATTAAACGGATCTCGTCTCTGATTTGATCTTCACCAATTGAAGTTAAATTCCATGTTTGAGAATGGGGAGGTCCTGAAATTTGGGTTTTCGTGGCTTATCGAAAAGGTATTATTTTCAGGTTTTAGATCCGGTTATTTCAACGCAGTTCCACTTTCGTTGGTTATAGTTGATTTATGCTGCTATTCTGGGGTTAATATAGGCGGCAGAACGAACGTTTAACCTGAATTCCCCTCAGTTGTCAATCAATGAAATTAGAATGTCAAGCATCTTTATAATTGCTAATGTATTATCTTGAGGCATAAACGCACTTTAGGGGGCCAACACTAACTTTAAGCCTAACTCTTCTGCCAACGATAAGTTGGCCAAGTCAAGGTTTCCCGCCAAATATTTTTATTCTTCTGGTAAAGATAGTGTCTATGAGCTCACGATGAAAAACACGATTGGGGATGAATTTCATCAAAGACATGCTTAATAGCAGCAGTGCATTCCATAGTAAATTATCACGTGACCAGGGCGGTATAAAGGAATCGGCGTGCTATTTAGCCGCAGCAGGCCTCAAAAGCATCGATCCATCTCCCAAAAGTTCTATCTACAACAGGCTATCTGCAAGATTTGGGCAAACTAAAAATTTGACGCAAAGCGCCTGCCTGATCAGTGGGCGCTTTGCGTTCCCATACGCACGCACTTTCCTGTCCTGGTTACGATTCTCGGGCCGAGTACTTCAATTCATTATCGATTCTAATGGTCAATTCGAGTTTTCCGACCCTTCGGTGAAATGACGCTCCAAACGGACAAGAACTATATAAGTTAAGGACTTCTGAATTTTTCGCCTAATAAACCTCCCCTTTTTCCCAAAATCGCATTTTCTTAATGGCCTCAGTAGCTACCCGCGAACTATACGAACTTTCAGTAACAGATGGTACACAAATACTCCTCCAGAGGGTCATTTAGAGATAAAGTAAAAAAAATAAAATACAAGGTACGAGGGAGCTAACAAAGAAGAGCAGGCAACTTATCAAGGGGAAGGTATATTTTGGTTTAAGAATCGCAAAAACTGATACATACTAAGGAGATGCGGGACTAAGGAAGGAGACGAGGTCAGATATGATGGAAGCAGGTAGGCAAGCAGAGAGATAGAACTTCGTGCATTTTCGAGTTAGAAGAGATGATGGACAAATGACAAACATGAGGCGATGCCGAAGAATGCAATGTTGGCCAAAAAAGGATGAAGGCAAGAAAAAAGATTGGGAGAAGTTGGCTCTTTTCACCATCAAGTCCTACAATGAAAGCATTGAGTTCTGATACGCACATACATACACACATAGGATTAGATCGGGTCAGGTCACCGATTCATCGATAGAACACAAGAATAGGTCAATCGAAAGCAAGGAGTGGGGGAGGATTAGAGTGAGGGGTGAACAATAAAACAAACGTGGTTGTTATATGGAGTAGCAACGCGAAAAGGCGGCGGGTTCTATACATGAGTTCGAAGAAGACAGATCGTAATATTCTAGATGTGGAGGCCAGGGTGAGGCAGAAGGATAATGGCAGGAAAGTAGAAAAGAGGTGTTTCGATCTCCAGATCAGTGAAATTTTCGCTGTGAATGCGTCCCCTTAAGCAATGGGAAGATTGCCACTGATGCGTACTGATTCACTGGACTTGCCTGAACCTTCCAATTCCTTATCGATGTATATGCGTAGCAAACGTTTCTAGAATTGAAACATAGGTTAACGTAAATTCAAATGAATTCTCATTTAGGAGAGAAGGAAGGTATCCTGGCAATCATTTGAGCGAGTATGGATGGTCATTTCAAGCCTTAGGTACACGCCGATAGGTTTCGAACCTATGTCGTACGATAAGTTCGCGCACGGCCGATATGCCACTGGTGCAAGTCTCTACTCTTAGCCGGAACCAGGTCCAGTGAAATATAATTTTCTGAACACCGCACTTAAGCTGAATCTCCACTTAAATCAAGAGTTCACCTGTTAAATAAATTTTCAAATAAAATTCTCTGTCACAAATTGTAAAATTGTGTTCTTAACAGGACCTGGGTAAAATCTAATTGGTGCGACTTGATCATTTACAACGAACACAGAGAATGCACTAGCGTATCAAGTGATCAATTCAACTTGCTCTAGGAATTAGAAATTCCAAAGTTAAGGTCAGCGGGAGACTTAAATGTTGACATGACAGGGCACCAGAAGAATTTGTTCGAAAAGGCTAGAGGGGGGGGGGGGAGGGGAGGAGGTTAGAAAGCGCTTACCTTGCTGGCATTGAGGTCGTTTAGATAGTCCCATACAGCGTCACCGAATTTGATGGCGATCTGCACAAGACAGAAAATGCTCGCCTTGCGCATATGACTGTCCTCGTGGTTGCACGCCTAAAAACCGATTACAGTAATTAACAATATCCATTTACTTAGAAAACCGCCTATCCGATGGTTAGAGCCTACCGCAATTAAACCGGGTATGAGATCAGAAAGAACGTCTTGAACAAGCTCAGGAGAAGAGACCTTGATAACGTGAGTCTGCATCTTTACGGCAGGCAGATTGAGTGAGGTCTGGGTGTCATTGATCACTGTAGTGAGGAGACGCAAGCATAACTCCTGTGACAGGTACCGCGCCATCGTCTGCGCACATTCCTCTGCTGATCGGATCACCTAGGCGACGGATGATAAGGCATGCGGATCAGAGAGAAACTGATGTAATCAGCTTTGACATCTTGAATATTCAGAATGTATTATTAGAAAGAGAAAATTCGTTTTTTTTTTGAGATTGCGGCGCACTTTGTCATTATCAGGGTATTTTACACTCTAATGCCAGTCTTTCGTTCTCTATTTAGTGGTGAGTACTTTTGCTAGAGAGCAAGCACGATATTGATTGATTTGACGTCGTACTTTAGAAGGCGCTGACTAACAGACAGAAACAGTCATATTTTAGCTTGCTTCTCGGCTGAATTGATCAAAGCCATGGTAATAATAATAAAATATAACATATACATCGAACCAAAATTTACATGAAAATCCTAATTTAAAGTCCAACCCATTTTACCAGTTTATTTACATTACAATTGTGAACAATGAAATTACTCGAAGTGGTAATAAGCCCAATTGATGAAAACCGTAAAGATTCACTACATAATCTCGAAAGGAACGGACAATGTTCAATGAACGCGAGCTAGGATTTAGGTCATTAAAAAGGGAAAAAATGCCTTCGAGATTGTCACAAACTCTTTCAATTGGAAGGATGAGAACTGATCGCCATTTATCTGAGTCAAGTGGTAAGCTAACTTTCAAAAGATGAAAAGGAATCAAACTAATTCAAAGAGCTATACTGTTAGTATGTCTTTGATTTCCCCATCAGGACCTGTCCTGCTATCCAATTAAATTTTGACGATTGAATGAAAAACGAATCGGACCGGTATTATATTAAAATGGTCAAGAGGACTGAAGCAATAGACCTCCCCAACAAAATGACTGGTGTGAATCATATGCACGGAAATAGAGCCTTGTTTGTTACAGCATACTATTACAAATTGTAGCTAGTACGGAAAGGAACACCAGTAATTACAACTGAGGCCTGCGAGTACGAAGAGCCAATCAACCCAAACCATTCCCACAAAATGGGTAGTTCTTACGTAGTTTGATAAGTGAATTTCAAATCTTAAAACGGATTTTAATTCCACGTAGCACTTCAAGTAAATGGCACCCGAAACTACTAATCTCGCTATTTTGACGGAAGTTTACGTCTCGATATCGGATTTTCTTCTCAAAGTTGGTCACAAGCATCAGAGTTCAGTAAAGTGGTATCCTGTGGACCCACTTCCTGGCCATGCCATAAGATCCCACATTGCATTCTATTTGTCTTCGTCGATTTTGGCAAACTGACAAAGGCAGACATATACTTTCTTAAAAGGCAGGTCCAAGAGGACCATCACACTAGGTAAAGCCAAAAGATATCTGTTAAATCAGCTAAAAAATGGGAACAGTAAGGTCACAGCACATTTTGTCTAATTCGATTGATGTATTCATCTCTGATGAAACTGAGGAACGAAAGACAAGAAGCTGAGAGAAAAAAGAAATATAATGGCACTTCTAAGTTTAGTCAGTGCTAAGCTTCTTTACAAATGTAAATGGAAAAGAGACGATAAAAGAATTTTTAACGTCATTATCTAGTGTGGTACTTGACATGGGGAGAGAGGCGGTACGGCCAAATGAGAGCTGTCTTGGCCAGTATTAATAAAACAAATGATAAACATATACGCCCGTGAAATATCAGTTGCGGATCCAATTGATGACATCTGTTCAACATGCATTGAAACCGAATAATCAACCACAACAACCAAATATCGGTAAACAAAAGGTTAGCCAAATGAGATATCAGTCATCACCAAAGCGCCTTCCCTCAGCAGGATAGATGTTGGAGGGTTGGGTATTGAATTTAAACTTATGTAGATGGGAAAATGTCATACCCACATCAGTGACATCGAACAAACCTTTTTTCGAAACTTGTCTATTCACGTTAACCAATCAGAAAGAACTGTTCAAGAAGCGGTAGAGACTAACGGAACTTGCTTTATTACGGAGAATACTGGGAAGATGATAAGAATGACGGTTCTAAAAGGTGTGGCTAAACGAGATCTTTGCGTTCCAAAACTAGTTTCCACATTGATAAATTCCCCTTCTTTCCAAAAGAAGGAAAAAATCATGTAGATATGAGCGTATCAATGGTATTTCGAAGGTGATGTTGGCTTTCAGCATCGCTGTCTAGAATAAAGCCATAAAACCTAAATTACGTGTAAAAAATCGCAACTCTGTGTCATTTTAAGAGCCACATTTAATTAGGAATCTTTTCTGCCCTTAATTTCCATGCATCATGTGTGCTACTGATCCAGAAATTGCCATAATATATACGGTGAGCTCTGCCTGGTTTGAAAAGTTGTTGGAGGTGACACTGACATGTTAGAAAGTACGAAGACAGCTTCGAGTCACCAGTATAAAAGAAACAAACCCCCTTGTCAGTGTCGTTGCAAGCTTCGAGGATCTTCATGACCGTGAGGCAGGCGTAGTCACTGATGAGATCACCCTGAGTGCGTACCAGTTCCTGTAACACCCTCAAGGCCAGAGCTCGAGTTTCGTTCTGCTCGGGGCGAAAGAAAAAGCGAGTAGGCGGTGAAAACTTAAATTATAGGTAGAATACAATCTATCGCACATCAGGTGAACAGCACCACAAAACAAACGCCTAAGCTTCCTTACCGCTGATCTCACTGATGAGTTCTTAGGCTTTTTTATTGATAAAACAGATTTAGTTAGAAGTGTTGAAATCGATACGCAGAGTTGGACAATCTTAACTCCATTGATGAGAGTTCAAATGCAAAGCATTCTAAAAGCCGCCCGGTCACAGCGAGTTAACCGTGTATTTCATGAGGTTCTAAAGCGCATTTGCGATTTAGGGTTAAAAAGCCAATCAATGGTAAAGGAGACAATGTTTCTTACCGATGAGTCAGAGAGGGATTCCAAGAGGATCAATAGAGTGGGTTTTGAATGCTCCTCCCAGGTCTGGACAGTTCCATCTCTCAATAGCTTGATCAGCTTCAACATACAGGCTTTGCGTTGCTCATATCTTTAGCACAAAAAACATCCATTTGGCCCGCTTGAAATCCCTTGCTTACTTTATGGTTTCACACTCACCTGTCGTTGTAGTTTGAAAGTTCTTGCAAAATTTCGGTAATAGCATTTTCTGGGGGCATCTCTGGAAGGGAAAAATGAGGACAGATATGATCTATAGAGCGAAAAGTGTCCTAGCGCATGCACAACTGGTACATAAAGAGGATACGTGCGTGTACAATGGGCCCGAAGCACATTTGAACAAATAAAAGAGAATTAGAGCAACTGAGACGCCCGCTAAATAAGGGGAAGGTGGGGAAGTCGGAACGGGGCGCATTAACGAGAAACGGCAGCGGGCTTACCGCGGATTTTTTTCAAGGTCTGATAGCCAATCACGGGCTTTTTTAACTTGGGATAGAGCGCTGTATGGGAATACATATAGTGAAAAGGGTGGATCACTAGACCATTTTAACGACAACAGTGATTTTCTAGTATGGCACGACATGTGCCAACTTACGGTCGTTGTTTAAACCGCTGAGAAACGACGGTAAAGGTTGCTGTTGTGGCTAAACAGAAAAGAAGAGAACAAGATTAGACGGCCAAAAGAGGAACAAGTTAGATATCTGGATTGGCCGAAGTTACAATTTTTCCGGGGGGATACGAGTACTGCTGAGGGTACTGGGGCACATTTGACATGTCCCCAGCTGCTATAGGAGAAAGACCACTACCAGCAGTAACCGGAACGTAATGATGGATGCCATCGCCCATTTGACCATTGTGTCCCACCGGCAGGTTGGCCGAGTAAGGTGGTGGTGGTGGTGGTGGTGCCTGCATCTGGCCCGCTCCATACGCCCCCGAGAGACCATCCACTCGACCGTCAGGAATACTGACGGAACGGCTTTTGGCTCCTGGTGGTGAGAATTGATTAACTCCTCCAATAGGAACTTCTTGATGTACTCTTGGCACATAGGTCGTAGGGATAGGAATGAAAGCCCCCGAACCGTTGCCCGCCGGTTGCCTGAATGCAAAAGGAGGATATTAGAGAGAATCAGTTGAAGTCGAGTCACACTATCATTGTAATTGGTAGACGAAGTGATAAAATTATTGGTGAGAATAAAAAAATAGCATAACTATCAATTAGGTGACGGCAAATGTTCGTTGAATTATCAAACTACGATGACTGATTGTTGAGCATTGGTAGTAAAATAATAATATCAAATTGAATATAGTGATAAGGGTAAACAAAATGCTACACAACTAGTGCACTGTAAATTGGGTGCTACACTTGATTTGTACAGAAGTAACAAGGCTATTTAAAGAACTCAGGCTAAGATATTAAAGCAAGGGTCTATTTCTACTTTTTCGATTATACTATGATTACGTACGAACTGCAACGTATGTAACGACGATTTATGCTATATGAAAAGTGAGAAGCGAGGTCTTTGGAAGGTGATTTATTCATGGACAAGTTTATAGAAAGCTAAATATGCTACTCAATTAAGTGATACACATTCTAGATCGTATTAAGAATCTACTTCAACAATCTGAAACAGGTCAAACGCGAAATGTGGAGACCGTATGCCGACTTTCGTTTGTTAGAAGGGGATCCTCTTATGGCACTTGCTCATGGAAAATCGGTTATACAAAGTCCATACAAGGGTGCCCCATAGCGTCACATTTTTCCCGATCTCGAGTAGCTCATTCGCCAAGACAAATGTAATTGTGATTCTAACAAGATCGGTTTTGAGGAACACCGATTCCAATCTCGTACGGTAAGCTATTTAAAATTTCATAGTAGTCGGAGCCTTCGAAAGAACACAAGTCTCTCTAATAAAGGTCTCGTGTTTCGGTATTCGAAGCCATTTATTGAAAATGTAACTTCAGTATTAGCGGGTAAAAAATGCAATATCTGAACAGCGTAGTGGTCAAACCTACTCTTAACCTCCTCGTAGAGCAGCTATGGGGGCCAATGAGAGGGGCGGCTGGATAGGACTAATTACCCACCGGACGTACAAAATTAGATTATGCCAGCAGAACTACAACTTCATATAGCCTGGTAAATGATGCACGACGCAAATACCTGGATTCACGATCTCGAACTGGACTGTGGAATGCGGGTGTATATAGCACTGAATGGAATCTCCGCCAGAAGGTTGAAAAGACCTCTGAAAGCGGTATGAAGATTGTCTGCCTTAGTCGAGGACGGACAAGGTGTCACTACGAAGTTGGAATACAACTTGTACTATGAAACCATGCCAGAGAAGTGACCAGAGAACCGAAGACGCCGATAACCGCTTTTACTGTCTTCTGTGTTAACTGTTGTGCGCTACCTGTTGTAAAAGCTATTTGTACTTCTGTTGTACCCCCAATAAGTCCTTGGGACTTGCCCTAATGGGTGGGGAGAAAATAAAAAAATAAAAAATCTGAACAGCGTAGTCTCTAGCCCAGCTGCTTGAAGGTTCGAGGACAAAAATGGTGATGTCTGTAGTGCCGAGTCAGAAACGCTAGCATACTTCCCAAAGTTAATCTAATGACCAGAATGACCGCCACACTGGAGGGAAGGTGAGGAGTCTTCTGTCAGAGGAATACCAAGACGCAAAACCAGGCCAATGCTGCCATTGAGAAAATGACCCAGGAATTAAGAGTTGAAGTATTTATCCGGAATCAGAATGGTTGTGGATGTGAAATAGAATGGCAAATCGCTATGCAGCATTCCGTGTTCTAATAACTGGTTTACCCCCGTTCTTCCCTAACCCGCACTAGAGTTATGAGATTTCTTCTACTGCAATTGGGCCACAAATAGAACTGTGGCAAAGCGCCAGAAATGAGCCCCAGACAGTTACTTTTTAAAAGTCCATTTCGGAGAAGTGGGCTGTCGCATAGAGTACGAGCGTTGAAACCTGTGGTTAAACGGTAAATAATGATAACAGGTAGCGCAGCGCATAATAAATTATCGGCAATTTTTTCAAAGAACGGCAGCAACAAGAGCAACCAATAAGTGGAAGTTAGACAAACAAAGGTATGTTAATTAGGTGGTTAATAACACGGTCACACGAGAGAACGAGAAGGGGGAGAGAAAGAGATTCCATTAGTAAAAGAGCATGAAATCGGAAATAATAATAGTAATAATAATAGGTTTAAACGAATAGAAGCAGTGATTAGAAAACAGTCCTTATTCCACCATAAATGTTAACTGCAATGTTAGTGTTCGCTTGCATAGTATCAAAACTCTCTGGCCAATCGAAATCGATAATCAACCCTCCCGTTTTATTTGATAAATCCAAGTCTAACAGACGCATCAGAAAGATTCTTAGGTAACCGGGACTAGTGGGGGAAAGTAAGATTATCAGCACCTACTTCGGCAGACGAGAAGCATTACGAGAACCGTCCGGGGAAGTGGCATCGTAGGCGGTCCCGGTGTTGCTCACTGTGGTAGTCTTGGCAAAAGTTTTCAACAATTTGGCCGACTGATCCTGCGAGGACTTGGGCATCATTTGAACCATATTGGCAAACGCGGTTGGGTTAAGGTGCGATAACTTTATCACAACTCGACTTGCCAGCTAAAAGTATCGCATGAGAATTTGAAAACAGTGCGACAAATTTTATGAAAGGAAGAACCACAAAACGTCCATCAACTAAGCGTGTAATGCATAGAGAAGCCAGTTTTGCATTCTGGCATGAATCATTTCGAGTAGCAAAAAAAAACAAAAAAATCTAGGAAAAAGACGAGGTAGGGTTAGAAAAGCCAAAAATCAACAGTCTAAAGTTAAAAAAAGACATTCAGCATCAAGTGACACTATATGAAAACCGGTCATGGAAATAACAACAGTAGATCAGTAATCAAGATAATAGCGGGTACGTAATTTTTGAATCGAACATTTTAGGATGCAAATGACTGGTTTATTAAGATTAAAGGCTGCTGCTATGGAGCTAACTTTGGCTTCTGGCATCAATTACAGCAGGATAGCTTACAAGAGAAAAGGCTAACATAAAACACCCACTTAGGAATCGACCAGTTTCTGTAGGAAAAATCAATCGCTTAAAATAACTCTTTCAACACGTTGACTAGCTTTATTCTCCTTTTTTGTTCCGAAGTACCATCATCAAAAGACTTCAGGGATATTTAGTGGAAACAGATGAACAATTGTTGCCTCATAATTTGGAAAGCGTTTCATTTCAGATGCCTTGAAATAGCCTAAATTCACCATTTCAACGAGTTTGAAAATCTGGGAGTTACATATCTCTTCTGATCTCTTCCCAAAAGCATGATAGGCTTTGCATTTGCGGTTGGAATTTCTCTCCCTGCCTACTTTGATGATGCAGTCCTTGTGCCTATACAATTGCCTCTGCCTTCACCATCAATTATGTAGAAACCAACCCACCAACTAATAAATCTGAAAATCATAAGTACCAACCGAAAGGCTTTCATTTGACAGAAACGGAGGACGCCCATTTAAGTTCGATGCCCCAATAAACACTTTGCTGCAAATGATATGAATTCTTCAAGACTTTGGTTATCATACAGAGAGGTTAACAGGGAAGTCCGATTTGAGGTGAACGTGCTCGTAAATGCCGATCTTTGCTTTATGAGAGTCAAGATTTTAGACAACCAGGTGCGTCAGGATCGTAAGGTTTTAGGCTGACTACTACGTCGAAGTCGATTTGGATTAAATCTGAGATGAAAAACTGAAAACAGGATTACCACTGAGCTCTCATTAAGCTTAGTAGTATCAAGCACTTTAAAACTTCGAGTTGTTTTTGATGTGTTCCGATTAAGGAACACCTGCAAAGACGACCTATATAATAGGACAAAGTCAGTAATCAAAGTGCATCAGCAGTTCGGGAAACTGCTAGAATTGGAGTCGCACTATAAAAGTATCCAAGCCTGTATCGAAGGAAAGTATCTTCGAATTGGGGATCTTTCATTTAGTAAGTGCCCTGTAGATTGATGCTAAACTAATGCGGTCGATCGATGGGATCGCCAGAATCGTACTCTTCATTCGGTCACACATTATTGAGCATCCCCCGGATTGCTGGATGGTGGCTGGCAGCGCTAGCCAACCAAGTGCACAAAAAATGGTCTTGAACAATGGGCTTGTGGCTTCTGACAAGTCTGCATAAGTGCACCAACATTAGGCAAATAGTTTTCAACTATTTGGTCCTCATTCCGACGGATATAAGCAAAGATGGATGCCATATAAAGCATTAATTGATGAGGAGGGATTTTGGGATAATTTCGGTGAAAATCAAAATCACAACGAGCAAGTTAATGATTCTGAAATGAAGCGTGGTTATCTACGAGTAGAAAACTAATAAAAACAAGTAAACAAACGCGAAAAAACTATGAAAAAGGATTTACCTCAACCTTGACACATTGAGCCAAGAGGAAAATACGCAAAGGTTATTTACAGGCATTAAATGCTAATAACATGTCAAACTATACATCGATCAGGCCATTGATAGTTTTAAAGGAAAGGCATTTAAACTACACACCAAGCAATCTAGTTGATGAAATAAATTTGACGAGAAACGGTCATGACATTAGTAAAAAACTATTTGTAGCAGTAGCAATGATGAGAACAAGAGGCGGTCAGCCTTACTCACTCTTCGAACATCAGCAGACTTGGGTTCTGTAGACCAGGCGATGATGCGCGTGATGCTTTTCACCATCTCTGGGGTGGGATTACTGATCGCGTCAACAGGCATCATAACTAGGAGATCCTTCAGGTAGTCTAACACTCGTCCCTTCACCTTCATAGTTGGCGACATAGCGTCATCGATTATGAAACGACAGCAGCAGGCGAACAGAAGGTTGAGTGGGAAGTGAGATCTGCGAGAGTGTAAAAACAAAAGTCGAAGAACAAAGCATTAAGAAATCGTACAAGCTGGATAAATCAATGTACAGGGAATTCCAAAACAAGGAGAGAAAAATAGACTAAAAGCATTGAATCCCGCCTACCGAAAGAAGAGACGCTGAATACCAATCGAAATTAAAGAAATTACTATTCAAAAAGAGCCGAAACAGAAGAAAGCCAGGATGATTAAGTTATTCAGAAAATACTTTTTTCTCCTTGACACTACATTGACTTTCATATAAGTTCTTATGGCTTGCCCTGATATTAGGAAAGTAGATACACGTCCTGTGTTCTAATGAAGGTTGGGTTAAGTGAAAATACGAAAGACCCCAGCAATTATTCAAAGTTACCTGATTAGGGCTTGACTCTGACGAAAGGGACGAGTAAAAGCAATTGCAGTTAAAGGTGAACAAGTCATAGGACTGAAACGCGTGGGGTTTGCCCACTTCCACTAGCAGAAGTACGAGTAATAGAGAGAAACACACCAAAGTTTCGAAAAGAGAGGACTGTTATTACCTAAAGTATAAAGAGCCATCTGTATGAAAACTTTCAAGTTTGCTTCTCCCCGATTAAAAGCAGTAAGATGCATCTAAGTATATCTGAAAGAACAAGAAACTCGAGTGAACTTAACCATAACAAATAAAGTGAAAACAGGAAGAACTGCGAAACTGACGGAACTGCGAGAAGAGCGAAAATAGACTCCAAATCATTAATCCAGATAAGAAACAGGTGGAAACTCATAAATGGCAAAGTATGTAGGAATCCCCTTCAATCTGCAGCATATTGCTTAGAGCTTGCACTGCCACTCGTCCGATTAGTGCTTCGAGAACAGCCTAAGGGGCTATGCTTAGTAGCTCAAAGAGTCTTCCACACTGAAACGCACTCAAGAGTGAGCATCGTCTCAATAATAATACCTTCCCTTAAATGAGACTCAAAATAGTAATAAAAACACAGAATCTATCCAACAAACAAGAAAAAATTGAAAAAAAAAGAAATCCGAATGAGGTATCGTCGGATGTATACTCAATTTGAAACTTTACTTTAATCAAACGGATATTGTATTTCCCATTTATAACCAGCGAAAATTTATTGCGTGCTAATAAGGTGGTTGAACATCTCGCGGTGGGAATTTTAGCCTTCTAAGCGAATGAGAGCTTACGCCTAACATAGACTCTAAACAGGATCGTAAATGTTACCTGTTAATGCGTTGGTTAATAGGCTTAACTAACATTGGGACTATCGGTTGATTTGCAAGACTCATAAGTTGGACAGGAGACGAATGGAAGTGATATCATTCGACTATAAAGCATCGGAACACTGTCTATGGCGAATTGAGGGCAAGAGTATGTTCTGGTGATTGCTTCCTCTCTTAAATAATCCTGAACACTATCACTAGATCCTAAATTATCTTAACAAATGGACAATAAAGAAAAGTTACTGTTTCTACTACCGAGCGCATAGGAAGCACTTACATGTCATCGAAAATGTCAAAATATGTGCTAGCCTGAACCTTTCTCCACTGCCTTGAATCCTAATGAAAAATTGAAGTTGCGTGTCTTCATAGCATACGCCCATAGAATAGCCTAATACGCAGTGTAAAAATGGAGGAGGAGGGAAGGTAAGACATCACCACTTACCGAATGACTGCCAGGGTGTCAGAGATGGATTTTTGGTGTGTAGAGAGTACCTCCTGGCCCTGACGATTGAAGAGACGCACCATAGCAATGTAGATCCACTCATGGAGGTACTGATTATAACTCTTGATGAAGAGCTGCAGAGTCTCCATGAAGGGCGTAATAACCTTGCTTGACGATTCACCAAATATGACACTGAGCACCTCGGCAATTCGCATTACCTCGGGGGGGCTTAGGTTGAGAAAAGCAAAATTAATCAATAATATGGATAATTTCACGAAATCAGGAGTAATGCTATTGGAATACCTCAGAGATTGCTCTGATCGGAGATACTCCTTCAAGTTGAGCAGACCGTCCTTCTTTTCGGACCACTGGGTACTGCTCAACAGCTTGATTATCTCTCCTATTCCCTGAAACACAAAGAAGTCTATTACTGAAGAAATCGAATCAAAGGGAACTGGGACATCCATGCTCAATCCCAGGTGATTTGCGGTTGAGGCGCCCTAGTTTGACCGCCCTGCCGGATCATGGACAACATGGATGAAGCATGCGGTGGTTGTATTTAAAAAGCATAATAAGAGAAACGTGTGCACATACCTCAACAGCTCGGGGAACGGAATAACGCTAATAAGAAGGTTACAAAAGTGATACTACTTTCCTATTAAATTAAGATAGTATTTTGATAGCATCGGGATATTCAGCGGTATGAGCTTACAGTGACCTGACGCATGTGGTTGTGTCGATAGACTGGCATCGATTGACCCGATCGCTCTGAACACATGGAAGACGTCTCACTCGCGTTGTCATCTGACTCGTACTGACGACGTGAGTAGACTCCCTTAAACTGAAGTTAACAAGGCTGTTAAGATTATCGATCAGTGTCATCGAGAGATCAAGAGAGCATTTACTGAAAAGGTAGCACTTGTCCGATTTTACCCATTTTCAAGGATTCTATTCTTTCTACTAAAGCTAAAAAGTTTCAACTAGTCTATACTTCATTTCTGAATAGCCGGAGAGACATGAGCTCTGAAATCTTTGCAGCAACATCCTTTTATGGAAGTGAAAGAATGAGACACGATAATCGGGTATTTACTTATGAAGTAGAGAGCTCTTCCTCAGTCTTACAGATTTAACCTCAGTGAATGGGAGGTATTATCTGTTAAGGTATACAGTATTCAAGACAGACAAGAAGTGAAAATCGAGAAAAACGACTCTCAAGAAATGAATCCTTTGGTACGCTAAATGGAAGGATGGCTAAAACGATTCCTCCACCTTACTCCAAAAGTTAAATGGAGTTTCGTTGCCCCCTTTAAGAGTTGGAAGTTAACTCTGATAAAGAACTAAGACTAGTTCCGCTAATAGTTTAAGAATGTAAAATCTATTTGGTTCACACAGGTTAAAATAAGCGATTAAAGGAATGAAAACGAACTTACTTGCGAATAACCAGCATCACTCATTGACGACAAAGAAGCTAAAAAAAGAAGCAAGACAGAAAATTGGATAAACTCGATTGGTAGTGGTAATCCGTTTAACGAAAAAAGGGACGAAGTATTTTACTCAGGTTGGATTTTGGCCCTATTCAAACATAAAATGACCAAAGACAGGATTCTTGGAACTCACGCCTCTTATCTGTAACTGAGCCACCAGCCCCTCTATAGCCACAAGGGGCGGTGCCGCTGACAGCAGAGCCAGGAGAACCTTCCCTAGAGACACCCTGGCTATGCACACTACTTCGAGAGATTCTTCGTGGAGCTCGCACAGTAGAGGCACCACTAAAGCCCAACGGTTTTCGACGGTTGAGGGTGGAACTGATGGCCTTAGAGTAAGATTTAGCTGAGTTGTAGTCCACTTCTGAAGCGGTTCGAAGAGGTGAGGTCTCGCGACTTGTAGCTGGAATACAGAGACGGCCAGTGATTAGTCAGAAGTATATTGTTTTTTTTTGGATTTACAAAATCTGTGCAACATAAAAGCATGTGAAATCAGAGTTTACGTTTGAGCAGAACTCTTTTCGGTGTTAAAAGTGAATCAGTCGAAGGCTTTAATGAACCCAAAAATACCCTCTACAACAAAATAAATAACCAGGTAAGGCAAAAAATGTCAGAAATGCAGCAACTTTAGCTTCACCTAAATAATCGCACATGTTTACAAGTATCCAAAGAGCGTACGGGGAATAAACGGACAAACGAGAATGAACAGATAAAAACACAGTAATCGAACCTACGAGTTTCACTGAGGGATTCCGGCCAGTATTCGCTTGAGCGTCTAGTACCACTGCTGTAATCACTACTTAAATAGATACAAGTCACCATGAATGGCGACTTCCTGGCATTCAGAATGGCTCTTTCGTCCCTAGTCGGTTCAATGATTTGGTCACCACTGGCTGGAGAACAATGTGAGTTAGTTAAGTTGAAAATTCAAATGCGCCTTTGTGTAGGAAGCGCAACGAAAGCCAAAATCGAAAAAATTAGGTTCATTTAGACACATATAAACGGAAGTGTCCAACAAAATGTAGTCGAAAAATGGAGAATTGGGTTCGGATATGGCATCATGGAAGTGATTGGTTTGACACCCCATTATGCAGACGAAAGTGCGTAAATCCGTCTA
The DNA here is from genome assembly GCA_019097775.1 of Moniezia expansa. Lineage (NCBI taxonomy): Eukaryota > Metazoa > Platyhelminthes > Cestoda > Cyclophyllidea > Anoplocephalidae > Moniezia > Moniezia expansa. Next base: position 13,669,739 of record JADFDV010000072.1, read on the forward strand.
GATAGCCACATCAACTGGTGATTGTGTCAAGCACAGACCGTTAACCTGAATGGTTTGGGATTTGTGATTGATTTACCTATGGATAGAGAACCATCCTCCTATGTCATTTTCGTCTGGCAGTAAATTTTTTTACAATAGCTCAACATCAAATTCATGTAGCAATCCCCTTTATTACCCGCATGTATCGGCGAATAATTCATATAATGATGAAATTTCGGTTAACAACGATGCTCTATTCGAAACGCACTTCAGAACAAGGCGAAATCGTTTTCAAATCGACCAAAGTATACGTAAGCTTACCTCATCCCTTTATAAATAAGCTATCTCCGAGATTCACGAATACTCCTACTATTAGTCGGTTCATTGAACATTATCCTCGCTGGGATGCTGTTACCACTTGGGAACGAGAAACATAAACATAGTATCGGTAACTGCGTTCTGTTGAATAATACTTCCGTTTTTAACACCACCAATTATATTCACCACTTCAGTTGAAGTATCGGTAGTTTTGCAATCGGAATTTTGCTATGAGTCAAGTAGAATGCTGCAGAACCACCTGTAATTAAAACCGAAAATAAACAAAATCTACACTAACTGACAGAAATTTCTGGTTTAAGAGGTTATTGACCAAGTTAGAATAGACTTTCTAAAATCGAAGTAAGCATTTTGAGGCTATTGTTAGGAAGTCAGATAGCACAAGTGTTCGGAATCGAATATATACCATTTTCCATGCAGAAAATCCAATGAAATTTACGAAAAAAATCAATCTAGGGGCACCCAGACAACTCCCAATCAATCGATATCAGGTCACATTTGGAATGACAATACCAAGAGAAGGCATCCTAAGAAGGCCGTTGGTTTGATGCATAGAGGTCAGCTATATGGTGAATCACATGCAACAAACCGCATGCATGCTATTACATGATGCCCCACGATGAAAATTCAGGAGCAGTCATGCAGCTCTCAATGCAGACAGCACCAGTAACGAGTTAGTGGGTAACATCAATATGGGCACGAAAGATTCTGCACATATTCAACTATATTTCTGTGATGTGGAGAGGAGAGATTGGAAGCAGTTGAGCTGCTAACATCAATCAAATGCATTTCGCACCCCTTTTTTTAACAAATCTGACTTCACGATATTTATCAGTACTAGAAAAAAACATCAACGCACATATTGCCGCAACGTGATGAAGCAGGGTTACGAGGATGTAGATGAATTGGGCAAAAAATTTGGAGTCGCGTGTTGACAAGATGAAAATGCACATCGGGACGCCCTTCGATTGAATAGAGGAAATACCGATACACTAGGCGACGCTTTCTAATTAGAGGAAAAAAATTGCACCATCCTATGAAACTAACTTGTCAACTTCACACAAGGCCAGCTAGATCTAGAACCCATTCGCAAAGTAATTTGGGCCAAGACACAACTTGAATTGGAGACAAGCCTACCAGTTAAGCGCTAATGAAACGGAAGCGCGATTATTGTTCATTGTTGTGTTGCAGTTAATCGGGCAAAAAGAGCACAGTGAATAGCACTTACGCTGCGACATTGAGGCCTTGCCAGCGCCCATCCGAGAGCGCTGTTCTCCGTAGGTGCCAAGGTTTTTCCGTGTCATTTCTGAAAAATGTTTGACATCAACCATGGAGAAAATTCGAGAGAAATCGAATAAGTTTAAGTTAAGGAAATGAACACAACTCCTTATTTCAAGACAAACATTGTGTGTGCGAGAACCGCTTGAGCCATGAATCAGTTGTATATTTCAACAGTTCTGAGTGAATGAATCTAGCTTTTTCTTCAGGCACGGCAAATTCGATAGAGCTAAAAAAAGCCTATCAAAAGCATGGAAAAATAGCAAAGGTTCTTAACTGCTCGATTATAATTCTGCTTTAGATTATAAGTAAAAATAAATGATGTGGGACGCAAAAAATGGGACGTTCTGCTAACTGCCTTTCTACCATTATTTCTCTTTCAATAAAAACGTGGGTACTAACATTATTAAATGATATAAATTAGAGGTCATAGAAGGGCCACAAAGGTGGTACCAGTAATACAAATATCTGAAACCAAAATGATCTATTGCTACTTAAGCAACATAAGCATTGGGACAGATAGGTACAACTTTAAGCAAATGAACTACTGGGATAGAAAATGATGGAATGTGATTTAGCGAGACTCGATTCGCGCAAGGCTCTCGGCTACAAAATCAGAACTAAACCTATGGTGAGTACACCAGTACCAAAGTGAGATTCCAGAGATCTCGTGTTAAGTTGGTTCAAGCCTTGCACAAGACATTAAGAGACTTATTCATTCTTTTGAAAGAATAAAAAACCTCACTATAAAAGAGAAGACGAAAACCTAGAAAAGAAAACAGTCGTGGCTTTTTTATATCATTATTCATCATAAATTATCAAACGGATTCTCTACATAAAGGCCTTGGACCTATTCGGCCTAACAGGTCGCATGAATGAACCACTAGTGCTTAGAATCGGTTTCAAAAGATGGTGAAGAGGGGAACTACTAACCAGAAACGAAGGTGCCAATGCCCATGACAGTAGGTCTTCGTACATTACTGCCGAGGCCAGATGTGCCCATAGCAGGTCTAGTGTTACGTTTCGCAGTGCCCGTTGAAGCTGCAGAGAGATTAGTTTGACTGGTAGTGCGACTGCTGGTGCCACTAGTCGCACTTGACTGATCATCAGCTCCATTTGATGACAGTGAGCGCTCGATAGCCTTACGCTTCGATGGATCTAGATTTCGCAGTACGGGCTCCACCTGGTCTGGGAACTTCTCGGCGAAAGATTTGAAGGCCCTGGTAGCAAATTAAAAGATAGGTGCGTTGAACGTTCAATGATAACGATCAATTTGATCCATCTGTCATCACAGATGATCAAGATAATATGAGCGAATCTGAATTCAAAATATGGATTGGCCAATAGAGAGTTTTGCGACAATAAAAAGTTTAAAGGCCCTGCGTATTGCAGATATAGCACATTAGCAGAGAATAAATTTAATGAATAAAAGCTAATAAGGACATATCTTCGTGAAAAAACTGAACAAACTCGTTAGGCGCTCCAACGATTTAAACCAGATTGACCCAGTCATTACATTCCAGCGAAATGCACCACAGCCAAACATAATACCCAACTAAGCTAGTATAAGAACACGTGCTGAATAACTTTGCAATGCCAAGCGCTCATTCTCAATCGCATTCAAGGTAGAGCAACTGAAATGTGCGAGCATACCAGCCGGCCAACCACGCAGGTACAAAACCTAATAGTGAAGCGATAAGAAAGCAAACACTAGCGGCCCACAATGAGACGAGTTCAACAAAGCATTCCATGTCATACCGAATCTTCACTCTTAATCGTAGCCGAGATGTTGATCAAAACGGTTGGAGATAAGTGCTCAGGTAAATGCCACTCACGGCAGTGACCATTAAGATTGACTAGAATGTGACCTCATTTTCCAGCATTAAGAGGATTAAATTTCTGTAGAACTAGTCATCGTTTATCAGTGTGGAGAGCACTAGTTTAAAGATATGATAGTTTAATATCGCGAGAAAAGAAACGACAATAATTGTTCGAAATGTTGTTTATAAATTATGAGAGCACAATGAGCTTACATTCTGGTGGCGGAGCGAGCGTCTTGGTCGGCATCAACAACACCCTTGCGCAGCGCCTCTTGGATAAGACCCATGTGTCTCTCTAATATGTACACAGGCCAGCACTGAAAGATGGGATCGAGGAATGCGCAGACATATCTACATAAGAAATAGTGAAGAATATTGGTATCAATATTAATAGACAGATGATAAATACAAGTCAGAGAAACCTGTAATCAAGAGAAAATGCCCGTGGCGGTAGTGGGATCTCATTGGCAAACAATTTCAAGCACTTTGAAAGCTGAAGTAAATAGGATGTGAAAGAACTGGCGGAGCTTCATAAGAGTAGAGATGGTTTATTTGGGTATGGGGCAGGTATTTTTTTGTAAGCAAAGGAACTTCAAAGCTTAAAAGCCCGAAAAGCGTTAGGGAAAATCATTTTTAACCCCCTACTTCCTCTCGTGCAGCCCTTTGCTCCACCCTATACATCCGCGTTGGGGGAAGGAGAGAAACCCGATGTCAGGATCTTAGAACAAACTATGGGCATTGACCGGCACACAAAAAAAAGGACAAAAGAGAAATCATGGAAACAGGTGCGCAACGAAAAGGAGAAGGCGTTGCATTACAAACGTGAAAGACGCATTATCCGGTCTGAGTATCGCACAACAGGAGGTGAGCAGAAAAAAGGAGAATGTACGAAATACAGGCAGTAGCTCCTGTGTAACGACAGTTAAACAAGGCTTTATTTTTTTATTGACAGTCGCGAGTGCACCAACGACCGAAAGAAGGTTTAAAAATTTTAATCGAGTGAATTCACAAAATGATCCTCTTATAGACTCGAGGACAACCATACCTCTACTTAATTGCTCTTTAGCTGAAAAAATCTCCGATTTAAAGTAAGCTACATTTGGAACAATCGGTTATAAGAAGGAATGCAAACAAGCTACTACTCTTCAAGGGAAACACGCTAATGGTTACAACACATCAGAAAACAAACCCACGGACAGAGAAGTTCTGACTTTTTATTGCTGTATGCAGGCTTGAGGCAAAAAAAGATCATAAAAACGAGGAAAAAATGAAGGTAAATGATAATACGCGATCATAGAAACATTGCAAAGACAAGGAATAGACGAGTGAAAACTCCGGATGAAATCGCTTGGGGATTATACCGTAGTTTAACTTTCTCATCACAGTAGATACATTAATGAATATATCTACTCAAGACAAATCTAGCTGGGATCCCAATATGGACTTCGCAGCACATGGCAAGGCCATGATCAACTTCGCAGTTAGCAAAAGGGTGAGTAGTTTGACAAATTAGACTACACAATGAGCAGAAACAGGCGGTGGTTGAGTATGAGCGGACTTGAGATTTTACCACACACATGAATCACATGCACAAGGGGTGGCGGAAAACTCACTTTCGCATAACACTGGCTTTTGATTGAAGTCCACCAATGATTATGGGTAAAAGGCGAGATGCAAATGTATGCTAGAAGCCAAAAAAAGTAGGAGTAAGGATTGAAGCATCATTATCTTAACTGAAGTGGACTAAATGATAAGGTGAGCAGTAACTCACTCGAATGATGATGCCGATGGCAGTTATAGCGCTGGTGGACATGATTTTTGCACTGTTGGGGATAAGATTGAGGAGAGTTTGCATGATAACCTCTGCGAAATGGTCGAATTTACCACCAATTTCTTGAGACAGGTACCTGTGGCAAGAAAGGCTACTCGTAAATAAATAGGAAATCGAAGCAATCAATAGATGGGAAGGGGGAATTGATTTACGCGACAGTTACAGATGCTTCTCGGACAACTTGGGATCGTAAATCCTGAAGACACCCAAGGACTGGAGATTCCACAGTTCTGAGGAGATTTGGAAAATCATCCATGTGATGACCACCACTGGCAACGACACTGCGCAGATCTTTAAGCTGCAGATTTTGCGAGAATTAGTCGTCAATTAAGACGTGAGAACAAGTGTTAGTATAGACATACCCCATTGACACGACGTTCCCAGTCTTCAGCATTGGCACAGAGGGAGTCCCTGATTTTGGTCATGAATTCTGAGAGATCGCGGGAGGAGTAGATCTACGTTGATTGAAATGTTAGCAAAAGGCAAAGGGATCAACATACGGGTAGGGATGAAACAGTCAAAAAAGCATGTTTAAATCCTTCTTCATCAATTGCACCGGTATCTAAAAATAGCTGGCATTAAGGGCGCAGTATATGTAAGCGAATAATGAAAACATCAATGAGACGCACTAGCAGATTTATTTCCCAGTCGGCGTAAAATATTTCCCCCGTTGACGCTCATTGTGGGAAATCGTCACGAGTCTTAAGAAGTGTCATAAACAAAAACATATAGGATAGGTTTTACATAAAGTGAGCCTGTTTTATTGAAAAATGCAAAAAGATTGACTGAAAATCTCTACTAAAGTATCCAATGAAAATTCCTATTAAAGAATAACTATTCGCAGTTATATAAAGCATGGGGAAACTCTACATAATAATGAACCTGCGTGCGCTATACCATCAGTACTGCAATTATTGAAAAATGAGAGAAAAAGAGATGAAGTATAAGGATAGAATAAAGTTTCAATACGAGATAAGTGAATCAAAAGCATTTTCAATTATAAACGACAAATTGCACGATAGCATAACGGAAGAGAGAATAAAGTACCTATCATTGATAATACACACAAAATGAGTGCTCGCACTCTTGCGTATAACTTTAGCTCAGCTTTTCAAACCAAATAACCTGAAGGAATGTAAGACAATCAAATGAAGAACCTGAGAATACACAAATGTACCTACTCTTTCGATAAGGGCGCCAGTATTAAGCACATTTGATACATTAACATTTGTCTGTAGAAATAAATTTTATATCTCTCTTAATCAAGGCAAAACATGTAAATTTAATATGTCCTAATATCAAACCATGTTCTACATCTATTATTATTCGCTTTAGTAGAGATCTGCTCATCATATTTGATATCAGTCCTCTACACTTTTTTTAGTGATAAAAGCGGAAAAAATTAATAAAGTTGGTAAATTCAAACGCCTAAACTTTGAAAATCAAATCAAGTCCCAAATGTTGTAGAAAGATTTCTTTTCGTAATTTAATTTTCATAAACTGTTTTTGTTTTAGCTTTTTTATATTGCATCACATTTCTTTTGCTCCTATTCCGAAAGAAGTTTTCTGTTTGCGCCTGTGTCTGTGTGATGCGTCTCGTTCGCTGTTGTCTGTTTCTTCCAAAATGTTATTTCGGTGCACGTCTAGCAGGTAAACAGGATTTGAACAGCATACTGTGTCGTCATATTCGTTCTGGTGGACCAATAACTATTGCCGAGTATATGAAACTTGCTCTTCATCATCCCATTCACGTTCGTTCTCTTCATCTCTTACATGCGTGCTCTTGCAGGGATACTACAAAAATTCATCAGTAGTGGGGCCTGATGGGGATTTCATCACCTCGCCCGAAATAAATCAAATTTTCGGAGAGGTAAGGTAGTTACTGTTAATTTAAATCTTATAGATTCTTGGCATTTGGGTTGTTAGCGAGTGGATGAAGTATAGCGAAAATACCCCATTCGATATTGTAGAATTCGGTCCAGGCAAAGGCTCTCTAATGGCCAATGCTCTCAAGGTACAGTATTATATTTAAAATGTCTTTTGTAACATAACCAAGGTTATCTGTAAGGCTCCTGCCGGGCGTTTGGTCCGCCATCTCCGATTCATCGAACGCAGTGAGCGGTTGCGAGAGCAACAGAAAACCGTTATATCGTCCATCTTACAAATCAATCGTCTCAATCCTGAAGTTACTTGGCACTCATCCCTCGATGAAATTCCCGGTGGCATCACTACATTCTTCCTTGCAAACGAGTTTTTTGACGCTCTACCGATTCACAGATTCCAAGTTTGCTTTCATATACATGAAATAACAATATTTTTTCAGAAAATCGATGATAATTGGCGAGAAGTTTTCGTGAACGTGATTAACCCCTCTACTCCAAGCGATCCTGGCGATCATCTAGCTTTTGTCATCGCACAGTCTAGCACGATGGCCGCTACAATATATCTTCCTGTAATCGTTCTGAGAAATTCACACTCTTTTCTTGACGGTTTTGATGGTTTTTTTCCGCACTTACAGCTTTTGGACGATCTGTCAGGAAAGACCTGTGTCGAGGTTTGTCCGGATGGTGGAGCAATAGTTCAAAAGATTTCTTCTCGGCTTGCTACTAGTGGAGGTTCGGCTTTGATTATCGACTACGGTCACTATGGTGAAGGCGGTAACACTCTTCGGGTAGGTTCATTTAGCTACTTATCTACATAATAATTTATTACTGACAGCTAGTTGCCTGTAGGCTTTCAAGAATCATCAGCTCCACGATCCGCTGAAGGATCCCGGATCGGCAGATATAACCGCGGATGTCGATTTCGCCTTTCTCAAGCGTTCTGTGGAGTTATCAAACGAATCTGGTAAATTGAAATCGGGTAAATTTTCTTTGAATTCCTTTCTTCTAAGCGATCTCTAAATTATCGGTGCTCTCTAGTTGTTGTCCATGGACCCGTGAGTCAAGCTTATTTCCTGGTGCACATGGGGATTCTCTTGCGACTAAAGGCAAGCTATCGATTCTCGATACTATGTTATCTTCATGTATATCATTCCAGGGTTCATTGTATTACGAAAATTCGCTTAATATCCACTTTAGTCACTGGAATGGCTCGTTTAAAGTTTCTCTGAGTTCAAAAAAAACCTTTCTCGATATAGTTCTACTTTCGATTCGCTCCTTTTGTAGTATATGGCCTGCCGACGTTTCATTTTAAAACTAACGTTTCGACCTCGTCCAGATTGCTTCCCAATTAAAGAACGATGAACCACGGGGATCAGTAGTTCAGCCTTTAATCCGGTCTATTGAACCGCCGGACATTGACTGAAGAGATTAACGTTGCCACAAACATGAGCTCGAATCTCCGAAGTTTGGGCCCTAGTTTTCTTTTTGATCCCCTCCCCCCCCCATTCCTGTCTTTTTTCATTATTTCATCTTCCTGTTTAGAGTATGCTAAAGGACATCTGAGTTTATATAATTTAAGCTTAGCTGTTCACCATATTGGAGCTAGCTCTCCAGGTCCAGGAAAAGTGTTTTGTGCGATATCATTCGCTACTTTCATCCTTATCTCTGGATTGATAACTGTTCTACTATTAGCTCTTGATCCTTTTGTGATTCCATCCATAGCGGTGCAAAATACCGTGTACGTAGTTGAATTATACAGTGGAGCATTTTTGAATCCATCGATCTTCATAGCCCAAACAGCTTGGTTCACCGTTTTTGAGGCATTTTGCTGGTATTGTCAGTAAACATTTGAGAATGCACGAATATTAATTTGCGAAAGCATCCTCATTCTGTTTAGACGAATATCGTCAAATCAGGCATTTCACTGGTCAAACAGCTTGTTCATTTTAGAATCTTGTGGCTAAAGCCAAGGATGAGGAAGAGAAGAGAAAGCTAATCGCCTCGACGGAGATGCTCATTGGCACAAATCAAATGGGCAAACGCTTCAAAGTCATGGCCATCACTGCTGGACGAACAGACAGTGAAAAGGAACACATTCCTAATGGATTTTATCCTACTTGGCTTAATAATCAAGCCTAACCTTTCTTCCAAATCGTCTGATTTGTAAATCGGCGACAACCGTATGTAGTTCACTCCGTGGTTTGATTATAGTTTTGTTCCCCGTTTGTTGGTAGTGAAACAGGAAAGAATATGCGGTTATCAAATTAAAACAAGCCCGTATAAGGTTTATCAGAATTTCGATTTCGTAGATTTCAGAGGAGGAACCGTTCTTCCTCGATTCGTTCCGGCCAACTCTTTGGTCTCGAGTTCGTCTACTCAACAACTGTCTAAAGCCTCCTCAAATGACCACCTCTTCGCCGCTCAGGTCTTCATCATTCTTAAGATGACTAAGCGATGTCAACACGGTTGGCAGCGTTGACCGATCAGATTGTCTCTTTTGTGGAATCCTTTTTTTACCTAGATGCTGACATCATTGTAGTGTTATTCCGAATTACCGGTTTGGTGCCTGTACAAAAGTGTGTAAAGCTATGGAAAACGGACTCTGTAACGTCTTATGGATCAGCCTGCAAATGATTTGTACCCTGGAAACTCATTGGCGGCATGTCATTCATGAGTTTTCAAATCGGAGCAATCAGAACCATGTCAACATAAATCGCAAACCTTGAAAGCATGATAACATCCCGCGTTGAAGATGCAGATGTGATGGTGTAAATGACAACACACAATCACGATGCTTATACCGCCGATTGCACGGCAGTTTTAATTTTTTATGAAATGCTTATATATGGTTACTTCGTCATTTTGGTAATAAAATTAGGATGGCCTTGGGGCAACTTTCAAGTATTCTCAACTTACGATTGACTTAACTTTTCAATCCTCGATCTGGGCTCCACCCTAACAATAGATGCCTGGCTTTGTATCAACCGGCGAAGGATACGAGACCATCCAATTCGCTTTACATTAGATTTCGTGAGCTGTTTACTCTAAATTAGTTATCTGGCATTTCAACATTCGCTGGTTTAAGGGTAAGAATTCACACAGCTTATGTGTATTCATTCAAGATGGGGAAATTTTAACTACAAATTCCACTTAGGCTTCAAATATAGATGTCTCAGGGCTACGTTTCTTGGATAAGTGTGATCGGTCATCTGGAGTGGTCGGGAGTTGGTGTCTGTTAAGCAAGTAAAACATCCCAGTCATTGGTTTCTCTGGCATTGAAACCCACTATCAGGCCTTGTGATGCCAGGCTCTGAACAATCAGTTTTCTTCGATAAGCGAAGTATCGATCGCTTAGGTAATAAAGTGGTGCTCATGTGGAGTTTTGCATGATATCCTTAGGTGTCTTAAGTAATCTTGGTGGTATTTTACAATTAGATTCATAATAAAGCGACCTAAAAAGGTAGTTTCAATGTACGACTGTCGTTTATAATGGTGATTGAATAGGATAGGAGTATTTTCAAAGAGGGAAGGCGACTTCGAAGGTGTGTACACCGTCTACTCGAATATTGAAAGCGGCTTCAAGCGCCGTAATACCACAAGTCATGTTCAAGGGATATCGCAATGCGAAGAGGGCGAATGTCATTAAACAGAAACCGACCACGAGAGATGCCAGGGCATGTCGCCATCGAGGCAAAAGACTTCGTAGTCTTAAATTGACAGGAGCCCTTCTTGCCGGCTGATGCGCTCTACTGAGGGGTGTAAATATGGCATTCTAATGGCAGATGTTCTAATGAGTCAAATATTGTAAGCAGTTTACTTACCAAGGGGCGGATGATTCGGCTTTTTTTCTGAGCTGTTATAAAATAATTGATTATTGTTAGAAAGGCAGCAAAAAAGGCTCAATCAAGTAAAGAAATGTTCTAAAAAGATTAACTTACTTGAGAACTTAACCAGACTATAAAAGCGTGGGGGGATTTTCGGGGTTTAGACACTGGGATCGCGGTGTGTCTACGCTTAGGTGTTTACTGTTTCCAGATCTGGCTAATTCTCGATCTTTTTCAACGAGTTTCCGAGTTTCCAAGTGAGGTTTTAAAGACAATTCAATGTAGTCAGTACCGTTCGTGACTGCAGACCGTCAAGCCGTAATTTGACATCAACTTAATTTATTAGTTCAATTACATATTTCTTCAACACACTAAAACCATAAAAATGAGGTAATGTTTGTGCTGTCGAGATTTCAGTAGTTCAAGACAGCCAGAAGATAATGACCGCATCACTCTACCATCGTTAGTTCCTAACAATTGAATTGACAGCTGGTCACTGAAAAAGAAAAACTGCCGATACCTGGGGACAGGGGCCGAAATTCACCTAGACTATCGACCGAAGCTGCACCAATAGTAATAGGTGTAACGTAAGCGCTAGATATTAGATGTTGAGATAGTTGTGCCTCTCTGTAGTACAAACCGCGCATATGGTACGATAGGGTAATGAGCCCAAATACACATGATGACGATTAAGCAAACAAGCTACAGATCCATTCGGGGTTCGTAGTCCAGAGGCAACGGAAAACTTGTGATCGACCACGAATATCAATGCAGAGGCCAACTGGAGACCAAGACAAAGAAAATGTTCATAAACACGATTTTTTAGGCTAAATAAGGTCCAGACCTTGAAAGGTGTCGTAACCAATAAGCCAAAGTTATAAATGACGTCAATGGTATTACACTCTGCTTGCAGTAAAAGAAATAATCGTCAACCGTTTTACAGGTGAATAGTAGAGTGCCCCAAAATATGCCCAATTCGAATACTCGAATGTGAAAAAAGTAGCAATCAAGAGATTGAGAACATGGGAACTAACTGCTTTAGTCGTCCACGCAAGAAAATAAATTAAAAGCTTGTCGAGGATCACTGATGGTAAAGTGCGATATCTAGGCCGAACTAAGTATCGAGCTGTCCGACCTGTTAGCATTTGAACTCATAGGTCAAATAAGGCAGTTCCCGAACAAAATATTTCTAATCTCCGCCTAGCTTTATGACGAACGAAATTCATAGACGAGCTGGTGAATTGATTATAAAATGAAACAAAAAAAATTATATTACAACAGAATCACCTTTTTATATTCAAAGAACAAGCTCTCCACTATCAATAAAGAAACTAAAGACATTGCTGCTACCTTCGTAAGGTCTAAAAAACGCTTCGATTTCATTATTTTTCAGTTCAAACAAACAGATAAAACAACCTCAGTTGCTTGTTTCTAAGTGCAAGACTAAAAAATTAAAAGACGACTAGAAATAAAGCATTCAGTGAACGCACAAACACCCAGAAGCGCTGAACGCACAAAGTTTATGCCAATTTGAGCTTAAGACCGAAAGCCCAATAGGCTAATTAACAATGTTACACCGATCAGTGTGAAAACACTAAATGGGATCATCGAACGCAAGACCCCAGCGTGTAGGCATGTGTGTGACCAAGGATCCAATCGCTCTGTACTTGCGCTGATGAATATCATAGGCTAGACTGCCTAAATCACAGAATGAAGTTAAAGCAAAGAGCTAATGAAGGGATTCGGGGATTTCATCCATGGGACTCGAACAAGGCTGGTTGAAAGATTAAAAGGATGCTATTCATGAGATCCGGCCTGTCAGGGTCAACACTAAAGCGAGACAGTTCACATATAGAGTGAAGCACCGTTGAATACCTTTATAACGATCAATGCACAAATATATTAAATACAACAGGTTAGTACTGCACAATTCACAGCCTGTTCATCAGTTACATCGGTTTTGTAATTCACATCTCTTACAAAGTTCTCTACACAACGAACTCTGGTTATCCTCAGAAGATAAATATCAGTCACACATTGGGTCGACCGTACAACCTCATGCATGCAATTCTGCTTTGAAAGACAGAGAAAATGAGAAAAAAGTGGGTCGAAGTATAACAAAAAGTGGATCAACCGCCTGCGCTTTCCTTTGGCATCTGCCCAGCCTGTTCCATTCGACGTCTATAGCGACGTCTGGCTATGTCACTTGCGGCAGGAAGGCCTCTAGCTCTAAATGATACGGGGAAAGTTGACATCAGGTCCACACAGGAAGTGTAATAATTCAGCTGCCTAACGCCTTGTATCATGAACCCTGAATCTGGGGCGTTGTGAGCCTGTAAACTCCAACGTCTGCGCCAGCCACGACCAGTACGTCGTCGAAATGGTGAAACTGACCGGGCGAGGAGAAGTGGAGGCGGTGAATGAGAGGAGACAATCGTATGAGAAGAGGGGGAATTATAATCAACAATATTTCCGCCCTCATCCTCCTCATCAAGTTTGATATCTGCAAAGTGGGTCATGGTGAAATTACGCAGTGACGGGGAAGGGGCTTGGGAAGACTCCTTAGCATGGACATTAATTAGGGGAGTAGATCGACCTAGATGCCGACTCATGCGACCTGCACAGTGAAATCGTGGTCTAAGGGAGAGGCGAGGAGGACTGGGAGAATTAGAGGGGGGGTGATCAATTACACTGGATGGCGAATACCACAGCCGTTCAAGGGAGCCAGCCACTGGAGATGGGGTGGTGGGGAGTTGCACGGAGAGAGGGGAGGGACTTCGGTGCTGGTATATCACGGAGGTACTTTGAGCGCTTCGGAGAGTTTTTTGAGCATGAGGGCTGGTGTGAAGGTGGAGCGTTGAATGACCCTATCGGAAAAGAATCGAAAGCCTTTGCAAACGTCAGTCATATTGATTAATCAGTACAACTCAGGGACAACGACTATCTGGAGCGATAGCATGTACAACATAAGATGCTTGAAGTGGAAGAACACGAAATCGATTTCGTTGATGAATTGAGTCGATTTTAGGAAAACATTTCCCGCAAATGCTCTCAGACTCAGAGTAAATGGATGAATAAATAGGTGCTCTCAAACAAAGCAACTCTCCGGCAATATGACTTCCGCTGCAATAAAGAATCAGCCTCAGGTACCAATTTATTGTGATGCTGGACTGAATGCTACTCTAACCATGCATGCAGTCGAGGAACAATTTAAATCATTCGTAATTTTAAAAAGCAATGTAGTATAACATCACAATAGAGCCATGGATTACATAAGGCACATTTGAGCGCGCCAATGCTCGTCACTGGATTAAGGCAGCCATGCAAAAGCCAAGAGTGCCAACCCTCTCACTCCACAGACCCAATTAGTACCTATGCTCTCTCAAGTAAACCTGCATATGACGAAAGAATACGGCTCTGAGTGGAAAAGCGTGGCTGAATTTCACTTCCTTCAGCTAAAACTAAAGTATCTCTAGTTTCCGTAGTGAGAAAATGACCGGATATGTGTAAAAGTGCCTATCGGAATGATTACTTTCAAGGAATGCACACTATTATGGCTTATTCAAAACCTACAAAAGCAGAGAATGGTTAAAAAGACATTTGGAAGAATGTCATCCACTTGGAACATGAGGAAACGGTCACCCTCAAGTACTTCTAAGATCTTTATGCAAGTCCTCAGAACCTGCTCTGCAATGAAATTATCTGGTTATCCTGTTATTATTAAAGGAAACGAATGAATTTCTTCTATCTGACTAGCCATTCTAGAGTGGAGCTGTTACATCCGACGGCGAAGAGTGAAATTCGAGGGCTAACAAACATAAAAGGGAGAAATGCTCACAATGACAACGACAGTCAACCGATAAATTTACAGAATAATAGACACAGGAGAAGGTACGTTACCCTAGACATTCGTTGAACCATTTTTTCTAAATCTCCCTGAATATCCGTTTTCTTTTGAGTAGCATCTTTAGCCTCGTGGAAGAAATGTTTATGAAGCTCCAATCTCTTTCCAATACGTCGAACTAGAGAGTCAAGTCTGTGTCTGAGTTCGCCAATAGGATCGCTTCCATCACCCTCGGAGTCTGGATGTGGCAAATCTAGCATATTCTGTCTCCACTTCGCTAATTCATCGATGACATCGAATTTGGCAAGCAGTTCAGCTCGGAGATGCTTCAATGAAGAAGTACCAAGATCAAGGACCTCAAGACCTCGACCCGCAAAGAGTTCACTGACCTCAGACTCCTTGGTTTGGAGCCATTCGGCCACCTCAGCCTCACAGAGCAGCTGTTGATCCCATCGAGATTTCCATTTACTCATTTGCTCACTAAGCGCTTTCATCTAGAAGGAGTTGGAAAAAGACTAACACAATCAGTGTTCAGCAACTTTTCCTTCTATTATTTTATTAAGAATTTATATAAAAGGAAATTATTTGACTATTGAAGGTCTGGATATGGTAGCGGGCCCTTGTTATTAAAAACTACTCCTAGTCATCAACCTGACAATTCGTATGTATGCGATCAGAAGCGTTATAAAATTCCACAATATTATATAATGATCTAACGGTTCGGTGCCAGATACCCATGTTACACAATTTACTTTGACACTCCTGTCGAGGGTAATTGGGAAAAGATAGTTTTTGTTCAGAAGCGGTCGCTCGAAGTTCGATACGAGGGCATGTTTAACAGCGTATAAAGCGATGGGTGAGAACTAAATATTCTGTTTTAACTGCAAATTACCCCTAAGTCTGCGGATAATGCTCACAAAGCTACGCCCCATTTTCAAAACTGTTGATATTGAATCAATAATACCTTTTGAGAATTTCGTCTGCTGCTCTCAATCTGCGGCAACTTCAACTAGAAGCTTTCAAAATCTCGCTGTTCCACTTGTAAATAATATTTTCAAATCAATAACTTCCTTGGCTGTAGGCAACTACCTGTGTATCTAATTGAGGGATCAAACTTATTAGAACCAGTTATCCGATGATCTTCTAGAAACTATCTGGCAAGCACTAGAAGTTCATTGTTTCAAGTTATCAAGTTCCATAGTAAATCCGAACCTGACTACGTAGAGGGATAATAGAAAGAAATCCACCTCTTCATAGGCGAGAAATTAGCTTGAATAGTCAGCTACTCAAAGATGAATTACAAAAAAGACAATGCCTACGACCGCTGAAGGAAAAACGATTGGCGAATCTCTTGTTAAAATTAGTGTACTGCGTTGGAAAATCTGACATGATCGTTCAAAGAAATGAGACCTCAATTCTTCTAAATACTAAATACTAGTTCCAAGTCTTTTCTTTTCCCCTCTGAGTCACTCTAATCTGCTTCTTCAAACTGTATTTTCAATAAAAAAATGGCGTTCAAATAAAATGTCAACAGACACTATAATTTGGAAGTGTAAAAATCGAATTTACCTTTTTCACTTGCTTCAAATAGCTCGTTTTAAGATTCTCAACGCGATTACGTAGTTGGCTACCACTAGTTTGAGGTGCATCTAGACCAAGCGAGTCGGAAGTGATATCACTCTCGTCCATTGCAGCCCTTTGCAGACGACGCTGAACCGTGGAAGGGGTTAGAACCGGTGTCCATATCGATGTCACCTTACTACTGGCACTTTCAAGATCAAACCTGCGTTTCTAGAAATGGCAAAATAAGAAGAGAGCTCATTCACTTGGACGCTAACGAGTGGCTGTATATCTGACTTGTAATTTGGCCACGAATAACCAGCTACTCGTTCAGACTTTAGTTCAAAGGCGAATAATTTCGTTCCTGGTAATAATTTCCTCCCATAGTAATTTGCATTTGCCCCAAGCGCATAGGTACAACGCAAATTCACAACTTTTGGCGATTTTTCTGTTTTTTTTTTCTTGTAAGACGAGGATAAGAAAAATCATTGATATTGCCATATGACTCAATGGACAGTTAAAATCGTTGACTGACTGGCGTTAAGAAAACTAAACTGTGTCGAATAAAAGGGCACCCACTCGCGACGGCAGTTGAATTTTAAAGGCTCGTGTTTCAGTGAGAGGAGGAGGTGAAGGCAGATACCACCAGGGTGTATGGATGACTAAGGGGAAACTTTAATAAATTCCGCAAAGACTACAAAGGGATAATTGATGGCAAAGATTAGCTAAGCTAAGCTGCAAAGAGCTGGCCCCGAATTCGAAAAAGCGGAAGAAAGCCTAAAAAGCAGTATTGGAACAGGAATACTTAGAGGAAACTCAACGGAGTACGCCACTTTTCACTTTGAACTTAAACACTAGCGAAATTTGGTGCTATGCGCTTTGGTATAAGACCCCAGAATAGTAGGATTCGCGCAGAGCTGGGTTTTTTTGGCATGCATGCCCCAATGAATTGATTACCATCAAAATAAGGTTTCTCAACAAGGAAACGTCTTTATATTCTAAATGCAAGGCTGTTTCAATACCAGGGGGTCCATAAAACGGCCGAATAATTGCTGCCCATTTGGCCGATTTGCGAAGATACCTCAAGACTGTAGGTAGAGGGGAACGCAAAGTACTACTAACTGAATCCAAAGGACTAGCTCCCAAGGAATCCGAACTATTTTCCTGGGAGATGTGTTAAGAAATTATTACTTACCTCAACTTCCCTGATCTGACTTAGAATTTCATCCAAAACAAACTCAGGCTGTTGAATCATCTTCAATCGTAGTGTTTTCGCAATAGTTTGCGAGCATTCTGCTGCCGCTGGCTGTGAACGATCCATCCATTCACTCCACCACCGTGTTAAATTAACTTCCAAGTAGGTCTCACCGCCTTGAAGTTGGGTAAGCAGTTCTACCCATTCCTCAACTTTGCTACAGAGATTTCTCTGAAATCATAAAAAAAATAGGAAATGCGGTTTAATTCTTCAAATGGATGCCTTTGAGTAGTTTCCAAATTTGGCTTGCAAACCTCGATTTCTTTTATGACTCTTATAAGCCCATCGGCCTCATTCCTCATTGCCTCTAGTTGTTCTAGCAGCTGCTTAAATGTGTTCATTCCCCCAATACGTTCACACTTTTCTCGCCTTTTCTTCTTCTTCAAATCCTCCTTATTCTCAAGTTTTCGACCTTCGGAAATCAGAGACTGTAGATCATTCTCAATGAACTTTGTCAGCTCAGCTGTAAAGGTCTCGCACTTTTTGATGAGGAATTCAGTCGATTTGGGACCATCGGGATTAGCGTTATTTAGGGCAGTAAGTTTCACCGAAGCTGAAAGCAGCCACTGATCTGCTGTATTCACCTTGTTTGAGAAAGTGCAGAGATGCTCCCAGGATCGCTGTAGACGGTCTCGGTACATCTGAAAGTTGGTAACAAACATGAGTCCTTTTGACTCAAACCAGCTTATAGGAAGTTTCTGAAACTACTTTTACCTGAATTTCAGTTTTTAGAGTATTCATTCGTGCCGATATTTCTTTCGACTGGCGATAGAGTATCCGATCCAATGTCTCTGATTCAGGACTATCCATAAACCGTTTGAGCTCGTTATAGTCCGGTTTAAGCGAAGTCAACGAAGAATGTATCTCCTATAAAGTCGATCATATTTTTAAATCAAATCCCTACCTGCAGTTTGCCTAGAGCCTCTTGTCTCTTCTTCAATACATCCGTAGGATTACAAGAGCTGTCATCCTTTACATCCTTCAAGACACTTTTGAAGGATGCGTTTTTTGTGTCCAAATCTTCTCCGAGCTTATTCACTAACGAGGACCAACTTCTCCAGGCAACTAAGCGTGAAGAAACAAAGGCCAGGGATGCATCTAGCTTGCGAATCGAATCCTCCAAGAATACCGAAATTTCAGCAACCCGTTGAGAGAACTCTTCTCTATCCAGGGGGTTCATGAATGCCTTGACACGATCTAAGAGGTCTTTCAAATTTGCCAAATCTTCAGAATTCTTGAAGCTGTTCAACTCTTTCACCATTTTCTAGAGGAATGTGGGGGTAAATTAAGGAGAACAAGTTCATACCTTGATGGAAATCTGCTTTGATGCCAGGTCCGCGTGGTTAAGTAATCGATTCTCCATCCAGCTTTCCTCCAAAAGGGATTTGAGGTCCTCCATCTTGGCCAGCATTTGAGCCATCAAGCCTTCAAAGTATGAAAGCTCAGTTGCTTCACTAGAGTGCAATTCAATTTGTGCTCGCACGGAGTGGATGAGGGAGTTATAGCGAGCAAAAAGTTTTTTAGCCTTCTCAGTGGCCTTAAATTGGGGAATTCGATGATTTAGTTGGTCTGCATCATTTAAATGACGATCGAAATCCGGGGCTTTTTTGTTTATTTGAGCTAGATAAGTCTAAAACAAGAGAGTAGAGCATAAAATAGTCTACTATCTCAGGGTGTTAAAGGATATAAATGCAGTACAAACATGCATCTCCGAGAGAACTCGTTTCCTCTCGTCAATCGGCATGTTTGCATTGATGGTTGGACGAACAGAAGTTTGCTCCATCTCCATTAGCCAGTTGCTGAGGTCTTCTTCAGTTCTCATGAACACAGTCCAGGCCTCAGTAACACCTTCCAACAGTTCGATCGACCTCTTGGAAACCCGCTCCAGGTTCGTTTGTTCATTCCTTAGCTCCTTGTTCCGATTGGAAATCATATCGGTCAGAAAAGCGTCCTGCTGCACCATGTTGTTAGAAATGAGCCTATCAGCAGATTCAACCATTGTCTCAAGTAGCTGACGGCCGTCAATAACCAGTTCATCATTGATATCGCGCAGAACAGTTAAACGACGCTCCGCATCATAGGTTGAGATAAGAGCTTTAAGGATGGTTGTGGGGGAGTCTGTCAGCTGAGACGCAGTCTCCGTAATATTTTGGTTTTTTCCAGAGATTTGAACGTATCTCTCAAGCGTCATTTTCTGCCGTATGGAGACTAATTCGCTAGCTTCTCTGTATGCATTCAGGTTTTTGGCTCTCTCCTCTAACTCACCTAAGCACTGTGCGATGTGTAATTTAAAAGAGTATAAGTGAGAAGAAAGCTGGGCATCATCCTCAATAGCAGCTTCCTTATTCGTGCATTCGGTTAGTAGAGTGGACAGTTCAGAAATGCCATTATCGATAGCCAGTACATAAAAAGCTATAATAGATATAAAGGAAGCGCTTTTCAAGTCTACTTGAGGTGGTGAGTAGACGGAAGATATGACTGCTTGAAACCTCTGTTCTGCGGTTTCAAGCCAGGAAGACACTGAAATAATGTTCAACTGTTTGGCTCGTTGTTGAGCTACCTGTTTCTCGCAACCGTCTAGCTTTTGGGATACTGTACTCTTGAGACTCTCGTAGCTAACCATCAGATCGTGCGCTAAAGCTGGATCGACAGTTTTAGAACCTAACGCATCTGATTGAACAGTGAGAGCCCATTGACGACAAGACTCCAGTAGTACATCGCCCATTTCCAATGACTTAAAAATTCGTTTCATACAAGCAAGTACCTCATTGGATTTGTCTTCACTACACACAATTCCGAGTTTGCTTCGAATATCTTTCTCCCAAACTGCGTAAGCATTGCGTGCTTCCTGAAGCCGTTCAATATTTTTTAAGTTCATCGTTTTTTCTTCGATCTGCCTCTTCACTTGTATGGTGAGCTCAACAAACTGACGTGAGAGAGTGCCGACCTTTTGTACTGCGAAGCGAGTCACTTCAGAAGAACCCCAATCCTCCAATAAACGGTTCGAGCGTGAGAGAAGAACATCCAAATGAGCCTGTTTTTCTCCAATTTGGCCGGCTCTCTCATGGCCTTGAGCCAATTGGAAAAAAACATGAGCCGATCTTATGGTCAGATAGCTTGAAGGAGTTGACCAAAGTTGCATTTCCTTTGTGGACTCATCGACACTTGTTTCTTTGACTACTCCCTTCTCAACAGAAGACATCCAAGTTTGAAGATTTACGAATAACTCGGCATAAGTGCTGAGAGAAAGCAGCATGGCCGAAAGTTCATCTTTCCGTTTGGCCGATAGGGAAGAAAGCGTTTGGAAGCACTTGTAAAGATTTTCAACGAGACTCTCCTGGGTGTGGACCTTCGAGGTGGAACCATCTCGTACGAGTTGCGTATTTAGAGATTTGGCAACGCTTATAATGTAGGCAGCACTTGACGAGCACTCGGAAAGATGATATTCGCCGTTGGACATAAGATCCATACAGAATCGATGGATAGCATTAGAACGTTTGGATAGACGATCAGTCAACTCGTGAATATCAGCGCAATCGATGATGGATACATCCACACTTAGAGCCGAGAAGGCCTCGTTTTGCGCCTTCAACCAGGAGCTCATTTCCATTGTTTTTTTATGAAATTCTTTGCTACCCTTTTCAAGCTTTTCTAACTCCGCTAAAATTTTAGTAGACTCTTCTCTAAGGGCATTATAACTTTTCCAGAGATCAGCGATCCTGATGATGGTACCATTCACTTCAGTTTGATCAAAGCCACACGCTCTTAGTTGGTTTTTCATCAACTGAATTCGCTCATCCAGTGGACTTAAATGGACAGACTTCAAATCGTCTAAACACTGCATAAACTCTTTCAATTTTCGCACTCTCTCCTCAATCCCTTCTATCGATGAGGGAGCAGAAGGTACAAAAAATGACTGTACACAGAGTTCAGTGAGCTGGTTTTCATAACTCTCAAGAATAGTGGAACAACAATCGGCTGATTTACGCAACTCCTCCTTAGCCAGGACGGAATTTTTAAGCTCATTCTGTTGCTCAGAAACAGATTTAATTAGTGCATTATGGTGATCACTTACCCAGGTTACGGCTAAATTAACCACCCTTAGATTAGGGCGCAGGGATTGAAGAGAGCAGCCACATGAGTGGAATCGGTCGATCATAGGACCACCGAATTTTTTGACAGTCTCCTCAAGATTACGCAGGCCGTTATTGCGTGTCTCTAAAGTTTCAGCTGTAGATATAGTTTTGAAGTCGTCCTCACAAGTTTTCATCCACTGTTGGAGTCCTTTCAATTGTGTGATAAATTCATCCAACTTGGCGACTTCTTCCGAGAGTTCTCTATCCAACCTTTCAGCTTCCCTTTCAGAGTCCTCAAAAAGGACCTTCTGACCTTCCATGCGGGTAACTAGCATTCCAACCGGTTGTTTCCGATGTGAAGAGTATGCCTTCACTGAATCGGCGAGACTAGATAGTAGAATGTTGGCTTTATGTGTGTACTCAGTCATGGAAGACTTAAGATCGCTCTGCAATGTTTTGATAAAAGTTAGGTAAGCATTGAGACGAGAAAGAATTCCCTCAGAGGCAGCATCGAAGGAAGTTTGAGTCTGATTAACACATAAAGATAATTGTAACAGCCTTGATTTTTGAGCTGAATGGAGATCTGACAACTCCCTCTGTAAGCCGTCTATTTGCATTAAATCCTGAGCCTCACTACATACTGTAGCCTTGAGTCTCTCCACACGCTGCTTCAGGGTGCTGAATTCACTCAGTAATACGTCACATACACCAACATAATCCTTCCACTCAGTATCGTTCGTTGGGAGTTTTAGGTTGAGCTTCTTTAAAGGTGCAAGGAGTGGGGCCTCTTCATTCATTCGAGCCAACAATGTGCCCAATTTGGCTATTAAGGACTCTGAGTTGGCCAAAAAATCATCGGAAACACGCCGGGACTCGGTTTCTAATTGGACAAAGGAATCGACGCAAAGTCCGAACTCTTCTATCGCTTTCATCATTTGTGAATCTAGCTCGATAACGAAAGTTTCGCAGACGTCATTTTTCTTTTTCACCTCTTCAATTTTTTCAAATAAGACACCGATGCGTTGCCTGAGACCGCTACGACCTTGATTCAAGGTCTCATCATCGAGCATATCTTGAAAGTTGATATCTTGGACATTATTTTCTCTTTCAGATAATTCCAGTTGAAAATTCAACAGTTTTTCACTATGCGTCAAAATGGACTGCTTTTGCTGGTTCAAATACTCATGCAGAGCGTTGGATAGCTTGGCAAAAGCAAAATTCAGCTCAGAATACGGGATTTCTGCTAGAGATAGAGATTTGGGAGTCGAAATGTTAGGTATAAGACGCCCAGATATGGCAATTTTCAAGAGTTTCTCCTCGGCGTTCGAAAGAGCAGCAAAATGATTGGCCAACTCCGCTTTCAGCTTGGAATCAGTCTCGAGACGCTCTTTCAATTGTTTTATCTTAGACCTCCCTATCTGTTGCACAGCGATGTATTGCTTTTGATGACTTGAAAGACTACTTTGTAGTTCGAGGATTGCGAAGTTGCTCATGTGAGCTGTCAATGTTGAAGACCTTTCTTTTATCACCTTCATAGTGTTTGGGAAATTTATGTGCTTCTCTAGATGCAGCTCAAACCTTCTGATAAGGTCATTCATGGCAATAACAGAAGAACAGGTTTCACTCTCTTTGACAAGGGATTCCATCCGTATTCCAAATTCATCAACCTCCTTTCCGAGGGCTTCACAACCCGCGGAGAATTCTTCAAACTGTTCCATAGTTCCCTTCCATGTAGCAATAATATTTTGCAATTTTTTATTAAACGATTTCATGCTGTTTGATAGGCATCCAACTGCAGAGGTTACACTACAGTCCTCTTTCGTGTGCACTTCTACTAGTAATGATTTTAGCTGAGAATGACACTTAAATATATGTGAGAACTTAATTCTGAGTGTTTGTACCTCAACGCAAAAACTAGGTAAGATTAAGTTTTCATCTTCGAAGCCATTCAGGATATTGAGAGCGAGAGAGAACAGATCGATCTTGGATTGGAAGCCTGATGGATCTTCAGAGTAAGGCACTTCGTATTTAACAAGTGATTCCTGAGTTCGCTGAAGGCAGGAATCGAACTCAACTATTGATGCATCAAGCTTATCCCAAGATGCAAGAATATTGGTACGTTGAGAAAGAATATTAACTATTTTTGAGTACAGGGTAGTGAAATCTGTGATATGCCTATTAGTCGCCGAAAGAAGCGCTGGTACTAGGTCAGGCGGTGATGTGGCCATGCAATTAAAGCAGGCTTCCTTAAGATCTGAGCATCGTTTTTCTCCCTTTTGACGAATCGTTTCTGTGTTCTAAAAAAAGAAAACTAAAGTGTATAAGTAAGAGATTCAGATCACGTATGAAATGTAGTGCGTAAAGCTGAACAAACACTTTAAACTTGAATTTTCCCTATGACAACAGAGTTCACGCTTGACAAAACGCAAACTTACCAAAATTTTCTATCATCAAAAGAGACAAAATTCCCATTATTTAAGGCTGAAATCGAAAGTCAGAAAGAGAATACTTACAGGAGAGTTCCAAAAACTTACGTTTAGGTTCGCCAACCTTGACAAAAAGGTACATCTATCGCCTGAAAAGTCCGAGGCAATGAATAAAGTTTGTTTGAGTTCGTTTTGCCACGACTGGAGAGTGCTGAACATTGACTGAAGGTTCTGTTGCGAAGACAGCATCTCTTTCGACTTCTCAAATATCTTTATTGCTGCAGATTGAATTTCAGAGTATTTTTCTATCAGCTCGTCAGTATCAGTAGTTAATTGGGAAACTCTGTCCATCCTGAGTGCCCTGAAGCCTTGCATTCGTTCCCGAAGGGCTTCGAAATCGCGACTTTTCATCTGAAAAAAAAATCAGAGGATCGCATTCATCATAAGAAGAACTTTATGAGGAGCTTGTGCAGAGAATTTCCCTGGAACACCTTCAACAAAGAAGGCTTCACCCTAGGCGGCTCTGGGAGGTTCTTTCTAGACGCCGAATTCCAAGAATTAATAGGATGTACAAAATCACGGCTTACAACAAGCAGGACTAGAAAGAAATTTTTGGTTTGATAAGCCAATTTCGATCAGAACAACCAACCAAGACCATCTCAGTCACACCAGTCATAACACCGAAGCTTAATGGAAGACGTGCAGACGTTGAAATACAGCAATTTTGACTGTTCTAGTATTTTATGCCAAATCACAATTATAGTGGAAAATAATTAGCCAATAAGAAGACAGATCAGATACGGCGGATCTCAGTGGGGTGTAAGAGCGAACTAAAAAGGAGGATAGGTATAGTCAACGCCTCCAAAGTAGTAAGAGAACGTAAGTATATATTCCGAACCTCGAGCCAAAAAGAACAAGGTGGTAAATTAATGTCAGAAGCTTAACTTCCTATATCCTCAAAATCCCAAAACATGGTAGGCTCAACACTCCCACTCAATTAGCCGGTAAGTATACCAACTTTAATGATCCCAAAGAATAGATCACTAAATTGATTGGCTAGGCTAACTAAAGAATGTTCGCTGGAAAGGAAATCCCGGATTCGACTTCAAAACAATATTATTAAGGGCTACCACCAAAACAAGTTTCCATTGGCTCTTCTAAATCAGTAAAAATAGTTGTAATGGATTTCATATAGTATGCATAACATACGTTCAGCTGATTAAGGAGCCCAGATATATTTGACATTATTTTCTCCTTCCTCTGGAGACATTCAGCCAATTTTTCAAGAGCAAATTCTACTGAAGGGAGAGAGGACTCTTGCTTCTTCAACTCGTCTGCATAAGAATCGACTGAACGATTTTGAAGACTGTCATGCTCAGTTTTAATAACCTCAAAAGCGTCTTCTTTCCCCTTCAGCCACGAAGTCAGAGTTATCAGACGAGTTGAGAACTCATCTAACGCCACGGAATCACTCTGAAATTTCTGGCGAATAGTCTGAATCTCGGATCGGTTAGATCGCCAAACCACATTGAGGTGAGAAAGGAGGTCTGTAGCAAGCAGACAGGCGGCCGACAAGGGGCAAATTTTCTCCCTCGCCCAAGCACATTCTTCCAGGAGGCGATCAATAACTCCGCTAACAGAAGAAACATGCTCCTCACCCCGCTCTACTGTAGTCTCCAATTCCTGGCTAAGAAACTTTTCAACTGAAAGATTTATGCTGGTAGCCTGCTGCTGGATTGTGAGAACCCAGGAATTGAAAGCAACGAGCTGTTGGCAGGCCTGGTCGAGAAAATTTGCGCCTTCAGTGTTTTGTCGAAGGGATTTCTAGTTACCCAGGGATAAATGAATCCATTATATTTGTGACAGTTAAAACTGTTCAAGCATTTGTAAGCCTTACCTTAGTAGTTTCGGCGGCATTGTCAAGACGTTGACGGAGTGTTTGTGTAGTTATGCATGAGTCAACTTGAATTTTAAATATTTTCAACTCATAGTCATCGAATTCTGTTTTCTTGCTGTCTATTTCCTCCTGTATTTTCTAAATAAGGTAGCACGAATTAGGTACATTTGAAATCAACAAATTCCATGGTTGCGCAACCAACGTGCACGTGCAGTTGAAATGGACCAATCCATTCCCACCCCTACTGTTATTTAATTGCAGATTGGTAATTTTTCAACCAATCAACTTCCGGAACATTTAATGATCGAATAAAACGCATCCATAGTAACAAGTTGTACGTAATAAAACTAAAGTTGAATAAAGTCGGGAGCAAAAGCATGGAAATAAATTAGCCAATTACCTTCCAAAACCCCACAACTTCCTGTTGTTTATCCGCAATTCTTTCAAGCATTTCAGCCTCTTTAGTATACGCTCGCAGACTATGTTCACGACGCGACAACGTCGGTCTGAAATTCTCAAAGGAGGGCGTATCTTCAACGAGGATCTTCTTCTCTACTTCCCTCACCCATTCAGTCATCCACTTCAGAGCATTAGAAGCTTCTTCACACTTCGATAGATGTTCCTGAGTTAAGTTTTGAAGAGCCTCCATTTCAAACAGCAGGTTCTTCCACTCGGAATCAAGTGCTGCTGCATCTAGACCGTCATTGCAAGCGACGAAATTCGGAGTTATTTTTCGCCGACTGCACTCCCATATAAGGCCTTTTAAAAAATTCTCTTGACAAGCAGTCACCTCTTTTTCAGCGTCAGAGTTTGTCGTGAATCTGCATTTATTTGCCATGTGTGCCTCAGTAAGTACCTAAAGTATGACAAAAGGTCAGTGGACATCATCGTTCAACATTATTATTTTCAAATCAGACTTTGCAGAACCCACATTCACATTTCTCTGTCGCATTAGAAGATTATTAACTTTCTGATCGATCGAAACAACATGGGAAGAAGAGTGCTCAACAATCAAAGTCCGGTAGACTCCCACTTGCTTTGATACCTCAGAAAGCCAGTCCTTACAGGACTTACGAGTCTGGCTTTGATGTTTCGTGACCACTGCAACTTTATCCGCCGCGTCACAGAGACTCTATAATCATGAAATGAGTCGGTTCAAACGGAGAGAAGAAGGACAGAAAACACCCAGGCAATTCATTAGTGGCTAGTTGTCTGGGCTAAAATATAAATAGAGCATGGAAAATATAATCAACTCACATTGATGGTAGTAAGCAACGCAGCTTTCTTTTCTATCAAATCGCTGAAAATTCGCACCACATCAAGTGAACGGACTTCAGGAGGGCTAGCCGTATTTTCAATCACTTTCTTCTCCCACTCCACCCCCTCGGCTACGCTTTCGTCTAGCTCTTTGAGATCAGGTGTTCGTATTTCATCAGAACAAAATTCTGTCATGAGAGATTGAATTGAATTCTTCTCTTTCTTCAGCTTATTTTCTTCTTGAGAGAGGCTATTCTTCATATCTTCCAATAACGTTTGAAGAATATGGCTTGTAGGTACAGTAGAAGAACTTAGTATCTGTTGAAAGCTGGAATCGAACGCGTCGAGGGTCTGCGTAAACCACTGTACACATCGGTTGAATTCATTCACGCGAAGATCAAATCGGTCTAGGAGAATCTGCCTTCTCTTTGTCATATGTTCAAAGGATTTTACGAAATCGTTCAGGTCCTTCAAACATGAACTAATTCGTGACTGGTCATCACTAACCTCTATTGAACGAACGAAGGCGAATTTGTCATTTAGGCGATTAATTGCAACAAGAATATCATGAAACCTATTTGAGAGAGGACAAGTTTCTCTGATCCACGCAATCATTTCAACACTTGGGATGGACGTCTTGCAGACTTCCCGGAATACAATGAAGCAAGTCGCTGATCCAGCAGCAAGACAGGATGTCAAATAGTAAGTTTCCAAAAGATCGCGCACGAAGCATACGTGAAACTCAACAATCTTGATCCAGTGAACTCTGTGGTTATCTGCAGTCTGCCGTTGGAGAGCCAAACTTTGGTGCAGAGCCTGGATTTGGGATACGATTTCTTGAGCGGTGGCGAAAACCTTGCCTTCACCTGATGTCAACATATCAAAATCGTCGGAGAGGTGCTTAACAGACTCAATACGCTCCTCTACATCATTCAATTTATTCTAAAAGTTAGATGAAATTGCTTATAGTACTTCCAGATTAGGTTAAATTCTACATTAAATAAAAGATTACCTCAAAGTAGGCTATCATTTCCCTCCTCTTTGCCAAGTCATTTGGAGCATCTCTGAAAGCCGGATTCATATCGGCATTAAAAGCACACTGCCAAGCCTCCACTGCAGCGATTCTTCGCGAAATGTCATCCAGACTAGTAAGAAACTTCTTCATGGCTTGAAGTCTTTCGTTAACTTTCCCTTCAATTTTTGAGAGCTCGTCCAATAGTTTTGAAGCGATAGCCTCAGCGAACTTAGAATCTGGTGGGGGTAGAAGTTTCGTCCACTTCCGACATCTCCCAATTAACTCACGCACAGTTGCGAGTTCAATGCTCAAAAAGTCAGTTAAACAGGTCTGCTGCCAGTCCAGGGAAGCCTCAAATTCCTCGCGAAAGAGGAGATTATTAGCGCGATCGGAGAGCTTCTCCGTAGCGTTCAAAGCTGCATTGGCGTCTTCAAGAGCAGCTTGTATAGTTTTTAACACTTCTTCCCCACTACTTACTGCCGCTTGACTATGCTCAATTAAGTCTGCGTAATTTTCGGCTAGCTTCTGTTCCAGAGCTCGAATTACTGATGATTCAGCCTTGGATGGCGGTAGACCTTTGAGCTTTCCTAGTTCTTCGGTAGCTGACAAGACCATTTTACGCTTGACAACCGACTCCGTGTGCAGTTTCTAAAAGTACGTAAACATGTTGACGTATTGGCTTAATACTAAATAAAGAGAGAATTTCGCTCACTGTCAGTTTTAAGAGACGTAAGGATTGCGCCTCAGCAAGACCGCTCCATCTATCAGCAACAAAGCGGGCTTCTTCTGCATCCACCAGTGACTTTGACGACTCTTCAATAGGTTTATTTAAGATCGTCACTAGACAGTCTTCTGTCTCGCGAATCCAAGCCAACATGTTCAAAAACGCATCGACAGCGTCCTGAATGGACGTGAGAGCAACTTCGGCGGCACCACGTGCATTCATTGCTCGATTGACGAGGTCGCTCCAACGATCTTGAATAGCCTGAGTAGCCAGCGGCAGGAATTCTTCATCTGACTGTGCAACCAACATCAAATTTTCCAACTCTTTAGTTTGGAAGTCACACAGACGTCGTTCTATAGCTGTCACCTTGCAAACAAGGTCCTGTGTGTCTGGAGTCCAAGTGTTGATATCACCACGAAGAACTGCTGAGTTCAAGATATCCCCCAGGTCAGCGTCGATTTCGCTTAGGAGATCGTGACACATTTTCAACTCGTCATGGTAGAGATCTCCCTTACTCAACTGTGTCTCCAATCCTTTTTGATAGTCTGATGTGCGCCTATTAAAATTGTTATAAACGTCTCGTAGATGCAGAAAGTCCGACCTAAGTTGATGTGCTGCTGAACACTGGGAAGCCGAGGTTTGAGCAACTTCACTTATCGCACTCAAAAATTCTTCCAGTGCAACTTCAGTGGTTTTGAACTTCTCCTCGAAATTTTCCTTTCCCATCTCTTCTTCAATTTGCCAGAGCATTGATTGTTCAACGAGGATATCATTTCGAAGTGAGTACCACACTTCATTATTCAACCTACAGACATCAGGGGAAGTGAGTTCTGAAATATATGCTTTCTCAGCAATCCGAGTTTCGAATTTATCGAGATCATTTTTCAACGACCTATAATTATTCGAGAGAGTCAGACATACTTTAATATACTTCTCCGTATTCAACCTAAGATTCCGCAGTTTCGCCAGCATTTCCTTGGTTTCATCAGCAAGTCTGGGGAAGCTAGAGGAATCACCAACGGTCTCTAAGGCCGCTTCTAACTCTCTTGAAAGTTCAGTAACTGATTGCAAACGATTGGAAAGCTGTAGAACCACTTCCTCTAGCATTTCTATAATCGGTTCAGAGGTTATTGGTCTAAGTTTCTCCCATGTTGACAGTTCGACAATCTCCCATTCTAATGCTGTGAAACGTCTGTGAACACTCTCAACAGATCGATGAAAAGCGCGTTGAAGCGTCTCCTTCTCTTCAGCTTTCTTTACCTGATCTTCAATTAAAGTGAGTCGAGCCGTAGCACAATGCTGAAGCCATTGGAAGCGTTTCCTGGCATCAATTAAACAAACTTTCATAAAGGGTATATTTCCACTCGCCTCGCTTTCATAATCAAGCCCAGCTGACTTAAAAAGCTCCTTTAGAAGGACTTCATGCACTTGAATGTCTGCCAGTATTTGCTAAAAAGAAATTATGGAATTTAAGGATATTCACCTTGTACGTGGAAACAACAGCCTGCTTCTCCCATAGGAGGGATTCTTCTCTAGCAACGACAAGGGTGTCCATCGAGCCCATTTTCGGAATGTTCCGTTTGGTTTCACAGTCACTGAGCCAGTCAAGGAATCGAGAACAATTATCACAGAAAGTGGAACATGTATTTAACCAAATTTCTATTCGGTTCTTCTCAGCATTAAGCTGCGCAAGATATGTGGCCAGATCGTTCTTGACTTTATCACTGGTTTCTTTAAGACCCTCCCGAAAGGATGGAAGGGCAGTAGAGGCGTGTGTGGAAGAGGAATGGAAATGAGGTGTCTGTCGAATATTTCTCATCCATCGGTTCACTTCCAACGCCTCGGTCTGAAGATCCGCAGCTGAGCCCACCATAGCGTCAACAAGTCTCTTACCATCATTGAAGCCCGCGATAAAATCCTGAAAAAATGGGAAGAGTAAGAGGTCTCAAATAGTTATTTCACAGTTGCCATGGTGATTAACACCCACCTGAATCACCGCCAAATATGTTTCGGCTTCTTCAGTATCCAGAGAATGGGAGACATTAGCACCCTCCAACTTAGACTTAAAAGAGACCTCGGATTGATGAAGCCAAGCCTTCGCTTCTGTAACACGCTTATCGTAATGTTTGAAACTGTTGATGAAGAGCGAAAGCCGATCATCAGCTTCATCGAGAACACTTGTTACCCAGAGAAATTGTTTCTCGAGAACGACAAAGTCGGCGTTAAAGTGGGAAGCAGTATCCTGTGAAGGCAAGCTGATAGCCTGTTGGCTACCTGCCGATCTGACGGCTGCTATCAGAGAGGTTGCGGTTGAGATCGCGGCTTGCATTGCGGAGCTTGATTTATTAGCCAGAGTTTGGAGAGTCCGCAGCTCCAATTTTATCGATTCCAAATTGTGCCTAGTGGACTGCAACATCAGAAATTGAATATATTGAAACATCAATAATGTAGAGATAGTTAAAACCCACAAAACTTACGGAGAACTGAGCCAATGCGATTTCACATGACGACAAATCCAGGGAGTTTTCAAGATTAGCTAGAGCCGTCTCAAAACTTTTCCCAAACTCAGTCAGCGCAGCTGCTACTCGAGAAACGGTTGTGAACATCTCCTTCAATGTCGAATGTAGCTCCCCAACATGGATCGCGTATTCAACGAGGCTTTTTCTCAACGCTGCAATCATTGTTCGATTCTTTGAATTGAATACCTCGTCACCCAAATTTAAGTTCGCAGTGCTATTTTCACAATACTGGAAGCGCTGATACATCCTGTACTGGTCCACAATGCAGGCTAATTCAGTTTCCAAATTATCGATACGGTTTTGAGATTCCTGAAAGTAGGATCATTCAACCGGTTAACGTCGTAAAGTTTAAACCATAAATCAGACCTGCTGTTATGATAAAGAACACACTTGGATCTCCTTTATCCGTTCGGAGAAGTAGTTCGAGATGGATTCATGACACTCTGCTTTTAGAAGAAGGGAGAGTTCCGCAAAGCTTCCAAGCTTTTCCAACCCCTCTATTAGTGCATTAACCTTAGCCGACCAACCATTGCTGGTGTCATTTTGTACCTTGGATATGCGTTTACATACGCCCTCCATGCAACGCTTTATCTGAGTGTCCGCAGACGCTAATCGAAAGCTTAAATTGGCACAATGTTTTGAGAGACTGTCCAAATGATTCTTCGGTTGTGCTTCTGATTTAATTTCTTCCTTATCCCCTCCTAACTGGTCCCGTAGTAACTTCCTTCGCTTCAGATGCATTCTAAACTTGTCTCGATTGAAGCAGCGGTTCGAGAGGACCTCTACTCGTGAGATCATATCCATATACTCACTTCGAATTTGTTGGATTCCCTCAAGCATCTGAGTTAGCACAACCATAGTTTCAGTACGTTCTTTTGATGAGACTACTAAATGTAGAGTAGGTAAACTTTGGAGGTTTATCCTTTCTAATCGCTCAATAAGAACCTTGAGTTCATCAGATTCATGGGAAAGTTCTTTGTTAAGAGCGTCATCTTGAGCAAGGTAGGCCTTCCAGAGATCTTCCATTCCACTTACAGCATTAATCAATCCACTAAGCCGGGTTGATATTTTCATAGCTTGAGATTCGTAAACTCTAAGTAGGATCTCACTATCAGAGTCGATTTCTAATTTCGTTAGTTCGGATAGCTTAGAATAGTGTTCTCTCTCCGCACTAAAAATATCTAGGAGATCTGCCGGGTCTTCAACCGCCTCGGTTAACTGTATGGCTTCAGGAATCACGGATTCATTTGCAGAAATGGAGAGTAAATGTGTAGTGGACTGAATTCTTGGGAGTAAATCATCGATCCAGGAGTCGATATTCTCAATGTTAGTTTCAATTAATGTCATCGTCTGGTGTTTATCTTCAAAATTCTTTATTGCTTCGTTCAGAATGTCCTCAAGATGCTGAGACCGTGAAACTAATCTGTTTCGTACGGTATCTTCTTCTAATCGATCCATACTAGGCTTCGCCTTCTCTTCATTCATAATCACCTCAAAGGCGCAAATGGCTGCAGAACTTGACTGTTGTAAGTGCATCAATTTGGGAGGTAAGTGAGCTCGCAGATAGGCTCGAGCTTTTGAAAGTCTACTGAGCAATTTGGCAAGATCTAAAGAAGACTGGACCATTCTCAAAAGACCTTCCAAATCCGACTTGTACGACATCTCCATCTTTAGACTACTAACACCGATTAATTCGTCTGCGGCGAGTAATTCAGGGGAGACTCCCATGCCAAGTAGAGTCGCGGTTAGATTACCGACTGATCGAAAGCCGGCCTGTTGCTCCACCTCTTTTACTATATCGTTCGCTTCCCTGATTGCTATCTCTCGACTTTCGTAAGCTTTGGTAAGTCTCTCTATTTTGTACCCAATCTCACAGAGTCGAATCGAAGCATTGAGAAGAACAGCTTTATTAACATCGAGTAAGGCTCTAACGGTAAGCGTACGTGAGACCGCAAAGTCAATCAGCTTCTCACCTTCTTTTTGTAATTCTAGGAGACGAGAGACAAGCGGGATATCAGCCGAATTTTCAACCTCTACAGGCGACTCAAATGCCTTCTGCCACTCTCTACATTGTGTAGAAATTTCGGTTAGCCTAATATGATCACCCGGTCTGTCTAAGCGTGTATCAGTTAAATCCACAGCACTTTTCACCAAGGAGATAGTCTTTTCCAGGAACTCTGCAGTGTGGCAAGCAAATTCTTCACTCTCTTTCACAAACTTGAGCCACTTAGCAGAGTAGATTTCAAGCGAGTTCCAATGGCTTGTCATCCCAGTTTTAAGTTTATCGCAATCGTTGATGATTCGGCCCACATCAACGTAGAAACTGAAGGGCTCGAGAGAGACAGAAGAATCAACCAAGACCTCGGTTCTTCTTCCAGTGACAAAAAATATTCCAGCGGCGATTGAGGCTGTATCCAACTCCTGGGGAGTATAATCTCGTTCAAATTTGACCTCATCCTCCACCTCTTTAAAGCATTCTGGAATCTTTGGTCGCTCAGAGGTAAGTTTATAACCTAAGATCTCTACTTTCGCATTGTTCAGGGCTTTCAGCCACCCGATGCAGTCCTCTTCATATGACCGGTCAACTGGAATGGTTTTCAGGAGTTTAGGAGTCTCATCAGACTCTGGAAAATCTTTAAGGATTTCGACAGTAGCACCAGCTTGAATTAGCTGCTCCTGAATGGATCTAAGGCCACACAATCTGCCGAACCACCTAGAGCGATTCTGTTCATAGGCATGGCTCACTTCACAAATGTACTGTCGTTTCAAGGCACGCAGTGCAAGGAGATTCACCTCCCTAGATAAGAACTTTAGTCGATCCCGAGCTGCCGCCTCCTCAATGTCAAACTGCTTCACTCGAGACATTAGAGACTCAATATTAGTGCGCACCGGACCCACGAGTTCGGCAAAAAGAGCGTTCAACACGGCAATGGCTTCAGTCAAACTGATATATTCATTCACCACCTTATTAGAGACGGAGTCTGAATCTCTCGTTGGCTTTGAATCATCTAAAAGTGAAACTTCAGTGTAAAGACGTGGTGCCAATAAAACATAAATATATTTCATACCTAAAGATAACAGAGATTAATCTGGTAGTATTAAACAATACCGGAGGTACTATGTTAATTGTGTGGAAGCATTTGGCGCATCAAGAGTAGCAAATAAATATAGCCTAACGAAAGCTGGAGTAATGGAGCTATACCGCACCAAGGGACAGATACAAAAGAACTTGCTCTCTGAAATGAAGGCTTGAGGCTGATCAGCTTTCCAAACATGACCTGTATAGGTGAAAAGTGAAAAAGTTGTGAAAGGTCCAAATTCAAACTCTGAGGGAACTGAACTAGCTATTCGGAAACCTATTTGATACTGATAATAATAGCAAGTAAAATAGTCCAAATCTAAATTGAAGGTAAGTGTCTTTCGACTCTTATCCCTGGGAGAAGGAAGGTGCCTAAGATCCTCTTTGGTTGTGGATTTCCCATGTGGTCGTTCCTTTGTTAAAACGGACATGCACCGAACAAACCCTAGGGAAATGATCACTGTAAGTCTATTGAGATTTGAGTTCTCTCTTGTTCACAGTGAGAGACTGGTTCATGGTCTGCAATCCAAGGACTGGTTTGAAAGGAAATCCAATGTTGAATCATAAAAAAAACGCCGATTCAAAAGGGCTGAAAAGCAAACTTCATTGTAGTAATTGCTGATTCAGCATTCGTGGACTAGCATATTCTCTGTGAATGCGCCTTTTACTTTATGATTTCATTAAGTAAATGTACCTTACCTAGCTCAAAGAACAAATTAAACAAAGAGTGCAAACGGGAAAATAATTCAGTGAGTAGGTTAAATTAGAGCCAATCATCAATTGGCCTTTTTGGATTCCTGTGTTTCATGAATCCATTTGATTGCATTATAATTCAAGGCAGATTTACTGCCTTTAAAACTACAAAAGTTTCTCATTTAGTTTACAGAAACGGAGGATAGTTTTCTACTACCAAATAATGACGAAAAAACAGTGTGTATATGAACAGCTGTACACTCAGTGTTAGATAGGATTGCTGTCAGGGGCAGCTTCATAAAACGAGCAATTATTATCGCAGATATACTCAAGAATGGAGTTAAGTCCATGTGTCATCACTTGTGCTTCAAGTTGGAGGGAAGAACGCGGTAAGAGATGGGCAGTAGGCGTGGCGGGACTCGGGAGAGAAAGCGTTTCCGGACGAGAGTCACAAACTGGGAAATATTTAATACACGCCTGCCTGCATGCCTGTGCTCATGAACTTCCTGTATTCCGCCCAGTTCTCAAACTATTACTCGTGCAATAACCACTGCAAAAAAAGGCGTTTTCCATCATTTTTTTATCTATAATCCCTCCCCAAAATAATTTGCTGCATAACCGTTTTAATTTCCGATTTACACTACTGAGTTCATTTAAAGGTGAGCTGGTAATATAAAAATAAGCCCCTGTGATAAGTCAAGGCCAGTAACTAATCGAAGAACAATTTTACCAAATATATAGCTCCTATATGTTCAAAAAGTCAATTCAACTACCTAAATTCTCTGAAAGCAACGCTACTGGAAATAGCGATTGTAGAAATACGAAACGAGCCAATCAACGAACTTTTATTTGCTATGTTGAATGATGGAGTTGCACAATCACGACGCATTCTATGCATGAATTCTCGCTTAAACGGCATTAGAAATAAGCCTGATGGAACAACAAGGGCAATCGACTTGCCAGAATGAGGTTGAGAGGCATAGAAAGAAACATGAGGATGAGTGGAGAGAAGTAGTGGAGCCGAAGAAATCCAGATCCCAGTGACCCTGGAAAGACGTTTTTCAGCCGTGGAGATCGTGTGAACGAGGCGCTCGACATCGTTGGCAAATTTGTCCTGCTCGTCCAACTCACCCTCTAGCTTAGTGTTCATCTCCTGGAGCATGGAGAACAGGCCTCGTATTTGTTCACCTATGAGAGTGTAGCGTCGAGGCACCACGTGATGGGTAGACTCCATTGTGATTTTCTCTGCCCCCTCGGGGCCACTGCCTGAGAGGAGGGATAGCACAGTCTCCGTCTGAGGCCTCAGAGCCTTCCAACGTGCCTTGAGCAGCCGAACTGCTTCCAAGTGTCGCCCAACTTCTTTAGCCCGCTGTGATATGGCACCAGTGGCATCCGCGGTGATGCTCTCCACATTATCTGCCAACTGCTGCCGCTCACTAGCAATTGTGTCCATCTCATTGGTCCACATTGACCAATCAGCGATTAGGGCGTCCAGATATGAGGCATGCGAGTTCAGCCAACTATCTGCTGCCTTCCAGAGCTGCAGTAACTTCATATCTTCTCCCTATATTACAAAATTTAAATAAAAAAGTAATTGGCCCATAAATCACCCAAGCACAATGTTCCGCATTCTAATATTAATAAAGAACGTTTGAATAATCGATTCGCCTAAATACCTACAGGCTCCAATGATGGCTGAAATAACCTATGGGATTGTCGTTATTTCACTAAATATGCAAACGGAAACTGAGTGTTCGTCGACAAGGTCTATCGGTAACCTCATTCCAAGATAGTTGACAATTGGTCTAAATTGATACTGCCTTCTGCCCTACACCCCTATTATAACTGCTTGAAATCCATTAGTGTAGGCAAATATTTTATCTTATAAATGTTAGAATGAACGGGTGATTTAAAAACTCACAGCAGGTTGCAGAACCCTCTTCAAATAAGGAAATAGTTCTCGCAACTTTGAGGTGACACCGTCAAATTCAGTTTCTCGCTGCTTCATCAGTAACAGGAATTGTTCTTTGGCCTTTAAAACATCATTAAGACCGCCAAAATTGAATTCAGCATTTCGAAACGCCTCCACCTTATTCAAATACGTCTCCACATTACCACTGAGCACATCGTATTCTTCGAGAGCGGCTATAGCGGATGTGATTACGCTCTCAACCGATATGCATTCCTTATCAATTCCCTTGTGACGCAGGAGGAGGATACCAAGCACCTTCTGCATACTGGCAACCTCTGGGTCGACGTCTTTCAGGAGTTCCTTGACTACAATTCCGTTTTCATCCACTCTTTCCACTGTCACCATTGCTTGAATTCGGGTTTCTAGACCATTTATCTCTGCGCAGAGTTCTGTTGAATCAGACTGAAGTTTGCCCAAGCTTTTAGCATAGTCATCCAAGAACAGCCGATAAGCAGAGCGCGCACTGACACTATCTCTACAATCACTCAGAGAGAAGGCTTCTAGTCCTGATTTGATGTCTAGAAGGGCCTTCTCCTGCGATTCTGCGGACTCTTCTAGCCTCCCGACGAACTCTCGGATCTCCACCCATTTTGAATTTGCTATTTCCAGGGCAGCCAGTCGCTCAGCAAGAGCCAGTTTTGTCTGTGCCATGTCCTTCTCTAATTGATCGATGACAGCTGTCAGTTCAGCTGATTTTTCTGGTCCCAACTGCTCTGCAATCAAGTCTGCGGCTGCCCTCAATTTCGTAATATCTGCCGTGGCCTTATTTAAAGATCTGAGATGAGCCTGAATCGCCGCAGTCTGTTCCTGGATCTTCGACGGTCCATACGCAGCAATGTTGATGGTACTGAACTCTTCATTTTCAATATCGTCACCGGTAGAAAATTTCAGAAATGCCTCATAGGAGCCAAATGGAATTTCGCTTTCAGAATCAACAGATGCGAGAGCTGGATTAATGGCTCCCTTAAGGAGAACTTTAGCTCCTCCTAAAAGATTAAAAAGACGGTTCCGGACCTCCTCAAATTGCTCGCTTGCCTGAGTAGCAGTTCTGAGATTCGCAGCTTTCTCTTCCATCATCCGGTCAGCGTCTTCCCAGACCTGTAGAATGCGTTCCTCTGCGGGTTGAATTGAAGGCGTTTTGGGTCTGTCAGGTGCAGGCCTTTGCATAAGATAAGCGAGTGAAGTCTTTTTTTCACTAACTCGAGCAATAAGCGCACTCCGTTCTGCTAAAAGGCGACGCATTTCGTCCGATTCAATGTTTTGTAAATCCGCATCACCTATTACCTCTTCTACATGTGTGTTCATTCGCTTTGAACGCTCCTGTTCGGCCAATGCTGCTGCCACTTGTTGGTCCAATGAATCAACTACTTTTTCAGCTGATGAGAAGATTATATCTCAGAGAGTAACCGCAAAAGGGGCTAATACTTGTCTATGTCGATCACTCACCTGTCTGTCGGACATTTGGGGTCATCACCTCAAGATCATGAAGGTTACTGAGAACACAAGCTAAATTGGCCCTTCTATTAGCGATTTTAGAGGGCGAAAGTCCGCCTTCAGCGACCAATTCTTGGAGGATCCTATTGAGACGTTCGGCAAGGGCGATGCTGGAATCGGTAGAACCGACCATCTCTTCAAAGTGTGTCAGCATTTCACGATAGCGCCGAGCGACTTCTGCGGCCATTTCAGCATCTATCAGGTCTTCGCTGACTGGTATACCCTCAGAACACAGCTGATTGGCCAAGTTCTCAACCTCTGTTGTCCATTGTTCAAGACCGGCCAGTCTGAGGTAAGCATTAGTTGATATTTAGATCGTGTAAAATTTAGACATCGTCAACACAAGAGGTTCCTTACTTTGCATCGAAATCAAGCCACCGTTCAGGCAAATCACGCATATTGATGGCGAACTGTTCGACACGCCCCTTCAGTTGGAAGAGGGTCTTCCCACGAACTTCCGTGCGTTTTGCATACTGGGCCGCAAAGTCGGGCTCAAGTTTAACCAATTCCTCCTGAATATTCTCCATCTCAATCATCATAGCAGGCAACACTTCCAAGAAATCCGTGGAGAAAAAATAAGCCTAGAAGATAATGCTTACAAATGTTAACCTTCGACAGCAATTGCAAACGGTCCTCATAAAGATATAAAAGTTGCGGCTCGATTAGGTGATACCTTTTAAATGAATTTTAACCATAAATATTGATCGAGTGTGTTGCTCCAACGAAAAGATGGCCGATGTATCAAGGAAAATACTGATGTACTGATGGCCATTTCTAATGGTCGATTGTAAACTGCTACTAACCGTTAAACAAATGGCTATTTACATAAATATTGAACTAAAAGCTAAAAATTGGACAAATGCAATTTCTCCATAACGGTAGCATTTATAAGGAAGTAAACAGCAAGAAAATCAAATCCACAAAAATGTGTCAACTCTAACGAGCGTTGAGTTGCCGACGTACAGCTGCACCGACGATAACTACGTCCACCCTTTCCGGTTTCATTTTTATGTAACAAAAAAAATGCGAGAACTTGCTTCATGTTCGCCGAGAACAGAAGAGACCTCCTCACCGGATTCAATTCGGACTTCCTCTTCTCTCAGTCGTTCCGACGCCTCCGTCAACTTTTCTCCTATTTTCGTATCAATGCATACAAATCGAACATTGAGGAGAGCACGCGGTGAATTTTTAATTACATCCTGGGTTTAAAAGGGCAGGCTACAATAACGCAATTCTTTTACGTTACTTAAATTGCTATTAGTAGGGATGAACTTGCCTTATATCGCTGGCGAAGACATTCCACCCGGGAAACAACCTCTCTGGCACAGATAACAGTTTCAGTATTTGAATTTAGATTCTCATTTACTGTGGAGTCGGGCCAGACTTCAGAGAACTTTTCAAAGGTCTGGTTCATTGCTTCGAGGAGTTTTGCACCTTCAGCCAGGCGCTCATCACAGAAGGTTTCGTGGATGTTGCATTGCTGTTCTAGATGATCCAGGCTTCGCTGAGTGATGCGAGCTGCCTCTGTTATTACCTTGACATTCAACGGAATCATACTATCCATAGAAGCGGTTATCACGCCCTCGGCCTCGGACAGCCAGTCCTCAAAGCTCTCAGCAGCTTTTAAGGTAGCATCTCGCGTTTGACTTTGTTTGAGCAATAATTGCTCACGTTTCTGAGTTTGCTCTAGCATTATCTAGTGAAAGTTAAGATCAAAATCAATGTCTTATCAATGTGTAGCAGGTAAAGCATGATTTTTAGGTGCCTCTATGTGTTATAGCTTTTTAGACTCGACCATGAACTATTTTCAGCGAATTCCCCGGCAGTTCATTATTAAAGAAATGCCCTTTTATTTGATTTGAAAAGAGGTTAATTTGACTGACAAAATGTTTGACCTGGTGCATGAAATCTCAACTTTGATTTGTAAGTCTTTTATTACATAGAATAACATTTCTCCATGTGTTCGTTGCACTGAACCGATATTTATTTGTGCGATGTTAGTGCAGGTTCATTTTCAATAAATTTCAGTTGATAATCATCGATTTGCACTGACTTGAATTAAATTTTAAAGCCTACGCAAACATTGAAACTAATTGTGCCCTTAATGGTTGATCCAACAAATCGTTGGTTGGATCGGGCAGGACGCAAGCCATTGATCCCCAACAATGGAATAGTTAGTTTCAATAAACTGAATAGTTATTCCCCATGCGAACCTACCTTTATCCTATCCCGAGTTTCTGCGATGGATGTTTCAAGCTCTGAGATGTTGACGGACTTCAGGCCCTTCGCTTTCAATTCCTCCAATCGTCCTTCAGCTTCTTCCAACGCCCTTGCTTGGTTATTTATGCTGTTACAGTGTTTCTACGATGGCAAAACGACAGATAAGACTTCAACTCTTAGAATACATAGTCCTACCTCTAGTAAAAGGTTTAGTAGAATGGGATTTCCGATAACGGAACTTTATTGCACTGGGATTAAAAAAATCCAGGTGGGTATTGAATGAACGCTGGGTAAGCTATCCGAGAGCGGGAGGCACAATAATCAGAGTAGTTTTGCTTTCAGCGTACATATATCGTCAGCTAGTATGACCTTGAGCGTAAAGGGGAATATTGACCTCACATCAGGCAATGCAACTGAGGTCAAACAACTCTTTTTCTCTCGAATGGCATGGCATCAAACGCATTACCGAGGTTTTATATTAATCAGGGAGAATCGCTAGTTTCATCGCTAAACAAACTTAGATTGCTGATGTGACCTTTAAAAGTAAGCTACATTAATAACTAGTTATGTGATAAATTTCAGTAATATTTAAACAGAAATGGTGGTATCAGGTAACCTCAAGTCGGCGAATAGCCTCATCTGGAGTAACGGAGCTCAGACTATCCATCAAGACCATTTCTGTAGTTTCGGGAATGTCCACATTGGTGACTGTTTCAGCCTCCTCGATCCACTCGGACATCTGAGCGAGCTTAACAGCCACAGAAACGGCCTCGCGCGTTGCCAAAGCCAATTCTGACAGGCGATTATCAATCTGTTCGTCTGCCATTTGTTGCAGTAGTTTATGGAGACGTTCGGTCTCCTCTATCCAGCGCTCCACCTCGGCGTGATCAATTTCACCATCATCAGCGGCAGCCATCATCTTTTCCAAAATTTCTTTCGCCATCTAACAAAAAACATTCTAGTTCACACGACACTCCTAAATATTGACCACTGACGATGGAGAAATCCATACCTTGTACTCGAATTCTAAGCTCTTACAAATATTTTCTTTGCTTAATTGAAGTTGACTTCGATATTCTAGAGTGGCCTCTTCTGCTTTTTGCATACTGGTGGTTTGAGGAAGGAGAACTTCCTTGCCCAACAGGTCGTTTGCATTTTGAAGTAAACCATTCATTCTATTCAGAGCAGTGTCGAAGTCACGTTTTAAGAGCTCAATGCTCTCAGCCTGGGTCAACCTTTCAACCTAGAAAACCAAGAGTCAAAGGATTGAGATGGTTAGTGGCTCCACTTTATAAAATTCACTCCAAAGCCATCCTTGCCTC
Source organism: Moniezia expansa (assembly GCA_019097775.1). Classification (NCBI taxonomy): domain Eukaryota; kingdom Metazoa; phylum Platyhelminthes; class Cestoda; order Cyclophyllidea; family Anoplocephalidae; genus Moniezia; species Moniezia expansa. The sequence continues at coordinate 13,712,043 of JADFDV010000072.1, forward strand.
GTTAGTGATAACGTCGAGTCGTTGGAGCATATCGGCCAGTTCCGTGTTTATGGCTTGTCCAGTCGAGATGGTCGATTGACCAATGAGGGAAGCACCAAGTTCTTGTAGGGCACTAAGTCGATCTCGCCAGTTCTTCACCTGCGAAAGTAGGTAGCGCTTTTCGGAAGAAGTCGTATCCTCGCTCTGTAGCTTCTTCTCTGCCTCCTGCATCCAAGCATGTATCGTTTGAGTCTCCTTAAAGTCCGAACAAAAGGAGAAAACGTCAGAAGTTTTTAGTATTCATTCGACTATGCCCTAAAAAACCTAAGGTCACTATGATGTCTCATGAAGGAGCTAAACTATTTGGTTTTCGCTCGCTATTGCTTAGACAGAAGAAAAAGAAGAACCTGCCTTAGCGTCTTCCGTAAGATATCCTGTCTTGATTCAAATCTCCAGCAGTTCATCTCGATATACCACATTATGCATATAACCCGTTCCCAATCATTCTCTTATTTGCAAGTGAGATCATAAAATCCAGCACGTAAAAATCTAACGAGGCGCAGGGCTATTTTTTAAACATGTTTTCGTACTTCAACATTTAGATATCTTTCGCGTTGAAATACCGCCGGTAGAGCGTAAGCCGATTGCGAGTATTTAATCTAGTGACTAAAGTGACATCAGTACACAAATCAGTCTCGCCTCCTTTTGATTCGTGAACTAAGCCGGCCTCTGCTGGGAGATCGGTGGTTGATCGAAGGTTTCGCTCTCAGACTTGGATCTTGACATAAAACCCACCACTGCGATTGGATCATAATGTATTCGGGAGGATATTTTGAACATTGGTTTCACCAATAGGAAAAAAGTGCCTCTCTGATCCTTGGAAGGTGCGAAATCATGAATTCAGGAGTTTGCCTAGTAAACCCCGAAATATCCATCAGAACAAATTAAACTGAAACGAAATCATGCTTTTGAAATGAAAGATCTTTACACAACGGAAGAATTTCTCCACTAAGAATGAATGTAAGTCTCTGGTTTTACTAAAGGATAAGATATCGAACTTTGAACTATAAATTCACCGTGGGAATATGGGAATCGGACGCACTTGTAAAGTCTAGACAGGAAATCCTAAGGACATTTCTGCACTGTAGCAGATATTGACTTCTTCAATTTACTAGAACTTCAAGCCATATCAAGGCTGAATCAGGACTGTGTTAAATTACTGGTAAACATAAATCGAGGAAGAATTTTCGAAACAGAAAAAACACAAAATGAGGGCAATAAAATTTATATGGTAGGTGATGGTGGTCAACCCTACTCTCTACCTCCACGTGGTGGCCACCGGTAACCTCAGGGGCAACCCTGAGGGCTAAAGAGAGGGGCGGCCCGATAGGACTAATTACCAGCAGAGGTACAACTTCTTACAGCTTGGCAAAAGAGGCACGACGTAAATAACTGAGTTTGTGGTCTCAAACTGGAGTATGGAATGCATGTGCAAGTAGTTATGAATGGAATCTCCGCCAGAATGTTGATTTCTGGAGGAGATATGAAGACAAACGAATTCGGACGAGGTGGCTCGACGAAGCTGAACTGCTACCTGTACGACGAAGCCACACCAGAGAAGAGACCAGATAAAGCAAGACGTCACTACTTGTGGCAAAAGCTCTTTGTACTTCTGTTGTACCCCCAATAAGTCCTTGGGACTTGCCCTAATAGGTGGGGAGAGAATAGAAAAAAATAAAATGGTGGGTGATAATTGCATGTGAACATTGTTCCTCAAGGGAGCGCAAGCAACCAAGGGGGAAGTCATGGAATTCAATGTATCAAACTACTGATCCTCCCCCAAAGGCTATAAATCGAGTGGAATCTGTACATTGGTATTTCCTCTAAGCGAAGTATTGGACAATTTCATGGTACTGAATAGAGTTTAAAAGTTTTGTTAATTTCACAAGAAATAATTTGCGGAAGAGGTGCATTAAACAGCTTTTCCTCAGGCGTTTCATCACGTGGTTTTATCGCAACAGAGCCAATAAGCTGGAGCACCAGGACGGAGCTCTTCCTGTAATATGCCAACCGACGTTTCCGTTATGCCACCGACAATTTTCAGTTTGGTTTAGTTTCATTCATACCAATAAATTTCACATAAACTCATTCTATTAAAACAATCATTGAGTAAATCTTGGTGTAAGCCTAAGGGTGAATATTCCAAGCTTAATGGGCCAGTATTGGTTAATTAATTGACGAGTTCGAACCCCATGAGTGCGAATTTAGTGACTGGAATGACTACTCACACTATTTAAGCATGAAATAGTTAAATATGAGGTTCTCAAGTAAAGAGGCACTAAAGCACCCTCTATTTCGCCAAGATAAAAGTTGATGAGCACCTTCATTCAATACAGGTTTGAGTTCCCTTATGGCATTTGCATGGTGCCTTTCATAACTGATTTCATGTCAAATGGAACACCATTTCAATGTCTATAAGGGATCAGGAAGGAGCACCGAAATTGTAGACCCTTCTCATGAGAAATTGGTGGAGATGAGCTGGTTCAGCCGCCTGTTAAGAGCATGCAGTTTTCTGAATCAAACAGGTGTAAGCTAATGCAAAAATGCGAAGAGCAGAATCTTAGGATTTACCCATAGCCGCTCTGAAAATTCACCGAAAGAGAAGTTTTGCAGGAAGAAGACCCATAGCCGTGTGCCATTCATCCTTACAACCCGAATAATGAACGTTGATTGTCGATAAACAGAAACAAGTAAGATCACTGGGACTGGTATTTTAGTTGGGATTCTTATGCGCTTCAATTCTTTCCTGTTTTTAAGCTTACTAGCCAAAATTTTACCCTTTAACCCGCAGTTAAGGAGAGGCAACCCACTCAATTCAAGCGGAAAGCTGGTGCAGAACTGACAAAACCGAGGGCGCTAGTTTAAAAAATCCAAGACTGCCATCAACCGCTTCAACCAGAAGGATGCGAAACCTGAAGAAGAAAAGCAACCGGTGTTCCATACACGAAGATGGGAGCATGGCATCTCCGTAGAAGATAAATAAGCCACTACCTATTCCCCATTAGATTATGCCAACACAAGTACACCCTCGTACAGTCTGGTAAACGAAGCACAACGTAAATACCTGGATTCATGGTCTCAAACTGGACTGTGGAAAGTCCATGCATGTGGGAGTGAATGGAATCTCCGTCAGAACGTTGAAAAGATTTTTGGAAGTGGTATAAAGATTGTCTGCCCTTAAGAGCGCCGAGGACGGAAGAATTGCAACTACGAAGTTGAACTGTTACCTGTACGATGAAACCATGCTGGAAAAGTGACCAGGGAATCGAAGACGTCGATAAACGCTTTTACTGTGTTCTGTGTTAACTGTTGTGTACTACTTGTTGTAAAAACCATTTGCACCTCTGTTGAACCCCCAATAAGTCCTTGAGACTTGCCCTAATGGGTGGGGAGTAAATAAAAAAACCTACTCCCCAGTTGTGTATTTTGGAACTTGCTAACCAAGACTAAAATCAAACTGAGTTTAACAAGCACTAGATAATTCAAACTACACAAGAAAGGAGAGTGATTTAGACACCGCATTTCCATCAGTTGCTCACAATTTCTGTATAACAAGAATCTAGTCTCCTTAGAAGCTCCGAAAAATCCCTGATATTGCCCTACCTTCAGCCGTGAGAAGTCACCAGCGATGAGGAAAAGTGCTGCTGGTTAATGAAAAGGCAGACATGAGGCGAATAAAAACAAATTCACTTATGAACTTCAAGACTTAAATCTGCGAATCCCCAAATCTCCAAATCAGAACATCCCCTTTCGGATAAGTAAATACCTGTGTACACTTGCTCCTAAATTATGAATTAACCACCATCAAACATAAATTTTGAATTTAGCACCCAAATTATTTAGGCAACTGTTTCGAAGCTAAGAGAGGTATGGTATTAAAAAGATTTTCTCGCCCATATTCTCTCATTAATTTTAATGAGAGTATTACGAGGTTATTTGTTTTGGCACAAGCTTCCCAGACATCTAAACTCTTTGCAACTCGGTTAGTTTGGTTATTCAGCCTGAATCTCTTCACTGTGCAACCATTTTCGCGTTTTTGCTGCCAATTGCCTTAGTCAAACTTGACAATGTCGCTGTAAGAGTCATGCCACATTATCTTAACCAGCCGTGGCATCTGAATTGGATCCAGTCACTGGGTCTCTGGATATACTGTGAAGCCCAAATGTTCTGCTGTGCACTGGACCATCCGAACTCTCTACCCTTCTACATGTATTCAACATATTTGTATCTTTAACTACTACAATAAACTAAAATGTGTGCCTGCCTTGACATGACTTTTGACTCTCCCTGTGCGATTTCAATGCGACTGATCCATCATCTAGGAGGGGGCGTCTGGAATCATAGACTACAGACGATGCATAAATTGTCATCATACCATCTCATAAGCCCGCCAAGTTTCCACCAGAGTGAGTGATAATTTTTCTAGATCCAAGAGGTCCCGTTGAGCATCTGCCCATCTCACTCGGAGGGAAGAAAGAAACATGGAGGCTTCAGAGCGCTCAGTTTCAGCCACATCCCGCATTATAAGAGTTCCACCTCCCGCTTTGATCTGAATTGTAAGGAGACCTGCGCTGGGTTGCTCTTCCACTGAGGCAGCAGTATTGCTGACAGACTTCTCCTCAGACGCCTTACACAAGGTGTCCAAACTGACTATATCTGCATCCATGGAATCTGGTAAGCCCTTGCTCTCCTTCCATGCCTTTCGAGGAGAAATAAAAAGGCACATTATAGCAGGTATTACTTTGATGAATTATGCATTTGGTCCTTCTCAACTCACTCTGATTTGTTCCACACTTTCCAAAGCGTCCTCCAACCTTTGAAATCGGGTGTTTTTAAGCCCATTGATGTAATCGATGATGACGGCAATCTCATCAGCCAATTTCCATCGAAGATGCAGACGACTGGTACGACGCAGACCAGTCTCTGTTTCACGGCATACGTCTTGGAAGCGCTTGTTGATGGAATTTACCACTGTAGATGGAAGTGCCGAAGGTTCATCGGGCGAATTGGTTTTGACCAAAAGTGCCAGCAACTCAGTCATTCTATCTCTGTCGCTCCATTTTTCCTGTAAAAAATTGTATTATAGCATCACAGTACTTTGATTTATTTAAGTAAAAAGTGCTGGGACTCCACTTCAAGATCGGCCAACTGAATTCCGAATTTCTCTCGTCTCGTTGCTGCGTCTGCATCCGAGGTGCTAGCAGCGTCCATTTCAACAGCTAGACGGGCACCAGCACTGAGACAGCGTTCTAATTTTCCTAACCACCTACCGATGGTTGCCCAGTCTCCAGGTAAGGACTCATCTAGCCGCCAGCGCCACTCATCCAGTGCGGGTTTCACTTGTGTCCACTTGGCTTCGATCTCAGCCAATTCGGATGGGAGAATGCCTAAAAGAATACCTTGGCGCTTACGTTTGCCCATCTCCACTAGGCAGGTGGTAAGACTCTGGTGCTGCTGCTCAGCTTCATAGAAATCCTATAAGGAAAGAATTGAATGGTTTCAGGATTTGTTTAAACAAGGAAATTAAATAAAGAAAAATAGCCGAAAATAATCGCCCGCGCTTTACCATTCTTTAGGTTCAAAGTTGTTTAATGGCAAAAAGAAATCCTTATTTCCTCATTTCGATCGACTAAATAAAATCTTCTACATCACTTTCCATGAGAAGAGCCAGAAGTACTGTACCTGAAGTTCTTGAATAAGATCTTGAGCCTCCAATGGTTCGTACCGTATTCTAGAGATGAGTTCTCTTATATTTATCGCAAAAATCCGTTCTTCTTCTGCTTGTGCATTGGAATCCTTGATCTAAAATGTAAAATGTATATTTAAAAAGTTAAAATGTACTCTGCCGATGTAATCACATTTGAACAAAGGTAGTGAAAGAATCGTTACGCAAAATTTAGTTTATGAAACTTAAAAATAAATAAAAAAAACTACTGATTTCTGTTTTAAAAGTTTAATGGGAAAGTGATTGTGGCTCTCGGTGGGTAGAAGGCGTTTTTTAGGCAGTCAGTACATGCAAGAAACAAGGACTGTGGAGGCACATGTAGAAGAAAGAAATAGACAAAATCCGCCTCACAGAGGAATTAACATAAAGGTTGAGAGCTAATTAAAACTAATTGTATGGACAGAGCACATTTTAGCTGAAACGACTTGAACAGAGGTGATTATCAAATTTAAGTGGTACAACACACTGAGTGTGCGTCGTGACCGAGTTGGAGGCGGAGTCTTGGCGACCCTTGGGCTAAAATTGCGGATGCCAATGCTGAAGGAATGTTATTTAGGACACTTTCGGTCAAAAAGAGGGACAGTAAATTCAGTTATGAAAAAAAGTTAAAATATGGAATGAACCAACTGGGCGGAAAGTGCATTCACCGACACTCCAATTTGAAAAAAATTGTAGGCCTAAGTCCGGCCTACAAAAAATATCATTCAAACAAACTCTCAAAGTGACTAACAATAACATACTTCTTAATTGACCTTCATGGCAATCTTGGGACATTAAAGGCACGGACTAAGGAAGGATGTTTTTCTTTCACAGTGCATTTGCTCAAAAAGCAGCTTGAGTCGATGATTTCTTCATCAATCTTTATTTTTGAACTGCAGCACCATTTTCTTCGAAAAGGGTACCACATTTTCTGGTTGATCATCCTTACAATGCACTCGAATCGAATAAGCAGAAAGAGGTACCAGAAGCACCTTATATTTTACCTAAACTGAAGAAAATCTTGTCGAAAATCTCTCCCAACAATGGAAAACCATTAATGTGATCATCTATTGGTAAACCGATGTTTAATCTATAAATGGTCATTTCGTTTACTGGATGCGCACCAATCAAAACCATTTCGAACACAGTTCATCTAGTGTTTCAGATACATGCCTAAGAAGGTACAAATAATTAATCGCACTAATGGTGCCACTCATGGCAAACAACGATGATATTCAAATGTGAGGTATGAGGAATTCAGTTGAGCCAGAACGATTGTCAAAAGGAAGAGCACAAAATGGTCGGATTGAAGACCATAATTCATAAATTTTACAAGGCCTGTAAAGTGCCGGTGAACGTAGTACGTGAAGGAAGTGTAAGAAAGGAGAGAAAATCAGCTCGTTAGCTTAGGTAGGCTCATAATATCTAGTTCACCAAATTGTCAAAACTTGCTTGGTTTTCTATTTGCACAATTTTGACTGCATTTTTGGTCTCTTCGGTTCTGTCTACGGTGACTCGAATGTTCGCAATCGCCCTACAACGGGAGTACGTTTTCGCCACACGAGCCAATCTCAAGTCAGCATAAGTTCGAGCGCGTCCCTGTCTCCTGGGAGAGACCAAACCAACGGAAGACCGCAGAATATTCGGCGTCGACTGCGCCGCATCGGGGTTTAATTCAATTTCCTCCTCCGAACCAGAGAGACTCGAACTCGTGGCCGCAAGAAGACTACGAATACCTTCATCGTCTAATAGGGTAGTGGGCGTAGTAACTGCCTCCTTTCGGGCTGAAGACTTGGAATTGTGCAAGGAGACTGTAGAAGCGCTAAGAACGAGGGAAGGGTCGATTGCGGAGTCTACCGCATCTAGAGACGTTTCCAGGGATTGCGCAGGAGCGATGCCACCAGCGCCTCTGACGGGCTTTCGTTCAACAGATTCGTTCTGAATCATCAAGCACATATTAGGGCTTCGTTCAAGTTGTATCCATATTGTTTGATTTGAAATTTACCCTTTTCTTTCCTGTTGGATACTCCTTGAGGAACTGAGAAACATAGGTCATAATCGAACGTTCATCAGGCTTATCAACGTTCACATCTAGAAGAAAGCGTACATTATATCCTTTTTAGACGATTAAAATACATTCCTGTCGACAATAACTAACCTTCTATTTCGAGAAGCCGAGGAATCCCTAGTCTTTGTTCCGCTAGGTTAAATGCCATTTCCAAGTTGGCTTTATTGTCATTGGGTTTAATTTTGTGGAGTTTCAGACTTCCACTTTCGATGGTATGAACGAGGGCGCAGAAGGCTCGACCATCCCGCCAACTCACTCCAAAGTCCTTCACTTGAATACCTAATGGACTAAAAAATGAATGTTTGATTCTATATGTTTTCGACTACCTTTGAGAAGAGTGGTAAGATACGAATCTTACAATCAAAGGTTAGTTATGAGTGGGAGAAGCAAAAAAAATATCTGATCTGACTTAAAAAAACCTAATACAAACTTCATTGACAAGCTTATCTCATGGTCAGCTAGCAAGCCGAGTTCAACCGTAAATCCAACAAGAGATGATTATTTTTTTGAACTTCGAAACTGAGATGAACTGAAAAGGAAGTACAGGGCTTTCGGCTTTAGGATACATTTAAATTTATAAACAACTAGGCAACCAATGAAGGAAGAATCTTCGTCTTGAAGACACAAGTTGCGAAGCGAGGAAACAAACCGACACCGGAAAAGATCACTCGCCCCAAGATTCCTTTAGCATCGCATGTAGAAGGACTCGTCAACACTTACACTTGGATTGGTTAAGTGGACACCCATATCAGGAGAAATGAAGCAGAATTTGATTCAAGGTGAGGTAGGTACATCAAATCCAACAGAGAGCATGAACAGAACTTTATTAGGATTTCAATTCCTTCCATCAATGGGGCCTACCTGGTCATCGCATAGAAGTCGAGCCAAATCAATGCTGAATCTAATCGTAGTCAATGAATTTCATGAAGAGTAATGCTGCACCACTGTCAGAGTAAAAAACATCGCCAATTAATTTACATTACAATTACATCGCCGACAAAAATTACAATACTCTAGTTGACGATCATCAGTCATGTTATGGGACCTATTAAAGTGACATAGTTTAAGTCTAAAATCAATGTTACTTCATTCCTGAAGTCTAGATGGCTTTAGGACCGTTTCTAAACATTCTCAACGCACGAGTAACAATCCTTGGAGTTAATTTTTTCTATAACTGCCGATGAAGGTGAAATTAATCCATTTCACTTCATGTAAACTGGCTACATAGGTGGGATCGGCTACCTCACATCGCATTACCACATGCATATTTAATTCTATGCATTCGCGTTCACCCGAAACATCAAACTAAACTTTTCAAAAAACTATAGGGAATTCAACAATGGTACTGGGGAGAAAAATCACATTAATTTGTATCAATATGAAGCTAAATAATCACTACAACACTTGTGTCTCACAAAATGTGAGGAGTCCAACGAAAATTGCTACTTCCTTTTTTTCGTAACGGCAAAACGGCAGAGCATTGAAAGAGTTAAATTATATTTTAATTGAATTTCATTACACCAATTTGAAAATGGTAGGGTCTGGTTGCATCAAATGGGAAATCGTCAATCTTTTGATTTGTTTGTTAGTTAGTTTGACCATGTCTTAGCTCATTATGACCGATGAGAGGTGCTGATAAGGATACGGATTGAATAGGATTGTCTGACTTTCAATATTTTGAGATCTGTGAAGAGTGGGTCTATCGTTTTTAAGGCTCCACGCATGCGATGTTAATTATTCAATCGAATTATTCTCAGTGCCTTTCCACACTGGTTCAGAAGTTGTTTGAGTCTTTCTGGCAGCTTAATGGGATGAGTACTGTGCTGAATCTTGGTCATCCAGTCAGGGATGGGGTGTTTATATTTAGTGGAAATCTCTTCATTCGAGTTACAATTATCTTGTTCTAAGTGCCAGAACACTTTCCATAAATGGGTAAGAACTTCTATTACCTACTGCATACGCGTATCGTTCCTATTCGATACTACACCAAGGAATACAATTTGAATTAGTCTGCTGTGGACTTAACTTTCTAGATGCATGAGTGTCAATCGTGAGTAACACTTCCAGCAAGTCCTGGCAGACTTTGGGTCTGGTTCTCAGCACTTCAACTGCCTCACTTTAGCTATCAACCATGGAGAGTCTTTGATATCCTGTTTCAGTTGTGAAATCGGAGTCAAGCAAACTGAGTTGCGGACACAAAGTGCTTATCAAAACTTGTCCGAAAGTGTCATTAAGTCGGCCCTTTTGACATCTGTTTCAAGCTCAAACGTGTGATACCTGAGGGTGGAAGAGATACATCGATTGACCCAGGCGAGAAGAGCCTTTTTGTAGGCCACAGAATCAACTAGTGGCACCAAAGTCGGTTTATCATCAGTGACAGTCTCATTGGCTGTCGATTGGTTCTTCTTGGCCGCTTCCGCAGCTGTTGTCGCGGCAAACAGCACTTGTCCATGTTCATCAATCTTAAGCAGTATAGAACACTCAGGTCAAGTTGTCCACAGATTGCTTACAAAAAGCAACATAAACTGGAGTCCCACCTGAAAGGAGAGAATGATGGACCAGATAAGCCCGAGAACAATGGTCGGCCGCCCATCGACAACATCCGCCGGATTTATATTCACCAACTTTATCTAATATCAAAAAACTCTCAGTTAGCCAAAATTCCTATGCCGGGGATTAATACAGGAACCTATTTGACAAAATGCTCTGGTATACAACTTACCATTCTTTTTTCGGTTAGAAAGTCCAAAGCGGTTTTTACGTTGCTCAGGTAATGCACTCGCTGCATTGCAGCTGCTCTTTCAATTGGCTGTGTAGAGAATAAACAAAGCAGAAAAAGTTATCTTCGACACAGTACACAAACAGCCGTTTAATACTACTCACTGCATTTAGTAAAGAACTATTGCATTTTTCAGACATAAAGTCACGCTCTTTCATTTACTGCGGCTTCAAGGATGTGCGTTTCTAAAAGTTCAAGTGTCTAAAATGGAGGACTTCTTAATAAAGACAGACGTGAGAATGCTCGTCCACTTGTCGTGATACCACTAATTTCTGGATCAGATTAACTTAAAAGAACTAAGAAATGTAAAAAGAAAACGGCTCTTGGTGAAAAGCTTCAAAATTATTTGCCTCTCAGGAGCTCGTCTTTTAGAATTCAATTATTTTTAAGTTAGCGATTTTTTCAGCCTTTTAGGTGCGAATAAGGTAGGTCAGGAAGGATCAAGGGAACTCTGTACACCTGATAACTGCCAGATTCCTCAAATTTACCTCATCCTAATTTTGCAGTCCAGTGTTATTTCCTTTGTCGGCAGTGATAAACACTCATATCTTTTATTGTGTTAGAGCCTATAATATCATACTCTGGGTTACATATGGACGACAGAAGTTTTATCAACCAAACCTGAGATGGAAAAGCAAGGGGATGAATAGAGATGGTAGAAACGACCGCCTCAAACTCTGGGTCGATTAAAAAGAAACACGAATATGATATTCATTCTTTCAATAACAAGAATGGAAGCTGATTTTGTACGGAGATCACAAAGCAGCCAAAGTCAGCAGATACAAATTGAATTGACAAAACAAATGTAGAATAGAAATGGATGTCTCTAATTAGGGACAGGAAGGACCGAAGAGAAAAATGAAATCTCTAAAAGTGACACATACATATGGTGAGCTTGTGATCTTCCTCCCATTAATTGCTCTCTACTTTTATACCGAGATTGAAGATTTTTTTTTTTCAAGTGAATGAAAGTCAAAGTAATAACTTGATGGACGAAATCAGACTTACCAATCGAACACCTGCCAGTACTTCGAGCAGCCGAATCAATTTGATACCATCTCGAATGTCGACAAAGAGGTCATGAACATAATCTGCAGGTATTGCCTAAAAGGAGTTAAGCGCTCAAATGCCTTCAAAACGTTAAATTAAGAAAAGTAGAAGGCGATAACCCACCTTTGCTAAATACGTGTTGACCCAGTTTGTAAAGGTCTTTTTCTGAATTCGCTCTTGCTCATCTATTGAAATGAAAGAACATAAACAGAAGGCATTAATTTAAAGGGAATTTAACAGGAGGCTGGTCGTGAGGGCAGCTCCAATGCAACCGACCTACCAGTGAGTTCGATAGCACAGTCCATGATCGAGATCACATTATGTGAAGCAGACCTAGGTTTAACATGGTGGTATTCACAGTAGCATTTGCTGGCGCCTACTCAGGTGCGTGCAATTAAATGAATGTATTTCAAGAACATATGAATGGGAGATTTGGAGTGGCCACGCACGTGAAGGGGTGATGGAATATAGGCACTATTCTCTGTAAGAAGCGTTGAGTGGTTCGCCAGAACTTGTTAACGCCTTAACCCGGCTCCCATTGGCCAGCTTCACCCCCATCCCAGTGACTCACTGCGCATGCGCTAGGAGCCCGTCCGCAATGCTTACTACTTAAATAGATCGGGTAGACAGTAAAGAATATAATTTATGGCCTTGCCACGCTAGGCTTGCACACAATTATGAACCTAATTTGAAGAAACAGAAACCAACTTGACATTGCCTAGTATTTAAATGGATAACTGCTGTTTTAATAACCATAATGGAGCTTGCTTTTGTAGGAAGAATGACCATTCAACGTAAATGCATTTTAAGCTGATATATAATAATATACTCTGAACTGAATTTGAGCACTTTATTCTGCACGGACGTATCTAAATGCCCGTGTCTGCATGACTTGCATCCACCCGACCAATACACATTCTCTTTTATTCGATGATCTCCCACCGCGAGTTGGCAAGTCCTCTTAGGGGCATGAAACGGCATATGTGATTACAGGACTCTCTTTCCGTCCACTTCAATTTCATCAAATGCAATTGTTCGTATTCAATTCTGATAATCACTTTGTCTTCAACTTTGAATACCTAATATGGATTATTTAAACCTCCAAATAGTACAAGCCTTGAACGCATGGGAAGCTATTAGAGTATTAGTTAAATAAATTAATTTGTATTTAGAAGGCCTATAAAAACCTAAGATCTGTAAAAGGAATTAGTACACATTTATTGCAAAATTCGTTGGATTTAATAGTAACAGATAGATATCATAGGAAAGTAATTACAATCTACAGCGAGTGATAAGCGAGCTGATCAGTGCAACTTTTCCTTCAGGAGATTAGGGAGGTTTAGCCATTGAGAAGGATTGCTCGTGCTTATTTCACGCAGAAAATTTAATGAGAAAACACCACAAACTCAGGTAGCCAATTCGCCATTGGCAAGACCAACAGAAGAGGTATCAGGCAACTTCCAGTCAGAGGGCTTCAGACGCTAATGTGGTGGAGTAACTCACTATCTCGTTTTTTGTTGAGTGACGAGACGGGATGATTCGGTCATATTGGTTATGCAATTGGCCACATTGCATACAAACCGATAATGAACAAACTCCACACAGGTAAGCCGTTGGTCGACCCTTATCCACTAGCCGTACACAAATGTAGGGCTAAACCATGAGGTCATACTTCTTTAAGGAGAGCATACTTCAGTACATCTAGGAGAAGGAAAAGTTCCCTACCAATCACCCCGTTGACCAGCACTGATCAATGTCAATGGTCACATCAAGCATTGAATTTTGAGCCCCTGGCGTCCGAGGTGTCGTTTTTAATTCGTGCACTTTTGTCGCTAGGTCATAGAATCAAAAAAGTATTTTAAAGAGTTGTACCGGAGCCCATGGCTTCTGAGTATCGCTCAATGATTGGTAGTATTACAATCTCTTAAATCTCGGTGGCTAAAAGAGATTATATATGACTTTGCAGTGAGGTTTGATACTTAAAATCCTTGGCAAAATCGGATTATTACAAACTAGTGACTAAAATATTCTCGTAAAAAATATCAACTTCATTGACACAGAAAAAGAGTGGGAAAAATAAAACAATGAATCTGTTATAATAGGGCAATTGAAATATTTAAGAATGAACATCAAAATGGCCTTAGAACTGTAAATTGATTTCATTAAAATACATAAATAGGCATCCACGTGTTAGGCCATCAACTGTCCAACACCGCCAAATTAGCAAATATAGAATAAGTAGAGGAGAATCCACTCGCAACCTCAAGTTTCTGTGATACCAACGTCGACTTCCTAAGCGAGTGGTGGCTGGTGGTTATTGATAGCCCTCCAATGGCCTCGGAAACATCAACCCATAAAGCCCGTCTCTAAGGGAGATATTAAGGCAAATATCTGGTCCACGAGTTCAACAGTGATCTGGTAGCGGGCAGAAGCTGAAGATTACCCCAAACGAAATAGAGCTCCGTCGGTGTCTACATTTTGTTACTGAACTTTTTTCCCACGTTAACCCACCTTTTAGCATCCTAACTTGTTGCAAAAGGAAGGAAGATTACTACTGGCACTGGCGTCGCTAAGTGTTTCCACAAAATTGAGAAAATGTTATTCAGTAATTAATTTATCAGCATTCCTACTCTCAACCTCCTCGTGGTGACCACTGGTAACCCCAAAGGAAACTCTGGGGGCTAATAAGATGGGTGGCCGGGCAGGACTAATCACCCACCGATCGAATAACATTAGACTATGCCTGGTAAATGAGGCACGACGTAAATACCTGAATTCATGGTATCGAACCGGACTGTGGAAAGTGCGTGTATTTAGCTATAAATGGAATCTCCACCAGAAAGTTGAAAAGACTTCTGGAAGATTTGGGAAGATTGTCTGCCCTTAAGGGTCTCGAGGACGGACGAGGTATCACTACGAAGTTGAACGGCTATCTGTACTACGAAACCATGCCAGAGAAGTGACCAGAGAACCGAAGACATCGATAAACGCTTTTACTGTCTTCCATGTTAACTGTTGTGTGTTCTTTTGCAAAAACTATTTGTACTTCTGCTGTCCCGATAAGTCCTTGGGACTTGTCTTAATGGGTGGAGAGTAAATAAAAATAAAATCAGCATCAATATCTGTTTACCAATTAGTAAGCATCTTGCAGGGAAGTAGCCCATAGGACCTAAGCAGTTGCTTTCGATACCCAAGTATCTTGAAGGAACGAAAGTAGCGAAAAGAGCTCTGGAACCAAGGAGCTCTGGATAGACCAAAATATTTATTAGAAAAGACTATTCATACTTATTCTAGTGGCATGGCAAGTTGCTGCGAACTATCTAGAAAATCAAGATCGGTTGGAAGGAGGGTGAAACCGTGAAAAGTGAAGATGGAGTGTTGACCCTATTCACTCTCGATCGGTTTTCTTTTTGGAACTATTTTCCTATTTGGCCTTTTTAGAAGAATTAAGGTCACGATTTTAGTTTTGTGAGGAGAATGTTCCTTGGCGTTTGTTTCACCTGTTTGTAATTCATTTGCTCTGTCGCAGTGAAGAGCCCTGCACACATTAATTGCGTTTACATTTTGACCTTTACTGGTATAATAATTTTGTTTATAAAAGAAATTGTTCCTGATTTTTCCAAACTGAATCGACATCCTTTACCGTCCAGGAGTTCTTCGACTAGAAGCTCTCAGATTAAACATTAGATTTAAATATAATTAATAGAAAAGTGCCGGATCATTGAATTAATTCATACTATTTTTCTGCGAGAATATTCTCTAAATTTATTGACGTCTATAATTTGCCTCGGCTGAACTTAACCTCAGATATCATGGCCGCTCATATCACCTCTAATTCTCTCTAATGTCCACAAAATACGAGTTCCAACAAGAAAGATGCCAAGGCTTCTACCCTCTGAACCTCCATCCGCATGTGGTCTTCTGTGTGTCCTTTTAATGGAATGGTTTTGTAGGGAGAAATCTTGATTACCGATATCGGCCGATATGACCTTAACCCTATATAACCTTTTCTAGTCCATTTATTCCCCATAAACTTGTCACTGAAGAGTCAGAAGTTTAACCCAGTACTTCAACTCATCCCGATGCCAGTTACATTGCCAAGGCTAGCATCTGAAAATGCGCACTGGCGCTCTCATTCAAGGTGACTAAGCGACGAAGACCGCAGCTGTTAGACCTTTTCTTCAAGAGGTCAAACTGATGAATTGGCAGTATGTAAAGGCCTTATATGAGCATCGTGAAAACGGAAAAAAGCATGGGTTATTCACACACCAACCGATATATCTGCACCAATATAGGCCAAGCTGGTATATTCGATTCGAACAGGTACTTGCGATTCCATTAAAAAGCTATGTATTTACACCAGCCCAAATTAAGTAATGAAAGGAAATATCGCATCTATCGATCCTTGAACGCAATAGCCCAACGAACTTAATGTTAAGGTATCTTAATCTCAAATTTACCGCCCTCTCTGGGATTCATGAAAAGGCTTCAAAGTTGTGACATCTGAAATAATATCAACGTATACTGAAATTCGAGAGTATTTGACATTCCGAATATTTGATTATGTTTTCATACTTATCAATAGCTAACTTTAACTGATGACTTCCTAAAGTGAGGTCGATGAAGAAGTAAACTAGGTTGGAAAGGTGTCGTGTTTTTTGGGACCTGTAGCACATTTTATTAGCTGGCTTGAAAAAATTCTCAACCATTCTCCTGCCTGGTAGTTGCACCTTTAGAAGTTGTTTGTCAGTCTAAGATAAATGACAATTTGGTTAACCATCAGTGGCTCTTCAACCATACCTGCTAAGAAGGAGATAAACTAGGTTGGTTGATACAACGATTGCAAACAACTATTGCATTTTTTTTGAGATTTATAGGAGTAATGTTCTCTCTTCTACGCCTAGAGTACTAAAAACTTCAACTTTACTGAATTTATTTATGTCACTAGTTTAACTTGTGCGGTGCTTCGTCCTGTAATGACCCTTTGAGTTGATTAGAACTACTGACCACCAACCGGAGTCAGCACTCAATGCAATGCTCTACAATTGGAGGAATTTCAATAGCCATTGACCAGCTACATTCTGTCGTGAAAAGACGCGTGTACAAAGCATGGAATCGAAAGCTTTAAAAGTCAGGGGCACACGAAAGTTGGGGCTATAATCGACCTATCTTCACATGTTCTGCAAAAAATTTAAACTGTTATGTCCCAGCAAATCAGAGAACTCCTTTGTGAGGGAAGCAGCCTGGGTACTTTGGATGCAAACTGTGCACGAGAACTCAAGATTTGAAAGAGAAGATCTGCAGGCGGAAAATTCTGAGTTGACCTCTATTCTATGAATAACTTGTATCCGTTCTACTTGAAAGATCATCACGATAGAGGTATGATGTGATTGGCTTTGCATTTTTAAAGTAGAAAACTGCATATAATTGGTTAAGAACATCTGAATACACCAACCGTCGACGGATAGGGTCAAATGGGACAGAGGTGGTTCAAAATATTATTAAAACTTTCAATCTCTTCCCAATCGCTGGTAATTTCCTCAAACAAGGTCTCAAAACTTTCTCTGAGGCTAGATTAAGTTCATGAGTTCTTCACCTAATTTAGTTTGGGTTGAAGGAAAAAACGGTGCCCTCGCGAATCCAATTTCCCTAAATTTCTCAAGTATTTGGTCTCGCTACTTTTTCTGTAGGGCAATGATTACAGACATGACCAGTGGTGTAGTCAGTGTTTGTAAGACTCTTCTGAGGTTAACTGACATCAGAAGGCAAATGTAAGCTACATCTGAATCTTAGCTCTAGGAGACCACAAAATATTCGCATTGCGATCAACGCAAACTGCGAGTGAGAACATCTGTATATACTTTAAGACCGTTTCAAACGGGAAATGCAAATCAAATCCAGAAATTAACATTCAAAAATTAGTGAAGGCGGCAGAATATTTGTTAAGGGAATATCGGACTCCAGTGACCAGTGGTGCAGCATCCAATTTGAACTAAGTGAGTTCTACTGGAGCTCCTTAGTAATAAGGAATCCCGAAGAGTTGCCAGAAAACCGCTGAAGAGGATTGGGAGGCTCAAAATAGGGCGTCGAATGAGATCTTAGCGTAACGCTAATGATCAACAAACTCCTCGATTAAGTAGCGAATATTACTACCACTATCTGAAGCCCTAATTTGCACTAATCTGTATAACCTAGATGCCCACACAGTTTGAACTGTGATCGAAGTCTCGATCCCACGGCACCAACCTATCAAGAAAAAGGATTTTAGGTATCATACTTCGAATAATATTAACTCTAGTGATGAAGTTTCATTATCTAACCAATATAGTGATCCAGGCACAGCTCCGCTTTGACAGTTTTGTTTATTTTGAATCGGTTGCCCTCTCCCACATCTTTACCCCATTTTTTTCGTTTCTTACCGCCCCAATTTGATTATTTATCTACTTTCACTTTAGTCTAGTTGTTTCCATGGCGTTGTTTAAGGCCGTTATTACAAAGACAAAAAATCGATTAAAGTTCACCATAGTTGTAAATTGTCTAGTACTTCAAATCCATCGTTCGCATTTGAACACATTAATTATCCACTTGTGAATCGATAGAAGTGCAAATTACTGCAAAAAAAAATCGATGCCAAAGTGAGTGCTCAAAATCAATCAATACTATAGACCATTCAAAAGATGATAGAAATCTTTGTTGACACTAATTTCACCGAAATGGATCGCTAACGACTCACACTCCTCTTTGCCGAAAGGGCAATCAAACTGTTGAAAAGGTACAAATACGAGAGAGATCATTAGGAAAACTCCAAATAATACAGAATATAGTGACATTGAATTTGAACTAATCGCTTTGCATACCTCCAATGAGCATCCGGATTGAAGGATCAAAATAAGGGGCACGATAACCGAATGATCAATGCATCGATCTCTTTTAATCGCGAACTAATGAGCTAGTGGCATCCAACCGTCTAATTAAGCAAATCGATACCTGAAGTAAACTTTGCAATCTTCAAGATTTAAGCAGCGATTTTCAAATCCTTACTTAACTATTTGCTCTTATTTATTCTTGTTATGCTCTTAAAAATTGGTCGAAAATGAAAATGAACATGAAAAAGTTTTTTTCTTTCCCATTCAAAACAATGCTTAAAAGCAGCATCAAACATGAGGAGCAAACTGAACTCTATTTTCCGAATGGTATCATGTGAATGCTTAAATAAAAATGAAAGTGAATTTCACGCTTCACTGCGGAGGAACATCTTTTGTTGAGAAAAACAAAAACAGACAGTTAAATTATGGGCAAAAAGTTAGAAATGACCTTGCTCCAACCGCAAATGCAGAGCAGTTTTAGGACAAAGAAAACTGTCAATACTACAATCCAAGTTCAAACAGGCTTGTTTTCTGCCCATTAAAAGGAAAGAACTATTTTAAAAATTTAAATTACTAGCTCAAAGAGTCGTTCACAAATTGGCGCAATTTGCCAAGAAAATTATTATTAAAAGGGAGAAATTTCGAAGTTAAACAAACCCCATTAAAGGAATATACGTTCTTCTGGACTCTACCAAAAAAAAATGGAAAGCGGAAGGGGCAAAACGATTGACTCTATCACAAAATAATTAAGCTGTGGAGCAAGCTCATCACGCCCAAAACTTCAACAAGGTCAGCATCCACGTTAGGCCTCACCAAAGGCCCAGGAGGTTTCGTTTGTCGTTTGGTTTGTCACGCCAACAACGTACACATTCATTGGAGCTAGCGAATTTGTCCATTGCCTAGATTTAATCTGAAATTATTGCTTGTGACACATGTAAGTAGTATAAGTGGATGTATTGTGTTCCTCCAACGATGGACTACACACTTATCGCCTTTACTTCAATGAAATTGAATTGCATGTACTCTAGAAGTCATGGCTGAATTTCGCGATATTTCAAACTGATTTTGACCTGATGTTGCAGTTCTAGTTTTACACGAATGCAAAAATTAAAAAAAAGGTAGATTCTATTTGTTGTGACAGTTGCTTTAATGAGGCTAACCGAAGGTGAATGCGCATGCACTTACAGAGAGCCATTTCTCTGGTAAATTCCGTGTTAAAAAGAGGCGTTATTACTCCGTGAACATTTATACAATCCCAGGAATCGGCATTGCGTAGACCAAGAGTAACTCGACAGTAGAGGTTGTAGATTGAGCTACTCCTGCCCAGAGATCCCAAGGGTAGGCGTGAACGCTGATTATCATCAAGGAGACTGTCCGATAATCCGTTCAGTGATCGCATGCCACACTGGCTTGGTAGGCTAAACTAAGATGTTGCGAACTAATTCCTTACAATTTATCCTTCCGGCCGTTGGTCATGTTAGTGCAGCACTACCACAAGTGCTTCTTCTTAACCAGACCATGGCCTCCCTCTCTACCCTCTTTTAGCCAATCAGATCACACGACTAAGAAATGAGTTGATATTTTAAAATTTTGTGCAGATAAGGTGATGGTGACAGAGGAAAAGGAAAAAGGTCTCGGTATATTCTAGAGTAATGCGCCACCAATTTCCTATTGATGAAGACTCCTCTCCATATAAGGTAATTAGGACCCTCAAAAAAATACGAGATTTACAAAGCGTTTTTCTCATTATAATGAAACGTTTGCGGTAGCATTATGAGTTATCTGTTCTAATTACTTATTAATTCAACGGCAAGGTACATTAATTACGGTGACGGTGCTATTAGAAATGGCAGGATAATAAAGTAGAAGAGTTAAATAGTAAAGACCCCGGAGTCCTAGAACATTTTAATTGCTGGTACTAAAAGAACTGACTGAGTCTCATCTGAGAACGCTGTTAATAATTTAGGTTAATTAGCTCCACACTGGCTGATTGAATTTTAATAACCTCTGCTTAAGAATAGATTGAAGCAGACGAACCTGGAAAAAATCAATATTGATTGCTTGTTAAATTGCATGCTACGCTACATTGCATCTGCGATAAAAATGGAAAAATCGAGCAGAAAGCTGAGGACGATGAAGATGACTCACTGTGATAATATTGGACGGTAAAATAACCAGTGCCACCGAGGACTGATGCGGAGCGATCCATCGAAATGGCGATAGTTAGCTCGCCGTAGTAGTTAAGCTACGAGCACCACAAACAAAGCAGAGCCAAAGGGACCAATTATCCCTGAGAATGACTAAGGGCGAGTTGATTGGCTTTATTTCAACCACTCGGATGCGGATATTGAGAAATTTTTTAAGCCAATAATGTGAGTTCTCTGATAGTAGGCATTTAGCTATGCCGTCTCAGAGGGTGAATAGGTGACTTCTATAGACCATTTCAAAAGAATATATTCAAACGTTCACTCATTTATAAAATAATCATCATGTTCAAGAGCTTCTAGATTGTGAGGGAATAATAGGAATATCCAGAGTAATATCTACTCTAGTGTATATCCATCGAAACCTAGGACGAACTTCTCTTCGGAAATACAGCAAGCTATTCACCCCTCAAATTACTTGCATCGTTTCTAAATGAGAATGTTATCACTAATGAACTCCAGTAAGTGCTATAGGTCCTCTCGTTCATCTTCGAATTCAACGTTTTGAGTACCAATATAAAGTCTCCCGGCATTAGTTCTGCGTTCCATGGACTTCAAACATCCTAGTGGGGGGTATCAGAAATTAAAACTCCAGCAAGAAAAATCTAACGAGACAACTTTAAATTTGAATTTTTGACTATTCGTTATATTCACAAACTAAACTGAGGGTCGAAGGATCCAGTTTGATTCGAAAGCCACCTAAAACCCTATGGATTACTCATATTGGAAAAATCGATTCGAGAGAAATCGACTACCGACGTGGCGAAAAGTAATCTCCTCTTCAGTCAATAAAAGTTTGCTCCGAAAGCCATAGGGCCATCGGATGATCAAAAATATGTTTCAGGGAATGTCTCCCATCCCTAATAGCATATAAATTTTGCATCTAATCAAGTACGTCAGTACAGTCCTCCGAAGAAGCATAAATTGGAAACAACAGAACAATATCCGATTTTTTGTCCGGGCTACCGTGTGTTTCATTCCAAAACCAACTGCCCCGAAATCGCCTAATAGGCGATTAAATGCTTGAAATAAATGAAAAGTCGACTCATAGCTTTAATTCCATCGCAAATATTTATAAATACTGGAGTTTTTTATTCAAAATTCATATTGAAGACCTTTCGACCCTATCATGGTGGGTCCGGTGGGGTTTAGGCGGTAAAAATTGTCGAAGACTGAAAAAAAGAAAACGAATCAGCCATGATAAACAATAAATGCCTAGCTGTCTGGATTAATGACCACAGAAGGCACAGACGTTCGTCTATGAGGATTTTCATGCCGGTAATCTTTTAAAAACCCAAAGTTTTTCCCTTATTTAAGATTACCATCCCTTAGTGCCGTTTTTTTTTATTGTTCGCTATGACAGCCGATTTCTGCGCAGAGAACCTCCTAAAGTTAGCTCAGCTGGTTCTTTTAAGTAACAACGATAATGGCCAAATATGCATTTCTTAACCAGGGAGGCATTAATGAATATTTTACACCCCCTAGGCAATAGTCAAAGGGCACCTACCTTCTGCAGGGGTTGGGGTATTGTAAGAGATCAATCACATTTCATTCATCTTAATTTGGATGCGTGAAGTTTCAAAGCAAGGTGTTAAATCAGTAGATGTAACATTATAAAGTCCATAACAAAACACGAGTGATTGGTGTTAAAAGGTGGCACTGACCGATATCATTTGCTCAAATCTAGAAAATGGAAAAGGACAAAATTGTAAAGGGTTTTATTGTCTACGTGTTATGGAAGTTCGATTCAAAGTACTTCAGAGCTCTTATAAAAATTGGAAAGCATTAAAAAAGTTCCAGTGCCATTTCAAGTAGGCGTGCAATGAAACATTTTAGGTAAAATAAAATAGATGGACGAAAAATTGGCAAAAGTGAAAAGAAACTTTCTTCAAATTTTCATAAATATTGGAACCAAGCACTGTAGACCATTTTCAATCTAGGGTTTCAGCAGAGAAAATAAGACTTTTGCAACTAGACATTAACGGAAATATGATGAAATCTGCGAGATATGGTATGCTTAATTAATGGCGTACAAGTTTTTAACTCAACAGGGGACAAACTGCCCGGTTAGGGGAGACTATTGCATGATGAAATCATGGCCTTGAAATGAATTTTACCCAATTTATCACATATGTAAGAAATTTGGCCTGAAGTTCATGACTAACCAAGGAAATATCAATAATGTCTGCAAGGTTAAATGCGTTTTAAATAATCAAACATTACACGTACAAATCAACCCTCGACGCGCTTACTGTGGATGTTGCTTATTGTTATTTTGGTCATCTTGTTTTCGATCTTTCTGGCCTTCTATCTTTTCCTTAAATCCTCTAAAAAGTCTGTCGTTCTAATAACTGGCCCTTGTGATGCTGGAAAAACTGCTCTATTAATGATGCTGACTCACAAGAGCATCCCCATTACGTTTACTTCATTAGGTCCGAATATCGAAGAGTACAAACAAAAGGTTAAGGTAATTTAAATCGATGAATAATTGTCAAGTCATCTAAAACTCTTAAACTTATCGATGTTCCCGGGTCGGAGAAGCTCCGTTTCGAATGTATTAATAAATACAAGGCTGGTTCTGCGTATGCCATGTCGATTTTGATTTGTTCATTTGTGCTAGGGGTATAATCTTTGTTATAGACTCGTCGAGCGTTCAGAGGAACGTGAAAGATGTTGCAGAATATCTTTTCGACTTGGTGACCGATGCCTCCCTTGCCCGCTCCTGCGTTCCTTTCCTTATCCTATGCAACAAGACCGATCTTCCTGATGCCAAGAAAATGAACATTATTGAAAACCTATTGGAAATTGAGTTGTATGTTAATAATTTTATGGTTGAATTTGAAGAGGGATTGAAGTAGTTAATGAGCAACTTAAATTTGTTTATTTTAGGTCTACTCTCTCCCGAACGAAAGCTGATAGTCTCGCAAGCTTGGATGGAAATCAGGAGTCGCATATTCCTTTACTCAAGAATGCAGATGAGAAATTCATGTTTGCCGAATGCAGGCACCATTCCTTCACTTTTGTCGAGTGTTCCGTCATTTCAACTGATGTTGGACAGGTGCGCTTGTGGTTAGAACGTCTGTAAGGTCTAGGGAATCAAGTTATCGACAATACATGTTTATTTGAAATATGCTAGAAGAATTTTGATCTAGGCCAGTCAGAGGCAAATCATGACCGGTGTTGATGGAGTATGGAGTGTTTGATGAATATATTAATTCGCTGTACTAAGTTTTTCTTGATCATCAAAAGTTATGCTGCTTATAACGGGAGAGACAAGTGCTTTGTTATTTCTTTCATGGATTTGGCAAAGAAAACTGAGTATTGGCTTCAAATTATATAAGCTCTGGCCCGAAACTGACTTTTTGTCATCGAATCCTAGGTGTGTTGCAGTAACTGTCTGACACTTCAATCTTAGGTTTCTTGGTGGGTTTTCGAATAATATCATATCTCGTCGATTTCTCAGCGTTCTTGACAAAATGGCGATTAGGGGTCCCGATGGCATCTAAATTTGTTTGAGAGACTACGGAACTGTGCAGCTTCTATCAAGAGCTAGGGAATGTCGGCTACGGGGACGAGATTGGTATTCTTTGCTTTTGATATATTCAGGGGAATAAGTTCGTAAGAGATGCCTCTCTCACGTACTCCAAGGCAAATTTGGCTATGAGGGTCTTTATGATGTTCGGTTGTTAATTTTTCTCTTACAGCTCCTACCAAGGTGGTGTGCATTGTCAGTATTAAAACCGGTGAACTGAACTATGGCTGTTAACGAATAATCGTACTATCTTGAAAATTTGCCGTGATATGCATATCTGTCTGCTGCTCTGCCTTACCGGGTATTACTTTTATAACGTTGTGCTTATTGCATTTAAGTAGGCATCTTATTTTTATTGCGGTTGTATTTGCATTTACCAGCTCACTCGCAGTTTTCTCCCATAAACCATGATTCTAAGTGAGAAGAGAGAACCGGAAAGCAAGCGAGAGGATGTATACTGATGAGCTGCACTCTGCTTGTAAACAAACAAACATCCTAGCCAAACGCTCGTACATGTGAAAAAAGTTTTCTTTAGTGTACAACCCATTGACTATCGCTACTCCGTGGTTTTTGCTGTTCTGGGAGAACCGTGACATGCAGGGGACTAGTAAGCGGGTGGCTTAGTCACGCCACTCTTCTTGCGGCAAATCCTGCTGATAAATCACATAGTTCCCTCCGTCCAACCCCTCTAAAAGGAGCTA
Organism: Moniezia expansa; assembly: GCA_019097775.1. Lineage (NCBI taxonomy): Eukaryota > Metazoa > Platyhelminthes > Cestoda > Cyclophyllidea > Anoplocephalidae > Moniezia > Moniezia expansa. The sequence goes on from JADFDV010000072.1 coordinate 13,736,986, forward strand.
CTACTTCTGCTGAGCTCTCATTTCCTCTCTCCATCTCCCTTCAGGTCAGGTTGTGGGTGTGTGCTTTCAGATTCCCACCAAAGCTCCCATAAATGTGGCCGGAGCTCTTTTTTCTTCTGGTGATTTGTCAACATTGCCATCAATGATTCAACCTTTATAAACGATTTTTTTATTTGCTTGTTCACGTAATGGCGATATTAAGCTCCCCCACGTAAGTTAAGTGATCAATGTGATTGTCATCGCTGTAATTTTCTTCATTTTCACTGGTTCATTACTTGGTTTGCATCCTGTACATTAATTCATAGCTCTCAGGGTGAACAGATTGAGCTATTTATCATATTTGTGCCCCGTGGGACTTGGACGATTCGTGTGAAAGGCATTTGGAAACGTAAAGCGTTGCATCCATGGTGCTTGTCGCATGGATCCGAAAGCTAAAGTAGTTATTTCACGAGAAAATTCAATGAGCTACCTTTACACCTGTTGTCCAGAACACTTAGTTTAATACCTGGAAGGCTATGCCTTGGCTCTAAATAACTGTAGTAGTGTCAAGACATCTGCTCTATGATTTCTGTCGTTTTGCATAAAGCACATATCAGAGGATATTATTTTTCGATTCTCATCCCAATGTCTCTGATTGAGTGTCTTCTTGACTATGCCTTTTTCAGCGAACGCTTAACCAATGCGAGAGGCCATTACAAACATTGGATACTCATGTCATCTGATGAACCAAAAGCATATGCAACTACCACGTCACCAGCGCTCCTGTAATTTCCATTTAAATTATCTTAGCGTTCATTAGATGAAGAAAATTTGTAATTTAATAACATGGTAGGTCTTGAAGACCCGAGGGCTGTTTCAAGCTATTGGAATGGGAAAACAAAGAACCAGAAATCCAGATTAGATTAGCTTTTTTACTCAGTTGAGGTACACATTGGATTCTATGGACAGAAATTCGTTTTCTGAACCCCTGGTCGAAAAGACTGGGTGAAAACCTTGTTGGGCTTGGAGCATTCTTTTATGTGACAGATAGAGGGGCTTGTATTTTGATATTCATACTTTTCAACAGTTTACTCTTACCCCCTTTCCTAAAGAAACGGACTACATACCTTTAAAATCGTCCTGGCTTTTCTTTTGTAAACCATCTTTATTCAGTAATATATTGAGCATTTGCCTTAAAATATTTCGATTCAACCCGGTGGGACGATTTCCTAAACAGTCATCTGGAATTTTAGATTTCGCCTCTGCGCAGGGACCAGATACATTCTCTGCCTGACCAAGTCATTGCTTACAAAGGACTAAGAACTGATTGTTAATAACAAGGCGAAGGTGGAGTCCCAGTCTAAAATCTGCTAGCTGCAAATTTCCCAATCAGGGCTCTGTTGCCCAGTGTCACTTAGACCTGGAAAATCGTAGTCATAAAAAAATGGGTTTTTGTTAGCTCCAGAGTGATTTCCTTTTGATTCTGGCTGTTAATCATCAAAGCACCAATACTGTATCTTGGCTTCTTTAAAAGATGATGGCTCGCGCAGCCTCCCATTTTGGCTTAAATTAGCTGGCACTTACGAAGTTTGGTAGAACTCGATCATTCAACTCGTTCTTACAAACCTCTGCCATTCAGATATGCCTATGGCCTTGGAATGTCATTGTCAATATCTTCCTATGATTATTAATGACACGAGCGATTGTGTGGTTTTTAAGACTCTTCGGATTTCATTGGAGAGGAAATATGTTTGGACAAATTCTATGGTGATTTACTAACCTGTTTAACTTAATTTATTTTCCTCCTATTTGGATTAAATCTAGGAGATTTCTTCAATTTGATTTGCGGACAACTTTGCTTTAATTTTTAGACTTTATGTAAATGCAGAATTTTAAAAGAAAGCATGCACAAACCTGATCCGAATGTTGGCTGAATTTTCCGTGTAGGTGTAAAACTGCGGTTTATAGCCCTTCGGAAGATCCTCGAGTAAGCGTTTTAGCCAACAGCTCAGGTGGGAACGTCACTGCTTAGATAGATGAATGCTTTGATTGGTCTCGCCAATGAGTATGCAATGTCTCTCGATGAGTATGTAATCAATCACGCTCTAAACTGTACAAAGCAATGAATACAACCATCGAGAAGTAGTCCATCTCAGTTAATCAATACGACTCTTAAGGTCTAAAGATGGCCTCCGGGCAGCCCAAAAGAACGAAAGCGTTCATGAACGAATTAGTAAGTAGATTCGGGGTAAACTCGATGCCCTCCTCTCTCTTCGTCGTCCAGCTTTTGAACCTGATGTTCTCTTAGCTGGAAACCTCTCTTCTTAATATTTCTCTCCGAGAGGTATGATCGCCAGGTCAGTCAGATCTATTCACCAGTTAGCGAAGAAGAGCTGTTCATTTTCGCTCTTGTCTAAAAACCTCGTTGTCCACTATTGAAATAGGATCGCGTGAAGCATAAAGCCAATAGATAGGATCAACTAAGAAGTACCCACTGAAAGAGAAATGTTGATGTCCTAATGTAACCAGGTAACTCAACTTGACTTTTCATTCTCATTACTTTAACTTTCCATTTAAACCGGCTGATTTGTCAATTTGTTCCCTAACGAGGCTGGGTCATTGTTATTGGCTTAAATCCGTTACTGATGATAAACGTAAATACAAGCTTCAAGTCTAACATTGTTGTTAAGCAGATTTCAATTGTGCCTCTTACATGTAGTAATAGTTTTAACCCAATCGAAATGCAAGAAGCTACTGCCAGATCTCCACTTTATCTTCCAATAGTTTGTGAGTATTAATAGCAATTAAATGGATGTAATACTTTGTCTCCAGTGGGCTTTTCTCTCCAGAACAGCGCTATTTTCGTTATGGGCGACGCCTGTATCCACTAGTCAGCTGCTAGGCCCACAAATGAACAGCGGAAAAAAATCCGCATTATCCGATTCCTCATTCCACGCCGCCCCCCTCCTTCTACCTTCCCCTCGCCCTCCCGATTTGCCACTTTTCTCCGACAGCATGGGGCCACAATTCGCACTCGCACGATAACAGCTTTAAACCGCGAAACGACGCCATCTCGACGGAAATGAAAGATTGATGCGCTCAATGCATTTCACTCGAAGACCCAGGAGGAAGGTAGGGGGAAGTTGGAAAAGTGCATTATGGTACAGTGGAGGTAAATTTTATGGCCCCTATCACTTTCACTGGTTAGATGGGCAACAGCAATTTATTATCCCATTTGTCTGGCGATGATTAATTTCTAGCCTATCAGTAGCAGTTCGCTCGCACACACAGCTGCAGCCCATTTTAACCTCCCCGGTACACCATTCTCCCCAGGATTTTTTTCTGCAACCAACTCCCACTTTCTCTTTCCCGCCATCTAATAGTGGCATTCGCACAAACTGAGTATTAATGACGGGAGATTGAAGGCTTGATGTAAATGCATGCTGCCAGCTAAATCTACATTAGCCTTCGTTACTACACTTTCCATCAGCCTCCACTACCGATGCTCTGATTCAATCAGAAAAGTTCATAGGATTTTGACGAAAATTTATGATGCTGAATATGTTCCTTCAGTTTAGGCAGAGGTCTTTGAACGCCTTCGAATGCTTGCCATGTAGAGACGATAGCTTGCCAAGCATAGTCAAATGTTGATTTAGCTGATATGCCCGTTTCCGCTTAATAGGGATTGTTCCTTGATTGGACATTCCATCTGGGTTCAAGGTACTAGTGAAAAGCCTTATTATTTAAATATAATTCGAAACAATGCAAATTCTCAAATCAGAGCTCCAGCAGAAATGATAAAATAAAAATCGTTATTAAAGTGAAAGTTCACTTTGCCCAATTAGGTGAGAAAAGTTGCCTTGAGAACACAACATTTCACCAGACTTGTCCTTTTCACCTTAAGAGCAACCTGTTCTGACGTTATCTTATAGTGACCTTCTCATCCTCCTTGCACAACTTTGTGCTGCTCTGGAGGTGAACTTATCCTTGAGCTCTCTCTCTAGCGTCAATAGTGCTATTTAAAGCGCAAATAATCATCTGATGCGTAAATTTCTTTTGTGGCTTTCGCATTAGTTGTTAGTATTATTGATGGATTGAGACTGATGCTAACAGTTCTTGAGTTCTACTTTGTCTTTCAGAATTCGAAAAATTATCAAGTAGGTAGGTGGTGGTCAAACCTACTTTCTACTTCCTCGTGGTGACCACCGGTAACCTCAATGGGAATTCTGGGGACTAATGGGAGGGGCGGCTGGTCAGGACTAATCGCCCTCCGGACGTATAAAATTAGATTATGCCAGCAGAAGTACAACTTCTTACAACTTCTTACAGCCTCGGATTCATGGTCTCAAACTATACTGTGGAATGCACGTACAAGTAGCAATGAATGGAATCTCCACCAGAAAGTTGGAAAGACTTTTGGAAGAGGCATGTAAATTGTCTGCCTTAACAATGTCGAGGTGCCACTACGAAGTCGAACTGCTACCTGTACGATGAAACCATACTAGAAAAGTGACTAGAGATTCGAAGACGTCGATAAACGCTTTTACTGTCTTCTGCGTTGGCTATTGTATGCCGCCTCTTTTAAAAGCTATTTGTACTTCTGTTGTATTCCAAAAAGTCTTTGGAACTTGCCCTAATGGGTGGGGAGTAAACAAATAAACAAATTAAAACAATCAAGTAGGTTAATGGATCACACTCCTCAAAAATGCTAGGGCTCGAAGGTTTTCTTCGATTATTTTCTTCAAGCAAATACCGGTTGCTAAACTGATCTCTCAATCTGCTGTGCACAGATGCGGATACACTGAAAATGTTCATGTGTTCTGTTAATACGATTAGCTATCTACATAAAGCCAACAGAGCGTTTCCATTTCATACCACATGAACTTGAATGCATTAGAATGTGCAAAATTGGCTGTTAATTATGGCGGTACTTTGAAGGCACTTTGCGGAATTATAGAATACCTTGGCACATTTATCACTTATGTGTGATTATTGAGGTTGCACATGTGACCTCAACAGTTTGTCTAAGTTTACAAGAATTCATCAATTTATCATTCTCAGTCTAGATTAAATTAATAGACTCTAGCGGTTTACTTCTAGCTTGAGGATGTGTCTACTTTGGATTGAAAGCTGTAAGTGGAAAGTCAAGGATAGCAAAATTAGGTTTCACAAGCAGCACTTTTTAGATTGCGATATGAGTGATACAGCCAAGTGGAAAATAAATTCAGGCTTAGGGAGTTGGTCAGCGAAACTGGAATGGACTCTCTTTACTCTGACTTTTGTCAGATTTCCTTTTGATTACTTATTTTTAAAAATTATCTCCCCAGACTTCTTTCAGTTTGTCTTCATTTATCCCAACATCAAAGCGTCCCCACATATATTTACAATGCGGCTCTCTTGTTTGCAAAAAACACAGGGATTTTAATAGATGGGATTAAAAGAATGGAATCGTCCAATCATCAGAGCTCCGAGGCTTATTTCAATCCTACTCCGAGCCCTCACTAGCTGTACGTCACCTTTCACTTAAGAGACCGACGTTACTGTCTCAGGCTCACGAGAAAACCCCTGCATTCATTGTCCCACTATACCCTCTCGCTCTACTGAATAAGGTGCCAGACAGAGCATCAATTTTGCAAGCTTGTTAGCATTTGGCAAGTGTCGTTCTCCCTACATCACGCTAACTATAATAGCTATTCCAGGTCTTTTAATGCTGGTCCACAGACGGAGGGCCAGACTAGAGACCGTCAGCCGAAGAGACACCAGTAATATTGGGGGAAGGCATTCGTTTTGAGATTTTTCACAACCCTTTATGCAGTTTTCACAGTTGATTAAAATAATGCGATCACTTTTTGGTGAAAAGTTGGAGTGAAACTCGTGTCTGATTTGAGAAGGAGTATAAGAAAGCGTTATCGCTGCTTGGTCATTGCGTTACTTGGCAAGAGATCGAGTGGACAAGAGCGTCTCGTACCAGCAATAAAGTAGCAACAAGGAGGGAAAGGAGAAAAAATGAAAGATCTAGAGGGATGGAGCAGTCTAGAGACGGTTGTTATTGCCAGTATATTAGCAACTTCGCTTACAGACCACAGCCTAAAAGTTTGGCTGCTGCTCGCTCTGCTGATACAGTTACCGCTACCACACCGCTAATGGAATCTTGAAGTAGAAGCAGCAACAAATGTCTACTCTCTCTCCCTCTCATTACCTTATCTCGCCTTCCAATCAACTTTTCATTCTCCCTCCATGCTTCCCCATTCCCTCTCCCGCTTCAGCGTAGCGAACAATTTGAGAGACGACATTCTAGCCACTACGTTTATCGTCTCTCACTGCTGGAGCTGAAGGTTTTAAGTATTCCGTTTCTCACGTGGTTTTAATGCCTCTACCAATCAGGTCAGAATTTTCAGTCAAAGCTATGATTCGAGACCTCATAGACGTCTCTCTGCATTTGAAGTTCTTACAGGAATTGGTTACCACAAGACTTGGAATGCAGCTAGAAAGAACATATTTTTGATAAATCTTTTTTTAGAATACAGCCGACAGGAAGAGTGATAGATGATGAACTGTCCTCTCACAGGACGTCAAAAGAAGGCCTGGCTGAATAATCATTAAAAAGCAAATCTTTCGAAACGTCTCCATCGCCTTGATGGGTTTCTTCCATCTAAAGATTCATCTCACCACTGCCCTTCTCTCTATGGCAGCCGATTTTCATGTTTAATGATCAGCATAAATGACAACAATTAAGTAGTAGTAGTAGTGGTCGAGTTTCGATGCGCCAAAGGCTTCTCGCTTGTACTCATTTCAATGATTGTTTCTTGATGGTGGCCATTTTCCAAATTTTGATCATGCCAAGAGGCCAGGAATGTTATCTTTAAGACTCAGTTATTCTCCATAGAAAGTATAAACGACGGCTTAGTTAATTTCCTATAAGATTATCGCGGGTTTCTCGGGTATATCTCTGAGTAGAACGAAGGATTAGCCACCAAAAGGAAACAATAGAGATGGATAGCCAGAGTTTGATTTCACTGCGCCCTGAGTCAATCTTTGAAAAGACAACAAACAAATCAAACAATAGAATCGGTTACCCCCTCTTGTTTCATTTTACTTTCCGGTAGGGAGGAATCTTCTCAGAGAATCGAAGATATTTTATCCGGACACGCCTCTTTTCGCATGCACAAAGTACTTTGAGGCTTACGTTGCCATAATTGTCCTTTAAGAGCCCCTAAAGGGAGAACGAATAAGTACAGTAAGGTAGAGAGACGTGGTATTTCTGTGCAAAATCTTTTCAAATTATAATTAAAGATTTAATTTTGCAGATAAACTCATGATTTATTGACAGTTGCCTAAAAATATCTTCCTTTATAATTGATAGAAGATCGGTTTGTAGATTTTGGTGCAGTTGCCTCACCTAAAAGACATTCTATTTGTTCATAAATATCCGTTTGAATCCACAATGAGTGGATAAATCTAGACATTGACAAAGAATACGTCTATCTATCAATTAAGAGCATGCATGGTTTCTTCTGTTTGATCTTAGTCCTGAGATATGGAGATTTATTGAAAACGCTCAGTACTGCCTGAATATCCAGCAATCAGAGTTTCGATCATCCCAACGATTCCTATTTTGCCTTTATTAACTGAGAGCGTCCAACCATTCCCATCGGGGGTAATGGCCAAGACGGTCGCTGCAGAACTAGCCGACATGAGCAATTGGGGCCAAACCGGTTGACGATACCACCCAATGTAGGTGATGCAATGCTGGCGATTGGACGGGGGTCATTTTTTTGTCAAAGACCACTAAGTACATTTTTTGAATCCTGGTAATAAGCTTAGAGCGATTTTAGCATCACGCACGAGACCTGACTCTTTGATCCCAGGATGTGATTTTCTGCTAAGTGACTGTTCGGGGAAATGAGATAAGTATTCCAACTTCATATAGTTGCTGACGATCGCAAAGGTAGCTAACTTACCTTCATTCAAGGATTAAGAGTAGAAATATATCTTTGAAACTCGAAGACTTCCTCCGGTACACCACTTTGTGTCCTACTGGATTCGCTTTCCCATGAAGACGACGTACGCGAATATAATCTTCCTATTCGGGAGAAGCACCGTCGCCCGCTGCCTTCCATCACTGTCCTCCTCGAAGATGGCGCCGAATCGGGTAAAGTACTTTGGTGGACGTCAAAACGATATCTTCTCCCTTTCCAGGCCAAACATTTCGATCGCTGAATGTGTATCAGCAAACTTAAAACTTGGCTCATTTTGTTCATTGTGTAAAAAAGCATTGGCCTATAAAACGAGTCTCAAGATTTCAAAGGTTGTAGAAGATGAAGCGGAAAGCAGATAACGATGAAGAGCATAACTTGGGCTCCCGACACAGCACTTGGATAAGGTCGTTCATATCAAGGCAAACATTCACAATCAGAAATGATCAATTTGCCCCTTCACAAAGACCTTTCATTTGAACGTGTTCAATCAAGCTTTTACTAAATTTTTTGGAATCACTGCTTTGGAGTTTTGCCAAAAGAGGAGGAGTTAGTTTTAGGGTGCACAAGAAGGACTCGCCTTTTTCCCACGAGGATGCTATTTTAGCTAACATTGACTACCCATTTCGCAGTTGCCTCGACGATTTGTTCATCTATCCAGCTCTTCGAGTTTGGGCATCATCTAAACTTGATGAGAGTTGCATCTATCTGGTTTGTTTATCTCCAAGGCGGACAATATTGCGCAATGAACAGTTTAAAGCCTTCATTTAGTCCACTCTCAGCAAAGTTCACGCTTTCCAATTCATGGATCTTCAATGAAACGGTTGTTCATTCTGAATATTAGCAGATGAATTCATTCACGAAAGGAGTTGTTACACAATTTCACGATTATCTCAGACAAATAGAACTTTGAAGTCTTCAATTTTTCATCTGTTGTTCTGCCCTCTTACAATCCCTATGTGAGTGAATTGTTGCTAAGTTTCTGCCGCCATAACAACATATCTAACGAATTAGTTGGAGAGCTAATTCCATAAAAATATTCTAACAAATAAAAGTTCATAGGGCCACTTCGCTCTATAAACTATGTACAATTATATTAGTGGGTCAAAAGACTCGAGAAGGGAAGTATTCGTTTGAATATGGTCTCACTAGGCATTTCAAACCCGACTTATCTCGTAAGCGTTCCTCTTCCCGCTTAGGATCTCCTCCGGGTCAAATGTTCTTTCCTCATTGACCTACAAGCTAATCAATTACCTTCCATCCTCTTCGTCGCCAATCCATGGCAGATCACCGCCTGGTTAAAGCAACTGAGTTGGCAGCCCTAGCCAAGAGCATCGCTGAGTTTTCTGGGGAAAATGATAGGTTGAAGCTCATGGTTTGAAAGTAGTGGATCAGAGAGCTGGATAGTGAATTCTGTGTGAACATTGTGATATTTCGCGAATGAACTCTTAGCAAAGTCTCTGGTTGGGAAATGTAGAAACTCATGCGAAAGGAGTGGACTCATTGGTAGGCGATTCAGTGTTTCGTACATTTACGTTCTTGCCCAAACTCTGTTCTTTTTAACATCCTGTAGTTGAAGCTGCTCCATTTAGATCAGTGCGTTTGTCTCAAGCCCCTATTACCATTGCCATCATAACTATAGCATTGCCAATCTCCCGAGGTAGTTCATTTTAACTAACCTTTCCTCAATGTCACAAAATGTAAAGTACGCATCTTATAAACCACAAAATAATTTTATAAACAGCCGGACTTTCCAAGAGCGACATCATTCTTGTTCATCCCAATACTTGCAAGAAAAGGGCATGCACTTGCTTAAATTAACAGCAGGAAAGTAAATGATCGCCCATCTAGGGACTCCAAACTGATGGAGGGATGATAGCACTGGTGAATAGAGATCGTCTAATTGTTGGATTTCGGTGGCAATTAAACTAGGACTGTGTTGAGAATTCCTATTCCGGCCAGTTAAATAACATGGATAAGCAGCTTTCACACCGTTGAATGACCCTCAATCCCTAGTTTTTCAAATTCATATTTAACCAACTTCGAAGTCGATCAACAGTACTCCGCTTCACTAAGCAGCAGCCCTATTTCTTATAAACGTTCGAGACCTAAATAGATTTTTTTAACAGAAATGGCTTCATCAATTACTATTGTTTTTCACCTTGCTGGACGTGTGAAGGTTCATGCTCCGCACAAAAAGTAATATATCAAACTGAATTGTGTGCACATGCAAACACCTGCCTTTGAGGCAATATTTCAGCACCATCGCCTTATTCCATTTCTCGATTCCCCATAGTCACTTGACACAGTTTCCTAAGCCAAAGATGTGGTAAATGCAAATATAAATCCTAACCTATATAGTGGAGAGGTATCACCCAACCTGTGGATGAAGTAGTCTTTAAAAAGAGGTCTCCTTTCAGCCACAGTTTTCAGACTGGCATCGGCTGGAATGGATGGCCATTCCAATGATCGGTTCTCCAACTCATGTCAGTTGGTGAGTCAAAAGCGTACGTGACCTCTAGCCTACCAGACTAGGTGGTTTTATGCTATGAAATTATACATTTATCAAAAACCGAACTAATTGTAATGTGCATATTTCGGTACTGACTGGAGTCCGATTGTCAAACCTAACTAACGTCTTCTAAATAATCGTTTCTTGTTGAAAGGATAGTGATAATTCAGTTAAACAGTTTAAATATTTAATAATTTAAATGAATGTCTCAATTTTTATCTTCTTTATTATTTAAATTGGCTCGAAAAATATTACATCTGTTAATAAATCTGATGTGTGCACCGCTCTAGCCACGAGTCATGTGTATTAATTGGTACAAACACGGACATCATATTCGTCCAACAGCTTTATCAGACGGTATCTTTCACTTTGTCCGTAAAGTCATGCCTTACCGAAATAATCCAAATCTCGATCACTGATCCTAACTATTTTTGTCATCACATCAGAAGTTTCATTATTTATCTACATTTCCCAATTTGTAGAAAACAATCTTTTCGCTCGAGAAGGATGAAATTTGTCTATAATTTGGGAGCCTGGATATTTTAGGGATTTCAAAACAGCTTTCATCCGTTCAAATCCCAGATTTGTCGCAAATCTTATTAAACTCAGTACTCATGGATAGAGGCAATCAAAGGTCAGAACACTTTCACTCTGAGAAATGACCTTTCTTGATATTTAAAAATTAGTACTTTCGTTTACTTGAATGGTTTGGTTTCAGGGGAATAAGAGTATAGATATTACTACTCTGAAATAGTAATATCGTGAAGCCATCTTCATTTACAAACTTTCCATTTCAGTGCTAATAGCCCTAAGTAACATCTATTCGATCAGTTTTTCAAAGTGTAAGATTTTCAAGCACTCGCTGAATTAGATCCCTTGACGTAAAATCAGAGAGTTGAATTTCGATCCCTGTTAATGAACCAAAGTCGTTGTTGCATCAGTAGGGAATCTCAGTGCTTTCCAGTACTGGAAGGTCAGCCACAATTCCACACAGGCTGAGATCTAGGCGAGTTGTTGAACGAAAAATACGGTGTGGAATACCTATATGTCAAGTCTAATCTGGAGTCCTCTCACACTGACTTTATCGTCTACTTGGGAACTCCACCAAAGTTTTAATTTTGCGCGATTATTTCTACTTACACCTCCTCTTTAGTAATTTTTGCAACGTCATATCAGTTGCCAATCATCCATCCAGCTCTTGTACCTAAATCCTTCTCAAACCGGAAATCTTCATCTTCGCCAGTTACCTTGGACTAGTTGGGCCCTAAGTGGGAATGTTTGGAGAAGTTTGCCTCCAGGTTACTTCTCGAGACGCACTACCGAACTGACCATGCTACAGAACTCCAAGGAGTCGAGAGTAGAATTGTCCATGATTCCAACAGCCAAAGTGAGTTAACATCCCCCATAACTGTAAAAGGTCAGGCACTACCTGTTCTTTCACGTTTTCACCCGTACCGGCTTAGAATTCAATTCTAAGAAACGAAGATTCTTTCTAACATGTAACACCATGTTTTCTCATACTTTTTGCCTTTTTGCCTTGTTTCAATATTTTTTGGATTCTCGTCATTCATGTCAGAACTAAATATATCAGTTAGAGACAAATCGGCTAGCTCAACTTTGTATTTCTGTCTGACTGAAAGTAACTACAAAGGCACATGCCAATTTTCAATCGCCACTTCAAGCCCTGACAACCTGCAATGTACGTCGTGCATGAACTGGGACAATCGACCTTGGTGATAAAGACACTGGTTGTCTGGACGAAAGACACGTCCACCCCATCCCCCACAGAGCCCAGTCGCCAAGGCCCGAAATAGTTTTCTTTGTCTACTTCAGACTGTTTATCAATCCTGGGACCACCTTGACAACTAGATGTCAGACTCAGCGGCTCCATCAAGGAGGGAGGAATGAAAAAGGCCTGGGAACAACATAGTGGCCGTTGTTAGACCTGCGGTGGACCTTTCAATTGTATCGATTTGCATGTCATAATTGGTTTCATTTGGTTGAACACTATCAAGCCAAAGGTCATGTCGTGCTCCAGGAGGCTATCGCGACAATGTAAAAGATGAGTTTATTAAAAGTCGTCCGTTCAGACTGGAAATTGAGAGCTTATTTAGACCTCCCCTAGAGACTTTATCGAGCTCTTTAACCGGATATAACAGTTTTTAAGACTAGAGGATTCTGCCAGTAATTGTTGTCATCGTTTTAAGGCATTAAACTCGCCGGTGCATTCTGTTCAGGTTGTAAAATGATGGTTTCAGTAAGGCTGCAGGATAGTTGAACCGATTAAATAATTATCAAGAGGATGTCCAGCGAGGGGATGAGGACAAGGTTATCTGGGTTTATCAATCGATTCGCTAATCCCGTACCTTCCTTCACGAGCACCTGAACTTGACTACACGTATGAACTTCATGTAGTAGATGCATAGCGAGAGCCGAGGAAGGCGATGAAATCAACCACTTCCTAATTAAACCCCTCACTGCAATCACTCTTTGCCCCCGGAAGCAGTGCGTTCCGCTTCAGCATCACGGTCACATGAGAGATAAATATCTAAGTTCAAATCATGCTCCCTGCTCGTGTCATGCTTTTACAAATGTGATTGGATCTCGGTCTGTGCCGAATAGTTGCGTCTAGTGCAGTGCTAGTGCAGGGACAAATAGCCCCCGAAGTGAGGTACAGGTTTAAGGAACCCTTCCAGTCATTAAGACTGAAAAATGCAGACACCTTTCCAGATTTTTGCTGAACTGAAGAGTACGCCTATCCATGCAAATATGAACAAACACGAAAATTAATTTCCTGCAGGAAATGCAGAAAATTTGCGATAAGTAAGCTGAAAGCGGGTAGTTCTCATGATCGTCAAATTCATGCGGATACAAGTTGACGTAAAGGGCTCTTAGGGGAAGAATGAAGATACCTCTGAGTGAAAAAATATTTATCCTGCCTAGATTCTAGGAAAAGGGTCACATTAAACAGACTAAATTAGACTAAACAGGAAGGGTTTGAAATGTTTGAGGCAAAATGCTGGAAATTTCCCAGTCATAACGTAGGTTGATTTGAAAAACCGGAAAGCTTCAAGACTTAGGTTTGGAATCACTTTGTTTTAACTAGGCGCATTTTTCTTATAAATATATACGATCCTAATATTTCTCGCCTTCTTTACAGCCCATCAGAGAACCAACCCCATTTTAAAATGCGCCCCCATCTTTCCTTCCACTGTGTGTTGATAAGTGGGTTGGTGGGTGGGTGTGTATAAATGTGTGGCCTTGTAGTGCGAGGCCTAAGTCACATCGCATTTAAATTGTAGATGACGCCTATCAGACAAATACATTACACCTTGATGGATGTGGCCTAGTAATCTTCACACAATCCAAAAATTGCTCTTTCGCCTTCTCTGTTTAGCCAGAAATGCAATTATTTTCTTCCAGTGCTTACTCTTCACCTGTAATTTAACCCACTGCCTAGGAGCTCTTTTCAGCAACTTATCCTGTAGGCGGTGCATAAATATGACAGTTGAAATTATGGGGTTTAGAGGACAATTAACGGAGTAGGCATTCAAGGCTTCCATCACAAGAAGATTAGCGAAACCTATGGTTATCAGATTAGCGAAACTTTATCGATGCGTCCGCTGTGCCTAGCGGTGGTGGTGGCGCGCAACTCTTCAACGGGTATTCTGGATTGCGGACCGGGCGAGCCTTCATAAATCAATTTTCGAAAGCCCTGTTGGTGAAATCGCACGTTTAAGATGCTTAAACAGTTGTTTTCTGGTAGGATATTGAAGTCAAGACGGGAGAGCTTTCACATCAACCTCCATGGTTTGGTTTACATCACAGCTGTTTCAAACGCTCAGTAGTGTGTTGAAATCTTGGTCTTGGGAACGCACTTATACCTAATAGAAGCTTCACCCAAATCTAGGACAGGATATTCAGGAGGCACAGATATGAATCCTCCTTTAAATTGTTTACCATTTATACCCACTTAAATGTGCACATAAAGCATATCCGAATTTCAGAGGCCTTCATGCCTCCCCGTTAACTCTTGTTCCGTCTTCCACCCGCCCTTTCTCCTTTCCTCGGTAAGCAGCTTTTTTTTTCCGAAAAATTTGAAATCAGCCATCTCCACCCTCCTTTACTCCCGGTTCCAAATGAACACACGTTCGCACACCACTTCGTGTCATTTGGGGCACTCACAAACGTGCTTCCCCTCGAATGACCTTCAGACCGGCATAAATTTTCAAACCCAACCTTTTCATCTATGCCGGTTGGTAATGCCAAGGTGATCGCCAGAAATGATTTGACGCTTCCCAATTAAAAAATAAGCAGCATGTGAATAACTCATGGTTATTTTGACGAGTATGGCTGTTTCGTATTGATGTCGATAGTCAAGGACGATGCTTTGTGCCTCGAACTAGTGAACCCATTTTGAAAATTTATCACTAGGAATTTGGTATTAAACTACCTCAGTTAGTCTTAACGTCGGCATTTACTCAGTCATCTTTCCAAGTTTATTCCAGTATTTCAGGCAACACTGTATTTGCATGTTGAGAACCATGTATTCAGCCAACCCCCAGTTAGGCACTCCAATCTAGCGTAACAATTTAGATTTACTGCATGATGTAAATAAGCATTCAACCCAGTGTTGAAGGAAAGTAACTTCCAACCCGAATCTTGAGGAGAGGAAGACACCTGTTAGTGCCGCTTTGAATGAAGATTTCTCAGTAATCCATGTAAATGGTCAATCCAACCACTAGGTAGGCAGAAAAGTAAGTTCGTCTTCGCACTGACACCGAGTTTCCACCTGCTCGATAAGCGAATGCATAGTAGTCGTTGGAGACACAATAGCATCCTCTGCAGTCCAGGAATAGGCGTGTTAGCAGCCTCTTGTCAAACCCACTCTCAACCTCCTCGTGGAAGCCAGCGGTAACCACAGGGGCAACTCTGGGTATAAAATTAGATTATGCCAGCAGAATTACAACGCCTTACAGCCTGGTAAACAAGGTACGATGTAAATACCTGGATTCATGGTCTCAAACTGGACTGTGGAAAGCGGGTGCATGTAGCAGTGAATGGAATCTCCGCCGCAATAGGTGTGAAGATTGTCAGCCCTAACAATGTCGAGGATGCACGAGGTGCCACTACGAAGTTGAATTGCTACCTGTCCGATGAAACCATGCCAGAGAAGTGGCCAGAGAATCGGAGACGTCGGTAATTGCTCTTACTGTCTTCTGTGTTAACTGTTGTGCACTACTTGTTGTAAAAGCTATTTGTACTTCTGTGTACCCCCAATAAGTCCTTGGGACTGGCCCTAATGGATGGGGAGTAAATAATAATAAAAAATAGTAGCAGCCTCTTGTACTTCCTGATATGACTTATACTTTCCTTATACCAGATTTCATTTGTAGAAGGTATATTGTAATAAATCCGGTTGTGACAGTCCTGACGGTAAACGGATGACTAGCAGCCAAGGGGTGTCTGATAAAGAGGTGCGATTTGGGCATCCACTGAACAGTGAGGGATCACACATGCCAAAATAATTGTTCATACATTGCACTCCATAGCAAAGACAGACGACTAAGCTAATAGCATTCAGTTTAAAGCACCTTCTAGTCCCATTGTTGAGCCCAGTGATTGAAAATCAGAAAGAAATCATAAATTGCCGAATAGATTGCTGTGATAATTAAGAAGTGTCAAAGATGTGCCAACAAATATTCAATTCTTACTAATATGGTTCTGAGTTGGTGACCCCAGCTTTCTTCGCGAATTGAAGCTCATTGTCAACGAGAGCCTCGCTCGGGAGTCACTGGTGGGGTTATGTGGATTTGTGGGGTCGATTGGATATTCCCAACGAGAAATTACAAGCTAGTGACGTTCACTTATAGGCGTATCTGGGATCGAAGAAAGCGCAAAATACTGACTATGAGGGCGTTCAAAAACAAAATCTCGGGATGGCCACCGAGGAGGTCGCAGAGAGAAGCTTTGGAAAGGACGCTATAAGAGAGAAATTCATTTTAAACAGTTGCCACTTTAAATTTGCTCTATCACCATTTCTACGTACCGATCTGCAATAGTAAAAAATCAGTTAAGTTGGGCTATTGCTAATACCACTAGCCTGGCTTTTAAATCGTGGGCACTTCGATTATGAAGAGTGGTATTTCAGCTCAAGTATGTGGTGCGGATACCTTAGAAAATAATATTCTGGGCCGACTAAAAGCATGCATAGAGTAATGGGGCTCATTATCTTAATCAGGTAGTCAAGCCTACTCTCAACCTCCTCGTGGTAACCACCGATAACCCCAGGGGCAACTCTGAGGGCTAATGAGAGGGGCAGCCTGATAGGACAAAGCACTCATCGGACGTATGAAATTGGATTATGCCAGCAGAAGTACAACCTCGTAAAGCCTGACAAGTGAGGCCATGGCCATTGAGAGCCCATGCATGTAGCAATGAATGGAGTCTCCGCTAGAAAGTTGAAACGACTTCTGGAAGAGGCATGAAGATTGTCTGCCCTTAACCGTATCAAGAAAGTCGAGGTGCCACTACGAAGTGGAACTGAAGTGAAACTGCTACCTGTACGACGAAACTAGGCCAGAGAAGTGACCAGAGAACCGAAGACTTCGATAGAAGTTTTTATATCCTTCTGTGTTAACCGTCGTGTGCTACATGTAGTAAAGGCTATTTGTACTTCTGTTGTACCTCTAATAAGTCCTTGGGACTTGCCCGAATGGGTGGAGAGTAAATAAATACTCAGAAGAATAATCGTTAACTGCCGACAAATCGATTGGGCAAAAAAGGGCATCAATGACAAAGAAAGAGAAAACAACTGTGCACGTAATAGGAATTAGAACTAACATTTTATGTGGCCCATTTCTCAAGTGCTCGCGCAGTTCCTCCAATAAGGTCCCAAGCTTCGATTTGCGACTCCTTCGCTTAGGTCGTTGAATGAAATTAGTGAAATGGGGTTTCCGGCTAATTAATAGTCCGTTGAAAGGCGAAACCAAAAAGGATCAGTATTTACTAAATAGGAATCGAATCCAGCCATATGACAAGCTATATTAAGCAATCGAAAAGCGCACTAAGAATTCAACTAACAGAATTAGTTGACTTTTTGCAGGTGGGCTAACTACTTACATATCATATCAGTATAATTAATCTGCTCCATTGAACAGTAAAGATAGATAATGAAGTAGCATTCATGCGGCAGTGGTAGGAAAGGAATTAACGGAAGCAATGACGCGTGTGATTTTTTTGTTTAAATTAAAAGGCAAACAGGGAGGGAGGGAAGGACAGGAATCGAGATTGGATGGAGGTGGAAATAAACGTTTTCCGCCCTCCTTGCTTCTCCTGATGGATCTTGTTTATATCGACACTGCAAATTAGCAGATAGTTTTAGAAATAAACCAAATCACAGTTGATGGCAAGGAACTGAAAACGAGGACAGATGTAAAAATATTCAATAGCTAGAATTCCAACCATTTATTTACGAATTGACACACCATTTTCAACCAAATGACGAGTATCAATTAATTTTGTTGCCATGTCGCGGTTGCAGATCATCAGCTGATCCAACAAAGGTCGTTATTAGTTTGCTCTTAGTCAACACAAGGTTTGATTTGAGCATCCAACATCTTGTTCAGCACTGACCTAGTTTGAACCTCGTAATTTTCTTATTATGCCTAATCTATAGTGAACATTATAACTGACGTTATCCTTAAATGGAATGTCTAATCCAGAGTATCTTTCATTGGCGATAGATCATAGCAACCGATCATGACTTCCGTTTTGAAGACCGTTAAATCCTAAGAGTCAAAGTTGTTCCGCAGCTTCCATGAATGGAGATGAATGTTCTCAGTAAGTCATCAGTGCTCTCCCCACTCATGTTTCGTGTCAACTTGGAGCTCTATACTCTACGTCTTTGGGCTCCCAACAGGGCAAAAAGAAACGAAAATAGGGTAAGCATTTCATCGTATATGACGCAACGCTTTCAAATACTCAAAAATAAGTCCATCGAAAGATTTACGAATCGACTATTGACATCGTTATTAAACACCAGCGGTACCAAGGATATAAATAAAACACTTCTGTCATTTCGATTAAGGTGAAAGAAAAACTTTCTTCCATTGTGTAGAAGGAATTTTGTCTCTCTTCCGAGATTAAGCAGTCCAACCCACGGATCTCAACAGAATTCGGAGACTACTTTTAAGCCTTCAAAACAACCCTCAAAGCAATTAATGAGTGATCTACTAAATCAATGCATGCCCCAAGAATATTTTCAAATTGTGACTCCCTAGATGGTACTAAAGTCGGCTTGTCTATTGGTCCTGCCACAATAGTAGGCAAAGTCGTGTGACATGACCGAAGCATCCCATCATCTCTCCTAGACGTGCCCGTGCATACGCCAAACGAATGGGGAGGGCTCCGTCCATTAACTTGGTTGTTAACTCTCATTGCTAGTAGGCAAGCGAGGCTTCTTCCAAAGCCGACGTTATCATCAAATGGACAATGATGTGGGGGTGAGTGAGGTTTGATTCAGCGAATCATTTTGAAGTAGGCCAACAACTGGACGTCTGCAGGTCGGTGTCAGACTTTTCGGACGGGTGAATGTGGAGTGTAAACATCAATTATTTGCGTGCCAGGTATCTATCGCACAGCCTGTAGTACAATGCATTTGCTCAAGTAGCACTTTCAATTTCCTAAACATGTTCTTAGTAATTCTTCAGAGCAGACAGCGTTTTCAAAGTTCCATTGTTGGTCAATGAGATTTTGAGCGAAAGTTATAGCAACTGAACTTATGAGTAATGGGCCATTTCCATAAATCACTGCTGATCACTTGAATTTCATCTAATTTTTAGCCTAGATAGTGCTGTCAGCAACCGTTTTCAGAGCATTCCAGCAAAAGGTGGAGGAATATTACAAAGTTGGCTGCTATAGAAAGTGGCTATATGACTCCAGAATGGAGTTCCAACTAATGGAGTTAGGCAACTAGCTCAAGTATTCGAAACCAGCAGTCACTTTTGCTGACCGTGCTTTATTGGATGGGAAATTCGCATAACCAGTGTGGTGTCTCATAAAAAGACTAGCTTCTTAATCTAGCTTCAATCGGAAGACCACTTACAAAACTAACTATTCGAATCCCTGGCACTTATCCAGGGGATATGAGAAATTCCTTCAGTTTTTTTAGTTGTAGCAGAACAAATAAATGCAAAATATATCTGCCTTTCTATAAGATTTCTGATTTCGTTCTGTTCCTTTTGATATCCTTTTTCTACTCATTGCTTAATAACCGAGAATAAGATGTTTTCAATCCAAGCCAGTCCAGTTGATAGGATCTCAAATGTGGGATATAGATGGGGAAATCATTGTCGTCTGCCGAATGAGGGCATAAAATAAATCAGATACCAAACGATGTAGAGAGTTGAGAATATCACTGAAAACGTCGATTGAATAGCCTGTTTTCATGGATTAGGAAAGATGAGATTAAGGTTCCATCCGAAAACATTAAAAAATGATGGAAGATTTGATTGAATGAACTTTTCGATCCATCTGCTAAGACCACCAGGAGACATATAGAAATGATCCTCAATGCGGGGAACTTTATCATGATATGGGCAATACCCTGCAAAATATGCCCCACCAAAAAAAATAATTAACAGTTTGCGTGTCAAATGGTCAGGTTATTTTTGGATGCTTTGGATGCTTTAAATTCCAGAGTTATTATTGAATTTGAACCGAATTTGAACTATTAGCGAAAACGCATTCAGGCAGTGCGCTTCGATTCCTTCACGTCGTCCGTAGCCATCCGTTCAGACAAGTGATCATTGAACTCTCGAAAAAACTGATCTTATCATCCTAGACAATAGTAGACAAGAAGAAAGGTCGATGAATTCCTTCGTAATGGGCGCAGTTGTTGTGGCAGACCGCATCGAGTGAGGAGGAACAGAATTTGCTTTGTATTCTCTGACTGGTTTTTTCCCAAGCAGATAGTGCATAGCTTCCGTTGGCACTGCCTTTTGTGGCTCCGGAGGCTGGGGAAATTTTGGTTGGAGGTTGACGCTTAAAAGGGGCGAAAAAGTTTGAATATTCCAAAAAAAGGAGAGAGAGAGTGTGTGTGTGTGTGTGTGTGTGAGTGAGACCTACAGAGGGAGCGGAGAGAGCTTTTGACGTCTGCCCGCAGAAGTGGCGCAAAGAGAAAATACGGGTATAGGAGGTTCACATACACCCTACCATCCTTCCTTCCCTCCCTCCCTACCTCCCTCCCTCGCCGTCATTGCCACCGCCACCTGCCCTGCTCCCAGTCCCAACTCCAAAAGTCCCCACCGGCAAGAGAGTGCGTGTAAGTTACCCATCCTTCTTTTTTCTACTCGGTTAGGCCAAAAAAAGATTTCTTTAATATAATATTCATATAAAATTATAGGCAACAAAATGAACCGCAATTAATCATTTCCATTAGCCTGGATAATTGGTATCTAACACCTGCCAAAAGTCAATTAAGTCCTGTAGGACTAGAAGGCAAAGCACCCTCCCTTCTGGGCTAATTATAAATCCTTCTGCATTCTCTCCTATCTTCAATAAAAATTGATAAAAAGGCTGAGGAGACCACTTTTTAATAGCCGTCAAAAACCTACAAATGAGTGACAGATGAGCACTAACTCAGGCACCTTTATAGTTGGAGTGATTTCCTAAAATGCATGAGGGTAAAAGGGAACAAACTTACTCAGGATAAACCTAAACTGACCCACTTCGTTTGCCTCCTCAATTGACGGACGGCCCTCACAGTTAAGTAATTTTTGATAATTGAAAAAAAGCCCAAGGCCAAATTGACTTATTGCGTGAGCTCCAGGGCGTATTTATAGCTTAGAGTGCTGAAAATCGATTTATTTGCTGGCTAACTCATAGCCAGATATCGATTTTTTATCCAGTCAGGGCCAATCGGAACTTTTAACAGCACTTCAGTTCAATGGCTTTCGAATCGATATAAAAATGGATCCAAAATGGATTCATTTCAAATGAATGTATAAGTCGAATAAGGAATACGAAATGGGAAATGGCAAAAAATGGTAGACCTTCTACCATTTCTGAAAGCAAATAAAATTTTGCTTTACTTCATGCAATCATGATCGATATGACAGATGATAAATATC
The DNA here is from genome assembly GCA_019097775.1 of Moniezia expansa. Lineage (NCBI taxonomy): Eukaryota > Metazoa > Platyhelminthes > Cestoda > Cyclophyllidea > Anoplocephalidae > Moniezia > Moniezia expansa. The sequence goes on from JADFDV010000072.1 coordinate 13,758,585, forward strand.
CTCATCGCTAGAGGACTAAATTACAAGGCTGAAGGCCAGCTTATCCGCCTGTCCATCCTTATAATTAGCAGTTGTCATCTGGCGACAAGCTCACTACTCACCTAGGGGTCAGTGCCAAACCCAATCATTCTGCTTAGAGAGTTCGAGAATGGGGCAGGGAAAAACTTCAAAAATACAGCAATACCTGGTGGGCGGAGGCACTTCTCAAAGAACCGTGTAATTATCTACCGCTACGCGGAGTGCATTCTATGCTCACTACAGAAATCCAACTCTGCTCATGGCCTCCACCGCAGTTTCAATGGGATTGCCTCTTATACTCCACTCCTCGCCCACTTCAACCGACAATCTCAGCCTCTTCCCACTCTTCTCCTCTCCTTTCGTTGTTGTTTATTCTTTATTCATTTTTGGTTTCCTACCCCTCTTGCCCCCTCCACTACTTTCGACTGCCAATCTCTTCTCGCTGTGCGGAAGTAAGTCGCCTCTCCACTGTCCAAGCCGTTGCGTTGTCATGACGACTTGTCATTGTTGGGGGAGGTTGCCACTGGCGACACACATGACGCCATAAATCAAAAATACACAGGATATGCACACCCGGACACAGTAGTAGTAGCAGTGGTGGTGGCAATGATCATAGTCCCCGGGAGAAAAAAATGTATGTTTGTGTGGTGGATGTCCGCTGTGGATGAAGCTTCAGTTACTCTATATTGTTGGCGGAGATTTGATGAGGGTAACTTGGGGAAAGGGACGAATTTTGGCATAACTAAAACAAGACCCAGTGGTCGCTTCAAGCACTAGTGATCATCAGGTGAGGGCTATTGATGAAGAGGTTCTAGCTCCAGTTGATCCAATCTTTGACCAATAAGTATTTAGGCTCTATTTATTCAGTACGCATCAAAACTGTAGATCCTAACTTAAAAGTCTGAAATATGGCATCAAAATCGGATGTCTATATTTAGTCCCAGTAGGTCAGAAGACAGCAACTTAGTTAACCCGTAGCGAAAAACTCGGAGATCACTAACTTCTAATCCACTAAGCAAGACTTAACCCCTCAATGTATGAATCGGGTTCACTAATTAGAATAGTGGGACGATGGTTGATTCACCTGGTTAAACGAAACTTAATATCCAAAGATATAACACAGAGCTACGATAAGGCGAATTGAAAAAGGACAAAGATTGGGTAGACGATCAGACTTTGAAACACAGGTAGTATTTCGCTGCATTCTTCCCTTGGCTCAATTCAACCGTCAATTCTCTGGTAGTGCGTGGCTTCCTCAGCGATCATCTGGAGATTTTGCCAACTCTTCGTATTTGAAAGACCTAGTCAATCACCTTTGCGAAGCCTTCTTCGGCCCCTGAACATCTGTAGGAGGTTGACAAGTTCACTGATCCGGTTACTCTTTATTTCTAACTCGGAGATAAACCTTGAAAAGCGGATTAGACCGATCTACTTTACTGAACCGCCACTAGAAAGATGGTTAGCCACTTAGAAAGTCACCCCGAACCCTCGTTCGCTCAATTCTTTTTTCACTAAAAAGGCTGGTTTTAATCCCATAGTAATTAGGAGTTTCATTTCCTGTTAATCTAAAATGTCGATGTATGAGCAAACCATGATTTTGGTGGTCTTCAATGATGGAGTCTACTGATCGATCTGAGTCTTTAGAATCTGACAATATCGTATACGTGAATATCTATCCAAAATGGGGAGACCTTATTGGTTGAAACACTGTGGTCTGGTGGAAAATTAGGCCTCCGCTCACCTGCCATTATTCTTTCAGCACCAAGCCCGTTAGTACTGGTGACCAAGACATCTTTATGTGAGGGACGTTGTCTGGCCGGTGACTGCTTCATCCGTTCATGTAACAGCAACAGGTATGATTATCCATAACAAAACTTTCATCAAAAGGGGGGCGTCAAGGAAAGGGATCCTCATTTCAACTGCCATTGGGAGTTAGAAGAGCACGAGGCCATTGAGGCTGCAATTCGAGAATAGAGGTTTGTCGAGCGAGCACTGAGAGTCCAAGATAATGAAGTTGACCTGGAATCGATTTTAGCACCTTCTATGACCAATCCCTTCAGGAAACAAATTCCTATTTATTCTCATTTTAAACGCCTGGGTCAAAAAGATAGAATGAATACCTAATATCAGAACATAACTTGCCGTTATGTTGATTATGTATTCCTTTGCATTTAAGATGTGAACTCTTGAATTCGCTGATCTTTTTCTGCGATCAAGCCCCTTCATAGTTGGCTTCGTTTAAGGTGTGCGTATATATCTGTCTTTGCGTTTATTCAAAGATGCTATCTTACAGAGGCTCGAGTTTTCGGGCAGACACCTATAAAATATAAAGTCAATATAGATATGGCTTGATATGAAAACCGTCAAAAGTTGCAGATTACTCCATTTGGAAACGGGCCATAAAACCTCAGCTCTTTTCCGTTCTGTATGAAAAATGTCCGATTCAAGCAGTACCTGTTCTCCTTTGACTTGATTTCTATCATTGCGTAATGTAGACTTATTCAACTTATTAAACGCAACCATTTGTAAAAGCGATGATAACAGGATTTATTTACCCACGATTAAATGCAGTTTTTTCTCACTGATTCTCTTGGTTATCCATTAATGTATCACTTTACATTCTACGATCCTTTTACAACTTGTAGTTACTTCACTCATGGATCCCTTCTATTTCACTATCATTACTTTTTACCCACGAAAAGAGACGCATTTAGAACCTAATAACACTTTTAATGTACTGCTTCAACACTTTCAAGCGCATAAAAGCAGACAGACTAGACTAGATAGAACTGGACGAAGTATGTCAGAACAGTGAGAGAGTATATCAAATGTGCTACACTCTAATGCTGAATTGTACTTAAATAAAGCTATTGTACTTGAAGGCTGTTGAGCGAGGTATTAATTTATAAAGATCCACTGCGAAGCGCTCCCTTATCATAGGCCATATCAAATTCAGAAACAAGTTTTTACGATTGCAGTTAATAATGACCCCAATCTTCAAAACTTACGAAGGCTGCATTTTCACTGGAATGTAAAAACGAATTACAATTCCATTCAAAATTTGGAGGAGGGAGGGAGTGAAAGCAAGAGAGAGAATGGCTCTGGAAGGAGAGGGGGAGCTCGGGGGAAGATTCTGGATTCCCCATTAAATGTCAACAGGTCCCATTTGTCAGATAACTTTGAAAGTAAGCAGTAAGAAAGCTTTAGGTTGTATTTAAAACTAAATATCACCACCTTCTGTGCTGGAATTAAAATGTCGACAGCGAGTGACAAAGCGGCCCAATATAAAGTGGACTTGATTCATAGTCTTTCACGGGGAATCTAGATCCAATTTGCCAATAATCATAGAACATTTCGTCTTTCATAAGTATGTTATTCTAAAAAAAGTGATTTAAAACTGACGAGAATCCCTTGAGGAAATACATATTTGGGGTGGAATGAGTTGAAGCAATGCCATTCCTTAACAGAAGGAATGAACCGTTCTGCAATCTTTTTTTCGATGAGCGTCATTAATCCCTCTGATTAACCATACTGATATCGCTAGCTTGAAAGAACACTAAGCCTGAAAGCCTGGTGCGAATTGTCTGACGTCGAATGAGTGCTTAGAAAGGAAATGGTTCTTCCTAGGAAGAATTTTTTGGCAAAGTTTATAATTAATCATTGAGATGTAGATACGTACTGAATGGAATTGCCAGAATGGCTCATAAACTGTTTGATCTAGATCTGCTTAGAAAAGATTTCGGCACTACACCCATACTAGTTGGGGTCGGTCTGAAGTTCTGAATAGGCCCTAAATATCTCCAGAATGAATACAATGATCAAGATCAACATTGTACTTGTCTCTTATTTACAAGACAGAACGACGTTATTAAACTTGCTATTTCCTATCATGGCATCAATTCAGTAAATATTGTGAAATATCTTTTAGTGTGTCCTGCCATCTGCAGAGAACTTTTGCCGCCGAGGTCGCCTAAGTACTAGACCATCTCCACTCAAGGAAGGTGCTAACTTTCATTGGCTTGCCGCGATGAGTTAGTCAAAAAAATTTGAGGTCGAATGACGACTATGAAAGAACACGCTTCTAGAGGAGATCAGTAACCTCGCCTTAAGAAGAATAGCCATTTGAAAGGTTAGGTATTATTTGCTACACGGCAGAACAGAGCTAGACAAAGTTACCAGCATATGTGTGTCGGTAATGTAGAGTACCTGCACAGAGTTAAACAGACAGCAGTGCAAGGTCAGCTCAGGCAGCAGTGCGTTGACAACAGTCTAGTTACTAACTGCCAGACATGCACAAATTTTTCTGTGAACTTGCGAGGATCCAAGGGCCAAGGAGAAACATTATTCCTTCTCAGTAAGCTAATCAAAATGGTGTATTTTTCAATAAAGAAGTCTGGTTTAAGATTTTGACTCTTTGTAGGTTTTGTTCATAGTTTAATTGTTTATATAATCCGTTTATATCTTTCCCGATCCTCATGTTAGCCATTACGACCAAGTTGGAGCTTTGGAAACGAGGTTAGTAAGAGCAGTTCCTTGTTAATGTAACGAATAATAGTAATAGTAACAGTAACAGCAATAATGAATAGCTCGGTTCTGTTCTGGGAGCACATTAAGTTAAAGGAAACGAATGATGAAAGGCAAGACACTTCATCCCCCTCATATCTGCACTTCCATTCCGGACGTTCTTAATTTCAGTTAAAATTACTTGATTAAGAAATGGCAAGAGGTGAGTTTCAACGTCATCCACTAAAGTTTTCGAATTACGTTTTTTCCTTTTATGCAATCCTCTAGAATCGCGCTTTGTTGCTTAGCCGGCATAGAATTTCGAAAGAATACCTTCCTTAAAGACTCTGGTACTGGTAGAAAGCAATCTTTTCTGCTGAGGTAAAATATCCCATACTCTAGCTTGAGAATTTGATTAGAAGATGATGAGATGTCAGGAGAGTTGGCAATATCAAGATTATTCTCCAGATCAACTGCAGTACTCGTTCTCCTTATATTTTAAAGGTATAATAAACCACAATATAAATCTTAAACTATTCACCCAAGTCATAATAGGCATGATATAATGGAATGCTTTGCTTTCCTTTAGTTAGACTAGACTATTCGGGGGCAAGTTTGAATGGAAGCACTCTGCGCATAGCGCGAGTTTTCACTTTACAAACAAGACAGACTATTTTCATCTGCATCCAGACGCGCGCACACATGCATGCACCTACCTACACGAAAGCCTTTTGTAGTTCCAGTTTATCGATTTTTTCACCACAATCTGCGGAGCGTTTTTCCGGTTGTGTTCTGGGCGCAATTCCAATTGATGAGGGTATATGATCCGATCAAAAAGTTATTTGGGATTTGAGATTAGTGTAGTTTAATTGGTTATGAAGTGCTTAAAATCAGGCAACAATAAGAAAGATTTGACACAAAAATCTAAACATTTGATTGGGTGTAAATTTTTTGGAAAATTTTGCGATCAATTTTCGTGAATCACTTATGTATAACCTTTTTTTGAATGAAACATCACTCGTTTTTGGTCTTAAATGTACCGGTATTGAAGATAATGTTAAACTTTTTTCCACTGAAAAATATTTGCTTTATTTGAAATGAAATTAACGCTATTAGTTTTGTCGTACATGAAATCAACCAGTGGTAGTGAGTTGGTTTGAGCATCAGAACTTACTTATTGACCAAGGAACCCCTATCGGGTATTTAAATACAAAGTAAAAGGATTATAAACACAAGCGCTGTTCTCATGCAAATATCTGAAAGGATCCTATCTTAATTTATGATAGCCTGTGCTTCGCTTTGTGATCACACTATTGATCGAGTTGGCGCTACAACTACCACCGCTGCCCCCTTACCACTTGTGCCTTCACTGAGTTCTGATTGACAAGATTCTCCGACGGAGGCTTATCAATCTCCTCATGCAGCAGCCAATAAACATTGTTCTTACGGTTTTTTCATGAAGACCTCTTGTATACACAATTGAGGGTTGTGTGGAATTCTACGCTGTAATGCAAAGGCGCCATTAACGAGTCTGAAACATTAGAACTCGAGCTCTGACGCAGGTACCGCTTAATTGCGGTGTGTTTGTGTGTGCGTGCGTGCGTGTGTGTGTGTGTGTGTGCACGCCGTTTTTTTCTAAGATTCATAGTGTGTATTTTTTTGATAGTTCCGGTCTTGAGGACCTCCAGGTGCCTGACACGCCAGTCTCCCCTAAACTGTTGAATGCTCGCCAGCTCACTCGATTACTGATCATGGGAATTAAGCTCCTTTGATAGAAATTCATTAATTCATGACTAAGATATGAAGTCAAGTAAATTAGTAATTAGATGGCTTGGCTGGTGTCATCCTGCTTTATCATTTGCTTTCTTCTGAAATTTTCGATTTCAATAGCTATATCAATGCTCCTTTTTCATTACTGCTTCGAATGTTCGAGAAACAAATTTAAAATAAACACCAATTCGTAAAAGGCTTTATGACACCTATTTCAAATTATTACCCTAGCTTAGTTATCAAAATAATAATAATAAAAGACATTGTCGGTAAAGACGACCCATGTTTATTTAAATCATTTTATAATCATTGAAGATTTAGTAATACATGAAGGCTTCTTCAAAATCTAGGCAACAATAAAACTTGTCAACTCACTGGTTTTATTCATATGAGAAATCATTCAGTCATCTAACTGAATACACTGCTAGGTTAGTCTGCACTCGTTTCCAAAAGGGCTCGCAGATATTAATGGAAATGAAATCTGGAAAGATAATTCTGCGACTCTGTCAAATGGAACCAGTTTTTGCATTCAAATGTATTACTCACAACCCCGCTTCATAAGTAGAATGAATCCGAGTTATAGAGTTATTCAGCTTTCAAGTGAGCCAGAGGTGCCGACGTAGGCTGCCCAAAGAAGTAAAGCTTGTTTTAAACTGGACTCCACCTGAAGGGATGGATAAAAACAAGGACTGCAGCTGTACCAGTTACTGCTGTGTTTACTAGACGAACATGTCTGCAAATAGCAAATTTAAGGAACGGTGGTGGCACAAAAGCGGACGTTCCACCCCCTGCTCTACTTTACTCTTATTCCCAGCAGGATTCCTTTTAATGTTATCTCTCGTGCAAATCTCGAGTCATTTCATTTCAGAAAGGGGCAGTGAGATGCAGGCAAAGCGAGAGGTAGAAGAAGAGAACCAGAAGAAAAGTTGTAAACGCCAGTGCTTTCGCCCGCGTCTTGCTAACGTGATTGATATGCATCGTATTCACATGCTTATGCCTGTAACTGCCATTTGGGATTCCACACATAGCTGGAACTCCTTCTTTCTCCATGCATTTCGCGTGTGAGTAGGGTGGAAATTAAGTCATAACTGAGATATTTTACTAACCTAAACACCAAACTCTTTCAAGCAAGGGCTTTTGTTCCCAATATGTTAAGCAAAAGCACTTTTTCATCCAAAGGAGTTTATTGGGCACTATATCATTTCACAAATTAAAATGCGTAAATTATGTGGAGCAGTTTACGTCTTTTTACAATTGGAAACCATCAGAAAAGTAGATTTTGTAAATTTTTATTCATATTTCTAGCCATGGACTGTAGATAGAGATACCGTTTCTCCGTGGATGATGGAATACTAATTGCATGACAAATTTTATCTAGGAGTGAAATTGCTTCTAGATGGAGGCAACTTCAGTTACTTGCGTACCTTCAATAAAGTTAGGGAATCGTGCGAATTTGCCTGAAGTTTAAGCACATAACTGAATTCAAACCAAGCCGAAGCTGAATAAAGAAAGCCTCTCTGACTACACATTTCCAGAATTGTCTCACTTCTAAGAAATGACTTGCGTCAACAAAATCGGTGGGGTCAAAACAAGGCGGATGCCAAATATTGAAAGCCTAGTGATGATGGCTCTCTGACGCTGTGGATGAAAGATTTTGTTATCCGCCAGAATTCCCATTAACATTTCTCTTCCCCTGACGATTGAAAAGCATTTTCAGGACTGATCTACTCCAAGATTGATAAATAGGCAGTCAAAACAGTAGTGAAAAGTTGCCTGTTCGTTTGATTCTTCAAATCACCTGGGTTAGGAAACTATCAATACATATACGGTGACTGGATCAAATACTTTTCTAGAAAGAGATAGTCAAGCTCAGCACTTGTAAGATGATTTCCATCATTGTATTCCTGAATTTACACACAAATACATAAATACAATATATTTCTTTCCATTTAGAAGATCGAAAACTAGTAGAAAAGTGTATCAATAAAGTAACTGTCTCATCCCTGTATGACATGCAGCCGTTGATTTGAATGACCAGTTTTGCTTCTTCGCAATAGGTCTGTTGAACTGATGAGAGATGAAGAGATTCACGATTCACGATTCGGAATGGAGTAACTGAGGACGCCGATGAAACTTTGAATTCTTTCGCCCTTCTTTCCCCTTCAATTGCCTTGTGAAATCTCCTCGCAAGCGTAAGTTTTGTTTGGACTACTTTTTTCTAAAGTTAAGAATCTGTTGAATGAATAATCGAATTTAGCTGCCAGTATTTGTGCTTCATGCTGCAAAGAAAGACCAGGCCAGTTCAGTCCACTTTAAGCGTCAGACTAAAAGCCATAAATCCTAAGCACCTCTAGCTTAGACGATGTATGTGTGTACGCAGTGTGTCAGTGTAGAGTAAACTACCGTCACCGCCACAAAGACCACAGGCACAGGTTAGAGAGGAAACGAGAACTGCTGGTAAAACCAAGCACAGTGAAGTAGGAAGAGAAGGTTGAGGAGCGGAGTCACCGCCGTGGTAGAGAGCGGTATATGTTGTGAGCGCGCACACCACACAATATAAGCAGACATGTTTGGGCCTGAATGTCGGCTTCATAATTGAGCAGCCGATGATCTCTCCTTGCATAGCAAGTCAGTGAGAGCTCTTCTAATTTGAATTGCGAGTTACTGTTCTAGTAGGCAAGCCAGCCCTATCCGTTAAGCTGGGCTCATTTCCTGAAATTCTGTCCCATAAATCGGCTGAAATACAACTCAAAATTACGTATGGATACACTGTACAAGAGACATTTCGCAGCAAATTCTGATTTTAATCAGTTAATCGACTTTTGGTGAGGATCTTCTTTCGGCCACAGAGATATGAATCCCCGAAAATTTCAAGTCAGTCTTTTTTCTCGCAGCATCAATTCACATACAGGCTTTCCGTAATCCTAAGATCAATTGAATCTCGACTTCTTTGTAGCTGAATTACTGATAATAGATGATCCCCTTGGAAAATTAGCGCAATAACCAGTTTGCATCAGTAAGCACGAGAACGACTGAATTCCTGACATGTTGTTATTATTCAATTCGAAGAAAGAAATCGCAAGGTCATGGAAGCAAATAATTCTCGCTTAGGGCAAAAAAAAACTACGCAGAAACTATTTTAATCTTTTTATGACACTGAGACTCCGAGTCACATCGGAAACTTCAATACGGGTTAGGCTTTCAAGTGGTCAAAATGCTCTCGCGATGCACTCGAGCGGTTTTCATTCACTTATGCGCCTAGTTCTGTTTAATTCGGCTGTAAAATCTAGTAAACAGCTACGACCAGATTTGGCATAAGAAACACCGAAGAAAAACAAGTCACTTGAAGTCTGTTGATGTTATTGAGTGGGCAGAATCGTAGTGACCAAGCTGCTTGTATCTGACAAACAGATTCTGACCCACTCAACTTCAATAAAATGACCGATTGGGATGTAGCTCTTAGTGGACATGCTGTTACTGGGGGAAAGACGCTTTAAGGTGAGTACTCCGTACTCCTATTTAAACAGAAATTTTCCGCATTTCGTTTAACTACAACTGGACTTAAGATGATCGTTTTTCGAGGCGAAAAATTGAGTGAATCTAAAAACCATACCTGCGCTTTTAGTTGCTTATTTGTGTCCACATTTGGTGAGCTTTGCAAACAGTTAGCTCTTTCCCTTATTACTTGCAGACTCATTTCCGATATATCCGATATGATCTAAGTAGGGGATGATTTCGATCCATGACAATGACCTTAGGGAAAGAAGTTCAAAGTAATACGTTTCCGTGATATAAAAGTGCATCTCTGCTTTTTAACCCGGTGGCGTGGCTTTCACGTGGGCGCCAAACCCATTGCATGGAGTAGTCATTCACAGTAGGATGTTCGATTGGGAGTCTTCCACCAAAATACAGTCTGAGCACACTTTTTACCAGTACAGGCTCATTTAACCTTTCACGCATTGCGGTCAAGTGTTAACGTTTGGATCATATTGTGAATGATTTGATGCTTCGTTTAAGTTTAACGCAAGTGTAGACAAGGATCTATGCCTTCAACCGAATTTTTGATTGGGATACCAGGACAAGTACAATGGTATAAAAGGAAGTTACACCACCATTTTTACTACTAACTGATGAGTTCAAATTCTAGGCCTTAAGAACGAATGTAAAAGCTGTCTCCTGACGCAATCGGTAAGCTCAGGTCATGTGGAGCAGATATGAAGAACTTATCGCTCTTAGCGAATATCAGCGTGGCACGTTCACTTGTTCTCAGTTGCTGCTTTCTTTAGTCAGTTTGACGGATTTGATTCCATTCTTCTTTTCTAAATGATGAAATACACCTTTAGAGTATCCTTTGAGGGTTTTGAAAAATTTGCTGCGAAGTGTAACTTGGTTTTGAGAAATAAACCTTTTCTCAGAATCCTCCTTCCGGTGTTCGTCTCGTGACTCAGAAGGGTATTTTGGACATTAGTTCTCCAAATATCACTCCATTTTTCGGGAAGTCACTATTCATTGGGACCAGCGATAACCCATGAGATCCCTCCCATTAGCCTGGGGACTGAGAAAAGCTACTGCTAAGAAAAGCAAGATAGGGTCGTCATAACAGAAAGTCTGAACTCGAGGTAAACGATCGCGAAGTCATAATAAATACTAAAAGCAAAAGTCCAAAATTTCAAAAACTTTACCTGCCCAATCAACATTTATGTATATCAGCACTTATTCATTGGATCAGTAAACACAGCCCGCATACAAATGGCTTCATTTCAAGTGTAAAGATCTATTTCATAGATGGCTAAAAGTTCAGTTGATCTCCAGGCGGGTTAAACAGAGAATCGATTTCGAAATTTCACAGCAAATGACCAATGACAAATGACTGATGTGAAATGGCCTTTTTGTAATTACGATACGAAGGTGTGAATGTTAACGGGATATTAATTGTCCCCAGCATCACTGAAGGTCTCTGGCTTTCCGTGCAAACTGAACCTTCTTGCATAATAAGTAGGCTTGCTCCTGACATTACAATTCAAATTTCACTAAGAGATACCTCTATTTCTGGAAATACCTTTGACATGGGATAAAAGAATCGGCACAAGCTGAATGACGGTCAGAGGAGCATTTTCTTAGATAAAACGTTTAGGAGTCTGCTTTGAAATATTTAAACTCCCCGGCCACTCTGATGAAAAATGTCAAACTGAAGATATGTAGAATTGTTTTCTTTACTCTTCCGCGCTTTACGATTCCTTTGACTTCCAGGAGTGCTTATTTCAGACTACTTGATATGCCCTATCCTGAAATTAAGTATGTCAAGTTGTTGTCTTAAAGGAGCTACCAGGAATGAGTAGAAAACATGACGGTAGAGAGTAAAAGAAACTAGGTTTTTAACTGAGCGAGATTAAGGTAGGTGACGCGCATTTCGACTCCTGCAATGACTTTAGATGGTACTAATGTCAATCATAACAATGGCAGTGCGCAATTTAACTGCTCAACAAACGGTAAGGTTAATAACAAAAAAGCCTCTGCTGTGTTGATGTGCTTTGTCAAAAATTGACCGGAATAAATGAGATAAGATGCAACTGTGACATTTTTAAGACATAAATAAGGAGCAGGTATTGTGTTCGCATCTGGCATCTCGCAATTTACCACAGCCTTGTCACCCAAATCCACATTTGGCAGGCCAGGATAGACGGACTTTAATGTCCATAGCGATGTTCCTTAGAGCGGCAAGTGGCAAAGAATCATCTAACTTGTAAATTGTTCTGCGAGGAACGAAAAGCAGTGCGAAACTACTGAATTAAAGGTCCTAAAACTGTTCAAATAGTCCAGTTTTAATAGAACTGATTAACTAACTAGTTCCTAATTTAACCTATAGGTCAAGAGAATCTAGGTGCGGAGCACAACAAGTAAGAGAGGAACTGAATCGGACTAATTGTCTTCTTTCTGTCACTTTCAAGTTGTACTTCAACCTGATCTTGACTATTTCAGTGTAGCTTTAGCAGCACAATTCTAGATGGTCTTGTAGGCTATTTCTGCTTACTCGCCTTTTCCACCATAACAAAGCGCTTTGCGCAGTGGATATCTTGACAGATCTTATTTTGAAGGAATTTCTGTCAGGTTTTGGTTTATAAAACCGTTGTGATCACTACTTGTATCCTAATTTGGGGAAAATATGACGTTCAATGATGGGATCTTATAGATTTACATTCATGGCTTCTAGTTCACCTTCAGTTTGTCTTCAGCTCGAATTTTGGAGAATGTGATTGCTGAATTTTTGAACTATGATCAAGAGAGACGCCATACTTCACAAGCAACGCCTGGTTAGGCCTCTCCTAGTCATCAGTGCTGATGATACTTAAATGTGACCTTCTCACATGGATGACTGCAGTGAACTCTGGACTGAGGGTGATAGTCTGTGATGTTGCATTTTGACCACCTTTATTTTCTTCAGGCGTGAAAAAATTCTAAGATTGTGAATTCTTACTCATTAAAGCCTGCAGTTTTTTGGGCTAGAGGGATCTTGTCTAAAATATCGGAGCACAGAGCCCTTTCATTGTCCTTATGGGTATCACTTTTAGGTTAGTCTTCGTAGCTACTAAGACCTAGATAGTCTTGAATGGCCGGCCCTAACATTGATCCTTTGCATGAATTTGAGTGAGTTCCTTCGTAGTTCTTCTCGGATTCCGATGACTGGAAAGAATTACTCAGACATTCGAAACCACCCAGAGGTGTAGCGGGAGATTTTTTGCGCAAACGGCTTAGATAATAGTATTTTCACTTGTTTAAAGCTGTTGTATCTAGGAACTTCTTCTCTCGATACTTAGGAACGACTTTTTTTAACTTGCATATACCTGATTTGTGAAGTGGGTTAGTTGAATCACTTTTATTCAGAAAGCCCCATTTTAAGGTCTATTGGGTTGGCACTCTTAGTATTGTCCTTTGGATTGTGCTGTACACATCAAAGGCGCGTCCCCAGTTCATCGCCTGACGGACCTCAGACTATTCTTTTATGTTTTCATTTTGTCCTCAGAGCTAATTTATTTTCCATATTAATTTGTGAAACAATAAACCGAACACTTATTAGTGCGTGTTTAAAGATCGCATGCAATTTATTTTCCCATCAATGTCTTTGGTGAATTATTGTAAGATCTTGAAATCTATTTTTGGAATTTCGTTGAAGTTGTGAAAATCATAATGGAAAGTAATTAAATTTTAAAATTTTCAAGCTAAAATCAAAAGTGTAAGACCCTAACTGCGTGCGTCGTCGAGCCAGTAGTTACTGCGATCAAACCAATGAACATTATAGAAAATAGGGAGGTGTTATTAATGTCTTCTTTTCTTTAATATACTAATCGTGTCAAAACTAATGGTCTCAGAGTTCCGAATCTTGTGATATTCATGCTCCGAACCTGATACGTTTGTGAGAAAGCTGTCAGATGACACGTGGATTGCTGTAGTTGCATATTCTCCCCGACATTGATAGGACTCAAACGCGTTGTTATAAATATCACCACTCTTACATTAGAGCTTAACCCTCTGCTGTTCCATGGGTCCAGTCTGGTTTCGAAAAGAGTGGTCTTCTCAATTTGGAAGCTCTGTAAAAAGTCTCTCTGAAGGCAGACGACACAGTAAACAATTTGAAATGGGAGAGAGTGCGAATTTTGAGAAAAAAAAATGCTTGCTTGACGATGGATTTACCTCCCTCCGTTTAACTGTCGTGAAATTCTAGATGTTCTTCTGTGTCACTATTGTTAAAATTTTAAAGTCCCTTGGAAACTGTGATCACCTGGAATTCGGTAACCGACTCTTATCGACGCTTGATCTTGAAACCCAAAATTAGTTCTTTGGGACTTATTGCCAATTATCGAAGTGGAAGTCCAAGCAAGTTAAATAAATGGTCCCCATTTTTCATGCAAATAAGAGTTTAATTATCTCTCAAAAGGGTATACATATCCATTTCATGCGTTTTATCGAAGTGATTACCGAGGTCCCTAAATAAGCAGCGGCGTTGACTTGAATGACCACTGTGCTGGGTGGCATCGCGTGGTTGCGTCGCGATTGGCATAAACAGCAATTACCGCAATCAGTTTATATTTGTGTAATTATCATCTGCTGTTTGCCATCAGAGACACTAACCACCACTAACCACCTTAGTACTTTCAACCCTCCAGGTCGGTGAAAACTAACCAAAGAAGGACTTCGACTGAACCAAATGGTAAAGGATTTCCCTACTAATTAGCACCCTATCAATGGAAAATACCATTATTTCTGGATAGACTGATAAATCCTCAAAGACGAGCATAAACCTAAATGAGAATCATGCAGAAAATGGAAGATTTTGATTGAACTTCCGTTTTCTCAAGACTTATTAGTGAAGTTTAATTATAGTTGTTTAATTAAATGCAAAGTGTAGCTCTATTTGAGCGGTGGTTTTAATTCTCGGAATTAATGAAGAAATTGTAAGAAAAATAGATCTTCGCAGCTTATCTCATTCCTCCTTCCAGTAACATTACAGTTTTTATTCATCGTTTCTCCAGGTCATTATTCGATAGGCAACATTAACTTAGTCAATAGCAGGGGGGCCATACCTGGGGATTTATGGCCTTTAAAAAGACGTAGAGCATCGCAATTTGAAATAAAGTGCGGTTTAACATACTTTCATTATATTTGTTTTTCCTTTGAGAGGAATCCGTCTGTATCTATTATTTCGGACCTAAGCAGTTATGAAGTAACTTTTCCGTTGGCATAAAAAAGGAATTCGCACATTAGCAGTCTTCTTTCAGCTTATCGTATCGCTATCGTCTGAATATTTCCGTACCACAACTCCCTAGAGCTGACTTGCACACGTAGTTCCTTAGAGATAGACGATCTCAGGGTTTTCACCTCTAGAAACCCTCCTCTTCGAACCTAATAAATCTATATTACTATAAAGTTTTTGATCACTAATGTTAATAGATATCTCGCTATTATAAACGAGATGAGATAAAGTTGTTTTGATAGTTTTTGAAATTTCGCGGTATTCAATTATTGTGAAGATGAATACGAATATTGGTAGTACAAATGATACGCGGTTAGCATTTTGGTGGGTCCTTGAATCGCTGTTTCGCTTCCTTGACTAACTTCTTGGAAAGTCAGGATATCACTTTGTCTTCAAAAGGTCTTAGCATTGGAGAATTCTAATCCGAAGCACAAATGGAAAGGCCTGTAAAAGACATTATTGACTGGACCATATTTGTACTAGGAGGCCGTATTCATTATTCGCAATACCGATAAGGATGGGTTCGCATCTTAGAAGTGGATTAATGCAAAAAAGTCTGCTCAATCAATCCCTTCTACAGTCGGTAGTTGTAGTCCATTTCAGTAAAACAATTCCTTATATGACGGTTGCAACCTCGAGGTCTCCGATTGTTCAGACTTTGATAGTATGTTACTGGGAATAGAGTCTTCACTTGTTCTCCTATGTTAAGGCTTGGAATCATGATGTTAAAGATAATCTTATGACCGTCAAAATAATCTTTTATTAATGACAGCCAACACTCCTTTGCAAAAGTTAAAATTTTGCGCTTATATGCGCTACCAATATAGCAACCAGTATTTATGGTGCAAATACTATAAATTAAACCTATCTAGTTTGTGAGTGTCTCCGGTGTAGAATTATCTACTTCAGAAGACATTTCAGCGAGCACGGCCAATGTCTTAGAGGGGATGAAATGATAATCCTTACTATAAAGCTTTACAGAAACACCAATAGATTTTGCCTGCGCTTCCAACCGTAAACGCAATGTATATACTTTAAATAGGCCTTTCAAACTGATTAGATAGATGTTTCAAGCCTGCAAATAACAGTTGTCTGAGCTAGGAAATGATACTGCCCTGGACATCTACTTTACTGATTTCAGATCATAATTGGTTCTCGACTGCAGCTTAATGCTTTTGCTTTTTATTATTAGTAACAGTACTTAAGTGCATACTAAAGAAAACCGTCTTTGAACCCGTATCGTGGCAGCATCGACCGGTGCTGGCAATCATTTAGAGGTTTCGATGGAACGAATGTCTGCGCAACTGCTGATTCATAGGTTCGCCGATTTGGGGAGTTTATGACCTCAATTGGAAATCGTGACATTCTATCGTTGGTGAAATATCCCTTTAACTCCACGTAGGCTCAATCTTCTACCTCACAGTGACACCTGCGCTCAATTGAATAGCATTAGTTATTGGATTGCGAGCGACCTTATCTACTCGTGAAAACATAGGGTTATTCTAAGCATTCTAGGCCAAAACGAATCATCAATGAACTACCTTCAGAAAAATTTCGAAGCCAGACATTCACTTGACCAAACCTTGGAAAATCTTTACTTATCGGTTGGGCAACTGTAGTAGTAGTGGTAGCCATAGCTTCGTGGAAGTAAATGAATTTGCAGGTTTTCATGGTGCAGAAACGGGTAGAAGCAATCAGCCATAGAAGCTGTAAGGTCTCGTTTGACTGAAAACGAACAAGCTGAACAAACTCCTTCTCGATGATCAAATTTATAGACCCTGATATTTTTATTACTTCTCCCATTCAATCTGAGAACTCAAAGGACTGATGATATGATCGCTTTAGTTAAATGGAAATCAAACACATGCATGTGGCGTTCAGCCACTCCATGCACACCAGTCAACCTCCTCTTAGTGACAGAAACTGAGGACTATCTTGACCACCTTCACCACAAATAGATTCGAGTTCGATTTCTTTTGGTCACATAGCAGGATTCAATAAAGGATTCAACAGGATTTTATCGAATTCAGCAGGGATTCAATACGAATTTGACTAAGATGAGGCCTAGCTTACACTTAACCTAAATAATCTGATCTCATCTTCATTTTTTTATGGAAGCTAATTCCAGTACAAATAATTTGCACCAAAACTTATTTGTCACGATTATTCGAGTCAACAAAGTGCACAATTTCAAAAAAATTGTCAAAACTTAAGTCTTTTTAACGGTGATCCAAAAGGAATCATAGGTCTGATGTCTGGCTGTGCAATACTACTTTATAGTCATGGGGCGCATCAGGACGGTCGCATATAGCGACTATTCAGTCCCCTAGAAGTAATTCAGCGAATATTCTTTACACAATCGTGAATAGACTCCAATGCTAATTTACCAGCTGGTGTCTGTTTACTCCATTTCATCTTTTGAGTATTTAATTACTACTTTACTTGGCTTATGGCTTAAAGGCGATCGTAAAACCGTAATGGATCATACCATTCATTATGGCTGTGTGAGGCTCGTATTTTCAAGCTAGTGGCCATCGGCCAATGTACTCTGAATTAACACAAGTTTGATTAGTTAGTTACTTGGTTTTTCATTTGCAAATCAAATTAAACATTCCACCAATCAAATTAAATGCACTTGTACTAAATATAGCGTATAAGTCTGGTAATTCAACAAAACAAAGATATTATATGCAAACTTTCAAAACTAATTCATGCTTCCATTCATTTCATATCGTTTCCCTTAATTGCTTAACAGGGATGTTCTCGACTGAAGTAAATTTAGTCATCAAATTTCTGAATAGATGATATTTTTGGTAAGCTTTAAGTCCACGCCTTTGTTTCTGTAACTCTCACTAGCTGTCTCCTTAACCTCCATCTTTTCTTTGCTGTTGTTGAGCTCCTTTTGATCTCTTCTTATTGCTTTTCAGTTTGTCTAATTAAGATAATGAGTAATTTTATGGTTATTGAACGGGAGGCGTTCCCTCCCAAGAGACTTCCACTCGATGTCCCTTCATTCCCTCTACTTTGCATAGTTCCACCTACTTTTTCTACAGTCTAAACAAGTTAACCCATTAAAATTCAATTCACCTTTCATTATTTTATTATCCTCTTTCTTGAAATCTGACCGAAGTTATTCCTTTTCAATCCCACTCGATTTGAATGTCACCAACAACGTCTCCAACTGCATAAATGGCGACGACTTTAGTCTCATCGTTTGGGCATGCACTGCGGCTCCGGATTCGAGGCTCGAAATCTACAAAACTTTGTCAATGAAAACTCTTGAGTAAGCTCAGCTTCTGTAACTAATACCCAACATCATAAGGCCTAAATGATATTCTGCGTCTTAAAGCTACTGTTACTCCATAATAACGACACTTGTTTAGTAATACTACTATTTATACACCTTGAAAGTGCAATCCTCGGTCAAATTTGACCAGTTAATCAGAATCCTATGTTCCTTATTATAATTCGCTGCTCAAACATTTACGAATATCGACTACTCGATAGGGACTATGTTAATGTATTGCTCTAAAACATTTTCATTACGGCCTTGCGCAATGAAGCAGTACTATTTGTCACATGAGTGAGTCTTTGGGGTGCCTGTTGTTATTTATTTTTGGAAGCAAGGGTTTTCGATCAGCCCACAAAGAGACATGAAACTTTGCGCTATTGTAGCATTTGAGCTCTTCTCTGATTTCTTGTTCAGTTTTTCCATTAATATAACCTTATTCCCATTTATTTTTTTATTTTTTGAAATGGTAGTAGTATGGCATTTGAGGTTGACCAATAGGAGTTTAATTCTTTCATGGATTGTACTCTGTGGGATTAGAACTCGGTGGTTGTTAGCCGAACCTTTCCCGCTCCCTTCTGCTGCACGAGGCACTCATCATCACGAGGAGGAGAATTTATAGGCTCATGGAGGAAACAACCAGGCGTCCTAAATAAGGCAGTTGAACAGAGGCTTGCCAGCAGCTGAAGTGGGCACAAAAAACAGCCGTGTCCTGAACCCAGATATGTGCGCTGGGACCCTCGTTCCCCACATGTGAAATTCCTGTCCGTTTCCATATCGCTGGTACATTAAATCTGCCCTTCTCCACTGTGGTCAACTGTTCCCTTCTGCTTTCAATAGTTTCCAGGTTTGGAATCAGCCTGGGAGTCATATTACATACACCTAAAGGGCCTATCGTTTTACAACGTCTGCCAATAGCACCAGTGTCTGCAATAGGTCTCCTTAGGCGCACTATTTGCATAATATTATTCAATTGTGTGACGTCTTGCTTTTCATCTGTCTTTTCAAAACACAACACTCAGTCGCTGACTGACTGACTGACTGAATGACTACGCATGAAATCGCCAAGCCAGACATTTAAAAAAACCAATAAAATATGTCTCTGGACGTTCGACTCCTATGACGACTGGATTAGTTTACTCAGTAGATTGATTTACCATGACTGGCCTCTCATTAGCATCAGATAGCCGTTCACCACTGAATTAATGAAATTTGCTTTCAATTAGACCTTACAAGGCGTAGATACATAGACCACCTCTAGAGGAAATGACTCATGATCGCTTCAATAAGAATGGGTCGCTTTTAACCCAGCAGATTCAGCCCTCATCACCTTGATCTCGGCTCTTTCATCTTACGGACACGTGAACTCAGGTCTTGATTGGATACTCTCCCGTGAAGAAACTCTATTCTATGAAGGGAATCGAACCCATAAGGTCACCAATGTCAAGAAGAGTCATCTTTTTTAAAATCTCCTGAACAAAACAGCAGAGTGGATTTTTATACTGACTCAAACCTTCGATTGGGTGTCTTCAGGTAGGAATTGTTTGAGTCATTTCTAAAAGACTTGAAAGGCAGAGCCGACAGCCAGTAGTGCCGTCCAAGTACGTCAGTAATCATTCATGTTAGCTAACCACCTTAGGTTCATCGCATAATTTGATGGTAAAAAAAAGCTGTCTCTCTCTCTCGGTATGCGATTGTTTACCCAATCAATTCCCATTTGTTTAGCTCTAAAATGTCACTGTCGCTCATTGTCGCAAGCCGCCTTCGCCAGAGCCATCAGGCTTGTCAATTTTCATCCAAACTGCCGACCGACACCACGTCACACCAGTGCATGGTGGCCTTTTTACTCTGTGCAACCCTACACACCGGCTTTTTCCACTAACACATAGGGCCTCTGCCTTTTTGCAATAAATGTCTATTGATGGCAGGAAGAGCAAGAGAGGGGGCAGATTGCAATTCCTTGTCCTTTCATTTTACTACCGCTCCTTTTATCCTAATAGGCTTAGTTCTCTTTGACCACAACTTGGTAACTTCCCTTCACGCCTTGCTTTCTCTGGCCACCTTTTTTTCCAAATTCGACGCCGCCACTCTCTCTTTCTTCCACTTCACGTCTGTTTGAAGATTAGCGGCATCCGGCCTCTTTGTTCAGTTAAATTAACCTAACGGTCCGCACTGCATTTAATCGATCAACGGATTGAGACATGGTCTACAAAATACCATTGGCAGACTGGATGGTCTTTCTCACTCATTATTTTGTATTGAATAACGACTAACTGACTAACTTCGAGGAGTGTGGACACCTCGGCTATAAAATATATCTGTCAGTCAATAGACCAGTGCACAGTGATACTGAGAGTTTCAGTACTTGGAACTCCTGTTTTCTTTCCGACATTTGTACCCTTTTGAAATTCGAAGCCGATCATTCATCCTCTCTTCCGATCTCAGTGCAACATTCTTCCCAGCCATTTGAATCATTATGCATTATTCTCGAACTTTCATCAATGCAAAGGGTGGGTGCAAAAGTCCCGAGTATATCCTTGTCAAACACTGATTTTGCGAAAATTCATTTCTGGCTCACCATTGTCAATTTTCTAAATATAACAGCAGTTATGGAAAAAAAGGCCAAGTTTTAAACGGTAGTAAGTCTAATGTTGAGGCGTAAGATTTTGATGTTGTTTTCACACTCTGATGTTGAATTGTTGCCGATCTCGGGGACAGCTTGCTATCCTGTCGTATCAAACCAGTCTTCTTTGAGCGTATATACCTAGACGGTTCTGTGGGTATAAGCGCACGTATAGTCATGCAGTGCAAGCAAGAGATTTCACGGCCGCACCTACGCACTTGCTCGCAAAAAGGGCGAGACATAGGAAAAGATCAGTGGCAGAAGGAAAAGCGTGAAGCCAGACAGCCATAGGAACAGAAGAGTGGAGAGAGGGAGTGCAAAAACTGGGTGAGAAAGAAAAGCGTAGGTGCAAGCATGCTTGCATACAAGTGCACGCACTGCGACGCGTATAAACACCTCCTCATTGGCACAGACAACGCGAGCCAATCAAACGGTAGTGTCATCTGTCTAACCACTGGGCATTGGTAGATCGCCCGCAGCACTGCTGTAAGGCGTGTATGCACGTATGCTTGATGGATGTGCGCAGGTGTATGTGCGTGTCAGACAGTCCCTGTCTGCACCCCACTAACTTCCTCCTCGCTTATACCTCCGCACCAACGTGCACACATACATGCGCACAAGATTTTGACAAATGCTGCTTAACCAGTAGTAGGAGCATACACGCACCACGCATACACCCAGCGCATCACTTCAACGCAAGTCATCTATCAACGCGGGTGTGTGGTAGTTTGTTCTTTGACAGCTAGCCGACGTCGTTGTCGCTCTGCGGTTGTCTTTACCATCTTGTCCACTGTCGACGTAACCTCATCAACTTCTACCTGCCCCGTTGTTTATGTGCGATTGCACTAGACACAGCTCTTTCTGACGGAACCCAGCAACCACACATTATTTCGGATATCCTAATCGGGCTAATTCAGAAAAAAATTGTTTGAAGAGATAAAGAACAGGACTTGTCTGGATTGTGATGCCGTGTATGCGCGCTAATTAGTGCCATTGACTTACATGTTTACCGCCTTTCACATACATTTGTTTTCATTAGTCAAGGCACTTCAGCTCCACTGCCTCATTTTATTCTTCGAGTTATCTCTATTGCGACCGCTCTAACACTTACTCCCATTTCTGTGAGCTTATCTATCCTCTGTCTGGCATGCCGGATTCTATTGGAAGTGCAAGTGGTGGTGCTGGCAGTACCAGCAGCAACAGTAACACGGACAGGTCTCAAGTCCCCGAGGTACGTATGTTCTTTTTCAAAAATATCGATTAAATTTTTCGGCCTGCATGGTCTCATTCAGGGTGCTTGATTAAAGTGTCACCGAGCTTGATTAATGAGAAAGTAAGACCATTAACGTCAGGCCTTAAATTGAAACAGAACACCCCTCCTGTGTCCCTTTAGACTCATCATTCTTCTGGCCACCAATTTTTGAGGTTGATATTTTTGCAATTTGTTTGCACTAGACCGTGCAAATAGATGCATTATTTTAAGTTCCGGACACACAGGCCGAGCTAGTCCAGTGGAGGGGAATATTTATGAGCCTTTGTTCTGCCGGCCGGACTCAGTGAGTAATAGAATGGAGGGGGGGGGGGAAGAGGACTAGAAAGGGTCCGTATTCACGAGACTTTCGTACTGTTTTGAGCTCGGATCCGCTTACCGGAGTGAGTGGAATGTTTGAATGGTGTACAGATCAATCATCGACAAACTTTGATTAGCATTTTGGCTGCCCTTATAAAAAGCTGGAAATGATTGTCAAGTTCTACCGTAGTGTCCATGGGTAGATTATTCTTTTATTTCAATAATTCCTGATATCATAATGCCTCTCGGAATTAAATGACCTTGGTGTTGAAGGGCATGAATATTATCTTTGCTTATCCTCCTAGCTTGGTGAAGGAGGCACCAGTCAATTTATCCGAGGCTGAAGCATTCAATCGAAGGTAAACGTAATCACTAGCCGTCATGTTGTATAGACAGTGAATCGGTACTTTGGTGGCGACCTCTCCTAACCGTCCGGCAAACACCGTATTTGGATTTAAACAACCCCGAAAACGGGGCTTAGTGGCCTGTCGGACTCGTCAGTCCCATCTAGCCCCAGGGTTTCGCAGGCACCATTTGTTAAACAAAAAAAATGTGAGACGTAAATCATTGCTCCTGGCTGTATGTGCGCGCACACAATCGAGTGCTCATTGATGTGCTTGGTGTCCAAGAGTGGGGTTTAAATTTGAGTTATGCTCATCCTTGTGACTTCTCCCTTCGTGCGTTTGCGATACGAGCTCGTATTTCGTTTCTCAGTCGCCCATGGCCCCAACGGAACCCACTTTCTACCAGTCCGCCTTTTTACGAATCAATCAGCTCAACCCACCACTTCGGAGGCATTTATCTTATCTTTTTTTTTTCTCTTTCTTTGCCCTTGCCATCTCCCTCAATCCCTGTTTGATCAATAATTAATCTGTCTTATGTAGGTTTGCCCTTTCGCGTTCTTCCCGTATGTACACAAAGAACGCTAATCCAGTCGGTTCTGCCGTTCATTTGTCAATTCTGCTCACCCTCTCCTTGCTCTAACGACGACTTCCTCTGTGATTGGGGAGATATATTGGCGAAATGGCAGTGATAATCTTGCACTCATTAGGAGACTATGATGACTGTATTTTGCACATGAGCCAGCCATCAAACAGTGAGCAA
The DNA here is from genome assembly GCA_019097775.1 of Moniezia expansa. Classification (NCBI taxonomy): domain Eukaryota; kingdom Metazoa; phylum Platyhelminthes; class Cestoda; order Cyclophyllidea; family Anoplocephalidae; genus Moniezia; species Moniezia expansa. Next base: position 13,782,211 of record JADFDV010000072.1, read on the forward strand.
CATCCACTCATTCTCCACAGTTTTATGGACAAGCGTTGATTAGCCCACGTCTCTCTAAGCATTGCCTTTTCAACTCTAATGATTCCTTGAACTGGTATTAACTAGTTCATTAATTGTATGCAGGTGACAAGAACGCTTAATTTGCACTCACGTACAAGTATGTTGGGAAGGGAAGGGAAGGGAAGTTTGCTGAATTAGTTCGTCTCCTTGAAATACCGTCTTCTCTTAGAGCTTTGCCGACGAAAAGCGTCCGAAGAGGGGGAGCGGTGGGAAAGTGAACATCAGAGTTGCATTCATTTTGTCGGAAGGTGGTGCGAGAATGTTTTTCGTTCATCTCTCTGTTGTGTGCCACTAACACACATGACCTATTCGTTTCAAAAGCTTAGTCACAGACACATGGGCGGGGCTCACTTCTTTGACTCCTTTTTCCTCCCTAGGGGGCAGATTTTTCGAAGTGAGAGTAAGAGAATTAGAACGTGGTGGGTGCCAGTGAAATGCCACCGGAAGTGTTTACAAATCTCCTTCCGCCTGATTCCCTTTCTCCGGGCTAATTAATCTCACTTTGTTTAAACCATTCCCACCCAGGGGAAGGACTTCTCAAATAACTCACTGAAGGCTCTGCCATTTGTCTCCTTCCATTGCCTAAGTTTACCCGTGCTTTTATCACAGACACAAATGTTTAGTATGGACAAGTCCGATATAATGCCGATTTGGCTTTCTAACCATGCCTCGAAGTTGTATGTAGGTAGTCGCAAACTTCTTCCAGGGAACGCTCTGAGACATCTTGGGCTGTGTTTATTATTTTCCAAAACCGATATGTTACTTTGATGGATTCGCTCTTTATTTCTGCAATTTATTTTTTGAGGACACACTTATACGAGTACACTTGGTGCCATGTAATGAAGTTCAAGATTGAAGGTTGATCGCCAAGGCATGATCTCCATCCATTACTCTCTATTCTTCGCAAAGTTAGTCGATTATAGTTAGTGTATTTGTTAAATCTTTTGCATTGCATGTCAAGTATTACGATCCCGTGTCATTTTAGTAAATCTAACCGATTTATACTGGTCAAAACAGCCTCAATGGATCAGTTTGAATTGACTATTAATTTTAAGCAAGACTTCATAATTTCCTGCTTTACAGTTCTGATTTACGGAGCTATTTCCTCTTCCCCTCTCTTTCCACCACGCTCGCGACGGCTTCACTAATTTCGTCTGCTAAATAAAATCAGGTTACGACAACACTGCATTTGTGAGTAAAATAAAAAAACGCGCTCACGTGTCGGCCACGTGCGGCGGTGTAAGTGCGCGTCAATTGCTCAACCAGTCACAAATCTCGCTCATACGCATGGACGCACGAGGACCGCGTACTCGCCACAACTCTTTGTCATTTCCCTGTTATGCTGATGCGAATCTACTCTGCGAGTCCATTTTGAAAGCTCGAATCAACCTCTTGGGAGATCGAATGCCAGAGGTTGAACTTCACAATCAGTTTTGTTCGTATTTTTGTGCGGAATGCTAAAACTTGCTTAGTTGATGTGGTTTCGATTGGAATGACCCGCAGGACAAATTTGGTGCATCTAAATTGGATCTGGAAAGTATAAAGCAGAGGATAGAAGGAGAAAACAAAAAGCTAGGGGTGCCATCAGCTTTCATCCGGCAGCTCTAATGCATAACTCCAAAAGGTCAGATCAAACACTAATGCATGTGCCAGCATTCCATGTACATATGCACGCACGCATTCGCACACATCCGTTCGTTTGCTTCGTAGCGAAACGAAGATCTTTTTGTACACAGCCCAGTGGTGCCGTCGACTTGCTCGTTCGTTTGTTCGTTTCCTCTCCTTTTCTCTTCTAAACGAGCGCGCATTTTTTATCTACTTTTGTTTGAAGTATGCTTCTTGTGTGCACTAGCTCCAGCGTGTAGGCTATAATATCTGACCGGTAGTGCGTGTGTATAGGACTAAATTATAAGTCGATTGATTTTTGCAATTTTCAGAACACCCCACCTAGAGAGGGCTCCCATCCTATTTCCTCCGAAGAGCCGCAACAACAACAGGCCCAACCGCCGCCGCAGTCAACACCTCAGCATCAACAACAAGCTCAAGCTCAGCAGCGCTTCAATAATGCAAGCGACAGCTCGAACTCCACTCCACCGAGCAACTCTACAAATGATGGTACCTCATCCTCCACACGTTACCGTGGCAGCGCAAGCTACCCCACTTCTAGATCGACTGATCCCCATCTCCAACCCCCATTGGCTGCATTTCCTCCTGACGCTTCTTCCGCTACCACTGCCTCTACTCCGCAATCCCAACCCACTCCTCTGTATTCTCCTAGACCTCTCTCTTACTCCATGCCAAGTAACAGACCTAATTCTCCACCCGCTCAAGGTCGCTTGGTAGACCCTAGGATGCCATCCCACTCTATGCAGCAGCCAGCCACCCAAACTGGTCAACAATTTCCTGATCAATCTTACGTCCCACCACCACCACCACCTTCGTTAGCCGCGTCCCAACAGGCCATTTACGAGTAAGTAGCTATTGATATTCTCTACACTACCCAATTTTGAGAGTATGGAGACATCAGATATAACTGGACACAAAAAATGATTCTTGTCATTCCGTTATGGGAAGCGGATGTCGTCATGTCGATTATAGCCACTCACGTGCGAAGGTCATAGTTCACCGATTTGATCTCAAAAGCTATCATTGTCATAGTCCTCTAGACTAACTTGTTGCAGGGCATCTTCGATAAAGAAGAGTAGAAGCGGAGTCTATTGTCTTTCGTGCTCCACCGTTACAGCCACTCATCACCTAGATAATGTTCGCGGTTAAGCTTGGATATCAACCCTCCCACCAGTCCACCCGAGCATTACCTGCCCGCTTGCCCAGCCGAGCGCCTGCTTACCTACCGTGAAAGGTAGTTGATTTTATCAGAACCCGACCTGACTCATCGCACTAAACTGCGAAGTTCTCTCTTTTCTCTCCCTCTCTGTACTCCCTATCTGACTGCTTACTCGAAGCAGTGACAGCAAGTATACACCACCTATCGCTCCATCCAGTCTCTCCTCTTCTTATCGATTCCTTGCGTGTGGGATTGGGCAGCCTGACTCCTCGATACTCGTCTTGCATCGTCTTGCCCATGAAGGTGGCAGTCGTGGTAGTAATCGTGGTGGATGTTGTGCCCTGCGTCTATACTGTCATGGTCGCCTATCTCTTCTCTCAGTGACTCATCCACCGAATAGCTGAGGGGATAGGGAGGAGAGGAGGCAAAGGAGAATTAATGTGCTTTCGTGCCTCTACATATACATAGTCACCTTCCCTACACAGGAGCTGGATGCCTAGGTTGCCACAGAACCAGGCCTGCGGTCAGCCAGTGCCCCACTTTTCGCCAAACATTCGGACCGGATACAGTTCATCTTTTGGGGGGCGAGGAGAAGGGGTGGAGTAGATGGGGCCGGGGAAGAGGTCTAAGCAGCATCTTCTGATTAACAGTCTTTTGGTTATACTACAGCCACCCTCTATATCCTCTACTGGTGTTGATCTTTGAGAAATGCGAGTTGGCCACCTGCACTCCGCGTGATCGGAACAACTCTAGGGCGTCCGCAGACGGTCTTCAACAAAATCCAATGTCCGCCGGTGAACCTACTGTATGGTCTTCTGTCTCCTTTGACAGTGATATTCTCGCCTTCGCTGAGAATGTAAGTCTATACTGTCGAAGTGCTTAATCAGGGTCACTTCCATTTAATCCGCCCAGCGATTCAATGTGACTCCACTCCCTCTCCAAAACCACTGCCCCCTATTTCCAATCGCTCCCACTGTGATCCAAGAACGAGGACGATTCCAGTTTCAGGAACGGGACCATCACACTATCCCCACCCTAACATCTACCCACAGGGTGAGGGCATGAGGGTACGGGTATATCACCAAAAGGCAACAGTATACAGTCATAGGGCTGTGTGATGATAGGGTCTGAGCATGCTGTAGTTGAGACTTCGGGATTAATTTTGCTTTCAACGACTTAACAATCCGAAGGTTGGTCCTCGTGTCTTCCGGTACGTAGGTGTCTGAAAAATGTGTTAGTCCTTTATTGTGGATGAGAGCTTGTGTACATTCTGTTTTCACATACACGAAACCACAAACTGTCGCACTCATTGCTCATTCACTCAGGCACGCGAAACATCTCTCTCTAGAGCAGCTCACGCTATTCGAAGGAAAATTTATTGCTGTCGCCCGTCTCTGGTGATATATGCTTTCTAGCTCACACAGGGGGTTGGGTGGCGCAAATCAGCCTTGATAGGAGACGGACAGATTGAGGGACCTCAAGGAGGTTCGTCTCGTCTTCCCCTGAGAAGCTGAAATGGCGGAAAAGATGCGCGACTCAACCATTGCGAATGTAGGAAATCGCTTCAATTTTAAACACTTCCGTTGGAAAATTGCTCAATCCGATAACCAGACAGGGCACTCGACAAAGAACCGGAAGCTATTTTAGGAGGATCAGGAATAATTATTAGAATGTCGAAGAAAAATTTACAGAGGAGCAGAAATTAAGGTAGTTGGTTAACTCATCAAAATCATCATCTCAAACGACGAGTGACTCTACGGGAGCGCGGTGTGCGTCTACACGCCTTTCCCATGCATGCACACCTTTCAATCAAATCAAGTGATTTATGACACCCGTCAAATCAATAGTGCCACGTGAACGCCCACTGTTTCAGTCCAGTGATTGGCGTGCTTCAAGGTGGACATGTTGCTTTAGCGCGCTATTTCTGGTCACACCAAACGTCAGCCACGTGTGGTCGTCGGAGTGTGTGTGTGTGTGTGTGTGTGTGTGTGTGTATGTACAAAATAGCACGACACCTTTCGTTGTCAAAGATGCCTACAGCAGCATGAGTCTGATTGAAAAAGAGAGGAGTGATTCGCTACCTCCCGATTAACGGGAACGCACGTGGTGTGCACGTTGGCTTGTATGTGTGTGTCTGTGTGTGTGCAGTGCCTGGTGTTTGGCAATGACTAATGTTGTTGAAGGAAAAGACAGGACTAGGGAGGCCACTGACATGCTCTCCGCCTGCCCATTTTCCACCCCATACCACCCTCCATTCACTACTAAATGCCAGGACGCCATGTTTACGCTCGGGCATGCCATTGTGTTAGGTATTCATCAGTCCACGCCCATTCGTTTAACCCAGTCACCAGTATTTTTAACTTACAAGTTAACTACCTTCCCACCCTCCTGAAAGGAACTGGACCACCGACAGCATTTGATTCCCCATTTTCCTTTTCCAGTTCGCTCGAAGTAACAAGTCAACTCGTAGTGGAGACAGCGAAATCGATTCTCTGGTATGTTGCCCTGCGGATGGTCTTTATTACTTCAACAAATTAAAAATTAACCCAACTTCTCATTTCTGCAGATAATCCAGGCAATTCGCGTTCTTCGAGTTCATCTGATTGAAATCGAAAAGGTTGGTGTCTTAATTAACCCCATGACATTAATGTGCCTTAGCCTATATGAGTGAGGGTAGATTCACATATCAATTGAAAGTCTCTTGGGTGGAAAAGTCATAGAATGAACATGCGTGGCGGTATTTTAGTAGGTGAGGGGTGTTAGAAACGCTGCCACAAGGTGACATGCTTGAGTTATTTTATGGCTGCTCTTGGTCCCTAACGGAAGCAGCAGTTACGGAAGCCGATTCCGGAAATGCTTCCAAGCATCACAGTGTGGCAGGGTGAAGGAGAGCCTAAAACTCATGGCCTCTGTCCGACTATTCCGGAAATTAAAACGTCCTTCTCACCATAAAGTTGCAGGTGAGAAAATATTTTAGCCATTCATCAACCAGGTACTCCGGCTCCAACGAAAACGATAGTTCTGCAATTTTAATTGGCCTTTTGGTCTCTTCTAGGTCCACGAACTGTGCGACAACTTCTGTGAACGTTACATCGCATTTCTGCGCAATCGAATGCCGACGGACTTGATGGTAGAAGATCGTGAATCGGCAGGTTCAACAGGGTCAGCAAACAGTCCACAGGCTCCACCTCCGGCATCTCATGGCCAGATGCGACCTCCGTATCTGCCTCCAGGGATGGATCCACATGGTCCACCTGGCGACGCTTTCTCCTCTCCCTACGCTGCTATGTACTCAGAGGATCCTCATAGACGGTACCCCTCCGGTTATACTGACCAGTCCGCACATCATCCGTTTTTTGAGTCCCAAGCCGCAGCTGTGGCTGCGGTGGCCTATCAGACGTCCATGATGGGTCATTTGCGGCCTCCCTTTCAGTCGCTTTCATCTGCCACCACAACAGATGGTATAAGTCCGACGAACCCCGTCTACGCCGCATCGACGCTTCTAGCTGAACAACAGCAGCAACTGCATCACCATCAGATGGCGGCTTCGGGTGCCGCTTTTGGCAGTGATCGAGGGACTGGGATGTACAACAATGTCGTGACTGGAAAGAGTACCAATGGAGGTGGAAACATTCCAATGAATGCGGGAACCTATCCCCATCATCACCACCACTCCCATCACCAACAGCATCACTTAGGAGACGCCCTATCAATCAACACGTCTATCGGAGCGAATGATGCGGTCTCCACAGCGACGGCAGCGGCAGCGGCAGCGGCGACCGCAGCAGCAGCAGCAGCCACCCAGTTCGGCTTGAAGGTAAATCCGTGCAACTGAGAGTTCTCAAAAAAGAAAGACATATATCCATGTGTGTGTGTGTGTTCGTACACCACTCCTATATACATATACACATACAACTACTACTAATTACAATATAGAGCTATCTCAACCCCAAAAGGGCATGTGCTATGTCTTTTCTCTTTCCTCATTCTCACTGGTGGTGATACGGTGATAGCATTAGTGAATAGGTTTATCTAAATTTCAACCTCTTCAACCATATATGAGCATGCCTCACAAATCATACAAATAGCCTCACCTTCGCCGCTTTTCATGCCGCATTGCATCTCCATCTTTTTGTTTCAATGCATGTTTTTTTCTTCCCTCCCCCCTCCTTCAATGTGTCTTCTGCTTCTAGGCTGCAATTATTTCTTATCCCCAAGACCCATAGAGGTGCTTCTGCTCTCCGGGCGTTTTGGAGTTGATAGGGGTCGAGCAGCTTCATTGCGATAATCCTAGAAGCAGAGTTGAGTTGAGCGGGATTAATGCCCCGTCAGTTGGAGCGCGCTAATAACCCATTATTCTCACCCTCTCGGGTTTATTAACTGTGTTTCAGGGAACAACAAAGCCGGGCTCAACCATGCCTCTCGCTGTGAACATGCCTTCATCAGCCTAATAAGTTCGACTTATATTTACAGTACGGAGGGCTTATTTTCTCCCTTGTTCTCTCGTTTGTATGGGCTTTCGGCCCATCCCGAAGCATTTCGCGCCCTGCAGTGAATGCATAATGAATCGTCCTACAGACCTTAAGCGGTTGGTCATTGAAGGCAAATCGCCCACATATTTTGTGTGGGAGAGGGCACCAGTTTGTGCATCAAGTTGTGACGTCTCGGCGTGTCTATGGATAAGAATGAATTGGAAGAGATATGTTTAGTCGAAAACATATTCGAACAGACTCTAGCACATACATGTATACTTGCTGAACTGTTTGCGCACAAGTTAGTTACAGACGCCGGTTAAGTTGGTGGTACAGGCATCAACAACTGTAATGCATTTTCGACGAGCCAAAATAAACGAGAAAAAGTATGCTGACGTTTGCGTTCCGTATTTCGGTCGCATGTGTGTGTTAATGGGTGTCTGTTCCCTGCACACAAATATGTGGTATACGGATAATGCATGGGCGTAGGTTCGCGCGTCTACTGTGGACGAGGGAGCAAGGGAATAACAGCAGGAATGACAGAGGCGGGATAGCAAACCCAGGGCGATTTTTTCGTGGATTACTACCTCTCATCAATACATCACACACATACCACCACCTCACGGCCAGTAACAGCAGTAGCACGTCCTGCTGAGGCTTGCTATTAGCAGCCACTATACCAGACAACCCAAAACGGGTGACTGTTAAGATCCCCTTCTTTGTAGCAGAGATGCTTGCTTTCATTGGTTGCATATCCCTTCCGCTTCTCAGTCACTCCACTGTGCTTCCTCTGTGTGTCAAGAATGTTCTTGATCTTAATATTTCTTCCTCCTCTCTCTGTGTGTACCTCCCTCTTCTTAGAAATCGGGGCAACTAGACTCGGGGTTCGGGAGGTGTTGTGGGTGTTACGGGACGTAAGTTCGGGTGTCTTCGCTTCTCATTTTCATTTCTATGTTCGCCTTATTTGTCTGTGCACGCTTGTATCTTGCTGGGGTCTGGGTCGTTAGCGCAGTGGTTCCCAACCTAGGCTCAGGGAACCTTGATGGGTGGGTTCCAGCTTGGTGGGATCGTGTAGATGGTTAATAAACGCCCGGAGGCTTTAGCAATATCTATAGTCATTCTGTGTCTGTGTCTTGATTACCGCTTTAACTCCATTTAACATGACAATAACACTTATATATATAAATATATACCTTAAATGGTTGGGAACCACTGGCTTAGCAACCGCTTTCCATTCTTTTCTCGGACCATCAGCATTCACCCGCTCTGCCGGGTAGTGGAAGCAGCCGCAAGTCCTCGGACACCGAGGATACCACCCATGGTAGTCCCTCGAACCTCGATGGCTCGAGAAGTGGTAGTCGAGGAGGGATCAGTGTCCATTCTCGATCGGACAGTGGTCTCACTCCCGCATCTATGCATATCAATGGCGGGGCTTCCAATCCCTCGTCTCGTTACCACTCATCTTTTGGACCTCATGATGTCGGCAGTGAAGCCGGTAAGTCATCACCCACCTTCCTTTTATGATCAAAATCTATTACTTATGTTTATTATCCCTCTCGCCAGGTCACTCTTATTACGTATTTGTCAAAGAAGCTTACTAGTAATTGCTAATAAATAGAGAGGCTCTTCTGGCAGCAGCTTTCGCTTTCAGGCGCATATCTTCCACTATGTGCTTCCCTGCTTTCATATCGAATCAGCAGCTGTTGTCATATCACTGTCAACATCGTTTCTGCCATAGAATTAACTACTGAGGCATAGTCACTAAGACTCCGGGTGACTGCGCCTTCCTAAGATGACTGCCTTACCGCTGTCCGACGAGCTGTCATTTTCTGTCTGCTCTCAGCAAGAATTTTAAGGCCTAAATTCTCTGCTTTACTTGTAAAATGCATTTCCTTTAATAGGTTTGGAGTTGTGTTGCACTGTTGGGGCGAAAAATACCAAAACTATAACACTAATGTTTTGAGTAATTTCTTCAGATGTTAAAGTCATCTTTAACCTACCTTAATTTCTCAGATCTGTTGCATATTTTCTACAGTCGAGACAGTCTATACGCCAATCGCAAATTTGTTTCAGTTAACTTGCAAAAATAAGTCGAGATTACCACACTGATTAGTACCTGTTTTCTAATCCCACCTGCTACCAGTTCGATGGCACTCTGCATTACTAACTAATCATGGGCGTTTGTTTGTAATAATGTAGCAGCAGTAGTCGTAATGAATACGATTGAAAGAGAAGCTGCTGGAATGTGATGTGGAAATGCGAGCAGACGGAGCTGAAGGCAAAATCAGACCTAGACAAAAACTAAGAAATAAAGGTTGCTTTACAGAGGGCGCTTGATTGCGGGGTCTGCAGTCCAAACATGATAAATGCGAATGGCCAAATAAACTGACGGGCATTCCTGGGAAGCACCACTAAATTGGTTATGTGTCCAGAATAATGTATTTATACTCACAGCTAGGCTCACAAATAAATATTTAGTTGTGCTGCCGCTTTATTAGCAGTACGGATACTTATCAAGCCATATATACTTAAGAAAGCTCGAATTTATTCCCATTGGCCTGATGCTGACACTTCAAGTCCTTGATCTGCTCAGAGATGTATGCAAATAGATACTGATTTGAGCAGCAGTATCTTTTTTGACTTTGAAAGCCATCAGCTTTTTCAGTCGGAGGATTGGTTTGATCGGCTTCCTGGGGCTTCCTCTAGTCATTGCTGTACCGTCATTCTTATTATTGATTAAGTAAAATATGAGTTTTCACTTTACATCTTTGGACACTTGAATGCGAACGCTCTAATATGGGTAACCCACTCCAATAGTTAGCAAAGTAGTTAAGGAACAAACTTTTATGGAAATAATGCCGCGATGTGGTAAGATCTGTTCAATCTAAAGGTGAGACATCTAGGACGTAGCACAGTTGCTATAGGGGGGCCGCGGGTCTGGTGTATGGGAGGCGGGAGGGTTTGAATGGGCAGAGGGCATCGGTGAAACTTTTCTCGTGTAATATTCCCTCCACCGCCGCCTACCATCGGAATGTGCACCCATCGGCTGAGGAGGGTGGGAAGGGGGTCGAGAGCGAAGAGGGCAAACGATTCATGATTAATTGGACCAGAGAGCGAACGCAAACGAGGGAGTGGGCATGATGTGATGCACACTGTACACATAGAGAGAGAGAGAGGGAGAGAGACGAAACGGACGAAGAGCATACCACATCAACCCCTCTCGTCCGAGAGAAACGTGAAGCAGGCGCGCCTAGGGCTCAGTAATTGATGGATCCTCCTCCTCCTCCTCCCTGACGTGGGCAAGCATCTGCACTAGGAAAAACAAGAAAATATAAATGGATAAGGAAATTGAAAGAGCCTTTGGTCATCATACGACTGGGCCAGTACATGTCTTTCATCAGGTCATCAATTAACCAATAGCTTATCCGTTTCTGATCCCTCTTTCACACACTTTATTCGGTTTATTTCTTCGAAGTTGAAAGTGACCTGCCAAATCTAGCATTTGTATCCCTCCAGTTGGATTGCCCTTCAATGCGACTCCGTCTCTAGACATTTTTCTCAGAAAATGGCGTTGAATGAAAATGTCATATCAGAGTTATATAGACGTAGAGACATAGACGTGCAGTCATCAGAATGATTCGAATTTTTTGGCAGCATGGAATTCAGAGGATTCTGTCTGAGTGTTTTGTTTTTTTTTCGTCAGATGACGGAATCGCAAAGTCTATTGGGTCGGCGGAGAACCTTGACGACTTTGATGATGACAAGTCCACCAAGCGTCAGAAAAAGCGCGGAATCTTCCCCAAGGCTGCCACTAACGTCATGAGAGCTTGGTTATTCCAGCACCTTTCTGTGAGTCACCATCGATTCTCAATGCCATGTCAATTATTGAGAAATTATATTAGGATCAAAACCTTCTTTTTAGCATCCCTATCCATCTGAAGAGCAGAAGAAGCAACTATCTTCCGAAACAGGGTTAACAATACTCCAGGTCAATAATTGGTGAGTATGGGGTGCTTTGGGGTGTGTTTGTGAGTAGAGCCAGTAATCTACTCAACACTGGGTGTCACATGAGTGAAAAGTGTGAGAAATGAGCCTATAACTGTGTGTATGTTACTGTGCATATGAATCTTTGATGTATTAAGAAGTAATCAAGGTATTGATCTTGCGATCCCCACCGCCGACACTAGCGATGAAAACAATAACAACAGGGGCGAATATCTTACATTCAAGCAGAGTGGCGTTATTCTTGTGAGCACATGCAAAATTCTCTTGAGTTGACTGATTAACGAATAAGGATAAAACTGACTATCGTTAATTCTACTCTGACATGATCGAGAACGCTATGCCTGCTGTTATTACCTTATAGTTAGCGTTAAATTGTTATGAATTCCTAAATCAAGGACCTAACTCTGATTAGTTGACAAGCAGCTATATCCGATGCATCAGTCTCTTCCTACAATTACTGAAGCTCAGTCTCTGTTTCAGTTGTGTAACCTTGCAAAAATCCAATCATCAAGTTATTTTCATTTTCTGGTTGTTGTTGGAATTATCGCGATTATCTTACCCACAAACCCAAGCTTTTACTCTTTGCTCTATGTGAACCTATCCCTAAAGGGAGTGAAACAAGCCCGGAGACCAGAGAACAAGAATTAGCATTAAAGACAGTCGGGTCGCAAAGTTGTAGAGAACAACATCTCATCGTATTTTCACAGGATTATAGAGTACTCTAGTATAATGAATGAAACAGTATGTGTTTCTCCCCACGAATTTCTCGAGTTGTTGCTATTCTATTTGGCAAATTTGTCAATCTCATTCCAGAACGGGAAAGAGGAAGGTTAGGGTGGAAATCCGTTGAGGTTGAGCTCTCTGCGCTTTATTGTTCCATTGTCATCACTTTCTGGTTCTCCATCTATCAAGATTTTATCGAAATCCACATCTAATCCTGCGCTCCCAAACCCACCACCCCTCTCCCTTCATCATCATCATGTTACACACTCTGCGATTGTGGATGCATCACAGCTATCAGTAGCTTCATCAACTTGAGTGATGAGCGATGTGAGCTTAGGGCACTCATTTAGTGGTGGTTAAATCGTATTGCGAGAAGGGAAGATGGAGGGGTAGGAGGAGAGGTGGGAGATTGCGAACTTTCGTCTCTAACGCATGAGGAGTGAAATCACAATCAATGGTGATAAGGTTTGCTTATTTATTGAGTTAGTCTAAATAACTCTGAACTGAATTTCGTGACCTCGATCAAACTAGGTGATCCTGTTGTTAGATACTTTTCGGTCTACTGAAAAAAGTTGAGGGATATTTGCCAATAAAGGAGCAAGCATTCCGTTGAATCTCGGACCTTCTCGCTCTTAACTGCACTTATGAGCCAAACGGATTGTGGGATGTCTAGGTCTATGCATGAAGTCGACATGCCTTTGCAAACAAACAAATACAAGTGTCATTATCCGTAAATGGAATAGCAAAAAAAATCCGATTTGCTCTCGGGGATGAGTTCGTTGTCATTTTAGTATTTTGCTGGCTGGCTAGAAAACCAAATCACTCAGGCTATCTACTTTAACGTTTTAATGTAAAAATAACCTGTGTCTCTCTTACCACAGGTTCATCAACGCAAGACGTCGAATAGTTCAACCAATGATCGACCATTCAAACCGATCAGGTTAGTTCTAAACTTCAGTTCAGACGTATCAGGTGATGTGAAATAGTCTAAAATTAGAACAGCTCTATTAAACAGTAGTGCGATATAGAGATGACGCCTCAGATAATTTCTTATGCCTGAAACGCCTTTGCTACTGAAATCTTGATATAAGTAGCTGGCCCGGATCTGGCTTTAAGATTTAATAAGTGTTTTTTTGGGAATCTAATTGCAAATAAACGTACAAAACACACTTTAGGGTGCATTAATTCCTTTCACACTGTCAGGTTAAATTTATGGCCTGGTTTTGGCGGCAGGGAACTTTCACAGTGGCAACTCCCAGTCCGAACATATTTGTTTGTTAAAAAAGTTCAGACGCTTTTAATTAAACGACACGTCATATTCTCCACATCCCATTTACAGATTTAATGGCGTTTCAGTGTCCACTTAATTAACACCTGAAAAAAATCACAAATTTAAATACTTTACTTAACCAAGCACGAGTTCGAATAACACACTCCGTGCTTGTTTCGCGCAAGTTTTTCGCGCTTTTTGTAGCGGCTATTTTAATGAAAGTTTATGTTTTTCGTCAAGGCCCACTAGGCTATTCTACTGACACTTCTGGTCGCGTTTCCTACATGGATAACCAACATTTTGCCGCCTACGGTCAACCAGGTAATTACCTCGAACCCAGTTCACAAATTTTATTTAAAATAATTTAACTATCACAAAAGCATTAAAGCTGAGAATGTCAATGAGAGACCGAAGTAGATTGACTGGCTCACTGCTGGTAGACCATCATAGCGCTGGTACTTGGACGACCACATGTAGTTTGACAAGCATTAGGAAAGCTTCTTTCCGGTCATCAGGGGGCTTGATTTGGGTTCTGGTATAATTCATGTTCCCTGTCCAGACAAAACACAGAACAGAACGTGTGCGTTCCCTCGATGTTCATTCACAGTCTTTCTCTTAGGTTAGCCTTTTGACTACTTTGATAAATTGTTGGGTGCGCCTGGCAGCTGATACATACTTTTCGGGAACCGTTCATTCACTGGCGAGGGTAGCAGTAGCTTTATTGGTGGCCCCGAGCACCTGGCATCCATTAGTCTATCGACACTGCCCATACCCCTCCCCTCCACTCTCTTCCCCCATTTATTCATCAAATGCAGTCTTTTTTGAAACCACCGAGAGCATTAACATACTTTTCTTTTTAAAAGTAAACAGATTCATCTATTTTTTTTGTAGAGTTTTCCCCAAACCCAAGGTTATATGCTGCCCTCGCAGCGGCGGCAGTGAGTGGTGGAATGATGGATGGCCGAGGTCTTATGGGAACCACTCCGAGTCCCGATCTTTCAGGAGCAGCAAATAATGGGGTTCCCACTGGTGATCCGTCTTCCTCCTTCGGTCCATCTTATCGATACCCTCCACACTCAGGTTATTCTGGAGCTCACCAAAATTCAGGCCCCTTTCATCCATCCGGTCAACCCTCCACCAACGCGACATCGATGAGGGCTTCTCCCGTGTCATCTGGGTACTCTCCACCTACGCAATTTCGAGCTATACAAAATGGGTCGATCCTAGGTGGAGGCGGATATGGTAGCTTCTACAGTAGTCAGGAACCTACACAACCACAGCAGCAGCCTGTACAAGGCTCTGAAAGAAGACAGACTACTTTTGGCGGTGACTTGGGTGTCAATACCACTAATAACGGTGGCAATGGCGCTGGAAACAGTGAGAGCGGATCTTTCGGTAGTGGTGCTGGGAGCGGCAGCAATGGCAGTGGAGCTGTTGACGGAAATGCCTCCTTTGTGGCTCAACACCACCATCATCGTCACCATCAGCACTCCGACCCGGGGCCATTGCAACAGGATATTCACGCGAGCTAGTTATTCCCTTATCTTCCTGCACTCACACTTCTTTAGATACAAACAGATTTCTCCCTAGCCTTCTCTTTATCGCACACTTCTCTGTTCCGCTCTTTCACCGCAAACTTTCACCTCTTCTTGTGTAGATTGAGAGATCTCTCCTATCCGAAATGTGTACACTTCCTCTTGAAAGAAAAATCCAGATGCTCGGTGAGAACAAGCGCGCTTGTGACGGACTATTGAATGTTTGTGTTTATCTTTCACTGGTGTGGAGCTCTCTTCTACTTATATAAATTACAATACTATGTATGTGTGCGTGACTTGCCACGACTCAGTTGTACAGCAAAGGAATTTGCACTGACTAAATGCTTTTTTGCATCAGAGTGGGGGTTAGGTAGATTGTTGAACTCTTGGATTGGGTCGTTTTTGCCAGTGTCCCATGATGAAACAGTTCCGATACGTAGAGGGGAGGAGCAAGTCGCGAATGTTCAGGCTACTTTTCATCCCTCTCTAAACAGCCTTCCCTTACCATCTCCGTTCTGAAGACATGAATCACTTGAAACCATGTGCGCGCGGAATTGGTTTAGTCATGGTAGCCCTTGTGCGACGAGAAAGTGGGAAAGTGGGTGGTTGAGGTGAGGAGCCGCAGTTGATGGTTGTTATATCCTTCTCTTCAGTTCCGTGATTCAGCCGCAACGACATGAGGTGTCCCCAGTGCGTTCAGCCTTACGTACAACAAAAAACTGCGGGCCACAGAGACCGTCATAAAAGTGACATTGTGAGTGTTAACGAAAATTAGGAAAGTGATGTTGTGTGTATGTGTGTGTGTGTGTGTCTGCGACTGTTCAAAAGCTTGGTGTGATAAGTGGCGTTGACAAACGGGCGACTCGAAATGCATTTTGACGGCCCTGCTGATGGTCTGGAAAAGGAATATACCGAGTCACGGTGGTCCAAGCTCTATAACTTGGACCTAACTCCAATGAGTTCACTTTAACTAACTGTCAACAAAATACAAATACCCTCTATTAGCCTCAAACATACCATATGACCTTGCCAACAATTAGCAGTGGGACTGGTGTTGTGTATTTGTTCAGAGCAAACAATATACGAATAAACATAGGGATAATATTCCAGTTTATGTTAGGATAAGGAATGAGGCTAGAAAATGATTATTTTAGACTTGTTTGTTTCAGTCCTGGCTCTTTGGCTTTGGTCAAACCAGAACTTAGTGCGGGTATCCCAGATGAACTGCCCTGTGCTACTTCACGTACTCTAAAATATGTCAAATTTTAAATATGAATTCCATGCTCATCTAATCCACCTTAGACTAACTACACCCGGGGAAAAGAAGACAGTAAGGGCTTTAGTTTATTGAGCTTAGCTGTAAATAGTCAGCTATTGTTGAGAGAATGAGCAAATTTTGATGACTTCGTGCCAGTGTATGGTGCTCTCGAGGTTGTGTTGTCGAACGAAGGAAATTTTTTAAGTGGCTGTTAGCCAGCCTGACACATCGGTGAAAATTGCCCATCAAACTACGGAAAGGTTTGGCAAGTGTCGAAGCCTGTTTTCAGAAAATATGGATAAAAAACCTGTGTGCTTTGGTGGATGTTAAAAGGAATAGCTGCGAGTGAACAGAAAACGCATTTATTTGTCACATGCGTTAAACCGCAAATATCTTTTCACGGTTTAGGAGTGAGATGAACTACTTAAATGCGTTTAAAATAAACCAACCGACTGAAGCAATATGCATCTAGGAGATGATGAATCGAAAATGGTATTCATGTTGAAATGGCTTGGTAGAAACTAAGGGAAATCATGACTGTCTGCGGTTAAGAAATATGCCAAATGTCTTGGAAATTAAGTTGATGTAAGACCGGTGACACTTTTACAACACAATGAAATATTTTGGCAATAAAATGGCAGACCATGTGGAATCAAGCTGATCCTTTATGAAGTCGTAGACATCGAAATCGGAAATGATAAGTTATCCAAAGTTTTCAGAAAAATGATACAAGATCAGCTCGAACGTCATCACAGTCAATGTCAACTTCAAGAAAGTGTGGTCGCTTTGTGACATTAATAAACATTAATAAAAGAGATGTGAAAGGTCAGCTTTATAGCTTTGAGGCATCATTGTTGCCTATTAAGTCGGAATTTTTCCACCTCTGGGGTACTCAAGCAGAAAAGGTCTAAAGTGAGCCATTGAGCTTGGGGTGACGAAATTCCTACGAGGTATCCATTGACGTTTCTGGCTTCATCAGAGCTGGATGCGCACCACTTTATAATTTAAATAAATCAAGTGATAGGAACTATTTACCTGTCGTATTTTACGTTAAAATGGCCCATAAAAGGCCTTGAACGTCATCAAAATAAATCATGTTTTAAATTAACCTGTCTTTAATATTTACTACCAAAATATTTAGTCCGATTGAAATAATCAGAATCATAAAATCCCTGTTAGAGTAAAAGATATAAGGTCTATTTTTCAGAATTTTAACGGATAAACACAAATTCATTTCTCATTATTTCGTGAAATAGTGGTTTATTCGCCAAAATTAAAAGTATTTTAATAATGGACATCCCTAACAAATTACACTAAGTATCCAATTTACGAAATGCTTCTTCTGGTACAAAAACAACTTTTTTAACAAATTATTTGCCATTTCTGTTCAGGATGATTTCAAAATGTCACCTTAATCGTTTCATGGCACGATGGGCATTGCAGTCCATTGGCAATAAATTTTCAGCAAATGTCTACATTCGGCCCATTTATTCCCTATTAAATAATATTTTTTTTCAAATGCGAGCACCATTTTAAATAAATAAAAAAGTAGTTCGACTACTATTGAAACCCTTAATAACCTCCGCTTCCTTAAATGGCTGAAATTAGCCACCACATATCACTTTACAGACATTTCAACTGGTTTGAAGTGAATCATTGCAACCATTGGACAACTTTCTGGAGCTTGATGTATTCCGAGTCAATAAAACTTCCCGTTGATCTGATTCGTTGAAAGTTTATTGCAGAAATTTACAAACTAAATACAGGGATTCACATGCCCATTGAGTATGTAGATCTCGCGGTGGGATTCGGTCCCTTGCCTTCTGGCCTGGATCCGAGTCACGTTTCTAAATCCAAACACAAAGATGACTTCCAGCTAGATTTTAGTAGAATTTCCCTACATTATCAAGTATTTTATCTATTATCAGAATGACATAAGCTCCACCACAACAAGGAGGTAAGAGTTGGCTAACCTAAAGACCAGGTAAATACGACCGAAATAGACATGATTTCACAAGTAATAAGACACTCACCTAGCCTTATTGTTGAGCAACCTCACTTCTGACAGCAAAGAAACCTTTTACTTATAAATACAGCTCCATCAATCAAAGATGCTTGGGATCAGTATAACTGTCCACGTTAACGTCGTCCTCTTTCACCTCTTAACCGAGCAAGGTTCAATTCGGAGTTGAAACCGGTCAAGGTAAATGTTTTTTGAATGAACAATATCTTAGAGTGAAAATCGACCGTATCAAGCTTTTAGGATCCTAAATTACTGGTGAAAGAGTTAATCAGTCGATGAAGATTTTGGTGCCAAATACTGACCGAATAAATCCAGTGGGTACGAAACGAGTTATTGCTCTACCAGTCAATGAATCCGACGCATCCAAGTTGGTAGAAATGTCGTCTACTGATAACTTGTGGGCGAATGTGTCGTAGCTGGTAATATTTATCAACCAGTATTTCACCTTGGTAGTTTTATATCAATTTCGATCATATCATGACTCACTAAATCCACATTGACCTTCTGACTAGGAGAGACAATTCAGATGGTGAAGTTCCGAAGGAAACCAATCAGTTAGCTTCGGAATCCGACGTATTCCAAAATATCGGAAAGGGCTTGCAACTCATGTTGCACAAGTAGGTAATAATGTAGATACAAATGTAAAAAAAATGTAAAAGATTTTAAATAAAACACTAATCAGAATGCACTTTGCGGTAATTTATGGCAATGGGTTTATTCTCCGTCAAAATAAGCGCAAAGGAACGTTTAAAAACTCTTTTATTTTTGCTTAACAAAAACTCGTTCATATATTTACTGCAGTAAGTGGGAAAAATTGTTTAGTAAAGTGACACAACAGTTTAATAAACTACCAAGTCTCATAGTAAGTAGACTTTTCACACGAATGCGCCACTTTTTCCACCTCCTCTTCACCGGGTTCGGAAGTCGAAGTATAGCGACTTTTGTGCTATTTTAGCAATTGCATGCACAGTTCACCAGTAGCAGACCGAGTAGTAGTTTTTAAAAGCCTGCTTTCTATCGCCAAAGTAGCAAAGTGGCAGAAGCAGCGATGGCCGTATTGAGAACTTCTGACACCTGTCTGGCGCAATCTAGGCACAAACGTAGCAGTCACGCTCCCTTTGATAGCCATTTTTCAACATTTTTCTCCAGTGGGACCCTGAATTGACGAGAGATATGGAACGCGTCATTGGCAATTAAAATTGAATTTTTACATCAAATCTAGTTTGAAAGAGGCATAAATAACGTGTCTAGTTGGGACGCGCGCATGCGAGGATGTTTGAGCCCTCCACCATCAACATCAACGCAGCCTCCTCCTCCTCCTCCTCCTCCTCCTCCTCCTCCTCCCCTCTTCCAACTGCGACTCATGGTGGGGGTGTATGCAAATTCTGATGCAATTCGTGGGCACAAGGCAAGGACTGTTTGGCTGCCACCTTTCCTATGGGGCAGATGTCACCGAGTTGGGAATATGCTAATCTTCGGTAAGTAGAATGATTGGTGACTCTGATTACCCATCTTGAGACTTACGTACGCACATGTTAGTCAGATGGCCAGGTTCGATGGGCTAAGCTAACGAGTTGTTCCCTCGACAATGGCCGCATCTTTTCTCTCTCTTTCCACTTTTTTTCCTAAGTGCCAATGTCACCGCTGGGAAATGATAAGCTGCATAGTTTTTCCTTCATTTGTACGGCTTGAATGAATGAATTAACGAATGAATGAGTGATTAAAATAATCTACCGGGGTCGGAAATGTGAAGCACAAGAGGTTAAATAAAATAACAGGCGGTACATTGCATACCACTTACTGGATCTGATGTCAGGATAGTGGACCGAGAGAGAGGAGGAGATATTAATTAATATTCGTGGTTGGATTAGCATACGGTGGTGCGTAATTTGATGATTGATTTAGACAAGGGGATTTGGACCTATAAGAGATTTTGTTCTGTTCTGGTGCGATTTGAAGACATTACTAGGAATCTATTTCATCTCTCTGAAATGTACATATTTATTTGATCCTGGGAACGACCAATTCTACGTAAAAGTCATGAAAATCGCATAGTTACAGACGCATTCCGAGTCGACCTCTTTGACGGAGAATGACTTTAGCATATACCTCTCGAATCTGTATAGAATAAGATCAAGGTATTCAGGAAGTTTTATCAATAATATTGTTCCATTGATTCTGATTAGAAACAAGTTAACAAGGGAAGTTATTCAAGCAAGATTCCAGCGCTGAGGACAAGTTTAAAGAAGCATTCATAGAGATGGTATTGAAAAATTTCCCACACTCTAAATGGCTTTATGAGTGCCGATGGACTTGGCTTGATCATCTTCTGAAAAGGCTCAAAACTGAATTTATTAATCAGTCGATGAAGATTTTGGTGCCAAATACTGACCGAATAAATCCAGTGGGTACGAAACGAGTTATTGCTCTACCAGTCAATGAATCCGACGCATCCAAGTTGGTAGAAATGTCGTCTAGACGAGTAGAGAAAACGCCTTTAGATGTAAAAAACTTAGGTCGACCTCACTTCCTGAAAACGAATTCTCTAACATGAGAGGTAATGACAAGAGATATGTAATTTATCAGGACTCAAATTTTGAGAAATGGGCTCGGAGTATCGGTTCTTGTCAATATAGACTCTTTGTTATCATTTAAGGGTTGATTTAAAACCCACTAAGTTCTGAGATTGGGAGAGTGCAGGATAATTTGACGAGGTTTTTTTCTCCTGTACTTTGATTCGTTTGACTGCTTGAAGACCTCAAGAGTGACCTTTCATTTGAATGAGCAGACATAGTGTTTTCTACCGAAGACTGGAATGAATGAACGCATGAATGGAAAAAGATTTTGGATCAGTTTAGATAGAATTAAAACGGCTGGACAATCACATCATTAAATGGACAGTGACTTTTTCAGACACCACGGTTCAGTCATTCTGGGCACTGGTGTAAAGTCTTTTGCAGAGACGTACGAACAAATCAGTTATAGACCAAGTGAAAAGTAGTTAAGCAGGTTAACCTTGTTCTGATGAATGTGAAGATAGATTGAGTAGGCAGATTGGAGATTTTTCCTACTCCTGGATGGTGCAGTCTGTAGTTGGCTGAGTAGTACATATGAAATGACTGTTCACAGATCAATTTTCTACATTCTAGGCTAAGGGGCTGAAAGCTTGGTGACTCTGAAAAGCGCAGTTTCACCCAGCACCAGCCACTCACTCATGGTGAGCTCAAGCTTACAGATAAGTAGGGTATTAATAGCTTCAAAAATGTGAACTAAAAGAATGAGCTTCGTATTTCGAAGGAGCCTTGCGCTTTCACTATCCCACTGGCCATGTATTACAGAGAGTCTGTTTTTCGTTCCTGCAAAAAAAACAAGCAGACACACAGAGGACTTACTTTTACTCCTGCAACTGCAACTCTTGCGAAGCCGGAGACGCCAGTGTTGGGGAACTGAGAGTATGTGAGAGTGAGGAAGCAAAGGAAAGGGGTGGGATGGGGAGGAGTCAATTTGCTGATGGAATTTTAGTCCTCCACCTCCACTACCACCATCGCCCTCTTCCAGTCCTAGCTAAATCTTCTCTGCCCCTCCCCCCCACAGCGTTTCCTAAAGCCTTGAACGCACGCTCACCACTTAATCATTTCCGTGGGCTTGATTTACGATCAACTGCGATGTACCGAGGAGGAGGAGGAGGAGGATGATGCTAATGCTGCCTCTGCAGCAGCAGAAGCAGGAGGAGCAGCAATGGGAAAGCTTGGTTTCTCCTCACACTGCCTGCCTTCCCTGCCTCCATCGCTCTCATTCGTGTAGTACTCGCATGGACTGCGTGTGAGTGTTTTGAGAAGCCTGCCTACCTACTTGCCTTGCTAGCTGCTTGAAAAAATTTGTGCATCCGAGCCGAAGTTTTTGGGGCAAAAAAAGTGATTGAGTTGATTCGCGGTTACTCTCGCTGTCGACGTGAATGATTTGAAATGAGAGAGGAGGATGAAAACAACACAACCGAGGTGTCTGGAGTCGAGTTCAGAATAGATACTTTTACCAAGACACCCAATTCGGGTATTACTAAGTAATATCCGAAAGTAATATCGAACCCCTATCATCCCCATTAAGTTGAGAAATAGACAAACTTCGGTCAAAATTAGCGCGAAATCACAATCATTTTTGAATATTCCGCAAAATTTCTGATCAAGCTTAAGTACAAACTCTCAACACTTAGAACATTAAGTAAATAATCTCTTTAAGCAAAATGAAACCAATGTTCACGGGGCTGAAAAGCTGAACTATTGTTTTCCAAAAGGAAAACAAAATATTCTGTTAGTTGAATACTAACAATGAAAGTTGGCCATATTCGTTTGGAAATTGGTGCAAAATTTGTAAATGTAGAGAAAAAGATGCCATTAACGAGATCCATGTTACTTGTTCTAAGTTAAATTGTTTGAGTTGATATTAAAATAGTAAAACACATAAAAATTTATTAATGAATCCTTAAGTATAATTACATGGACGACCATTTAAAACTCTTTGTTCTTTGTTCTTAAAAGTAATCAGTCAAATTAATTTTTCCATGAAAAATTTAAACAGATAATTTTAATAGTCTTTGTGTGCTTTTGTGTCGCACAGGGGCCCTTATTCTAATGACGAAATAATAAATGAGTTCTGCCAAACTTCAAGCGATTGAAGTGCCAGGTATCGTTAGGTTTGAAACCGATTTACACACGAAATAATTGATTCCATCGGTAGCATACTTGGATCCAATCGAAGAGCCATTGGTTAAGGTGCAAGGAGCATGAGAGCTCATGAACAACAGGGGCACCAAATTTAAAATAACTGCACAATTTCTCTCACATATCCTCGCGCACATACGCATTGATGAGAGGGGCCTATAAATCACAGAAACGGAGTGCGAACCTTTAAAATGTAAATCTGCTCTTGTTTATGTCTGGCTTTGTGACAAAATTCTGAGTTCCCTCCCTCGTTTCGTATCTTCGCCATTCATTTTTCGTGAGCCTGTAGACAAGTGGAATACTTTTAAGCTAGCTTGATTTAATTTTTAGAGTTAAAAAGGCAGTTGAAAAAGTAATACAACGTATCTGCTCCATTAAGGCTGTGAATAACTCTGACCCATACACGGTCGCTAGAAATGAATATCTGGAAAGGATATAAAGACGAGGACAACGAGGTGTTGCAAGAAGTGTAGAAGAAGAATGAATTGTTACTGCACCACGAAACCATGCCGAGAATTGGCCAAGGAGCCGAAGATGTCAATTTAACTGTTTCTATGCTATGTGCAAGTGTTTAGCTGCTATACAAGTTCTTGTATTTCCGTTTTACCCCCAATAAGTCCTTGGGACTTGCCCAGTAGGTGGGGACGAATAAAAGAAAAAACACATACAAGAATCTTACTAGACAATCCTCCCCTTTATTTTTGAGGAGACTAAATAGAACGCCAGAGGTAACTGCCCTCGCCTCGGTTATAATTAACTTCTAAATCAGAGTGTTTGCATTTTAGCTTGATTATCACTTTAGTCAAATGGATATCAACTTGGTTTAGCCCATTTTGATTAACCAGTGTGATGCTTGTAGGAGTACTATTTCAGGTAGGATTTCAAACTAAGGTGACCACCTTTCGTAGGCGGAACTCGAAAGTTGTACATACCGATTGACTTAGTGCTAGTTGTTGCTTGCTCGAGTAATACGCAAGTGTATTTCACTGCCAATGCGCAGGGCGTTAGCAAACTAAGTAGCGAATCGATTCGTTTGCAGCTAAACCGGAATAAACTATGTAGACTTTGGTTTGTCCGAGACAAATTTTTTTTGAATTAACGAAAGTAACTAAACAAAGACACCGGAGAGTGCGTGGTGGAGGCAAGGCAGCGGCGGCGGCGGCGGCGGCGGCGGTGGTACGATTGACTGCTAGTAGCAGCGGTGTCTCGTGCAAGAGCAATAAACCGTTCCGATTCCACAACACCGCAAGGCCACATTTTAGCCACTGGGCCAGAGGATCAAATTAAGTAGTCAACCTGTTTCTAATCAAAACATTCCTACGGGCACCCTTTGCCTCCACATTCTGAAGTTTCAGCTAAAAACACCCCTTTTCAGATTCAGCCCTCATCACAAAACAATTTTTCTCCTCTGGTAGTCGTGACGCATTTACCTAAACCGTCTTGAACTAAAGCACAAATTTCAATCCATGGCTCCACCAGACCTCGTAGCATTATCATTGGCAGACACGATTTATTTTACTTGACAATTTTACGATTTCTCTTCAGGGGTAATTTTACAAATTTAAGAACAGCTAGAATATCAGTGTGGATCGGGAGACGATTCAGAAGATGCCGATGCTTCAAAATCCACCAGGCTCTCTTCTAAACTCGTCTTTTTCACCACCGCATTCTCTTCTAATTCAAATTATCGGCAGGAAGGATTCTTCGCCTGTACTTAACCATTCTCATGAACTCTCATACGCTGACCATCATTCTGTCAGTTTCCTATCAATGAAAATGAACCAAAGTGTGATGGAGTTGAGACCTCACAGACCTCCTTGTAGAGGTTGTTCAGAGCATTAATGATTCTATACTCCACCCGAGTAATTGTTACGAAAAAAGTAGAGCATCCCGCTCGCTGATAGTCAGTATAAACTGATGTTTTTAAAGGCTTTCTGCTTTTATTGGCACCTACTTTACACTTACTTCAGCTAATCGACAATCCTGAGTGAGAGCAGCTTCTTCGTTGGAACTTGCCTCTGACATTGCCCTGAGATCGTTCCGAACTGTTAAGTGGGATTGTTTGTTGAGGTCAGACTTCTATGCTGAAGCTCCACGAAAGATGTACCGTTGTCTAACAGAGCTTATTCATAAATTTCTCCTGATGGTAGTAGGTCAAACCTACTCATAACCACGTGGTGACCACCAGTAATCACAGGGGCGGTCCGATAGGACTAATCACCCACCGGACGTAAAAATTAGATTATACCAGCAGAAGTACAACTTCTTTCAGCCTGGCAAACAAGGTACGACGTAAGTACCTGGATTCATGGTCTCAAACCAGACTGCGGAAAGTGCGTGCATGTAGCAATGAATGGAATCGCCGTCAGAAAGCTGGAAAAGCTTCTGGTGCCGCTGCGAAGGTGAACTGCTACCTGTACGATGAAAGCATGCCAGAGAAGTGATCAGAGAACCGAAGACATAGATAAACGCTTTACTGTCTTCTGTGTTAAATGTTGTGTGCTACATGCTCTAAAAGCTATTTGTACCTCTGTTGTAACCCCAAAAAGTCTTTGGGACCTGTCCTAAGGGGTGGGGAGTAAATAAATAAATTACAGTGTTACAGACCTTTACAAGCTTAAGCAGACGCGCCTTGTGCGATAGGGCAATGTCTGATCTCAAGTTTGGCCGAGCGACATTTCCATCCTGGAATAAACTAATCGATACTCTTGGCCCGTAACCTCTGTGTTTAATCCATCTTCCTCAATCGGGACGATCTGCGTTGATCCAACTCAGTATAGCCTTCTTCCATTCATGAACATGCGCCATTTTCGTACTCAAACATAATTTCTAGCCTTTTACAGTAACCCACTTAGAATTAGGCACAAATGGCTTTCCTGAGTGGCACAGTGAATCGACAAAGCGGTTTCTCTATGGGAAAAATTTTGAAGGAAAGAGTTATTTGACTAAGAGATAGAGTCTTGAACATAAGATTTTGATACTGATATTGAAATATCAGTCGGTCAGATCTATCCTTAGCATAACGGTTGACCAATACTAAATCCCAATCGGATCTATCCATAGGCAACGGCGTTGACAACAGAATCGATTATAGAGAAGCGTATGGCATTTACAACTGACATCTTACTGAACCGAAACATTTTCAAATTGAAAGTAAAATGAAAAGATGGAGAACATTTCTTGCTGTCTTGTAAATAAACAATGGTTCCGCATTTATCTAACTGTAGGGCAAGCATTAGAAGATTAAAGTCGACTTGATCTGCTTCCTAATGCTGCTAAATGATGGCTTAGGAGCCTTTTCCCTTATATACCTCCTTTTCAACCTAAATGCGGTGACAATTTTAATGAATTCATGTTTTTAAGGAAAGTCTCAATAAGGTCGCATTAGATAGGAGGTCTTTAATGTGAGATTGGTGCATATTTTTGGATAGTGATATGATCCCTGGTCTTGGGATAACACCTGACATATGTGATAACCTATTTTGACATCTGGCTGGCAGATTAGCATTCAGCGAAATACGATTTATATCTAGTATGAATCAACGCCATTTGCAATCATATCAAACGTTGCGACTAAGAAGTAATTTAGTAAGAGACTAGTCTGCAGTAGATTCATCACTCACTCTGAGGAGAAAAGTTGTTTGACCAGACAACTAGTAGCTTGATCGTATATAACAGTTCTGTTTTATCAATCGGCCATTTTGACAATACGACCAATAGTTTGTAGGAGGAATGGTCATGAGGTCTCTGTGACTGAACATGACTGAGGAGAGTGGGGGGATCTAATGAGCTTTCAGACGTTTTACCTCCCCAGCACATCCTATTTCCTTTTCATTTTGAAAAAAATCTAGTCAATGCCAAAGGTAACGTCTGTCCTCCGCCCCTGAGGACTCTGGTCAGTGTTGTAAAATGTACTAGCAATTTCAATTTGATAAATGATGGTGGTTCTGGGTTCTCTGTCAACACACGAAGGAAACGACTAGACGATAGAGTGAGATGCTTGCTTAAAGGATATCGAGTTCATGAGCTAGATGGTAGTGTGCATTGCCTACACTTATCGACACTGTTATCGGAATAGATCAACATGGTCCTTCGATGATGAAGCTTTTGCAAGGGGTCGTGAAAGACCAGGGCCGAACCAAACGAAATCTGAGGTATAATGTCCGATCTATTTTCCTTGATTTTTATCCTCAAAAGTTCCTTTTACTGATTGAATGTCTCTCTTGCCGATCAATTAAGAAAGGTAGGAACCAAATTTGAATCTGGACTTGGCCTAAGGAGATAACGATTTCCCCTTGACAGGGTTTTGCAAATATTCATTATTTTCTCACTTTTGATACTATTTCGTAATACAGGAATTTACTCTTCTCTAAATTGCCTTTGATTAGCCAAGTTTACATCGCATTTATTCTATTTTATTTGTACTAATCATGATATTCATGACTTAATGAAAACCTTCGTTATTGACAAATAACAAAAGGCATTGAAGGAGAGATTACGCCAACACTTACCCTGGAAATCATGAAGGCATCTTTGAGCCTTTTCGATATGTGACCTTCTATGCAGAATTCCTCTTGTGATGAGAACTAAGCCAGTGTCGTTGGTTTCGAATCTGCTCCATCTGATGAATTAGACATTCAAGCGATCGCCATGCCATTGATGTTCTGTCGATCCTTTACAAAAACCAATACTTTTCTCCTCAATGGCACTGAAAAGTTTGATAAAAGGAGGCTTCCTTCTCATTTACACCTTCACGCAAATAGTGGGACTTGATTGCGTCTGATGCAAATGAGTGGACTAAACTCAGCTCGTGCAAAAATACGAAGAGTTTTCAATAAATTAGAGACTTGTGGTAGTGTGTTGAGCCTTCGTGTGTCGTACTACCTAGGTAGATGGATATTAAGGCCACTCCCATTCTTGCAGGGTGACTTCAAGATCAGCATTGAGTATGACACTTTTTGGATTAAACAAATGTAGGCAAATGACGGAGCAGGACCTCAAGAAAAAAAAAGAAAAAATAAATAAATGAGAGAAATCTGCGCAAAACGGTTATACCTTTCTCTCTTTCCTCCGTCACTTCACTTAAATTTGTCAACGAAGCGCGCAGAAACATGCATATCTAGCGATTGCACAGAAGATATCATCCCGGAGTAACGTTAAATGGATAACTGGGCTGATGGCTGATATCGTGCGGGTGCGGTCTCCTGACAACACCGGGCATATCGCCTAGGCCGTGTACGGCTGCCGGTGGAGGGTGGTGGGGTGAACGAGAAGGCACGGGCGATAGAATGAGACAGGAGGATGAGTCCGACATTATGGCGGCTTTTTTTGCGCAGATACGCCAGTATTCGACTTTATTCAAGGGGTGTTGTGCCTCCAGAAGAGGAAGTCGTATGGATGCTGCTGCGCACTTGACTTACCGCGCAATGCTGATTAGCTAATTTCCTCTCATAATTTTGTTGTTTTAATAGGCTTATAGCGATGTGCTTTAGGAGCGCAACTACTTTATTAAAACTAACTATATGCTGGCCATTCTGAAATCGAGGTCATATCTTCGTAATGGATATAGTATGGCTACTTGACAAACTTTATCAAGTTGTTCTCTACATTTTGACAAATTTACGATACAAAGAAACGAACGTATCCGATGCCAACCGGTTACCAAAACAGTGAGCATGGCATTTTGTGCTTTAACGAATTACAAGTTACCGGTTAAAATCGCTAGAATGTGGCCAAAAAATAGAGCTTAAACTTTAGCCAAATAAACGGCATTTTCGACCATACGCCAGTTCAACTATCTTATGAAATTATCGAGCTATTTATCAACATAATTAATGAACGAAAAAATTGACAACTTTGCCTCAAGAATTCGGCGGACTTGTTAGTTTCAAATGGAGTCATCAAGAATAGGCGGTCGCCGACGTGAACACTTAGTGATTGATTGGGCAAAGCTTGTGAGGCTTGAGTTAGTGGTCTACTGGATGTACTATCGATGGAAGAAACCGCAAGGTATAATCGAGGCTTAAAACGACTATATGAAATAACAACAAATCTAAGGTTTCATGAGATAATAGTTTTTGGTATGCTTGGAATGTCAAGGCTTGCGTACCCGCCTGACTTATCGGGTGGTGGGTGTCTAGTAACTGTAATGGCCACTGATTAACCTATTAGTGCTCGTCGTTATAAGTTCGAACTTGTGCCTATGTTATTGCCAGACCCAATTATGATGCCGTAGACAGCAACACTCGTTTCGAGGCTGGTGTTTACCGGGGTCTCCAAATGGTTTAGAATACGCTAGGGGTTGAATGATCAGTGACTAAACGCGAAATATCAACAGCAATACCTAGTTCATTAGAAAGTTGGGTCAAGACGTAAGCCGAATAAAATGCTAACAATAAAGAGGAGTGACATTCCAAATCCCGTCCATTTTATATCTGCCTCAATGGTAGACGTTTCTTAATAACTGTTCGTACTAATTTTTATTCGTTTCATGACCTGATTCAACATACTTCTGGAATTAAAAAAATGATTAACATGATTTGAAGTATTTTACACCGATCGTGTTGTAATAATTGGTTGGTTCTAAATTCCAAAATTAAGGAGAGTAAAGGCATATGCCGGTTGCGATCCAACATGCAACTTGGTTCATCGAAATGATCCAACAAAAAGGAAAGTACTCTGGTATTGATAATTGAGGAAACCTTCTAGGCGTGAAAATTCCCAACTGAGTGAGATGGCAGGTCTCCTTCATATAAATGTACGTCCAACCTAAATGAAATTGTAAAGTAGAATTCACCCTGCATAAATCTGAAGGAATATGATGTAACTTCCGATCTGTATCATTTGGCCTTCTAAGGAGCTGTAAAAGGAAACTCATTGAAATGCGATTGTGGCTGTCCTGTACACGTCTGACACGGATTCGCAGCCATCGAGGCATAGCTCTGAGAGAAGTACAGAGAAGAGTTTTGTGTAGTAGAGTCCGATTGTAAAGTGGGACGACCGTACTCCAAACGATATTGTAGGAATAAATTCGATTTTAACGGTGTAAGACGTCACCAGTTTTCACAATAGGTTGCCTTTTACGTGTTTGATTCTTAATCTGAGTTCTACCTTTAAAATTCATCTTCAAGGAGCTTATCGAGGTGAGATAATCATAAAAACTGGGCCGCAGATACGTATACTATCCTCCTCTGCTTGCTTTAATAACTGATCGGTATGACATATATATTATTATGTAATGTGGAAAAGTCTGATTTTTACCGTGCATGATGAAGCGGTGGATGGTACCACAGGGATTTCGTCTTTAATCGTGAGCCTGCCTTAAGCGTTTTACTAATATGAGGGCTTACTTACTTTACTGGTATCCAGTAAATGCGTTGATAAACATGGATTAGTAGGACCAAACAGCCTTTTCAAGTGCACTTCGAGAATTGCCATTAATTGAACATGTAGATTAAAATAGTTAGGGGTATTATTTCATACACCTGGCCGAGTAGGTGGTCAAACCTATTCTCAACCTTCTCGTAGTGACCAACGGTAGCCCCAGGGGCAACTCTGGGGGCTAATGAGAGGGGCGGCCGGTTAGGGCTAATCACCCTTCGGACGTATAAAATTAGATTATGCCAGCAGAAGTACAACTTCTTACAGCTTGGTAAACGAGGCACGACGTAAATAACCGGATTTGTGATCTCAAACTAGAGTATGGAATACACGTGCAAGTAGCTGTGAATGGAATCTCCGCCAGAATGTTGATTTCTGGAGAAGATATGAAGACGGGCGAATTCGGACGAGGTGGCTAGACGAAGCTGAACTGCTACCTGTGCGACGAAGCCATGCCAGAGAAGAGACCAAACAAAAGAAGACGTCAACAAACGTGTTTAATGTTCTGTGTTAACGGTTGTGCTTAACTGCTACAAAAGCTATTTGTACTTCTCTTGCACCCCCAACAAGTCCTTGGGACCTGCTCTAATAGGTGGGGAGAAAATAAAATAAAATAACAAAATCACTTGAATAAATGATGATAAGTTTTGATCTCACTTCAAACCCATAGCAGACAGACTACCTGTTCCAAAATTGGGCAGGCCATATCAACAATGCCTCCGAAATATTGGTCCCGTAGTCAGAGATTTTTACGGGATACAGGGAACCGATAGCGCATAAAACTGTATTAGTCAAAAATGGATTCTCAGCCATCATTTTCTCCATTGATGACTAGTGAAAGCCAGCCTGTTTAATAGAACTACAGAGACGTCGAAAATGAGATCTAAACGAGGCCGTTTTTTAACACAAAAACGATTTAACTTTGCACCAATTTTTGCTCTTAGTTTCACCAAACAGGCCCTCCGATTAGAAGTAGCCAATATGCCTCCTCTAGACTACTTTTTTTCTCCAGTGAGAAACATTCCACCCTGATTGATATGGTGGGTAGACTAGCTGATTCTCGACGAGAACCCATTTCAATCTTACCTTTTCTTTCTTTCTTTCACATTCACACCACTTGCCTGAGCGTACGCGAATGTGCGCTTTTGTCTGTGTGTTGATGGTTTTAATGATGGGGTTTGTGCAGCCAGTACGCCAAATGAAGGCTTTAAAAATAGATTGGGTACTGCATAAACTCCACCCTCTCTCCATTTTGAATACAGAGGGAAAATGAGAGAAGGTAGGGAAGAAGGGTGCAAATTATTCAGGTCTTGAGGTCCGCTAGCCGAACACACATGCGCCTGTTCCTCTAGAATTGTTGGATGGGAAGCAAGAATTGCACGCACTTTATTGGTTCTTGCGCCCCTGAGCGACGCAAGTAGCCCACGTGTACACAGGGCAAACATGATTTAGAGCACAACTGTACGGCGCTGGTTCAGAATCTTGAATTTCGATCCAAAATCAAAGGTGTAGAACAGGACAGTTAATGGGAAATAAGAATGTTCAGTTTTTTAACCGGCCACATAAGAGGGAGAAAATTATTGTGTGTTCGAAATTACATTGTTAATAGACATGCAGACATTGTCTGGGACATGCAGACAAGGAAAACGGGGAGGTTGAGGCAGCGTGAAATCGTAAGCCCTTATAGACCCTTCAAACCTAGTAGATATTCAAAGCATTTGTTGAGGCCACTTGCAAAACTCAAAAGTGTAATACCTTTCGAGTGAGCGAACGTGAATTAACCCAAATTAAAGCGAATGAAGAATAATATTTATACGCCGAGGTCAAACAAGAAAAATATTGTTTGGTGCACTCCGGGCACTATGGTCCTTTGGCTCGCGTCCAAGAGGCTAAAACGCCATAGCACATACCACAAAACGTACACAAGGTTAAATAACGACTAGACTAGCTAACAAAATGTATCTCCATTAAGAAACACTTTCTTAATATAAAATTAAGAAATTGCCAGTTCCCTAGAAGAATCTGGATTGGAATATGAGCCAGCTCAGTTTTCCGTTGCGGTTTGCGATTAACAGAGCCCTAAACGGCAGATCAGTACTGAAAGTCACTTTCGCCAACCTTGACCGCTAATGACGTCAAGTAAGATGATGTCCTACCGAAAATATGTCTGAAGAGGTGAATACTCCAAGGCCCAAACTTCGAGGTTTTCATTCGTTAATCAAAGCACTTTTGTGGACATACCAAGGTCTTTATTTTTTCCCGTCATAACAATGATAGATTACATTTGAAATGATCAGTCCTTGCCTGTCGGCCTGGCCAACTTTGTGCCCAACAAATCCGCTGCTTTTGGAGGTTCCTGAAGGTGAACTGAGAGGTCTTCAGTTGAGGGATGTAGCTGGGAAGTTGTGTACGAGGAGGAGAAAGCTGACTGACAGGAGTACCTTAAACGAGGCTCTATATTTGAAGGAGTAATCTCTACACGTGAGTTTCTTTTTTTCTCTTTAATCCTCTCTAATTGTACCCCCATATGCTATCCATAAAAGGAGTTTTAGGTCACAATTTTATCTGTGCTTAAAATTTCTCCTAAACATACGAAATGCACCAGGTCTGGCTCAGATATGGGTGAAATCCATAGAACTGACCATAATCTGGACCGCAGCTTCTGTGATAAATGCTTGAGAAATGAGATTTCAAAAATCTAAGATGCACAAAGAATACCGCACTACTGCTTTCTTTCATTTAGTTCTATACCAGTGATTCTTTTTCGCCGCTAAATTTCGCCACATTGATGCTTCAGCCTTTTTCTCTCTCTCTCTCTCTCTCTCTCTCCCTCGCTAAGTTGCAGTAAACATAATATTGGTCCTATGGATTTCCTGCTAGATCTGTTCATCTTCGATGAGATGTAAATAATGAGGAGAGGAACATGGTGGCTTGTGAAGCGAGTCAGAGAGATAGGGTGGATGGGAGAGCGAGAGAACGGAATGCATTCAGTTGCGAGGATGCGATTTAAACTAGAGGGATGACGGTAAATTACCGAGAAGGTGAAAATTGGCGTGGTGTTATTTTGCCGGAAGTCAGTTTGACTGTCCTTTGCCTCATCTCACCGCCCAGCTGTCTGCCTTTCTGGTTATTCAGCGCAGAGGAACGACGACTAAAAAGCAGAGTGAATTTTGATATCTGTCATTTGAAATAAAATGTGCTCTGACGTCCTACTGCAGAGTTATGTTACCGTTTACATAAACTTTTAATTTCCTCTTTGGTTGAGTATCTCAAAGGCTTGTAATCAAGTTTATTGGAAATCGATAGCCGAATCGATAGACGGAGTCTTGATAACTGCGTTGCTTTAACAGCATTAGGGCAAGCTTCAATGTGTTCTCTGAAGGTGCAGGCGTTGCCTTAAAATGAGTAACCTCAGAGGAAATTATCTTCGTCAGGAGGAAAATTTAGACGGACATTTCGCAGGGCTTTCGGTAGGATGCGTTCTTCTAGCCCGGCTGTCCTGATTTTTGCGTCTTCGTAAATGATGCTTTCGTTCCAGCCAGAGGTCTCCATTCGAGCCGTCTACGAGTGCAGGACTGCTGCGCTTCTGCGTAAATAGTAATACATTGGTCCGTGCTAAGATTGCTGAAGTACTGGAATGCTTGGAATATTTGAGCTGATTTAGCTTTGAGCATATAACGGGGTAATACTTATTATTGAAGTCTTCAACATCTTCGATTATTCCGCGAAGGTTCCATTTATTAAATAAGAGTGTTTTGTCGCAGATATACGATGCAGTTAGAATAATGACAGTGAGAAAAAAATAGATTCACCGGACTCCATTAATCCAGTGCGCAACACGCTCGGAAACTAGCCTTCGCACCAGAACAGCTTTGTCGTGATAGTCGGTTACGAAACATATGAAACGGCCAAACATTCGCTGCTAGCTGGTCGACGTAGCAGGTCTGTTCAGTCTTTAGACCAACAGTCTGCAGTGCTTAGTTCGTCTTTGGGGGATAAAGAAAATTAGAGGATCCCTAATTGAAAAAAAGATCTCTTCCTTAAGTTGGGCGAAGGGAAAGGTATATTCCGCAGAATGTCTGAGACAGAATAGGTTATGGACCGCGAGGCGAACTCTAGGCGGGTCAAATCAAGGGAGAGTCGGAGCAAAAGAAACTTTAATGCCAATGACTTATCCCTTCTCAGAACTATTGTCTCATTTTACTGTCCATTCAATATCTTTCTTTACTGTTTCCGGATCTTAATAGTTGGAATAGTCGAAAATATGAGCTACTACTACTCCTGAAGAAGAATCCTAATAAAATCTTGAACGTTCCAGATAATCTTCCAGATCTTCGCTTACACGCGGTAGAATTGAATAAGCCCCAAATTCAGCTTTCATAATTGTTTGCTCCTGAATTGGAAATTTGATTTCACTTAAGTTCTGAGCTACGGCAGTAAGTTCTCGATTTCAAATTCTATAAATACATCAGCATGAGTTTAAGGGATACCGTACCGTATCCTAAAATTGCCTAATAGACTTCGAATTGTAGGAACCCAAGGGCCTCTGATTCCAAATGTTCCCACGAGTAACTAGAAAGAAGGGAGGATAGAGTGGGAGAGGCGCAATGAAGGATTGGAGCGATAAATTTTCACTCGACAGTAAGTGCGGTTAGGGAGAGGGTGGTGGAGGAACATGGAGTGAGGCGGACAGTTGGAAGCGCAAACTGCAGGTTATTTATGTCCTTCTGGCTGTGTGCAATAAATGATGGTGCCGCTTTGGCCTGAAATGCCATTGCTACGAGGTTTCATGAAAATTGCAAGAAAAAGAGACTGCAAAAGGACCAACCTCTCTCCTACTAATTGCCCAATCTAACAGGCACCATCTTGACAGGTAATAGATACGCACCAGCACATGTATTCTCTCTACCATTTCAGTGCCAGTTAAAATTCGGAGAAAACAAAAATCAAATTGAAAGTTCATGAGTTTCGCTTTTCTGATTTGGTTATTCATCTGTGGAATTAAATGCAAAGTCCTAAGTTTGAAAATTCAGTGATTTTAGTTAGCAAATTTAACTCGCTAATTGAACTGTCAGCTTAAAAAGAATATTTAAGTGTCAAATTATTATTTACGCAAAATTTTAGAAAAAAAAAAACAATATTTATTCAAGAAATAATTCATGAATTGTGGTGAAGTTTACAAAAATGCGCTTGAATGCTATCGGAAGTGGAGATCAGGTCTTCAATTGTCTAGTAGAAAATTAAGGAGAAGAAAAACAAAATTAAGAAATTGGATCATGAACAAACCTTACTTGGGAGTTCACTTCGCGGAAAGGGTCGTTTTCCGCTTCGCTTCCAAGCTGCCCATCGGACAAAATCGCGATTAAATTGTAAGCAGAAGATTTTGATTTGACTTGTCCGCCTTTTGAGTTATTATGATTCAACCACATTTGATGTCAAAAATTTTGAAGTAAAAAAAATATTTATAATATTGAACTTAAAAGTGATAAATTTTAGGCTCACTTTTCATCCTGGCAAAAATTCAAAGAAAATGTGCGACTTTAGGAGCCGCACCACTGCACTGAATTCTGAATTTAGTTAAAAATGAATGCTAGACTGTTTAGCTATAGTAAGAATGATCCGCTTACTCCTCTATTGATAGAATATAGGGTGACGAATTAATCTGCGGTCTAATCATATTCGGAAAATCCAGAAAAATCTACGTAGGGGATCGGAACAGATGAGCCAGATTAGAGGTACTTCCGGAGTATAATCAATCAAAAGAGATCACCATAGAGGGCGATCTGTGGAAGAGCTAGTGAAAAACACCAAATAGTACTTTCGTATTCACAAGGTTTACTTGTTCCAAATGCTTGTCCTCATAAATTGCGCATAATTTTCGTAAGCACTTTTCTGCTGCTATTTACTCCTTCAATAAAGATGGCTTGACATTAACAGATGAAAATGCAATCAAATACTCCTAGTCTTGACAGCTTCTGTTGCTTCAGACTTGTGAAAAAGATATGGCTGAACACCTCTTAATTCGCCAAATTTGTCGTCTTTGTAAATATTTAGCCAAGGGAGCTTCGGAATCCGGAAACGCACTGTTTCGAATGATTGTATAATAAGCTTCCGCACTTCTAAATTTATTTGAATTAAGCCGGCGACTTATGGTTTTTGGATTCAGAGACGCAATTTTACCAAATGCGGAGCTAAATCGTCATGCATTCATATGATAAGCCATGGTTTTATTGAAAACAAAGTGAAGGTAGGAAGAAGGATGGAGGAAAAGATATAACTTATTCCATGCCCACAGCAGATGCTTTATTGTGTGGAGGCAGCCATGACTGCATTCTTCGTACGACCACATCATCGACCCACATTATGATCTTTGGAAACCCTTAACTTGAGAAACATTTAAGTAATACCCTTCGTTCGATTTAGTTCAACCAGAATTGATGATCTCTGAAGAACTCGACATTCAAACTATTGTCGTCACCTCAAAACACCATGAAGGGTACTGATATGAAGCGCACATAGCTGCATTAATAAAAGCAACTGTGTGAGGTTATAGTGAAGTGAAGGGCCTTCCAACTCTTACATCAAGGTGATTGAAAGCCCCTTACTGGTCATTGGATTTCGAGCTCTTCAGATTGGCTGTGTTTATACAACCACTATACAAATTGGTATTTAAAGGTCTTGAAAGAGTAAATGAGTGCGTATTTCAACTAGGATGATCTAAGATTCCATAGAAAGCATAAAAATATGATATTATTGAGGTACTCTGTTTCTCAAAACATGAAAACCAACTTAGTATTAGGGATTCATATTTTGAACACCTATTGCATTTACTGTCATGCAAATATTTGCGTTCAGTAGCAAATTATCGAGATCCAAAATTTGGAGCGCCAACTTTCTGCCAAATAGCTCTTGAAGAATAATTGTGGTGCCTTCGAGCGAATATCACAACCTGAAACACATTGACACCCACGGTAGATCCGAGTGCCCACATTCCACCGGGTATTTTCTCTAAATCTTTCCCTCTCAAACGCACTAGTGCAGATAGGCGATTTAATTACAGAAGGGTGGGAGTAAGCATCGAGTCCCCTTGGACTATATTTCACAACCCGGGACAGACTTTGCAATAATTGAGAGCGAGAGCGAAAGTGAGGGAGAGCGCTCCACGCTTTAGAGCAGTAACTTCACTGCTACGCAGTTTGCAATGCGGTGAATCTGTCAGCCGTCCACCCCTTCTGCACCGCTACCCATCCGCCTCCTCTTCAAGCCTATTCTATCACCTTGCAGTTAATAAACTTGATTTTCTCGGAGAAGAGGGAGAAGAAGTAGGGATGAAAAACCTGGGTAGTGGGGGTCGGTGAAAAGACAGAGGTGAAAGCTCTTTCTCTTCTGCTTGTGCATAATGGATTCAGTCCTTTTAATTATCGATAGTTGATGTGTCCCTACTTCAGCTTCCTCTCCGAACCCCACCCGCTCTCTTCCACAATTCTCATACGTGTGAGGATAATAGGAGCCTGTCAACTGGATGTATAATGGGGGAGGTGAGAAATGTGGGGAGAGGTTACCGGTTAGGGTGGGGTCCAAAGAGACCTGTCAATGTTGTTGTAATTCTAATCTCAAAGGTACCTCGTCTTGCAGTTGCTATTTTAGAGAGGACAGAAAGCAAACAGGGTTGGTTGGAGCGGACCGAAATTACCTACTTCATATTCAATTATTCCACTGAAAGGCAAACACCTCTTCAATTCTCTTTAAGTTAAGAATCCGTAAATTCTTCGAACCCATTTTAAATGAAGTGAAAACAATTTAATGATACTTAAATCAGGCTTATGACTTTTTTTAAGCAATTTCATAAATGAAACTTATTTATGCCAAACTTGAAACCCCCATAAGTGAATTGTTTCATGATTTCAGAAATAATGCTGATGTTGATATGATGGATCGAATCAGTAAGAGTTAGCTGTATTCAATGAAGATAACTTGATGACAAATGAGCTATTTTGTCGATTGTTTTGGAATAGCAACAAAAAGAATTCTGGCGAAGTTGCACACCGCATTTGACTGATGAGAACCAGAGGCTTGAGTTGTCACTACGCCGAAATTTTCATTTAACGAGAGAGGAAGCTCTATTTATGCTAAAGTTATCTTTCGGATTCCTGAACAGCAGTTAAATTTGGAAAAACGGATTAGTATTTGCTTTGAAAAAAGAAGCAGGATAGATAAAATGCACAGTTGCATGATTAGGCAAGGTTTAAAGAGCGTAGCTGATACACTAACAGAAGTTAAATCCTTTAAGAAAACAATTTCTGCCAATTACAACTTAGCTGCTGTCTTGAGAGCCCCCTTCCCGCTGTGTTCTCTATACCGATCTGCACGTCTATCATTTGAAGGTAATCAGATTGAAGACCTCAAAAGATGACTTATCTGAGATGGAATTATCAGCAGTTTACTGTTAGCAAAGGTGGCCAAAACCACGAGGAGACGCGACTGATTCGAATGGTCTGTTCATCATTCCTGTCCAACAAATAGCCCTGCCTTAGTATCAATCCTCTAACGAGATAGTGCTCTCCAAAGCTTGCCACTGAAGTGAAGAAAGAAGAGACGAAAATTAATGCTTGAACAAGTGGGACTTCCGAAAAGATATCTGTGATAAATGAAGTCTCCTCCTAGATGGTTTATCAACTAAGATGAAGTCACGTAAAATCAAATCCCCTGAACTCCTCGTCCTAGATTTTCCTCAATAATTACACACTATAACAATCACTTTATTTAAATGATGATTTGTAGCACATCAAAAACACTAGCGGACAATAGGAGTTTTTGCCTAAGATATAATTTGCCAATGTTCAGTCCAGTGGGAGAAACCCGAGATAGTCCAGTTGGGGGTGCCTTCGAGGAACTCAATCTAACACATCCTTCTAAAGATATTGATAAAGATCCTTTACAATCAATAGTAAAAATAGGGTCTTCGCCATGTTATTTCAGGTGCAAATTACAGTGTTTAACAACAAACTAAATGGTAATTAATACTCCAAATGAAGAGTATCTACATTTTGCTACAAGGCTCTCGAAAATGTCTCTAAAGTTGTAAACAAGTGACCAGTAACAGAGCCCCCCTTTGCCTTCTGTTCTGCCGCAAAAGATGTGGGGCTTAAATTAGTTGCTGTCTACGCCTCAGAACCTGTCTTTAATTTGTTACTCAAATAGTTAGAGCCCTGCAAGAATCCAAGGCCCACTGTTGTCAAAGGGGTAAGAGTACAAACTCCAAAATATGAAAGTAGCATGCGCTACATTTCTAAAAGTAAATGGACTCCTATTCAAGTACAAAATTCCAGGTACAATTAGTCCTAATGATCAGTAAAATAATAGGTAAAATAGAACAATCAGTAAAAAATTACCTCATGAAATCCCCATTAAATTAATTTAAAAAACTAAATTACAAATGAAATCCTATTTATTAGATATATTAACTCCAGTTGTGCACTTAGAGGGGAAAATGCTTTGATTTAAGAAGGAGATTTTAAGTTAGAGTTCAAAAACTTGTAAGTAGTATCCTTCTTGATTTCATTAAATTAAATACTAATTTGACCAATAATGAATAATGGATTTGTCTTTCAGCCATTTGTTTTGAAACCTTGAAAAGCGACTTTGCAATGCATATGTGGGTATTTGATTGGGTTAAAGTTCACACCTATTAAAAAAATTAGATTCAATACCTGTTTCGCAGTCAAATTAACCACTTTTATAATTAACAAAGCCATTCTGTAAATCAAATCAAGCGGTGAATATTTAATTGGCCTTTGGAAAAAAACAGTACATTATAGCGAGTACTCAAACTTGAAGTGTTGACCTTTTCTAGCCCCGTCAAAATCGAAAATAAACCAAAACGAATTTTACTCCCATGTTTAAAAAAAAAGAGTTCGCACTTTTGTATTTACCTTGATTAAGCAAGACTTTATTGAGTAACTAAGCCCCAGTCAGTGTTTATAGACATTTCTGTGTGTTGTGAGAAATTGAGCCGAATGGAATTACGAAGTTGGTTGATTATAAATACCTCAACTCCGAATATTTTAGGAGCTAGTAGTGATTATTTATTTCTTGGGTCCATTTCTCTTGTTCTAATGGACTGCTTTGATCTGTGAGTAGGCAGGAAATAGAGAGGGTTTCAGTTATAAAATAAG
Organism: Moniezia expansa; assembly: GCA_019097775.1. Taxonomy (NCBI): domain Eukaryota; kingdom Metazoa; phylum Platyhelminthes; class Cestoda; order Cyclophyllidea; family Anoplocephalidae; genus Moniezia; species Moniezia expansa. Next base: position 13,822,615 of record JADFDV010000072.1, read on the forward strand.
CGTAATTTCATAATGTTTGTCAAGATCTGAAATTCCCAAGTTCTACACACCTATCTTTTCGAAATCCAAAACCATGCAATGTGTTAACTCGAAGCGAAATCCTGGAAAATAAATATCTCCGCCCCACTGTTAACACCTATATGCATTTGTCTTTGCTGATAATAATATTCGGAAGAAGTCAATGAAATAGCAATTCCATTTGCTACAAGAATGTGGTATTATTCTGATAGCCATCTTGCGGTAAGCAAGAAAACTGATTGGTTCAATGATTAAATGTTAAAAACTTCAGTTTTCGTCCCATTCCATCGCATCAAAATACTGTCCAGCAAGGAAGGTGCCTACTAGTCTACAGTAACATGGTAACACAAGGCCATACTGTGGAGGTATGAATGACAGTGGTATTGGAGCTTAACTAATTAAATGCAGTATAAATAATGTCATACTCATACGCATGAGCAGGATGTTAAACACGGGAAATATCAGGAAACCACGATGGCGCATAAAGCGGATAGCTGTAAATCCACCCTTGCCTTCTTTGGGGATTTGCTAAAGAACCTCAGATCCTGGAATCTGAGAGGACTCAGGAACTGGAAGGCAATCCTTTAATGTATTAGCACTAAGCACATGTAAGTGCGAGCGCTGGCCCAAATGGCAAGGGTGAACTAGGACGAGTCTCTATTGGCCACCTTTTCTATCGTACTGGCTTTCTGGATATCCACCCAGAAATTGTGTTCCATTTCTGCCCTTACACATTGCACTACCTAGCTCTTTGATTGATCCGTCTTCAAATATAAGATCTTGATCTTTGGAGCTGTCCTTCAAATGACTCGGCCTAATTTCAAGAGTTGCTTTGTTAGGTTGTTCAATTGCGATTCGTCAATCCACGGACAGTATGAATTTAAAGCCACGCTAATGAATCGGCTTTCTGGATGATTATTTACCTATAACCAAGTTGTAGTAAAGAACTAGAGTACGGTTAAAGAGTTGGACATTTCAATTAAAATTAACCCCCACAACTGTGTATTCTGTCTTTTCTCCCTCCCAATCTGGCCCAGGTCGGATCTACTGAGTACGCATGCCTGCTTTTCGAGGTCACCCTGGTGATATTTGACTGCTTATCTCGATTAGTTAGCCATCGTCCAGGACATTAACGTGATTGAGGCTGTCCGATTCGTGATATAATCACGCAAATTTACATTTTGAGGAGGTCCTTTTACAGTTATTATCCTTGATTCCTTGTTAAGCTTGCAAAATATTTTGATGTAATAAGTCATGTTTTGTGGACTTATTTCGCATGCGGAGCAGTGTTGAGCGCAGAAGGGCTATTTACGGATAATTCTAATTCATGAATACCCTACCACATAGCGCAGTTGTGATGTACAAAAGTTGGCTATTCAGATATGTAACAGTACCACCGCGGTTTCCCAGGATTAGTTGCGCTACTACCATTGTGGCGAATTTCCTCGACTGTAAAGTTTCACATTTCAAATTAATGTGCGCCCTTTTCAAAAGCTTTTGCTTTTAAAGCACCACTGATCCTCAATACGTGCATGCTGAATATGCCGGGGCTGCCCTTCAGGCCCTTTCAGTCATTTGTTGCATAATACGCTTTTGTTTAACTGAGTTTAACAGAAAAATGCGATAAATTCATAGACTCAGCTCGGGATTAAAAGGTACCCCAAATTAAAATGTTCCATCTCATTTGATTTTTGCTTGTCATTTATCTTCATAAGATTCTCCTGGCACGCTCAAACGTCCAGATACAGTTTGATTTCAATTCATGATGTTCCACAGGGGTAGTTTATGGAAGAAATCAGCATACTGTCATTTAGAAGGCACGAGTTCAAATACAATGGGCCCGACCTTTAACCTTCACCGCATTTTACAGCTGGCTTTTTAGGCTCTTCTACTACCATTATTTAGTATCGTTATTCCGCAATATCTTGCTTAAAATTCAAGTGCTTATGATTCGACAATTTTGGTGAGTTTTACTACTGCGGTATTGGTAGGTTTAAATGACCATTCTTCAATTTCAGAAGGCTGGAAATTTTCGTCGCTTGAATTTCTAATGGTGTCGAAGGATAAAGTGTCCGTGGACGACGGCTACAAAGCCTCTGCACAACAATTCATCAACAGAAAGCGTTGTTCTGGCTAATAAGAATCAAAATGCGACAGTTGGATGCATTATATCAAAGAAGATTCCAAAGGGCATGTTGTGAATATAGAGAATTGGTAGAACGAAAAGACCGAGATTCGATATTCCTAATAACCAATCCTCTAAAAGACTTCCATTACTGCTTACCCTCCAACTGAGTCGATGGAATCAGCTCTCTCTTTTAGGAATGTGCGTTTTCTATCTTCTTATTTATGGGAGAGGAGTAGAATGGGAAATGATATTTCCCCTTGGAGATTGAGGAGTACCGACCTAAAAGAAGTCCCAAATAGAGATTTGTAGTAAATAATACTCACAACTACAAGATATACCCATGCTGGCAGCATCAATACACGTAGGGAGTACTTTGGATACGCTGTAGCACAGAATTTTCGATGATTTAACCTTCTTCAAGCATTTGATTTAAGGATGAAGGCATTAAGTAGTCAATGCTCACCAACCATCCTCCATCTACTGTAGAAAGGCATAGTTGTTAGTTAAGAAAAAATCCCACAGCACTTTTATCTGAAAAACCTGGTCTTATTTCAGATATGCGCTTTCCTACAACGTCCAGATAGATTATATTTTATCCATCGAATTCCTCGAATACCCGCGATCCCCGAAGTGTAACGCCCTGACTGGTCACCAATATTTCCGGCCTGAAAGCCGCTCATTGGAGGGTATATAAGATTTGGATCTGCTGTGAGCTTCCTATCGTAGCCCCTAGAGTTGAGTTCGTTTAAACAAGCCTGCTTGAGTGGAAGATGAATTGGCCTTGATATCTTCATAGGTAGAATTACTGAAAATTACTCACCGCATTTCTTTAATTTGCATAATTGTTTGGTCTTTTAACTCTTTTATTTATCTAAAAATTTATTGAAATTAGCTACAAATAAAGTTGCTTGGATTTCTTTCCAGTTGGAGAGCTCGCGACCTATATCCGTTAAGCGAGCTTCCCAGTAATTTCTTTATTTGCGAACGATCAAGCCTTCTAGTCAAAACCGTGATATAATACTCAAACTTATAATGAAGAAAAGTGTCCCTTAACGCTTCTTCTTCAGAGATTAGCCTCAATTAATGCGTCTGATTACTCCATGGGTTTCGAGCAGTATCATTTGATATTTTGGACGGATACACGACCACTACACAACCTCAGAGTCGAACTTTTCAGTAACCTCTTAGGCTACAATGCCTGACATCCTCGAATTTACTTTGTAAATAACCAAATATTTTCCAATCCCTCTCCAAATAATTCCAAATTTCAGATATTTTCCTTGTCTGCACACCTATTTTGCTGGCATAGTGTAGAAATCAGGCCTATTTCGATCGCCACACTCTAACCGCCTTTCTCGACAGAGATCGTGAGTATTTGTAAAAAGAACTATGCATAGTGCTCATGATTTTGTTATCCTCATCGGATATAAGATCCACTCAACCGGTTCTCGACTTTTCAACAATGCCCTCAGTTTCCATTCAAAGGCAACGAATGATTGAGAAAAAATTTTAGAAGTATGCCATTATAGTAGCATGCAAGGCGAGATAATCAATGCTCTTGGATTAGAGCCTACTTTATGGAGATCAATGCAAAGGCAAAATGAAAGCCTAAAATGCTGGGTACAGTCTGGAGGAATTTCCAAAGGGAAAGACCTCAGAGTGAAGTGAATGAGAGGAAATCTGGAAGAAAGTAGAGGAAGTGAGGTCACCCTTGGTTCCACGTTGCCACTCTAGACCCGGATTCTCTTTGCGCCACTTTGCTAAATGCTGCATTCACTCCGGTGAAGAGCTATCAACCCGGCGGGACTAAAGAATCAAGCCAATATAACTTGTAAACATTGACAACGCGGTGGTGGCTGATAGCTGAAACATATGTACTGTGGTATAGATAGCAGAGTAGAGCCTTTGTGCGGTCATCGCCGAGTAGAGGAGTGTTTTGTTTAAGCCCTCCTTTTTAACAGCTTGTTCTTTCGATATTAAAATCGGAGTGGTTTTGTCTTAATACACAGGAATTTGGTTTTCCGATCCTGAATCTAGTTTTCATCAAGCAAATGCCTCTGAATCTTAGATCAGCTATTAAACGACATATGAGTTCAATGGGGTTCAGATCAAATAGGCTTTTCTTTCCAATTGGTTACGATGCTTTGTCATTCATCTAAAGTAATAATGATAATGCTTAGTTTACATTTTTTTTCTTAGAAATTAGTTGAATAACTAGGGTGAAAGTTTTCACTTAATTAGGCAATCTAAATCTTAATTCTAGGCTTTTTCTGGGATGTCAGCAACACCCGTTTTTAACAATAATACCAGAATCGTCACTGAAACGATCTAAGGCTTTCAACTTTTTGAATGGACGTATAGCGTCACTTTGGAGTGTGAATAAATGGTTTGGCCTCTGAAGCGCTTACGGTTCTTTTCCTTATCCATTCAATGGCTTCGCTACAGCGCACACGTCTGAAGGGGTCTAATGCCTGCTCCCAAGCGCGGTGATATATCATCCCCAAGTGAGAATGCACTGAGACATAGGAAGGGGACGTGGGAAGATGTAACAGTGAAGGCATCATGCAGCTGAAATATTCATGCCTCAATAATGGTATTATAATTTCATCAGGGGCGTATAATCTTTAAGTACATCGTGAATGAAAAGTCTTAAAAGGTGATTTGTGGACTATAGAAGTGGTAGAGTATGAGAGAACGGTAAAGAGGAGGAGAAACAGAGGGGGTAGGGAGAGAACAGGGATAATTACAACACCACGGTACCAATCCATACCTCCCAACCCCAATGTGATACTTGAGTTATTATTGAGAGGCTCAGAGGAGGGTGAACATCTCTCACTTGTCAAAAGATGAGAGGAGGTGAGAAAGGGGAAAAAACTAGACTTGGCTGGATTAAACATAAAAAATGGATCCCTTAGATTTTATGTAAGGGTAAAGAAGCCACAATGAGCGTTGCAAAACCTATTTTTTTCCCATAGATGGATATTTTAAAATGATCAATAGAATTGTTTTACTGAGTGAGTTATATCCATTGCAAATGAATCAGCTAAATCATTGATAAAAAATTTATAACTTCAACTCGTTTGGCACTTTCCAGTGCTTAATTGAGAAATACAAACTTCTCATTGAACAAAATATCGTTTTGTTTGAAAATCCGTTCATACTGCATACGTTCTACGAGGGTAAGACCTTTTTAATCTACTTTTGAAAGGCATACTTGTAAATGGACAAACCTTAATAATCTTGCATCCTACAAATTGTTAAGAAGATTAAACGCGCAAAACATGTGATGACCTCAAATCAGCCGATTTAGATGTGGTTCATGGGTCAGTTTAACCGAATAGTCAATTTCAAGGTCACATTACTATGCTCACCCGGACGTTGTGTCCTTGGTCGAAAATTGAACCTAGTCAGACAGGCTTCAACTTCCCACTTCTACAGCAATCTGATGCTTCCAAAAATCAACAGACTCAATGTTGCAAAAAAAAGGCCTTTGTCTCCGAGAATAGTGAAGTACAACAGAAATATGTGAAAATTATAACATTAAAAAATAACAGGGTTATGAACTATTTCGTAAGTGTTTAATTCCGCGTTAAATAGAAAACATATGTTAGGCTGTGCAACCATTCAAGTATCCAAAACTTGAACAATTTATTTCCTGTCAAAAAGCAATCGCTTTCAAAAGTAAGCCGATTCAAATTAGCACCAGAAACATTTTATAGAATGCTAGCAAATAAAACATTGAAGTTAAATCAAGCAATATCAAAAAAGTACTTAAGGAATTGGGTTTAAAATTGTTTTTTTATAAGTTCCACGTCATTACTACTCAAGTTGCTCTGCACTTCAATATCAATAGAAAAGTCCAAATGGAATCGGAATATTGCATTAGAGATATAAAAGAACCACTTTGATGCGAACCAGATTACTCGCTAAGCTTGAGTTTTGAAAAAGCCCTCGCGCCCAGTAGATTTCATTGTCAAAGAACCTCTTCAATTCTGAGCACCAATCTGTGTTGAAACAACCGACTGTGGGAAGCAAGTGGTCAAATGATTCCACCACCAGTCACCATGTCATTAGTCAAGAGCGCAGGCCTTCATATGCAGAGGCAGCATTAGCAAAAATAGTTTCATGGTTAACTATTTAAAGAATCAATTCGAAAGTATTTTTATTCAAGGAAATGGAAATTCATTCATTTGCTCAACAATATTGAGCCTACTATTCTACTTAGCGTTGCGCAACCAGGTAAGGGCAACTAGATCAATTATTGTTTTGTTGAATTGCTTAATACACATCAGCAGGCAAGCACGTATATGCACGGATTGCGAGTTTCGGTTAGCATCACGTGCAGCAAATTTTTAGTAGAATAGCATTTATAGAAATAGTTCAGTATTTTTTTGGCCTCTTCCGTTAAGAGATTTCTAACCTCTGATATTTCTGTCCATGATGGATGCAAATATCATAGTCGATCTTTTTCTGCTTATTTAATTAGATTCAAGAAACGTCGCTGCGAAAAATATACTTTTGTTATCAACCCTTAAGCTTGGAAAGATGTGATCGTATCCCCATACACAAAAGTCTGCATTAATTTAAACTGGCCATGAGTAAAACAGTTATCAAAAGGTGCAAAACTTTGTGAAATTATCAACTGCCGTTCTTATTTTAATTCAGAAGTTGATTAATTTTCGAAATAGAATGCCTTAAGGCTTTTTATTGACGAAACTTGTCAGGATGCAATACCAACAGCGATTTTTAGTGGATCAAAAATACCGGCTCATCGCTAACAGCCAAAAAATGAATATACGTAAAGAATCGCCCCATTCAGTTGGTGGTAGAAAAAAAAAGGAAATGAATAAAAATTTCATTGAAGTGAATATTCGTTAGTGCAGGGAGTTCTCCATCGTGTGTTCAAAATAACATTGAACCATTGGTTAAATTCATCGGGATATTTCTAAGACTAACATGCGTATTTTTTTCATCTCAGGGATTAACGATGATTTAGCTTCACTTGCAAACTTGAACGCTGAAAGTAATGTTTGGTGCATTCGTATTTAATTAGAAAACAACTGTCTTCAGACCTCAGTATTTCATGCATGAAGGTGTGTTTGTTTAAGGCAACAGTAAAGCGCTATTTAAAAAATAAATTTTGGAGGTGGAACGGGCGATGAACCTTGAACTACTAGGTATTTCTTCATTCTTTCCCTTATATTCCTCATCCAAGTAACAATTCAATACTTATCAAATATATAGTCTCCAAAAGTTTGGAATTGCTTTAACATGCATTGTTCGTCCATTTACAGATGCTTTTCATCAAAACTATCCAGAAGCCATAGATGGCCATTTGGAACGAATAAAAAAAGATGAAGCTGGGGGATCTCCTTTTGTTGTTAACATTCAGTTTAACAGACTTGGCAGTCTTGCAGCGGTTGGCTGCAACGACGGCCGCATCGAATTCTGGGACTTCGTTACTCGGAGGATTGCGAAGTTCATTATGGCCCACTCTCATCCCGTTTGCTCAGTGGGGTACTTTAAGTTACCTTTAATTTGATCATTAATTCTTGTTCCTGGCTTAAGATGGAGTAGAAACAGTCGTCAACTCGTGAGTGCCTCCGCTGACAATACTGTCTCCATTTGGGACGTTGTAACAGGACAGTGTGAGCGCACTTTCACATTTCCCTGTCCTGTTATGAAAGTCCAGTTCAATCCGCGGAACTCAAATGATATTCTTGTTTCTCCTCTCCGACACCCACCTGTTCTAATTGACGTCTCTACTGGCAAACCAACTATTCTCAAACAGGAAGATGAGGTTCTCCCTTCGGATCTATTTATTATCGTTGCATTTTACTTTTTTCGTGTCTTTTATTGGTTTTGTAACTCGAGCTGTTCCCTTCGTTGCTTGTGTTTCGTTCGACTTAAGTTAGTAACTAAATATTGCGAATAATTATGAAAAAGATTAATTTACTGAACAAAGTAAGGTCGTAGTAATTTTTTTCCTTCTACCGAGCTGTGCCGTTCTTTGTTTTATTAATTCCTACCCTTGTTGACTTGGTATTTTTTTAGAATGATCCCAGTATAGCTGCCTCTTATGATCGCCGTGGGACACATATTTACACAGGAAATTCGAAAGGCAAAGTTTTCATCTATGACGCCAAAACCTTGAAGGTAGTAAATCAGTTCCGAGCCATTTGTACGGCTTCAAATTCGTCGATCAAATCCATTGAATTTTCACGTCGCGGAGAGTTAGTTTGTGCCTCTTAGAAACGGATGTTCGTGCTCTCCCACCACCCTTTTTTCTATTGCTTCTACTCCTTTCCTAGTTTCTTTCTTTTGAACTGTGCCGATCGTTTCATCCGTGTGTACAATTGTTCTGATGCTCTGAAATCATCCGAACCTGAACCTCTCCAAAAACTCCGCGATCTTGTCACGGGGTGAGTTCTTCGCTTCACAGAATTCATTGCTGCTTTCTATCGACTTCATTAATTGTGTCAGTAGAATAATTGGATCGGCTAATTTAGTAGTCTGCAAAGCATACATATCAGGTAATACGAATATGAAAGTTAATGGTGCACTTTCAGTAATTGTCATGTCTAATGCTGGTCTGCAAAGGGACGATCAAGGCACCTTTTATCTCTTCAAAAACTTGAAAGCGTTTTCCTTCAATCTGGCCTTATTCGTGTTATTGGACCTGCTCTTGTGATTTCTCTCAATCGTCACTGAAATTTTTATCTGTATAAACTTTTGCTAACAGTTTTACTACTATATAAGAGCTGCAGTCTGCTTATTCACAAATTGAAATTCCTACGGTCTTTTGGAAAGCATGACTTAACATGGTCTATTCTATTGCTTAGAATACATCTTCGCTCTTTGTGTGTATAGGAGTCACTGGCGAAAGTGCTGTTTCTCAGGTGATGGAGAATTTGTCTGTGCGGGTTCTATGAAACAGCATTCAATTTACATCTGGGAACGAGCTGGTGGCACTCTCCTCAAGATTCTGCATGGACAGAAGGGAGAGACCCTACTCGATGTCATCTGGCATCCTCTTCGACCCATCATCGTTTCTGTCTCCAACTCCTTAAATAAGGAACAGATTTCTATTTGGGCGCAGACTCAAGTGGTAAGTGGAGCTGTTGGCTTTTTTTGGCTTTTCAACCTAGTGTTTGTTCCCTTGTGAGCTAATTTCTAACATCAGTTGAACAACTAAGATGTTCCTTTTAACTTGCGGTTTCCTTACCATTTGTATGAAGCTAGACGAGTGACCTCACTTCCGCTGGTAGTTGATATATTGGAAGTTGATTCCGGTGTCTGATAAGTCAAGTTGTTTGTCCGTTAAGACAGTTTGAATGTGGTCCGAAGATTATCCCGGTCTTTACTATTAAGATAATAAAGTATTTATGAAAAAGTCCTTAATCAAAACGTAACAGCTCCTATATAACTTGAGGCGATTCTAACTGGTTGTGCTTCTGCCATGACGAGTGCATACGTCATGTTGACCAGCTACGTAACAGTATCTAAAGCGACCTTGGATAAAATCAGGCTTCGTAAGATCTAATCCCCAAGTCAACTTAGGGAGTGGCCAAATAGTTCTTATTGTAGCGGGGATTAAATGACCCTCTTTCCGTATTGAAGCAAAACTGGTCTGCTTTCGCGCCTGATTTCAAAGAACTGGATGAAAACGTGGAATATGAGGAACGTGAATCAGAATTCGACTTGGAAGACGAAGACAAAGTTGAAGACGAAAAGGAAGGTCTTTCACTTTCTTTATGTCATTGATACTCTCTGTTTTCATCTTGGATTTTATGTGTATTTTATTAGGAACCATCGATTTTGCTTGTTTCTTTAGTTCTGGAGAAATGGACCTTCCGCACGTAGCCTCTTGTTTTGTTTTTTCTCTAGATGATGTTGAACAGGACACTATCGTGGATGTCGAAACAGCAGAGCCAGTTGCTGCGTTGCTAAGCAGTGATGAAGAAGTTGAGCCTGAGGACATTTTGATGTACCTTTCAATTTCGCCCGATGTCGACAATCCTGATGAACTGTCTGGTGGAGAAGAGCAATCGATAGCACCGGAAGCAGGTAAAACTTCTGGTCCCTCCCCACCCGTGAAACGTCCGAAATTAACGGAGAAAATGGATCCCGTTGCGGCTGATGTGACCTACAATATTGACCTCCCTAACGCGCCTACTGATGAGGTATAAGTATAGTATCTACTTAGTTTTATTTCAGTAAGCGAAATGTTATTGACTTGGTTTTTTCTTTTAGGTGCATCCGATGCTAGGTATGGGGAAGAAGCACGGTGGAAGCAAGTCTACTTCGGGATACGGTTATTCTGGCTTTGGTAGAGGTTTAGATGGTTCTGACGTGAGCTCATTTAAAAAAGGCCGCAATCGAGCAAGAAAATGACGAAAGGTTTTCATATGCCCTCTACATGTTCTTACCCCTTATTTATTTAATACTTTACGTGTATATTTAACATTATGCGTAGGTGATGATCGCCTTCTATATATAAGAATTCCTCTTTGGCGCACTACTGCTTTATTGCTTCTGCTAGTATATGTTATGTTGTATTTCATGGCTATAGTATGAATTTTGAGCGCTTCTGACTCAATTTCATCTCCGGATTTGCTCTTATATTTCATAGGCTCGCTCTAGAAACGTAGGTTAGAGGCTGGTCCAAACAAGCTTTAAGTCATTGAGACGGAAGTACCATTTATCGATCTTCTACCTTGGATATCTAATGATTGATTTTGTTTGGTATATTGAGATAGTGGGGAAAAGATTTCAAGAACTCTGGTTGCATGAAGTTCTGATTCATCTGATGACTGACTTGAGAAGCGCTTGGTAGCTGATTTCTCTGGGTTATTACTCTCCACTACCTGTACCTGTGTTCGTCTTGTAGAGGAAAGGACTGAGTGAAGACCGACCACAAAAGGAAAGATTCCCGAATGAATCCCAGGAGAAAACAAATCACTATACCCTCAGAGTTTATTTTCAAACCGCAATCAGATGGCTCCAATGGAGGAGCACTTCGGACAGAATGCACGTGCGGAGATGAGTGAGAGATGCTAAGATGGAAGGTAACGTATGAATATGAGCATTGGGTATATAGCACACTCGTCTACTGGCGTGTACATGAGCTATGAAAACAGATAAAGGGCGTAAAGTGAAGTCAGTCTGTAATGATATAATATGTACAAAACGAGAGGAGAAGGAATCGGAGGAGAAGGGGGCGGGGAGTGAGGGAGGATAGGGTTATAGAAGAGGATAGACATTACTTAATAACCGATTTCGTACACTGTGGCTCTCTTGTCACCACTTCCTGTTACTAAATGCCGATCGTCTGCGGATAAGTCGCAGCTTAGTACGGAGAGATTCTCCTTCACTCTAAAAAGATTAGCTCCCTGCGGCGGCCGCCAGCCATTCATCCAGGAATCCTTACCCGTGGAAGCGAACCACACACCTGAATGAGCGAATTTCAGCGAGAGGACACAACTCTCATGCATTTTCACTTGATATCGATCTGGCCGAGATGGAGAGAAGATTTCGATCTCGTCCGACTCCATGCCGGTAACAACCCATTCCTCTGTGGGTGATTTTGCCAGGGAGAATACCTGCGACCCAAAACTCAGTTGTGTCACTTGACATCGCATTTCCCGAATGTCCCAGCACCTCACTGTCTTGTCTAGACCACCCGTCCACAAGTTGCTTCCATCTGAGTTCATGTCAATGCAAGAAGCACCATCAGTATGACCAGTTAGACGATGAATCAGACTCAGGTTGTGCAGATCCCAAACAGATATGACACCATCGGATTGGCAGAAATATCCAACCTTGCTGTCATTAGACACAGCTATTGCGTAGCAAGCCTGTGCGGAGATGTCCACTTCGCCTTTATTCCTCGGCGCCGGGCCGCCCATATCCCACACACTTACTACGTTTGCTTCGCCTCCTACAACCAGCATTTTGTGCTCCTATAATCAACAAAAGAAAATTACGACTTACGATACAAAGATAAGCAAGGGTGGTTGTATAGGCAAATCTCACGTGGGCCATTTTAATGGATCTGATATAATTGCCACCCTGAAGGCACTCAAGAGTGGTGAGAGGGAATTTTGTTAAGACAGGATTGGTATCACCTCCAATTGAAGCAAGATCCCAAAGTTTGACAGTTCCCTTGCCTCCTGTGTAGATATGTTTAGCAGGACTATCCATCATGACCGCGCAAACTACTTCGCCATGTTCAATATTCTGAATAGCCCTCGCGGATGCTGGCACCCCTGGGCCTGAAAAGGCTTCTGGTGGCAGTGGAACTGGAATAGCTGGCTGACCTTCTGCATAGAGGAACGAGTAAATCCTAGAAACAGCGGGAAGAGAAAGATTTAGCTTTCAGCAAGACGAGAAATAGCCAGGTAAAAGAATTGATTTGCCATCATCACCGCCAAGCGCCATGGCTAGCAGCTGAAGCAGCAGTAGGAGGGAGGAGGGGTGTTTAAATTGCTACCCCACGCAAGAGGCGGAGTGAGGGAAGGGAGGAGATTTTTTGTGTACGCTTAAGCAAGTGTTTTCCAAACCATCGCATCTACCCCTTCCATCAGAAAGCGAGAGAGGCGTGGCAAAGGAAGGCAAGGGAGGCAGAGGGTAGGCACTTCTGCAGCAGCACAGCAAAAAATGCCTGCTGCACTGCTGCTGAAGGAGTGGGTGATGTAATCTGTCTATCGCGGCTGGGCATATGCACTTGTGCCCGCGTGCCCGAGCGCTCCCAAACATAAGCGCAAGCACAACCACTCTGCCGACGCTACTGCTACTGCTCCGCCGCTAGCTGTTTTTATTCCCCTGAGGGGTTAGGGGGAGACGAAGTGGAGGTTGGGGGCATGTGATGGGTGACACACGCACCCACTCAACCAACATCACTGCTGCCGCCGTGCTCCTATTACTGCTGATGTTCCTGCCATCACCAACAACAGAAAGGCAAAATGCTGGTCCGCCTCCCAGCCTGCTTGGTTGCCCTCTAGTCATGACTTTTAAGCCGCCTCCACCTCCCCCTTCCCGGTGAAAGGGAGCGAAAATCTTGCCTCTCATGACGGCACCACCATCATATCTCTTGCAGTTTTTCGCGCGTTGTTTATACAGTCGAGCAATTTCTAACCTCATCCCCGGGAATAATTACCAATTTCTCTAAAGGGAGAAGGGATGGGCAAGATGAAGATGAAGAAAGGCTGTTAGAGAGCAGAATTAGGGAAGACTCCCTTCTGCGTTCTGACTCACTGATTAATAATTCATTCGAGGACAGAGGCAGAGACGGAAAGAAACTGCTTACTTATTCATGTGTCAAGCCAATGCTCGTGCAATGGGAACTCCACTACTCGATAATTTCATGCAATACAAGTCCCTCCTCTAGGCCCTAAAATATAGCAATTTAATGAGGAAAGAGTGAAAGGGGCCAAGACGGAGGATTGATAAATATATATTTTGCTCAAATAAAAACTAGTAGATGATAAGTTATTTAAGGCTTATCTCTACTCTACATTTCCTCTGCCCTGCACATCATCATCACCAGCCCCCACCCAGATAAACGAACGGGTGAACCAGTTGTGTGTGCTTACATTTAGAAAAGGGGGCAGGTGAGAAGGAAGTGCTACTTGGTCTGTCTGCGTACACTGAGCCACTCCACCTTCCTCCCACTAAATTCAGATACTGCAAGCAGGCGGGGTTGAGTGGGGAGGAGCCTGTGTGATATGTACGAAAGTAGGTTCTAGACCATATTCTGCTTACGAGCAAACGTTAGTAATTACTACTGCGAGAAGAGAGATGAAGGGTAGACGGAGATGATGATGGCTACTGATAACTCAACACTCACAAACTATCAGGATTTCTCACCATCTAACACACGCAAACGATTGTGCGAAGTGCTGAAGCTATTTAAAAAAATTTCCCCAACGAAGGGCTGAGCAGCGCACGAAATGCCAAGGCATAGCGAAAGAAAAGACCTCCTTATTCTTCCTCTTCTTCGAGGCTTCATTTTTTCTCATCCTTTCCCATCCTCCTTCCCTCTCGATCCCCCACCACGTCATCGTTTTTCGCCCCAGCGGAGAGGAAAAAGTAGGCAAGAGGGTACCAGGTTAGAATAGAGGGACAGAGAACAAAGGGGACGTGGGACAAGATGAAGGGAGGGAGAGAGGCGTTCTCCCTCATCACTCTTCTTCGCTTATCGCCTTTTGAACCTCCCTTCTGTCCCACTAGCTTAGCCAGGTTAATTCACCCTTACCCTGCCCCCGCCCTCTAGCGCTGCCAATCTCTCTTTCCTCTCAATGGCTTTTTCAGCCACCTCCTTCGGCTAGTACCATTGTACCCAGCCCTTACTCCTTTTCCTACACTTCACGAGAAGACAACATCAGTAATGGAGAGAATAGCCGGAAAGTAAACTACACTGAGAAACTGCATATACTTACATTCGTTCGTTGGTCAATGAAGAAGTTCGGAATCCAATCTCAAAAGGTATCTATAAAATAAAGAAGTTAGTTTAATATCCAAAAAAATTATATTTGAAGGGCTGGGAGGTATCTAAACGTACAGATCCAGGTGAAGCAGTGGGGGGCCTCATGAACGCGTTAGGTGGTACAGGACCAGCTCCGGGAGCAAGTGGTCCTGGAAAGCGGGACATAAAAGAGGGTTGTGTAGGGGTAGATGTGACTAGACCAGGAATGTTGGGTCCTGGAGTGCCTGAAAATGGTCCAATTGCCCCTGGAGGTAGGTTTGGGGCGTTGCCTGCTGTCGCTGCTCCTCCAATCAACGGCGACATCATTGACAGTGAGTCGCCTGAAAAACAATAAGGGATCATGTCCGTATTCACAAAAAAGGCGTATTCAATGCTACTCATATGAATGGAGTAGATGGGGCTGTTTAGGTAATATTGATTATGGGAATATGTAGATTGATTTGATACAA
This sequence comes from Moniezia expansa, assembly GCA_019097775.1. Taxonomy (NCBI): domain Eukaryota; kingdom Metazoa; phylum Platyhelminthes; class Cestoda; order Cyclophyllidea; family Anoplocephalidae; genus Moniezia; species Moniezia expansa. Next base: position 13,837,697 of record JADFDV010000072.1, read on the forward strand.
GGATTTCGAAACAAAGAAGCTAAGTCGAAGATTTCGAGTGCACAAATTGGGAGGCGTGGCTTTCAATCTAAGTGCAATACAGAGAAACTATCTTATTGAAAATTGGCAATCCTCAAGATGGATTGGTCTTGTGCGGAGCATACCGCACCACCGCCACCATGTACAAGCAGCAATTATAAGCTCCATTCTTGCGCCCTCATACTACGTGGCTGACCGACGGAGTGAAAGAGGACAGAGAAGCAAAGATATAATCAGTTTCTTCCTCTCACTAGTTCTTTATGCGTCTGGATGAAGATAAATACCTTTGCCATCAAGATATCTTTCCTAGTGTAAGAGACGATGCAGCTGTGTCGAAAGGGACTACCGTGGCATGCAAGCCTCAAAAATGCTCTCTTCACCAACTTACAACATTTGCCGTTTCGACATTGGCACTACTTAACACCGATAGCCTATTGGGCTTAGAATCCGACAGTGAGTAAAGCATCAGCAGTTAGCTGGCCAAGTAAAGCGACCCATGCGGTGGCAAAGGGGAAGAACAGTCGCGTAGTCTCATGCATCACCTAGCTTGGCTCCCCTCCTAACCAGCTTCCCGCCTCTCGCTACTGCCCTTTATTGCGCCACCACCATCAAACTGCACGTCCTACCACCACCTCTCGTTTTGTCAAAATCCATCTGTGAGGGGGAGAGAAGGCCTGAATGGATGGGTGTTGGGGTGGTAGCCATAGTAACGGACTATGTGCAGCGCGCGAGCACGCGCCTATATACGTATGTGCGCGACTGTCATCGGAACTGGGTCCTCACCGCCGCCGGTCTCAACATACACAGACGCATACACAGACAGGGGCTACTAAAGTCAATGTAATTACCCACGAACACTCGCTTTGAGGCTTCGATTTCCTCAGCAGATCTCAATAAGAGTGTAGAACCAATGGATAAAAAATGCTGCGCATATTTGCGTGTCTTGTTTCTCCACAGAAGCTCGAGCACAAGCGAGTTGGTCATTAGCAAACCCTAGTTCACGTTTTTTCTGCCCTTGCTATTAAAAAACTGGAGTAAACAGATGCGCACATATGCACGCCTGTGTGTGGCGATTAGTAAAGAAAGGACTAGGGGCCAGCGGTGGTGATAGTGAAGCTGTTGCAGAAAAAAGGCCGAAAAATATGTTTTAAAGTGTAGGCAATGTGTGGAGGTTATTGCTACCAACCTTCCCGTCGAGCCACTGAGACTTGAAAAATGTGACAGATAAAGGCGTCATAATCATCCATTTGCTTAAGCCACTTTAACGAAGAGAGCAATGACGAACTCTCATATGGGGCCGCAGCTATATCTACCATATTTGTAAGGGTGAAGCTTTGATGGTGATGACGCAGTCATATGCATATCTGATTAATTGGATGGCGCGGATCTGAAACCCATCAACGTGGACTCGGTGACTGGAATGACCACCCACATCGATTAAACGGCGGTCAGGAAAAGGGTAGCCAAAATAGAGGTCTCCAATCAGAGGGACATTCAAGTGCCTTTCCACACCCCAAGGTAGGCTTTGGGAGACTTGAGTAAAATAACAAAATGATTGCAGCAAATATGATGAATCGGCATTAATAACCTGTGAATATAAACTGACGTTTAAATTCACACATGCTTCAGTAAACAAGGGAAGTTAGCTCACATTGGGAATAAGTATGAACTAAAGTATACGACAATAACTACTAGTTCGCTCTCACATGGTAGATACATTTCTAAAAATTAACTCCGGAATGCCAGATTTCTATGACTTCGACATCTATCGGCATATCGCAATCTAGCGGGTCAAATGAAGTTTTGGCTGACAATATTCAATCGCATGTTAAACAGGCTGCCAGTCAGTCATAAACGGTTAATTAAGGGTTTGCATCTATACGGCCACTTGTAAGATCAAGTACCAACTTTAAAAAATTGCTTTAAGGACATTATAGTTAACTCAACCGCGGGTTTTCTTGGAAGTGCGAAAATGTCCGTATGCGACGCCAAATCCGCAGAAATGGAGTTTTGCACATGTGATTTAGGTCACAAGAAGGCAATTCACAGAACAGGTTAGACACGGGTGCAATTTTATGAGGCAGAGAAGAGCAGAACCAAAAGTGAGAATGAGTGAGGGAGAACGCAAACAGGCTGAGAGAAAGAGATAACAAAAAGAGGAGAAAAAAGCTTTCTCAGTCTTCTACACTCCGCCTCTATTACTTCCTAGCTAGCACGGACGCACGCACGTCAGCGGCGATCTTGTCTGTCCACCCACCCGTCTCTAAGGCGGAGAGGGTGGGAAGGGAGAGGCGAGAAGGGGAGGGCAGTGGCGCGTAAAACCCCCACACCACTCCCGCCCTCATTTCCAGGGCTGAGTCACCCACCACCAGAGGGTGGGGTGAAGAATGCAAGTGCTACCTCGTAAGCACGCAAAACGTAGCAAGTCACGCCCGGGATGTTTGACCAAATGATGAGAAGAGTTTCTGCTTCGTTTCTTTCTCCCTCGCTCTCTCACCCATCCCATTCCGGTCCCGTCCCCCGGAGAATTCGAGTAGAGAGAAAGAGGGAGTAAATAATTGAGAACTGGGGAACTTACCAGCAATGGGAGTCGAAATTACAGACGGAGGATTGGTGGACTTTGGCGAAGATGTAGATGTTCTATTACTAGTGTTGTTGGCTGCCGATGCCAAGTTGAGGGTGCCAGGTGACTGGGGCGATCGATTATCTCCATTGTTATTGCTTGTCGGTGTAGACGCCTTATTACCCCCAGCCTGAACATATGCACACAAAAAATGCAATGGTTTAGAACCGTGAGAAATTTCTGGACACTGTCGTGCATCCACAAGCCTATACTTTTCGCCCAAACAGCCTGTTCTAAGACGCGATATAAGCTATACAAAGGCGACAAGTCTCAGGGGTTAGTGGTATAACAGGGAGCAGGTTGGTTCGATTGATTAAACAAAAAACTCACCTCAGATTTGAGGTCAATTGTGGCGCCGTTCTCGTGCGAATTATGATCTCCACCTGCTGAGGTCGAGCCGTTTACTGCAACTCCATCCTTAAACAATAAACAAAGGAGGTTGGTCAAATAAGGCAATCAATAAGGGGCAATGATGACGATGTTGGTGCGTCATTCTGGCGGAAAAGGAAAAAGTAGATTTGGTGGGTGCAGGTCTCATGCGGGTGATGGTGGTTAAAAAAGGGGTGGGAAGGGGGGGGAGTTAAGGCTATTGTGTGAGGTCGAGCCATAAAAGGGTGATCAAAACCTCACCCGCAAAGCACACCCAGACACAGTAGCAGCATGTGGTTATCGATAAATACGATGGAACGATGGATCACACTTTTTTTCTGTCTGAAATAGTGTCGGCACACAAGATAGAGCAGGTGTGTGAGCTTGCACTAATCATGCCATCAGCTAGAGAAAGAGCATATTCCTGCGGACAAGCATATGAGAGCGACTGAAAAATCTTATTCAAGTGTGCATTATCAAGGATTGCATAATTATTACTGACTCGCACACAACTACTTTAGTAACATTAGTTCCTGCATGCTATGGTCGGTAAACAACAACAGATAGTGAAGGGAAGTACGTGGAAGACAAATAATCATGATGACGACAACACAGAGGTGAGGCTGAGATGACGGTTTGCGAAGAGGGCTTACGCATTCGATATTTTGACTGCTGCTGCCGCTGCTGCTGTGATTGTTGGCACAATTTAGGAGCTCAGAATCACTCTTAGCCTCCTCGTTTTGCTAAAAGGCAGGCAGTAAGCCCTGATTTAGACATCCACGCTCACTACGTAGGCGCGTGTTTGACACGCTGCACATGCACAATAAGAGGTGGTGGGAGGTAGAACTGAGGCACAAAAGGCAAACTGATAAAGCAATAAGATGATTAAGAGTCAGCCACCTTGAGGTGAGCAGTTCAGTGACTCTCACACACAAACACAAAGGAGGCCAAGAGATCGCTGATATCTTGCCAGCAGTGGAGGTGGAGGGTGATAAATCGGTGAGGCGTTGATCTATTTTTAACTAGCACCTTTGCACTGAGTAGGTGGTGGTGGAAGCAATATCATCAGAAGTAGTGGTAGCGGGAACACAACAGCGCCACATACACACGCACACAAGTTAAACCTGACTCTCTAAACACTAAGTAAACGTCTGCTTCGATATAACTCAGACGTCATGTCTACTAACTTCGGCTGCCTATTTAGAGGCATGCAGGTTAAGAGAAAGGTCAAAGCTCACAATTTCAACCCGCCGACGCTTGGTGTCAGAGAACGCAAGGGCAGATGAAGCCCTAACAGGTTGAGTTGGGCTGGACGAATTGGCTGTAGTTTGCGGTGAATGTAGACGCGCCGGTTCGATGGTACTAGAGATAGCAGACGATGGGGGAGTTGAGAGAGCGGTGACTGCCGTCTCGGAGAGAGGACCTCCGGTGGGGAGTCCTGGAGGCGCTGGTGCAGGTGGTGGCGGTGGTGGCGGAGGTACTATACCAGCTGCGGCGACGGCAGCGGCTGCTGCGGCAGAGAATGCCGCCTGAGATAAATCAAACCCCGCCCCTGGGGCTCCTGAATGCGGCATGTTAGCCAGTGAAGCAAACACACTATTTGGATCTAGCCCATGGAGACCACCATATTGCTGTTGAGCCACTGCAGCAGTCATTGCTGCCATTGCCGCTGCGGCAGCCGCTCGCTATAAAACAAGAGCAATAACAAGCCCAGATTAAAGAAAGTCTCGTGAGTCTAGCAATCAAGCTCTAAAGGTGAAACTGAGCAAGCATGTGATAATTCGCAGATGACAAGAAGAATAAAAGTCTTGTCTGGTCGTGCGTACACATAAGCACCAACACAAAAACGATTTCTAAAGCAAGTTAACTGTGTACGGGGTTGTGTCCGTCGATGACAGAGAAGCGCACATAAAAAATTAGATGACCAAGCCTCGCTTTGCCTACCCCCTTCTCGGCGGATGCGGGGTGTGGTGGGGTGGGAGGAGCAAGGGCAGTGTGAGAGGAGGGGGTAAAAGAGAGAAATAGGCAAGCAGGCAGGGAGGGTGGTGATACTGCGTCGTTGGCACACACCGCGCACGCACTCAAAATTATGAGGCTCCTAGAGGTTACGGACGCATACGCGGCGGCCGTTTCACTTAGTTCCAAATCTAGAGGCTCTTAAAGGTAGCGTGTGCCTAGCGAAGTTCCACGACCACTCACGCGCCAGACATCAAGCCCTGCGCTAGTGCATGCACCCCTACTCCTCCTTCACCTCCTATCTCTCCAACCCGCCTGGGCCAGCCTAAACGACCGAGAGGAGGGCGAGGAGGCATTTGCCCCTCACCCTCTTTTTCGCGTGGTTAGGATGAGGGGGGAGGGCTAGATGTGTTGACGTTCCCACATCGCGAACCACCACCACTCCGCCAGAACTGGCCAGGAAGCGCCAGACAAGCTACCGGGGTGCGGGTAGTGTAGCGGATGATGGGGGGAAAAGCCATCTAACGGGGGAGAAAGCGGTGGAGCAGGGGAGGCGGGCCGGTGTGTAGTCAAGCCCACGGGCTGGCGGCTATATTGACTCCTCTATCACTTTAGACGGGAAAAGGGAGGGCGGCGGAGGGAGATAGAGCCAAGGAGCGGGGTGGGGGGAGTAGAAATGAACTAGCTTCAGTACACACGCCTTCTGCTGCTGCTTTCTCTCTTTCCAGCTCCCAAGCCCCACACCCTTCTACTTCGGGCACTTCCTGCGTGTATGTAGCGTGCATCGGAGGCAGATGTGAAGGCTAAGTAAAGAGCGAAACACCTTCGGATGCGTAAAAGAAAAATCACAGCCCCTACATGCAAAATTATGGGCAACGAATGGCTAGCGCAAGCTGGGTTTGATGATGAAAGGCTTACCTGTTTCTCATCCATGTTCTTATCACCGGCCATGATAGCACTCATGCTGGGCAGAAGATTATTCACGGGGAGACATGTAGGAGGTCCCGAAATCGGTGTTTGGGGATTAGGAAATCCGAAAGTGGCACTATTGCCCTGTAGAGTAGCAGCCATCGCTGCCATAGCGGCCGCCATGGCGTTATGAGACTGAGATAAACTTTGATTGGGGAAACCGGGAGAGTTAGAAGTCGGTGCAACAGGGAACGGCCCAGGTCCAGGTTGACCGCCAGACGAGGTAGCATTTGGGTTAGCGACTCCCGATCCACTAACTGAAGTAATCGGCGGGGCAAATGGATTCGGTGGAGCACCAGACATTGAGAGGAGGGAGGAGACGCCCCCAGATGGAGAGGTACTTAGATTGCCGGCTCCATTGACGGTTGATACTGGCGGCTGAGGTAATGGCATACCCGGAGGTGTAAATCCTGCCATAGGATTGCCACCCGGAAACATTAACGGGTTTTGCTTAAATTGAGTAAGACACCATTACTATAAGCCGGGCAAACAAAAGAATATTTATAAAGATCCTTACTCCCATTATGCTGTTCAGTTCGGAAAGTGTAATTTGCTTTGCACGTTCAACAGCAGTAACCACTGGGGCTTGGTGCTGCCAAGTTTGTTTAATACTTAAAGGTCTTACCTCTTGAGGAAGGTAATTAACAACTTGGCCAATGATTGCTCCCAAACGTTTGGATATCTCGCACTAAAAGTAACAGGTTTAAACGCACAAGTTACCTGTTTTTGATACTCAAAGTGCATGGAGCACGTAGCTTCATAGTAAACCATGTACAAGCGTTGGGCTTCCGTCTTCTCATGGCTTAACCGTTCGCATTCCATTTTCAAGCTAAGGAAATGTATGGACATGGTAGACATACTTCTGACATTGTTGTTGCAGAAATGACACTTCTTCCTTTATTCTATCACATGCATCTGGAATAGTGATTTTCATTTGACTTTGTTGGGATCCAGTCTAAGGGGAACAAATAAGGCGAGAAATGACATACGTTCTGCCGCGGCGGGTACATTGAGAGAGACATACGGCTCAAGAGACAATAACCCGCATATATATAAGTGAATTCAAACAATCTCAAGGCCGGATGAAGGATTCATAGTGCATTTGAACTTTGATTAAATTTTAAAAGCAAATACATCATTAGTAAAATCAAATTAGTTATGCCGTCAAAAGTCACTTAGCTTCCAAGCATTGCACTACCAAATTAATCGTATTATAAGCACATTTATGTTTCCAATATGAACTATACCTATCTCTTACGAGCTATCCAATATTTTCTCAGTCTCATGCACTGAATTTCACCTTTTACTGCTAAGGCAATTCTTTTAATAAGTCCTTTGCATTAACCCATGAAATGCAATTAATCGGCGGAAAATCCTTTCCATCCCCGGAGAAATTTCTAAGCATTCAGTTTACTATCACCTTCTGTACATTCTAAGAGCAGTATGCTTTGTTAGTTCATTGCTGTCTTGAAGGCCATATGTTCATTAATGTATTGTTAGTAGTAAAAAAATCAAACAAGGGGATGGACAAAAACCCGAAAACTAAGCATGTGATGATTTGTTGACCTCTTGTCCAATGTCTTTATTGCATCCTTTAATTTTCGTATTTTCTGTATTTTCAATTTATAACGACTGCATGCTTTTTCGTAGATGAACACTGGAAAAATCGTAAGAATTTCACAATGTGCGCAGGTACGAGTTAATAAAGGCGAAATACATCAATCTATGAAGTGAGCGGAAGACGGGCTGTCGAAGATTTCATTAAAAAAGAATGAAGATCTACAGCTATATCTTGGTTGTGGTTCAGTATGGCCTCTTATGAAGCCTGAGGCGCTTAATCAGCACTGCTATATTTTCGACCTCGATAGTAACATTTGAGTCGGTGGGATTCGAAGAGAACGTTGAACAGTGACAAGAATTCGAATCCGTAGTCTCAAACGCGAAGCTTATGTCGAATCCCCGCGCAAAAGAAGCACTGGTCAGTGTAAGTAAATGGATAAAATGTGCCAAAAGGGACCTCTACCTGGACCATATTCTTTTGTAGTCTGCTTTAATAGTTCGAAGATATACCACATACTGGTGGTAGAAGTTCAATTATTATCTGATCAAAAAATCACATCGGTCTTTCAATGCTCGATCAATTTATGCAGATTAGGAAAAATATGGTCAAACCTACCCTCTACCTCTACGTGGTAACCACTGGTAACCTCTAGGGCAACTCAGAGGGCTAAAGAGAGGGGCGGTCGGAGAGGACTGACAAACCACAGGTCGTACAAATTCATTATTAGGCCAACGGAAATATAGTCAGAGTCCTCGAGCATCCCCTTATAAAAGATACAACATACTATCTGGATTCATGGTCTGAAACTCGGATTATCGAACGTGCGCGGCTGTAGCAATGATTGGAAACTCCTCCAGATAGTTGAAGAGACTTCTGTTAGAGGTATGGAGATTGTTGTCTTAACGGAAACTCGAATGAAATCATGCTCCATAACTATCGATAATTACGCATTCTTCAACTCTGGACACAGCGAAAGCCCTAGACAAAATGGTGGGGTCGCCGTTTTGGTCAAAAAGAACATAGAAGCTGAATTTAACCCTGTCTCAAACAGACTTGCAACACTGACACTCCAAATCGGAGGCGTCAAAGTTGGACTGATGGGATGCTCTGCTCCTACCGAGTCTACGGAGGACGCAATGGTTAAAGAATCCTTCTACAAACTTGTGGCCAAAACCTACAAGCAACTCCTTTCCAACTGCACACAAATACTTATCCTTGGCGATTTCAATTGCAGATTGGGATCTGATGCCGGTATCATTGGTGCTAAACTAATCGGTCCCTTTACTGATCAAGAAGACACTACAGAAAACAGTCTAGGCTGCTAGAACTATGCCAAGAACATAAACTACACGTGATGAATACTTTCTTTCTGAAACCAACAACTCGAAGATTGACCTGGTACTACCCTACAGGGAAAGGTGCTTCTCTTTATTTTGTTCTGATGAAAAGATCAAATCTATTCCTAATAAGTGATATATGAACTTCTAGAAAGGCAGACGCAAATTCTGATCACTGCATACTAACAGTAATCCTCAAGCTCAAGTCACTTCTTAGGAAACGCTTAGGAAAATGTAAGAACAGAACTTTGAAGGAGGACCCAAATAGTCAAAAGAAATGATGGCAACTGCCTAAAGGCATAGAACAAAAAAGAAAATCGAAGGAAACATACCAGCAGCATCTCAAAAGGGAACTACCTCAGGACCCTTTGACTACTACATACGAAGATATCCTGAAGTCTATAGAAAATGCAGCCACAAAAACAACAAGGCAAAAAACTGGTCAAAGAAAAACGGATGGTATCCAGGTATCTTCGAGAAAGGAGAGAGAGCACTACTACTACAAAAGCAGTTGAGAGCAAATAGGCTCTTGAATCCATCTCAGGAAACAACCTGATACGAAACTGGAAAAAAGCATATCAAGAAGAGAGATTAACCAAATTTCCTGTATATCTCGCAGAGAAGTAACCTCGTAAAGCCTTCATGTTGCTGAAGGACATAATGAAGAAAAACTCCTCATGGAATACACAAACTGGAAGGACACTCGTTAAACCAAAAGATCTGGTTGCACACTACCGGGAACTGTTTAAGGAAAGAACCACTGAAGAAATTAAAAACTATGCTCATCTACCTAGAGACTCCTCTATTTTAATGCAGGAGATCGAGATAGCTAAAAATAGATTAAAACTACATAAAAGTCCCGGCGAAAATGGAATTAGATCCGAACTACTGAAATGGGACAATCAGTGTCTAGATGCCTACCTTATAAAAGTGTTCGATGACTTTTATAATGGGACTACTCCTATACCTCGAGCTTGGATCGATGCTGAAGTTGTAAGTATCTACAAGCGCAAAGGTTCGCAGACAGATCCTGCTAACTATAGATCAATCTTCCTTCTAGATGCATTAGGTAAGTTATATGCATCTATTCTGTGCCAACGTTTGAAGCACCACCTTGCCGAACTACCCTCAAGAACTCAATTTGGCTTCTTTGAAGGAAGATCAACCGAACAGACTATACTTGGAGTAAGAACCATTGTACAGAAAGCCATGGAACAGAAGCAGAAAATAGTGCTAGTGTTTGTAGACATGGAAAAGGCCTTTGACTCGCTGCCTACAGCTGCAATAATCAACAGAATGATAGATCTAGGCTGCTCCTGGCAAATGATCCACTCAGTAAAGTCCTTGATAGACGCACCAAAGGGAAAATTGAGGGGAACAAGGGCCTACTTTGTAATGAAACGCGGTGTGAGACAAGGCTCAAAAGAGGGAACACTTCTCTTCAACCTAACCTTCCAACTCATATTGGATGAAGCCTTCTCCTCACTCAAGGACAGTGCAGTACAGATGATCGGTTACTCGGGTAAAAGGTGGCAGCTAAATCATCTAGAATACGTCAATGACCTATGTCTTATTGCGCCAAATAAAGTCGCAGCTATCAGATTAATAGAGCATCTGGCGAAAACGATTCAAAAATATGGAATGCAAATCGCAGCCAAAAAAACCTTCGCCTCTGAGGCAGCTGGAATGTCTTTCCGACGAGCCTCACACTTCGAATATCTTGGTTGCATAATTCAAGACACTGGTGAGCAAAACGGAGCAGTAATTGCAAACTTAGCCAGGGCTAAAAGGCAACTTATGCGACTACGACCATTTCTGCACTCAAGAAGTCTCAAAAACACCCTAAAGGCGCATCTGGCGGTACTTTTTGTCGATCCTGCAATCACTTACGGATTATCAACCAATGTCCTGGAAGTAAAAGATAACAATCGACTGCAAGCAACACAGACTACGACTCGACGTATGATACTTGGATTGTATTCGCGAAGAGCCAAAACTGCCGAGGAACTCCGAAAGGAACTCCCAATGCGTAACCTGGCAAGTCTTATACAGACTAAGAGGTTGAACCTATGGAAGAGCTTAAAAATGGACAAAGATAGCCTGATACTCTCCATACTTGACAGTAACTTTGAAAAAGCCGAAACAAAGAAAGCTCCGCATACAAGGAACCGGATGCTTCAATTAATTAAGGATACGAAAGGAATATGGCAAGAGCATTCAGATTCATGGGTACTTGATCCAAAATAAAGCCCTAAAGTTCAAGACGAAAATTATACAATTAGATTGATAGGAGAAAGACAACGTGATATTGTCTGTACCAACGCAAACTGCCAAAGATCCTTTGCCAGAATAAGAGATATGCGAATGCACGTAAGACAAGATAACGGAGAAGAAGAACATGGAACTGAGGAGATGCTCGACCTTAGACTGAAGCGCTCTCTTATAGACTGCCTTAAAAGATACAAGACTCAAGGATGGCTAGAAAGACACATTAGGAACTGTCACCCTTCAGTCGAAATCAGAGAAAGGGAGAAACAAACAGAGAAGAGGAAACAATCAAACTGAAGTAGAAAAGCAGAAAAGCTGAATACAAATGAGAAAAACGATAGAGTGAAAGATAGGAAAAAAAGAAAGACTACAACGAAAAGTCCCTCAGGCAGGATGAAATACACATCTGCTCCCTCACGGCTGGGAAGAACTCTATCCCAGGTACTTCACGAAATGCAACAGGAGAACTGAATACCATTGCGCAACGCATCCAAGCCGAGATAAGACCAGCGGGTCAATAAACTCAAATAACTGCTCAATGCTATAATATGTAACTTATTGTATTTCTGTTTTACCCCCAATAAGTCCTTGGGACTTGCCCTAAAGGGCGGGAGGGAATAAAAAAAATATGTTAGAACATGGCAAATATATGATTAACTATCACCCAGAGGAAAACTATTACCTCTAACCAATTTGTAGCACATCCCACTGTTAATATTAATGATCTTTTTACACTTTGTAAGCCTTCAAATTTTGCAGGTCTTCAAAGCGGAACCACAAAGTCGAACTGGAATGAACAGAAAGTATACTACTAAAACGAGATCAAGTATCGAAATCAGCTGAAGATCGTTGGTACTAATTCAACCAAATTGGAATCTCAAAGTCAACGAATTTCGAAAACTTAACAATGAAATGATTTTAAATTTCTGCTTCGCTTATTCCCATCAATGAATAAGAAACTGGCAAACACTTAGTTTACAATTTACACGCTCGTTTTCATCTAGAAATGATCAAAATAGTAAAGTGACTGATCAGTTGAACGCACTCACCTTGTCAGGACCGATACTGAGTAATTGATATTGCATGCCGACAGCTGATGCCAAGTAGTTCATTCATTAGCCCTTGCTTATTTGTCTAAATGTCAGACTGAGTGATGAACAAGCGGTCTTTTATTTTCGATATTTGTAATTCAAGATATGGCTGGACAGAAAACTATTAACTCAAGATGAAGCATTTACACGTAGTTTTAAACTATTCCAGTACAGCAGTATGCATAAAACAGACTTTGAAACCTTTTCGCTTGATGCACCCATTACCAGATTCGATTAAAAGAAGCAATAATGTGAAATTCGTCAATTCTATCAACATATATCCACCCAATTTCAAAAAAAATTCAGTGTTTTCGGTGAATTTTTAGTTCAGTTTAGGCAAAATCTGATGTAGTCTAGTCTGATTGTTCATCTACGTATTCTGCATAATTCCCACTCTTATTGCCAATATCTCACAATGAATAAAAGAGACAGTTACCAATTAAAGCTAATGTTGCAGCGTCTATTATCGAAACATTGAAATAGGGATTAGATCCTTGTTCAAGGTAAAAAATGTGGGACTTTTTTTATAGATCTTTCCTGATCTTTCACATTCTGTCTTCATCATACTCAAGGCCAATCTTGTGATGATACGGTTAGAGACATTCGCTAGGCCCATTTTGCGCTGCGTAAGCTCAATGTATCCTCGAAAAAACTAGCAAACTGCAAAGTGTAACCTGTGTTTTCAAAGATTTTTTATCTGATATTGATTTATGATAAGGGACTTTTGATAACTAAACATTATTTTTGGTTTTGGAAAAAAAACTAGGGATTTCGTCAACCTTTCCTCATAAGTTCAACATATGTGGGTATCGATTTGGGGACTACCAATTCATGCATTGCCTATTTGGATGATTGTAAACCTCGGGTGATTCCAAATATCGAGGGCCATCGAACTACTCCATCGGTGGTTGCTTTTAGTGGTGAAAACAGTTCCTCTGTCCTAGTCGGGATGCCAGCTAAACGTCAGGCTGTATTGAACCCAAAAAACACGATTTTCGCGGTTAAACGATTCATTGGTCGTCGATTCAATGATATTGATATCCAGCAGGATATGGCTCGGTTACCATTCAGTGTCAAGCAGTCACCAAACCACGAGGTTCATTTCGTTATCGGAGATAAGAACTTTCTTCCTAGTGAAATTTCAGCTTACATTCTTAAGGAACTGAAGTCAGTTGCAGGTAAATACACAGTTTCACAATATTTTACTCCGTATAGAAAAGCACTTTGGATGTGAAGTTAGAGATTCCGTGATTACGGTGCCTGCGTATTTTAATGATGGCCAACGTCAGGCCACCAAAGAAGCCGGTGAACTGGCTGGCTTTATAGTACATCGAATAATCAACGAACCTACAGCAGCTGCCCTTGCCTATGGCATCGATAAAACCGAAGATAAAATGCGAGTTCTCAACCTCATTCATAACCGTCCATTCCCATTCTAGCGTTGCTGTTTACGATCTGGGGGGTGGAACCTTTGATATATCTCTTTTGGAATTGAGCAAGGGAGTTTTTGAAGTGAGATCGACCAATGGGGACACTCTTCTCGGTGGTGAAGATTTTGACAATCTCTTGGTATCCCACATTATTGAAAAAATCGGTTCACCGTGTATCCATGAAAATCCGTCCGCTTTGCAACGCATTAAGGAGGCTTCAGAAGCGGCTAAAATCGATCTTTCTACGTCAGATAAAGTTCCGAACTTGGTTATATAGTATAGTATCTACTATTGCTCTTACCTGTCACCTATGCATGTTTTTCACTTTTGCAGACTTCGATTAGCCTGCCCTTCCTCTCAACTGACGATTCCGGCCATCCAATTCACTTTGGGATGGATTTAACGCGATCCCAGTACGAGTCCCTGGTAGAAGACTTGATAAAGCGGACTATTGTGCCGTGTGAACAGGCTCTGAGTGACGCTGAAATACCCAAACTGGAAGTCAACGAGGTCATTCTTGTTGGAGGTATGACACGTATGCCAAAGGTAAGGGAATCTTTTATCTTAAAAGCGGTTAAATTTTAGATCTCTGTATCATTATGAATGATTTTCTCATCAGGTTAAGCAGACAGTTCGTGAGATTTTCGGACGAGAGCCATGTGAGGGTGTTAATCCGGATGAGGCCGTTGCCCTCGGAGCTGCTATACAAGTAAGTCCACCAAAGCCTGATTCGTAATATTATAATTATTCTTGACTTTTTATACTCGAGAGCAACTATTTTGTAAGTTTTATTCTTGATAATAGGGAAGCAAATAGCTGTAACAAGTCATCAGATTACAAAATATCTCCGCTTTCCACTAGAATTGTCCTCAGTCGCTCTCTTCTTCTTCAGCACAGTTCCGTCTCATCTACTTCTCCTAGTCTTCAATTCCAGCTTTGACCTAGCTAGTGTTTCTTTGTAACTTGTGGTCCCTTGAAGGTTCTTTTGCCCTTCTTAGTATGTCTTAGATCAAGTTGTTTAAATCGATAGTATATTTATCCAATTTTCATCACTCTTTAAAGATGCGTCAGATTGAACGCTGCTTTTGGTACATAATCGCTTGAAAATTGTCAAACAGACAGCTCTGTGAGTTCCTCTCATTAGCCGTTTAGGTGGTTCTACTTAATCCAATCAACATGCAGGTGTTTCCTTCTGCCGTTATGCGCAAGCCCGTAGCATGTTTGGAAAGGTTGATGGTATAGAGTTGGCATTTTTAGTTGTATCAGGCGCTAAAGTTATCACCTCAACTGTTCTTGAAACGTCAAGTCGTGATCTGCAAATCTGATCCTAGATTTCGTACTATCTCACCCCTTTATTATGCACGAAAATGCTAAAGTTTGCACTTGTATCTGTATTGGTGACTACTCTTATCTATTAATTATTTCGGTTAATAATGCGCATACTGACATGCATAAAGCTCCTAACAATAGCTTGGATGGAAGAAATGTTTTGTTGATCTCTATTCTAACTCGACATTCTTGCCAAAGATTATTATTATTATTATTATTAGTAGTAGTAGTAGTAGTAGTAGTAGTAGCAGCAGTAGTAAAAAGATAAAAATTCTACTTTATCTGCATTTGCAGGCAGGGGTCCTGGCTGGTGAGATAGAGAACGTGTTACTCTTAGACGTTACCCCCCTCTCACTGGGAATAGAGACACTGGGCGGAGCGATGGCCCGTCTCCTGACTCGCAACACCGCGATTCCTGCCCGTGTTACTCAGGTTTTCTCAACCGCTGTTGATGGACAGACCCAGGTTGAGATCAACATCTACCAAGGCGAACGTGAACTTGCGGAAGGCAATAAACTACTCGGCAGCCTCGTTTTGGTATTTCATCGGGTTCAAACTCTTATCTTTACCGTATACGCCGATTCGTACGGCTGATCAATTTGGAACCTTTTAACTGAATAGTGCCTATGTCTCTATTGCGCATGTTTCTAAATCTCCTTAAGTAATCCTTTAGCAAGCACACACACTGCTGTTTTGCTGTTTATACGCTCTTGAGCTTTGAATCTCATATGCTTATTTTGTTGCTAGTGTTAATGACCTCAAATTGTCTTCTTACAGGTCGATATTCCGCCCCAGCCACGGGGCGTACCGCGTATTGAGGTGACATTTGACCTTGACGTCAACGGTATCCTCAATGTGTCAGCAAAAGATCAACGCACAGGACGAGAGCACCACCTTGAAGTTCGTCCAACCACTGGTCTCTCAGCTGCGGCAGTTAAGGCAGCGCTCGCCTCTGCCGAGAGTCACGAACAGGAAGACCGGCGTCGGAGGATAGCCATCGAAAAGGCCGGTAGCTTGCAAATTCTTACAGAAGATGTTATCTCCAAAGCGGCTGAATTCGGCGATCGATTACCTGAAAAGGATACACGTGAGTTGGTGAAATTCTGTAGGGAGGAGATCCTCGCAAAGCTGGATACTCTGAGGCAGGAGGAGAAGATTGCGGAGATTCAGAAAATCGGGGAGCTACTACAAACGAAAGCTTTGGATCTCTTCAAGAAGGCAAAGGGCATTGTGAGTTGTCAACTTTCACAGTGAACCTCAAAATTCAGAGA
This sequence comes from Moniezia expansa, assembly GCA_019097775.1. Taxonomy (NCBI): domain Eukaryota; kingdom Metazoa; phylum Platyhelminthes; class Cestoda; order Cyclophyllidea; family Anoplocephalidae; genus Moniezia; species Moniezia expansa. The sequence goes on from JADFDV010000072.1 coordinate 13,853,919, forward strand.
ATTTATATATTGTTTATTTTAAATTTTAGCCAACGAAACCCAATAAAAGTCCCCAGTAGTATTAGTCCTTGTAATTTAAGTTTATCATCGTGTGGTTGTTTCTAATACGCATGCATTGATTTTTTATTGGTCTCTGTTTTTGGGAAGATAGGAATTACTTTAGGGATGGTGATCTTTAAGAGAACAGATCGAGTCCCTTAGAGCTCTGGTTTTTTTTATTATTTTCTCCCCATCCATTAGGGCAAGTCTCAAGGACTTACTGGGGGTACAACAGAAGTACAAATAGCTTTTACAATAAGTAGCGCACAACAGTTAACACAGAATAGAGTAAAAACGTTTTTTGACGTATTCGGCTGTCTGGTCTCTTCTCTGGCATGGTTTCGTCGTACAGGTAGCAGTTCAGCTTCGTAGTTTCACCTCGTCCGTCTTCATATATCCTCCAGAGATCACACCTCCAACGTTCTGACGGGGATTCCGTTCATTGCTAAATGCACGTGCATTCCATAGTCCAGATTGAGACCAAGAATTCGGTATGTTCAAAAGATGAGACCCCTGTTTCAGACGTGGTCTTTACTTCGTTTCCGAGCCTGTGGATACGCCCGGTGGTAATTTAACTGCACTTTTGTAATGTAGCAATCGAAAATCTAAGCGCATTGAAATATGAGAAAATCAATGATTATTTATGTGCTTCTGACTCCCTAACTTGCAAATTTAGGGTTCACGATTAATGTTTAGGTTCAATAAACCATTTGGCGCCTGAATTGAGCTAACCTAACTTTTGAAGAAACTGGTTTCTTTTATAATTTAGCCATCGAATTATCTAATGCCATCTTAGTCAAAACTGACTATTTAATCCACAGAAAAGTAACCCGTTAGGGAAAGTAATCCAGACTCTTACAGTGCATCAGCTACAAACATGCTGTACTTTAAATTCACGTATTAGTTCGATTTGGTAATATATAACTTCATGCATTAGCACTATGGCATTAATGGCAGCCCTCTCAGTCAGCTCAGTCCGCGTGCAATTCTGACCGAAGCACAGTCGCGCGTCCGATTTTGGTGAGTCATACGGCCCGGCACCTGAAGTGCTAAGATCAGCAATCCTATCAATTGGTTGCTGGTGTTAATCTCCACACTTTGAATCTTATACACCGTAGTGAATCGGTCAAACAAACAGCTAAAAGACTAGTTTTTGTGTATGCCAAACAGGTTAGCGCCACCCAGGATGACTCTTAGGGGCCATGTCAACAGGCCACACTCACGGCCGAACGTGAACCGAAATTGAGGACATTACGAAGATGCTAGATGCAATACCAATACCTACGGTTTAATGGTTAAAACAGACGAATATTAGCGTTAGGCCCACCCTTAAATTTGGACTGTCTGGAGCCCTTTCCCCATAATGCTTCGTACTGCGTTTACACCGCTGTCCAAAACATTCTGACCTTAGAACATTAATTCATATGGCTATGCTCTTTCAAAAGTTCGAAAATCATGCTTATTTGTCTAAAGCTGCTTAAAGCTTGACTTCCTGCAAGCTTGCTGAAGAATTACATCGAAGCTTTCTAAATACTTATGGAGCTCCAAGATGGAGTGCTGCCTTAAAAAATAAAGTAAAACAGTGAAGAATTCAGTTGATTCAAAAGTAACCAAACCCAATAACGGGAAAACTCAGTTCCGTGGATGGCGGCTGACGAAGTAAACAATAAATTGACATACCAATGAGCATATGAATTTCAAAGCACGGAATGTAGGCGAGTACGTATGAAGTGGATCTCTTTTACCCTCAAGGAATATCTTGTATTCAAATATTCACATATGGAGAGAACCTGTAAAGTTCTTTAGCCGATAAAATCATGAATAATAAAATATACTTTCCTATCGAGTATTTTAAAAAGACGTATATTATGCAAAGAAAGCGAACAATCAGTGGTAACAAATTTAGACCACTTAGTGCTCATTTAGGATCAAAGCGGCCCCAGATCCGAAATGGTCCTTTAAAGTTATTAATAAAAAGACACCTCAAATAAATCACTTACGAATCTTATGCATTTCGATTTTCCTTTCTGATGTAAAATTAATTTATTCATTTGGGGAAAACAGGAAATATGACTCGTGCTAACATACAAATTCAGAATCAATTGACGCATGTTAGCTTAACTCCTCATTCGAACCACCCATATTCGCACTCCCGCATTCAAGACTTTAAAGTGTTCGAACATTTCGCCTAGTTCTAAAATTCAGAAATGCGCATATTTACACATGAGTATATATTTACAAGTGAGAAATTAACATGCATTTACTAAGTGGAAAATTAAAATAAATGCCGAAACAGGCAGGTACAGCCCCTTGAAAAAAAGGTGTCAGATCTAATGATGGGCTACTGGCGGAAAGCCTTGGAGCTGCCATGTCCAACGCTGGAATTTACTGACCAATATCTGCATCAATTTTAAACGTCTGAAGTCCTCATACGTGTTTAATTCGTTTGCTTTTCACGTTATTAGTTTATAGGGGCCTTTCCTTAGAAGGATATCAACAGAGAGCCGGTTAGGACTAATCACCCTTCGGACGTATAAAATTAGATTATGCCAGCAGAAGTACAACTTCTTACAGCTTGGCAAAGGAGGCACGACGTAAATAACCGGGCTTGTGGTCTCAAACTGGAGTATGGAATGCACGTGCAAGTAGCTATGCATGGAATCTCTGCCAGAATGCTGATTCCTGGAGGAGATATGAAGACGGACGGATTCGGACGAGGTGGCTTGTCGAAGCTGAACTGCTACCTGTAGGACGAAGCCATGCCGGAGAAGGGACCAGACAAACGAAGACGTCAACATGTGTTTTTACTGTTCTGTGCTAACTGTTGTGTTTAATCGCCATAAAAGCTGTTTGTACTTCTGCTCTACCCCCAATAAGTCCTTGGGACTTGCCCTAATAGGTGGGGAGAAAAAATAAGAAATAAAAAATCAACAGTGCTACGCCGGTAGTTTGAGAAAATACTTTTGTTCTCTCCTCTTCCACATTGGGTGGCGTAGAGCCAGTCAGAAATAAGAACCAGTACATAATAAGATAAATGCCAAATATGTATGTTTGCGCGTAACTTCTTCTGCGGTAGATCGGATGAAAGTAACAGAGTTAGATGGAAGCCCATTAAGACGGAACAGAAATGTTATTTCAGAGACTGTTGTTAGGGAGTTTTGCTTTATACTTATTATCTTCATCCAAGTATACGTGGTGCCATTCGATTTTAGACAGGTATTGGAAGGATTGTCAGTCAAATGCAGTATTGTATAGTGATTATCTTGAATAAAAGCGAGCGTTAAAATTCTTTTCAAAACCATAAAGCTGATTCATAACTAATTTCTTTATTGATACAAACTTCGAAGTAAAATAATAATTTCATATAATGGAGCGGAGTTTCGAGTGGCTATTCTAGAGGCGTCAGTAATCTAAAATAGCAGAAAGTAATGGATTTTAGATGGCCCAAATGACAAATTTTAACAAATCTGCGTTATACGACAGATAATTACCATCATTGTAAGCACCGTCAGCGAGAACCAATTGAAGAACCTTGTCGAAGACCTCGTTGGCTCGACACTGGCCCACAATAGAAGCGATCATTTTATGGCCTATGTGAAGTTCGTCGTCCTCACTCTCTTGAAGGTTCTTCAAACGAAATGAAGACGCACATTTCGGTTAATAACAAGTCTCAGACGAATGGTGAATATTAAAGTAGCTGGTGAAATATCTTAATTTTAATTATATGGGTCCGCAGCCAGTTCCAATGCAGTTTTACTAAGTGTTACCACTGATTCTGTCTGCATTTTTGTTTTGTGTCCTCGATTTCAGGAGTTTATATACGGTTAAAATCAAAAGTTGCGCTTGTGTTTAAATTTTCTAACCGCTATGCGACACAATTCTACTGCTCATTCTGAAATAAGTAGCAAAGGACTCATTCGTTATTAAAAAAGCAATCTTTTCCCATCGCTCAAGACAAACAGAAGATTTCATTAATGCCGGTATTTGAAAAATTCTCTGTAGTAAATTCAGGATCCATATTCATGACTTCATTTAGGCTTGCGGAGCTATCTGACGTAAACACAATATGTTAAGTATTTAGAGATAATGGAATTCCCACAAATTCACACAAATGCATTTCCTCTATCAAAGTGTGCAATCTCAAGTTATGCGAGTTTTAGTAACACTCGTTACCATGGTAACGATAGAATTAACAGAAGCTCACTCGATTAATGGCAAAGAATGGCTCTCAAAAATTATAACTCATTTTTTTGGCTAAGAAATCCCGATTTTGTTAAGATCGTACAAAAATAGAACGCAACGAGGGAAAATGACATTGATCTAGAAATAACTCTAATTCATGAATTTTTTTACTCGAACTCGTTGGTAGCATTTAACTACTAACAATTAAGAGATCCGAGCGTTTATTTTCAAATATTTGATTTGTCTCCCAGACCAACCTGCACAATGTTATAGCATTTCGCTAGGGTCTCCAATTCTATCAAGTTTTCCAGAGCCATTCGCATCTGTTCCGCAATGAAGAACCGACTGGGCCGAATTGATGACTCTTCATGTTCTACCCCATCGGATATCAACGTCGTCAGATCGTTTACATCTTCCTCAGCGAAATCCGTGTTTTCCTCACCGTCAGTTTCGTCCAACAGTTTTAGGAGAACGGTGTGCATTGTCGGCGTTTTCGCACTCTCCAAAGGAAGCGAGGTTGGAGATGCAAGAGGTGGAGGGCGAGGTGTCTCTCTGGAAGTTGTAAAACCAGAGTCGGTAACTGAAGACTGCTGACGTTGAGGAGGCAGGGTTACTGATTCATATTCTGAAGCAATAATACATGCCCATGATAATGACGAATCCTGTGTTAATCTTTAATTTAACATTGACCTTCGTCTGTTGGCAAACCCACCTTTTAGCTCCTTTTCTCTCGATATCTCAGAAATCCCATTAGATCCCACTTGGTTCCAATCATCAATCGCCTCCTCGAATAGAGAGTACCAACTGGAATGGACAGTAGCAGCCAGAGAAGTTACTGAGGCGAACTCTACTTGGTCACTAAGCATTGGTTCTGAGAGCGAGCTCTTGAAAGTCTGCCTCAAGGATGTTTCTGGAGTGTACTTTCTGAAGTCAAACAGCTCTGGAGGCTTAGCCGTTGATTGACTAAAGTCCTGAACGGACTCTGTTGCAAAAGAATCTGCAGCGACGTTCCTGAAGGAATAACTTTGTTGTTTTCGTCAAGATATGGACCAAAGTTTCGATTTATCTCTTAAACAGGATCGAACTTACGCCAAGGTCGTTGCAGAGGAACTAACGCTTAGCCCGGAAGATCGAGTCATGGGGTTCAAGCTTAATGTTGGAATGGAATCGAGGGAATACCGACGGCATAATGGGCTCCTTTTGAAGAGACTTTCTCGAACCACTTCAAGAGAACACACCCGTTTTCTAGTCTACAAGTTTTCAAGAGGATTAATTTAAATATTCACAACGCTGATCATTTAGATGTAGTGAAAGTTATGTAGTTCAACTTATTGATTGATACAAATAGACTGAAATAGTACCGATGATGGGAATTTCACTAACACCGAAATATTTTAAATCAAATAATACTAGTTTTGCAAAATGCTTGCGATTATTTCTACTTCGATTTACATCTTACAATTTAATATAATTATTTAAATACTCAAATTTAAAATAAATCTTGCTTTGAATTTCGCACAACTCAAGTGACGTGGAAAAATAGAATCCACCGAACTCCATCCCTTAAATCGCCAGAAACGACACCTCTGAACGTTTGAATCGTTATTAAAATTGGAGAGTGACGAAGAGAGACTTCGGCCTACTATACCTGTTTCGATCTAAGGTAAATGTACTCAAACACATTGTCATTATCGCAAACTCTCAGGATTTTTTTAAAATGCTTGTATAAAAATACCAGGGCTTACTTCTCCTACTTCCAACCGCCACTTATAGCGAGCAGTTGAATCAAAAATGTATAAAATCTGAAAGCTGCTGCCATTAATGACCTTTTAGTGCCCAGTGTCCTGGGTAACAATCATAGACCCAAATTTATCTCACCACGATTTCGGCTTGATTCAAATCGTCGGATTTCTTGCTTTGTACCGGTGCGCACATAGAAGCACTTCGGTCCGCATCGCAACGGTCCTTGCATTTATTTTCTTCTGACGCTGAGTGGTCACTATCATTTGAAGTGATAGTTTCGCCTAAAATAATTTAGAAACCCGTTTGACATACGCGATTTGTTTGATAAAACCGCTATGATGTCTAGGGCTCAGAGTGCGGAGACCACCAGCAACCAACTAATGAGATTGCCGCATAGTGCTACTCAAGACTCTATTCTATAACTTTAAACAAAGTTATTTCCTAAACTTGGCTTAATTTTCTACCGTTTTGGATCTAAACAGGTACAGAGTTTCGATGGTAGTGATTTCAAACAGTAATTGCATGGAAACCATTTGATGGTGCCATGTTGACGACAATCTTTTGCTTGACATGACCTTTATTGAACCACAATCTAAATTGAGACGACCTCGGACTAATTCCTATCAATATTTTTTGAACCCTTGTGGTATGTGTGATTTGGACTCTTGATTAATCAATCCGGCCATGCCATGCATTGCGGCACAATTAACTATTCCGTCATAGCGGATGTCAAGCTTACTTTCGTACATAAATACATTTGTACAAGTATTTTCACCGACTCCAAACATTTCATAGAAGCATTCCTCACGGATACCTCTGTCTTTAATAATACTGTTGGCCCCGTGCTTATTTCACACTGGTACACGTGCCATCGTAAAAATAACATCAATGAAGCCGCACCATGTTATAATAATAGAGATTAACTATAAAAAAGTGCAATTGAGTCTGCTTTCCTCATGAATTCAAAGCATTGATAACGCTAGAGCGACTGCGATAATAACATTTGGGTCAATCGGTTTAACATGGACAAGAAATCTGGTGCTTACTACATCAAGTAAATGTCGATTGGGGAAACAATTCATAGCGAAAAAGGGGTGAGTCTACCCATCAGACGAATCGGAACTAGAGATTCGACTAGAAGGCCGTTTCGCCAGCGCAGATATATTTAAAGATATTAAGTATGCACGTTCAGGTGCTGATAAAAAATGCGAATAAATGTGCCGGACGTAGCTGTTCTTCATAATAATTTGTATCAAAGGCTTCAACGGATAAATATATTTGTACCTGCGTCCACATAAGCAGAACTCAATCTCGAAAGAAGTGAAGGAATTGGAACTTTGTTCCACGCCTTCCGATCGGGCACGGAGAAACCAACCGATTTCTCAACACACGACATATTTGCACACTTGCCAACACGAACATACGTCCTCGGTGAATCACGGTTTGAGGAATGAGAATTAATTCGTTTTAGGATAATTTCCTTCTTTTTTTGAATTAACCTATTAAAAATAGAGGACTTATTTTGCTTTACATACGTCGTTTTGCATAAGAATAAAGTTGAAACATAATAGAAGTTATACTGGTAATTGATGGTAAAATAAATTTGTTTGATAATTTTTTCAATGTTAACTTACCTACGCTTATGTTTAGAATTGACCACTTTCATTAGTTCAATGGACTAGCCATAATTTTCAAATTCTGCTACATCAAATTAACTGTAAATTCGCTGGAATGCTCTATAACACTTTAAGACCTATTGGCCTATTTTTTTACTAAAATCGATAGGTAGCACTCTTGATAATGAATATGTTTGATTGAATATATCGTCTTTCATGTAACTAGGGGTACTTGTTTCCAATTAGCTTGGCTTAACACACTAAGGTAACCACCGATGTGAATAGAGTCCGCGGGAAATTTTCAACTCGTAAAAAGCAGATTGATGACTGTGTCAGGGATGCGACAGGTGCTTATACCGAGTAAGCCACAATCAAAGTGAACGATCCTGCAAATAATATAGGTGTAGCCTCTTTGAGCATCTTAAGCTTTTAAAGGTCAAGTATAAAACCCGACGGCAACGAATATCCTATAGGATTGTACTACTATTATGAGTATAACTCACCTTCGACTTGGTCCCCTCCATAAGGGTTCCAGGTGCTCTGCCACAGCTGGAGGTGCCTCGATGGTCAATAGCTTCGTCGGAGGAGACTCCAACTGTTCAACCACGTAGGGGAGGGATGGTATACCATTTTGAGGCTTTTCCCAAATAGCTCTTGAAATACAATTTGCTTCAATAATCGTCTGGGCTGCGTTCGCCTTAATCGCTTAAAAAGCCTGACTTACTTTGAGTCATAGTTGACATGCGATATCTTCGATGCTTCGGCACAGAGAACCTAGATATAATAAAATTCAGTAGTAATTTCTCATTTGTCATTAAAATTTAGTCAGATTTAATATTTCACTGCTGATTCACATATAAAATAAGCATAATCAAAAAAACAAATTGCAAATAACAACGCAAGAAAGCTATTATGCAGAAATTAGCAAAATTTTTGCTAAAAGGCGCCCAACTATTATAACCAAGATTCCATTTTTTAAACAATGTTTCTCGCAATCGGAGCGAATAGATTAATGATCTACCCTTTGTCACAATCGGGAAGCTTCTTACTTGGTCAATCCCAATCCTTCTTTCCCACTTTTCTGTTTCGCTTTCAGCTGACGAAACCTGAAGGAGGAAAATTTTAAAAAAAAAATTGTAAAAGCACTTTCCCCTAGATTTGATTATCTCGCTTACCGCAATAGCCAGATTTTTCTGTCTCGCTATGTCGTCTAAAATAGAATGTTTCGTAAAATTAATGTACAAGCAAATAAGACATATCAGGTTCTTGCTTACATCCATTCATCAACTCAACTCAGCCACTATCAGTAAAAAACACGCTCAGGTAGCCGGGGAAAAAATGAAAAGTGGGAAGGATGAAAAGTTTCCTTAAACTCTGCCCCTACACTTTGAAGGAATTTCCTTATCTGAATCCGTTTTAGTGACAATCAACATCCTATTTTCACATAACTATTTGGATCTAGGGATTATAGTCTCAAATGTTTTTAAGTCGGAATAAAAGAGCATTTTCAGACAGGGAACCAGTCACCAGACTGTGATCGTCTCTTGACTCGTTTCTGCCAACATTCCAAGCTTAGTAAATAGCCTGGGGGTAGGAATGATTACCTCCTCGTTAGTTATTAGTCCTTATCCTGAAATCGCGCACTTATAAAAAGCCCTTTAAGTTTTTGAAGTTATCTTGCAGTAATTTGGAATTCTCCAATTAAGCAACTGGTGAATGTAAAGATCGGTCATGCAATCATCCTTCGAGTACTTTATCACCGATCTCGCTCCAGGGTGTTTCTTTAGTTGTTAGACTTTTCTGATACTTGAATATGAATATCCGCAATAGGACTTGCACTGATGCAGAATAGATTTATTTAAAACTTTCTTTTGGATTGGACGTGATGTACGTGTCTTGTAATTCTCTGTTTTAGAGACATCGTGAATACCGAGAACGACCAATGAAAGGGCACTCCTTTTGAGAAATCACAAATTTCAATTGAAAAACTGCTGAATAATTCGCTGTCAAAACGAATCGGCTAACTTATTCGTTGAGACAAAATTAATAATGCTCCTCTTCGTGGCGCAAAAAATAACGAAAGCGAGTTTCAATCGTAATTCCGACTTCACCACGTTTGATTACCAATTGTTATCCTGAACCTCTTCTGCCACAATTCTACTCATTCCAACTATTGATTATCTAATTTGGAGTTAATGTTCTACAGAGCCTAGCATGTCAATTTTCAATTCACAGTGGCAATCAATTTCCTTATTAAATAATGAAAAGCAAACATGGAATACCTACATGAGGGAAGGCGACCAAGGGCCCAAGCCACCCCGTAGGATCGGTTGTCCGACTTAGCTCGATTCTTTCCTGCAACTAGTCGTCTTTCCACATAATTCAAAACTAGAGGGTTCTGTTCTACCAAGTCATTACGCCCTCTCACGTTCGGATATACTTTCGCGACTGAAATCCAAAAAAAAGATGTACAAGAATACGAACATAGTGTTCGATTTTGTGGTTCCCTTAACTAGATTGTCGAACATCGAGGTGTCAACTGCATGCAAACCGGCGAACGATTTCATTTTCTTTTAATGTTTACGGCTGATCCACTTCATCGCAGCGTACTGGCTTTGTATGAATTGGGAGGATTTACTCACTCATTAAAACGGATGGTCTCCTGCTGTTAAACACGTTTAGAGCTACAAGTCCCAAAAATGTAAGTCGATTTTTTCCCTAACTTTTTACTTGATCTGGGTCCAAACCGATATAAAAATGATGTAGTTTTTATAAGTCAGTAATCAATGTAGTCTAGCTAAGTTTTCCAACTGGTTAGTTAATTTGAATTTGCGTTACCCGGTTTACCAACAACCATTAGTGAAGAGGAGTCAGCGGAGGACATGTCTGATCCACATCTGAAGGAAGAACAGTAGTTCTGTCTACCATTATCTAAAGAACGGTTGAAAATAAAGTTTTAAGATTGATTCATAAGGGGAAAACCTGCAGAATAAACACTGACTATTTCGAAGCCTCACTGAACGGGGATTGTGTATTATGACTGCATTTTAAGTTAAAAATCTCTGGTTCACTGATCTTTGGTTCGCCTGAGACAACCGACTTCCGTGTAAATGAAATATTTTACAATCTTGTAAACTAAACTCCCGAAAACATGAAGTTTAATCAGTTGAACTTTACTCTGGGTTTAAGAAAAATACCGAGATATGCGAAACGACGATATTGGTTATTCCTTTTATGAATGCATTCCGACAGTGGGCAAATTTTAGTATTTAAAAGCTACATTGAAATTCATTTAATCCCATTTTGACTGAATCAATTTATATTTAATCTGGCAATTTTAATAAATATGTTTACGTTTAAGGCGCTTTTAAGTAGGTCCACAATTGATTTGAAAGTGGTAAGCATTACTTGAACACAACGATTGCATTGGCATTCTTGACGGATGTTCCACAAGTCAGTGAATCTATCAAAAGACATGAGTCCTTTTCCTGAAAGCGTGGTTAACTTAAATACTACATTGCCACGACAACAAGGTACTTTAACCATACTGGCTGCGAGGTGTACTTTTATAAACTGGAAGGCTCTTACAATTCTAATTCATAATATCACGACTAGAATACCAGGTTCGTTAACCGATTAATAATGTACAGCGGAACGAAAACTAAGGAGTTGACGTAAAAGCGGAGGAAACATGATGGCTTGACAGGGATATATTGCTAAATGAGAAAGTCGAGTTTGAAATTTTGATTTTTCACGAATTTTTTTCCTTTTATCTGGTCTCTTTATCTTGACTGAATATGGTTCCTATAATCTTACCTTCAATAGAAAAAAGGAAAAATAGATGCCCATTATAACCACCTCTTATTGACATGAATAAAGTGACACACTGCAAGTGCCAATCATAAACTTCTGCGTCGTCAGAACCGACATAAGTGGGACTTGGTCCGCATTGGATTGTCTGACTTCCCGCCCTCTCTCCTGCACCAATAAACTTTGGATAAGAATCTATTGGATTTTACACGAATATCAGCAGTAAGACAGGCATACTGTCAAATATACTATCATAGTAATCAAGAAAAAGTATGATTTCACTTACCCAAGGGCATTTCGCGGTTACTCTCTCGAGATCTTCGGTTGTGTTCGTTTAGAGCAGCGAAGTACTTCTGATAACGACCAAGAGTCCCTATGGAAACCAACTTCAGGCGAGGTGTCTTCGGAACCAAAACAGGAACCTCGACAGGTGGTCCCACCATAGACGCCAGGGAATTGAGGCCCTAACGATAATAACAAAAGAACGAGTTCTCAATTGGTAACTCCCACTTTCAGCTGTATTTATACTAATTTATAGTGCAAACATTGCTATTTGTGATAACGGCGGTTTATTTTAATATCTCTACTACAAGTATATGCACAAGAAGTCTTTAGTTAGATTATTTAAATACAAATTACCTTTGGTGATCGTAAAACTGGCGTTGCGCGAATTATGGCACTTCCTTTCGGTTTTTCCAGTAGCATTTTCTAAATTCATAAACATATTCGTTTTCTAACTTCTTTTACGAATTCACATTCTTTTCACAAGTCTTTTTTGTTAAGCCTGAAAATGCTTTGGACCAAACCACTCATATGATGCTTTCTATACCCAGCCAGGCCAGTAAGTTTAAACTAAATGCTATCAACAAAAGAACGATTTCTATTCAAATTTTTTGGAAATCATTTGCGGAGAAGAACAACAGTGTTCATTTGTTCAGCTCATTTTCGCTAATCTGTAACAGGAGAATATGAGCATACCCACCTGCGTACTTGTGCAACCACACTTTTTGCTACAACCTTTAGCGAAAAGAACTAGCATTCGACATACTTTGCACTGCCTAGCTATCACTTTCTGTTTCTTCTGGTGCAGTGCTGCAGTGAGATCACGTCTTCTCATCAGCTTTTCCTTCGAAGTGCGTCTCAGCACCTGGTCTGGGGGAGGGAACTTCCTTGATCGCGAAGGTACCGGTTTACCAGCAACGCTTGGACTAAAAAGACAAAGCACAACATTTACACCATGGTGACAGCTAAAATTCAGTTTGGTTCAATACATTGCGCAAAAGTATATTCTGTGAATTTAGATATTATAGATGTATTATAACGAAACTCGACCTTTGTTTGATTCGCCTGTTAGAATGTCCCTTTCTAGCAAGTGCGGATGTTGTCGGCGGAGGTCGGTCTTGAGCTCGCTCTGTCACTGTCTTCCTTTCGAATTTCCCTTCCTTGTTTCAAAAAGAAGGTTAAATAAAAAAATTAAAACTCCAGCAAAATCAAGTGGAACATGTCACCACATACTGCGATGGTTATTATTCATAGGGGCAGATGAACATGTTGAATATGATATCTGTCATCCACAGCAAATCCAGATGCTATTTTCTCGTAAATTTCTGAAGTGCGCCGAGAGCTAGAAACTAAGAGAGCTCTAGACAGGATTTGTTTTGACTAGCCACTCATACTAACCTGAGAAGAATCAAAGAATCTGTGGAGCCTCAAGCTAAGTATTGAAAGGAATAGTCAACCGAGAGGAAGCCTGATGCTTCCAACGTTTAATCCATGCAGTTTAGAAATCACGTAGAGTTGTCACGATTTGCTAACCAGGAGTGATAAGGACATTATAAGCTTTGACACTGCGGTAGTTACACTTTGGAGATGCAGACTAATGTACGACTGCAACGCAGACAGAAGATTGAATAAAGGGTTTAGAGTTCTGGTTAAAAGTTCATGTATGAATGCCTCTAAATTTTAATTATGAAATCCGAACCGCCTCAGCCCACAAATAACCTGGCTTTTCAATCTCCGTGATTAATTTCCATCAGTTGTAAGACTAATCATTTAGCTTCATAATATGACCACTTAGCAGACGTTAACTATACCATCTCTAGGAGCCAACGTGGCAAAGATAATCTGATCTTCACTAGGGGAGTAAATACTTGGGATGTGCACCCTTGCGAACTAAAGATGTACTGCCATAGTCTGAACTCGGTTTGAAGGAGATACTTATCAAGAATGCATTGTACATGTGCTTAGAAATCGGGATCACATGCGGTGCGCATGAACATTGAGATATGTGCGGACAACTCACAGTGGTGGTAAGAAAAGCCTGGATCCGGTTTTTGACTATAGGATACTTCAAAATCGCGGTTATACTTGGGCGATCACTGAAGCAAAGTCATCAAGCCACAGAATAAGTATGAAAGAAGTGAATGCATACCGTCATATAGAAGAAACTACCGTGGGTTCCGTTGGAAGAGCTTCGAAATTAGATTTCTCAAGTCATTACTATACTTCGAGGATATCGGAGGATAGCGTCCACTTATAATTTTCAAAACTAGACTTTTGATGTTGTTGGCATCAAACTATAAATTCGGTAATAAATAATCATCTTTGTACTCACGGGGTGTTTAAGAGTTGTCAACTCGTATAAAACGCAACCAAGAGCCCAGATGTCGCTTTTATTGTTATAAGGTTTATTCTCACAGATTTCTGGGGAAAGGTAGTAGGGAGTTCCGATACAAGTTCGGGCTAAATCGAGAGTGCCTTTGAGAATTTTAGCTATGCCAAAATCACCAAGTTTTACTCTCCCTTTGCTGGTTAGGAATATATTCTGGAGGAGATATAAAGGTGTAAATACGGTCACGTACCTGCGATTTAATATCTCGATGTAGAATCATATGGTCGTGGATGTGCCTGACTGCCAAAGATACTTGAACAAACCAATCAAGAATCTTTTACAAATGGTAAACTTTAATCTCAGGATACCTCGTCTTCTGAAAATAACACACCATTTTGAGAGTTTATCTTTGAGTAGAGATCACCACCATCGCAGTATTCCATGACAATATAAATCGCGTCAGATTCTAAAAACATTCCTAAATGGCTAAAGCTCTCACCTTCAAAGGAATGGCAGTATTTCACAACATTCGGATGGTTTAATTTAGCGAGAACAGAGATCTAAGGAAATTATTTCAAAAAATGCAACATACTTCTTTCCTTGATTCATTTATTTCGTTAGGCTTCATCTAGAATCATAATTAAGGACAGTTATAGGAAATCGGTTTGCTCTAAGCCTCGATAGGTATTGAAATATATAACTGTGAACATGGAATCACTGAAAACACTACTGAAAGAGGTTTTGATGCTAGAAAAGAATCGATCTAAAGACGACTGTACATAAACGCAACGAAAGAATCAGAACTAAATAATAATTACAAGCACAACTGACTAACAATTATAGGGCTTAAACCAAATCAGGTTCCTATTAAACCATGATTTTTGGAAAGCTTGTGCCATTTATAAACGCTTACTCTCGATATGCCGATCTCTTTTATGACTTTCAATGAGTTTGTGATTTTACTGTTTGCTAACCAAGCAACACCAAATGCTCCCTCTCCAATTTTCCGAATCTTCTCATAGTGCTCCATTGCAAAATGCGGCGAAATTCACATTGCGCTCCCTTATGTAAACATTAAAGGCTTTAAAAGCTCAACCAGATTCACTCATTTCCACGTAATTTTTCTAGTTCGACCATTAAAAAGCACTCAATACAAGCTTCATTCATTTTTAGAAATCATGACGTTATGTAAGCTTTTGGTGCCCATTATTCGTAAGTATGTTTTATTTCAGTTTGCCAGTGTTTTTAGGAGCACTTTCTTTTTTAATCCTTTTAAGCAATCCTTAAATAATTAACAGTACGTCGATTTATCGAAAATATATCAGGAATCTGATTTTAATTTTACGCATTATCGTTGTTTGTGAGTTGGCTTGCCGAAATTACCAAAAAAAGACTTCGACACCCCTAAAATATGCCTGGAAATCCGATCTGCTTACTCTATAGCAATGGCATCAGTAGCAAAAATTCTGAACTTAAGTAGACAGGTAATCAGTTCAGAGGTGATCTTGTACCTCATAAATTTTACTCAGTAAACAGGCACGTTTGAAGCTTGTTCTTTTACCCTTATTTAAGTTCGGTACGATCGTTCAAAGAGTAAACAAGCTCAATTTCTATTCCTGGTGACCTCAGGGAGTACGACCGATCACTGGAGGCCTTGTTGCAATCATTCCTCGACTTGACTAGCTACGAAAATATTAAGGGCGCACATTCCTGGTTTCATTTGCACTACTTCTGAGACCAGTATTCGGAAACAAGAAGGTGATACTTAGTAAATTTTTTTTATTGCTGATTCGGGCATTTCAAGCGCAGCTAGGTAAAAACGTGCTCCTGGTAGGAACAGAAGAGCAGATTCACATGCACTTTTTTGTATATGACAGACAATTCAAAGATGCAATACCTTGTAATCGTTTCCAAAGTCAGATGTGTTGAGAAGCTTATAATGATATTCTCCGAATAGTAGACCAAGGCGGCGAGTGGAGCGATGCTCCTAGTAAACGCAAGTCGCAGTTTAATTGACATGAATTCGTTCACTACCAGGGAGACGTCACGAATCCGGGATATTAGCGACATAACAGGATGTGCTGGTCCATTAACCAGGTCAGTAAAAAATCAAATTAGACATCAAAGAATGGATAGATGAGTCTAGACAACTCTGTACGATGGTGCCAAGGCACGGAACGTGAAGAAATCTTTCGACTGAACCTCAAAGAGATTTCAGAGATCCCCAGCATAAATCCTTCATAATCGCGAATACTAGAAAATAAACTTGCGATTCCAATACCATAGCCGACAAAGTGAACTCCGTTAGGGACCATAAGGCCTCTTTAGCTGAAGACCTTCCGTGAATTTCCCCCATTTGGCTTTGTTTGACCAATGCGGTCTATCACTTGCTTCTCCGGCAAGTCCAATATCCAAATCAATGTTGTAGAAAATGGGCGGTTTTACCGAAATCCAAGTCATTGTTGTAACAAGGTGGAACTACAAACGTTATCATTAGAAGTTGTTTGGACCGGAATTCGTGGCACGCTTTCATTGTCTATCTACTTGAAGAACCAAGTGCAAAAATCGCCTATGGTCCTTAACCAGACTTTCACCACAAAACAATGATCCTCTTAAAAAATTCCCTGTTACAATCAATGTCGCCTCAGAGCAGAAATTTATATTTTTATTCCAAGTATGAGATTAAATGATCATTATATAATACGTGCAATTAAAATCATGTTAAACGAGAACGCATCAAGTTTACACAGAATTGTTGATGAGGTCGTTGAGAACGACGCGATCCCAGTTGATGGGCGTGGAAAAGACCTCCTCTTCCAGCCACCTTTCATAGTTCCGCTTGAAGCCATTGGGCAATTTCAGCGGTTTATTTAAGACCGAAGAGAGGTGATTATCCACTGGCTGGAAATCTGGCTCCAGACACTCACTATAGTAGCGACGCTGGTGAAATTGATCAATACAAGAACGAAGAGTGCATTCTTCTACTTGGGAGTCCCACAGGCGAGTGTCGATCTCTAAAATTGTACATTAGTTTGCACAGATATCAAGATAAGACAAGCATCTGCCTAGTGCGACAATGATTCGTGCAATGCGATTTACGCAGGCGTGTGCGAAATTACTAATGGTAATGCGAAAGCTGCTTAGTCATCTTAGAGGTAGGGAATTTTGTAAACAAAAATACACACCGTTGCCGTAGGCCCAATCATCCGTAAGACGATGGCGAACTTTCTGATAGATGGCCGACATGACAGACATGTTATTCTTGCGCCACTGGCGTCCAAAGTATCGGCTCTGGAGCTTCAGAAGTTTCAGAACGTAAAGTTGAAGCATGGAATGACGCACGCGAAGTGCTCGCTTTAGAATTGGAGATGATTTGAATACCACCAGCGTCTGTTCAGAGGGTAACGCAGAGGTCAAATATCATTCAAGCAACGGACTTACTAGAGTTCGAGAGTGCTTCCACTTCGTCAGCATGTTTAGGATTCGCAGTAGATTGATACAGGAAAACATGTTGCGCCAACAACACGGAGACCAGTCACTGTTCTGAACAAATAGGCCAGAGCATTACCACGCAATGACACAAAAAGTGCTCTCTCATACCAATATAGTTATCAGTTTGTCTGTCTGTCCACAAGACCGGTTTTTATGCGCAAATGCCTGAACTATGGGTTTTGACACAAACGCTACCAATTTTTCGAGAAGCTGATCAGCCTGACACAGAAACGGCGGTCATGATTTGTCAACCCGGAGAGCATGACCTACGAATCTCGACAACACGTTGTCTTCATTCGGAGGTGCAAATGGGGGGTAAAGATAGCAAAGTACAGGATATGTTCTGGAGTCATTCATGCCGGTTGGAAGAGAACGACAATGCGTGGTTAGAGACTTGTGGATAAAACCATTATTTCAAAACTAAAGCGGGGTGTAGAGTTCTCGAACTGTCATTCCCCAGGTCTGAAAGCGCTTAATCCATTTGAAAGTGAACCCAAAAGCGCTGGCTGACAAAAGACAGAAATTGAACCAACCCCCTGCACTAGCTAGGAATGCCGATGTGGAAGCGATTTGAAGACATGATTATCAATAGCCATGGAAGGTGCTAACCAACTAGTACTGGCACATTTTCTAGTCAGGAATTCGGAAACTATTATGGGATCGCATGCATCCAATCCAAAATTATGAAAAATGCATGAACTGGGGGAGGGGGGAGACGATTTCAAAAATCAATAGGACAATCAATCAATCAATCTCAAAATCATGTTAGCGATATCATTTGGCTACGTTTTATACTACAGTAGTACTGGTCGTCTAAACCACGACCTTGCGTTAGGTTGAGCTCTTTTAAATCAATAGCAAACCCTATCAAAGGTGGTATATATTTGACTGAATATACTCACTAGCATTTCAGGCGTCAGCTGAGAGACATCGCCAATAACGCGAGCGGGAAAATCCAAGCACGAGATACTAAAATTTTGTCATACTATAAAACAAGGCGATACCTATTCTTGGCCTGAACGTAAAGAAGTGTGTTCTGATTGAAGAACTTGAGCACCAGTGGAATGCAATTGACAGAGACGAGATGCTGCGAGGTATACTCGAATTGGTATATGTGGTTCAGCTTGAAATGCTTCAGTAGCAGTAAAAGTAGACCCGATATGGCCTTCACGATTATTTCACGGTGCCGATTTACATCGTAATTCATTATTAGATTCTGCAATTGGTTATTTCTACAAGGATTAGTGATTAAAATGGAGGATATTACGGTGCTTCAGGAGGAGTGATTTCTGCCAAAATATTGATAGACTCCGTTTTTGTACGCGACGTGGGCGCTGAGGCCAACAGAACTTTCAGTATTGCAATCTGAAAGGATAAGAACGGCGGCTAGGTGCTTTTGCAGGGTGACAAAAACTGAATCCAATGTAACAAATAACTGTTCAAACAAGGAACACAATGTTAAAGTAAATAAATCAAGCGATTTCTCCAATATATCCCAAAATCCAGCAATTTACGTGATTGCAAAACTTGACCGGTGTAAATGAACTAAAAATGATCGAATTGGCCGTCATGACTTTAACAAAATGGTTTAAACTACTATCTGAACAGATTTTTTTTTAACTCAATAAGCGATATTTTTTGAACTAATAGAAAACATCATCATGGTAATCAGATAACTGTAACAGCAGAGGAATCCGAATTTTACAGAATCGATCTAAAGGAACTTGATGATCAAGTATTATATCCAACTAGTTATTAATAGGAAGGATTTTAATTGGAGACTTTAAGGGTGGTCTCGACTGGAAATTCACTATTAAAGCAACAATAAAGGATTCATGCATTCTATTCTGTTAAGTAAAAGATTGCATATGCTTAAACTCATATCAGGACAAAGCCGGACGACTTAGGATTTTCAAACGCTCAGAAGGGGAATATCATAGTAAGATAAAAGGTTTTTTTGCAGGCTGATTGTAATGACTGTTGACCAACTGGCCTAAATAATCATGCGGCTTCCAAACAGTACAAAAGCAACACAGTCCCAATGTCAATAGTTGAGCATATTGCCCGATTCCTTTAAATACTGTTAAGTCTATAACCATTGAAAAGCAGTGGTGAATCATTTAATTCTCTGCTTTTTCAAGTCAGTACCAAGGCTAAATCAACATTGATTATATCTTGGCCAAATGCTGGGTCCAGAGTCGGAGGAAGATTTGTAAATAATCCTGATTAAAAAACCATTAGTCTAGACAAGGATAAGGGATTGGAGACTTTAGCCATGAGATGGTGCAAGTCTGGCCGTCAACGAACCAGAGGTCAAAAACAAGAAATTCTGATTATCTCACTACTTCTATCTACCGTAGTAGTCAAGAATTACAGATCCTTTCGCTTTAAATAAAGTCAAAAGCACTAATACTCTGTAATTTTAACGATGCAACACGCTTACCATGTATTGTTGCAAAAGAGGAAGCATAGCAACATAAAGACGCTCGGCGGGCGTATCCGGAATGTTCTCCTTACCCTTAAAAAAGATAGAGATCGGCCAAGCTCAGCAACATCAGGGAAAACAAGTCACCCATTGACGTACCAAGAGCAGCGGATATTTAACATAATCGGATTCCTTTTTAATCTGAACCTCACCAAGTGAAACATAGTGATACTTCTTCAATACTTTGACTGCCTCATGAATCGGTTCAGGCAGACCGTAAAGCGTCGTTGTGTCGTTAGCCACTCTGAAGCCTATGAATTTCTGTCTCGCACTGTCTAAGAAGTTCTGCAACAGGAATAAAGACGCGGCGGATAGGTTAAATGCGTAGAACTTAGAGGTGGAGAAATATGAACTAGCAAAGAGACCTCAATGTCGCTAGTCCGGACCTTCGGCCTCCAAGGAAGAACTTTAACATCGGAGAGGGAATTCATGATGCCAGCTATGAGCTGTTTGGAGAGAACTGAATGGGAGAAGTGGGCAGCAGATCCTACTAATTTTTTTTCATCGTCCTCCCCATTAAGGGAATTCTCCAAATTTCTAACCGGTGAACCGGGACGAGGAGTGCCAGATTCCAAAGCATCATCCTCCCTATTACCTTCGACATTGCCATTCAAATTGAAACTGGGATTCCATCGTCGCTGTATTTGCCTCTGGTTGAGTTCTTGTTGCAGCTGCTGTTGAGCGATTTGTTGCTGGACAGCCAGACGTCCACCAGCCAGGCTGCCTTGATGGGGCCCCTGAGTGCCTTGACCCATGGCCGCGTGCCTGTTGTTATTTCGAATAGGACGATTGGGAATATTATCAGCTGGATTAGCTGGAGGGCTATTGGCACGGATCTGACGAATCACCATGTGTGTATCTTCGTGTAATTCTGGGAGATTAGCCAGGCGACGCTGGCGATTTTTGAGTTCAAATAGGCTTGACAGTGGACCAAGGGTAAGAAGAACAGTCTTCCAGAGTAAGAGTAAAGTTTTCTTCATTGGAAAGTGCGGTGCGAGCCCGCTACAAAATCGGTGTACCATGCCAAAGAGAACAATGGCCAAACAAGTGTCACTGCAAATCGGTGAACCTAACACAAGACAGATTCTAGTAATTTGTAGCACAGAAACTGTGATAGAGCATATTTGATTACCTATTTCTTCAATAAACTGTTCGCGCAGTTTTGCCGTGTGATCCAAAGGGGTTGAAGGCTGCGGTTTTACCACTGAAGCAGTTATTAAAGGGCCAGAGCTGTTAGCGTTTGCCGCTTGGCAACCATCTCGAACGGTTTCGACCAGGATATAAATGATTGATAAAACAATCCGAATACTAATACTATTAGCAAGAGTAACCATTGGCCTTTTGGTAGAATCTCCGCCGGTGGCAGAATCGGTGTTAACCGAGCTTAAGTTTCCGGCCCAGTCACTGACTCAATGAAAATAATTGAATACTAACTTACTCGTAACGAATTTCTAGTAAAAGTAGAGATAAGACAGAGGAAAGAACGCAACACTCAATGCAAAGGTACACATTCCGCCTCGCCCAGGTAATCTGGTCTTCTTCGAGATCACATTCTTTAAAAACGCCTTGAAGGAGATAGAGTAATGAACGAGCTGCCTTGAGCCGATAATCCCGGTCAGTAGACTCAAGAATGTCAAGAAGCTTAATTACATAGCCACGACGAATCTGATCATTTGCATCGACCCATTTACCATGGCCTGGAGGGAGCAAAAGGTCATTCAGTAATGTCCAAAACAATAATCACCTTCTGACAACAAACCACTCTTAACCTTTAAATGTTTCCTCGAATGCGCGAGCATTTTCCATGAATTCACTCTCTTCCGAGTAGCAATAAAGTTCTATTGGTTGATAAAGTGAGATAACAATTCACTCACCAGATATCTCAACACCATATTCATCAGCATCATTATAAATGAAATCTATGTCGTTGTTTTGTTCGTCGAAACCCTAAAAATCAACTTCAGCTATGAACTAAACCTGCTCATCCCTCTTTTCCTCCTCGTCTACCAAATCCTCCATCGTCACTCACAAATTGGCACATTTCATTGTTGACCCAGCTGCACATACACAAGCGCAGTTTTGTAAATCAAACAACTGTAATTATATCAGGTAAAAATTAAATATTTTAAGCATTATAATTTATAATTCGAAATTTTTTTCATGTGATTTTGTTGGCTGAATTTTACCAAAACAGTTTCCGCTGATCAAACCTTGAAATTACATTTACTTGATCGCTGCTATTAAATCTTTAAACTATGTCTCATCGCTGACTGTACGAAAAAGCCGAAATATCGGTTTCCTAGACAAAAAAAGATGTTTTATTTCACCCATCCTATCGAGGGCCTGCAATGTCGAATCAGGTGCTTACGATCCCTGGTTCTTATAGTGGATGCATGGCCTGTTTTCTGTCGTTGAAGAGTCTCTAGATTTTATTTCTCATCAGACCGATTGATATACTCCTTTAAAAATGCTTATTAACACTGATTTTGACATATTTAGTTAAATTGTCTCCAAGTGAATGTCGATGTTGCGCGCACAATGATAAGAAATGACGGCAGTTTGCAGTTCTTCAATAACTCTGTGGCTATTTGTTTAATTTAACCATACAAAAGCAATTAATAAATGAAAATTTACTGTCCAGATATCGTAAACTAGGTTATCTTTCTGCCTTAGCACCACAATCAACAAATGACTTAAATAAATAATCCGAAAAAATTTACCTGATGGTCTTCTATGCCGAAAAAAAACAGTATTTTGCACAAAACTTTTATCATTTTTGCAAAGCTATATAGTGTTCATTTTCACAGTTTGTTACAATTGTTCACATGATGGTAATCCGAAGGTCAGTTGCTTTATAGTATCTTTTGATAGCGCGGCGTTACATTCTCGGGGTGAGTTTCTTCGTGATTTATCGCGTCATTACATTTTCTTAAGTTCTGAATGTACTTTTTTTATATTTATTTGCTTTTCATACGAAAAATAGACTCAATTATGGAGGATTTTCCATGTAAAACATCTGATAAATCTAGTCCGAGTTTTCCGGACGCCGACTACGATGAAGAACAGCTTCCCAATTACAACCACTCTGACTCCCGTGAACATTCAACAAATGGCGGTTCTCCCGTTGATAAGCTATCTAACGATGTCACTATGGTTGCAGAGGATGAGGATGATGAAATGGATGGTGCTAAAATCCTGCATTCGAACGTAGACAGCCCAAAGCCCAATCCTGACCTCAATGACAAAAAGGTCCACTGGACCATGCGAGATGTACAGTTACTGCTAAAATGTGTAGAGGAGCATTTGAATGACTTCAACATCCAGAAAAAGCATAAAGCCGTGTGGCAAGCTATCGGGGCTAAGATGGAGCCCTACGGTTTTACTACTGAACATTGTTACAATAAGTGGAAGAATCTCCGTAGAGACGTCCGCCTATTAGTCAATAATCCTAACAAGATTGTCAGAAATAGTCACATTCTTCATGAAGTCGCACGATTGATACTCATAATTTATCCCAATGTTGATGCCAACACAATGCAGGTCTGTGACAGAAGTGGAATCAAGTCTCTACCTCCAACCCCTGGTGGCCAGAGTGTATCCCACAAATCTGAGATTTCGTTTAGCGGCTTTAATTCCCCACAAGGCAAACTTGGGAACGCCGTTTCTATGCGTTCAAATCGTTCTCTATACTCTGCAAGTGGTGCAAACAATGTTCATTCCACTCCCACAAGTGTCGAAAAGAGCTTTTGTGGAATTACCAAATCTGGTAATATTCCAGCTTCTGCCCTCTTCGTAGACTCTCTCTCAAACGGTGGTGGTAGCGTCAATGATAAGGTCCAGGGCCTCCTCAACCAAGGTTCCCATCCTGAGCCGGATTCTACTGCACCATTTCAGATTCCATCGGCGACCTCCCTGATTCTTCAGTCGCAACTCTTCCAAAACGTTTTGAGGCAGCAGCCGATCAAAAATCAGACTCAGGACCAAGTACAAGACCTCTCCGCACCGCAGAACGACTCTCCTGATCCACTTAGCATTATTCAGCAAGCTCTTGCGTTCGCGCCTTCCGGTGATCCTAATCTCTCGCTTCTCACAGCCAATCTGCTCAGTTCTCTGGCGAGTTTGACTCCGTCGCATCTAACCGAATCTGAGAATCCCCAAATGTCCAACGGTTCTTCTAATAACGGCCACTCACTTCCTGCCAGTAGCAATCCATCCGGTAACATCTTTCCCAACCAGCTCCTGGGCCTTCTTCCTACCCTTCCACCAAATTTGTTGGAGTGTTTCGCTCCAAATTTTCATGAAATTATGGAGATCATCGAGACCTTACGTGCGGAGGATGAAACTCAAGTGCGCTTGGCTGAGATGGCTTCCGACGTTGCAGCTCAGTTGCGTCGGTCTCATCAAAGTCGGCAGGTTGCCATGGAAAAGCTCCTGAACATTTTTAAGAAGCAGGTCGCTAATGGTAGCGACTCCAATAGCATGAATTAACTACCGCTCGATGAGAACCGATTTCGTCCGATTGCATTTCGTGTTGTACGTGCACACACTAACGCATTCCTCTTCATTGTGCTCATTCTCAGTCTCCGTCCGTTTGTAGCAGCAGAATGGGGTCTTCTCGAGTCTACTGACCACTCCTCCCTCGTATATTCACTGGGCTGTGTTCTCTCTATTTGTATATCATCTATGATTTATGTATTTTGTACACAGTCGAGCTGCGCAGTGCTATATCACGAGACTCGCATTTAACCTTCTTACCCCCTCTTCCTATTTTTCCATCGAGGTTCTTCACAATAGCATGGATTGATGCTCAGGGCGCACTGCGAGGAATCTGTACTCCCTCCCCCCTACTGCCGTCCATGATGTGTCGCTATCTCAGCAAACGTTTTCTGAGTGAAGTCTCCCTCTCCGCTCTCGACTATTTTTGTCCGTCTTTTGATAGCCGCGTGTGCATATTTTTAATTTTTGTGGTGTTTCCCCCTCCTGCTTCTGGTGCCACTCATCATTCCTGCATAGGCACAAATGTACTACTGGTGCCTCTTCTCGGTCCAAATGCTTTTATCTCCTCTGGCCTTTTACGTATATCTTCTTCCCCACTCCCTCCCAACATTGAATCTTGCAAGACCTCTAATGACTGTACAACCTCTTTAGCTAATTATAAATGCATTTGTTATCAAGCTACTCCTTGTCTTGGGTTGGGGTTGACTATGAACTTGGGTTGCTGGCTCGCCAACTGCACACCCAGGCACTTTTGCCCAGCTCGTATTGTGCTCTTGTCTGAGTATACATGCTAAAGCAAGTGCGTCTCCTTATGAACTAAACCAAGCTGAACCCTGGTGGCAAGGGCGTTTGCCCCGTCCAATCCACGTACCTGTATGTAATCGTCTGGGCCATTATTCTGAGTTGCCTATTTGGGACGGGGGATTAAGTTGTGGCGCATTTGGTAGCTGTTGCAAAATCATTGAGAGGTCATCAGGATCAGTCTTTACCGCCACCCATCGGTTTAATGCGTGTTCAGATGTGTTGAACTAGTGCTACGTGTTCATATCTTATTGACTTATCCACATCGATGAAAAACAGTACGGCTAAAATCGCAAACCCAGTTATTGACTTGTTGTCTAGGTGCAGTCACGACAGCACTTACATCGATTTTACGTTCGTGGTTAACTGCCCACGCTGAGTCATCTCAGACGAAAACCCATCGATTAAGTCGGCGAGGTCACACCAGTGGGATCTAGGCCCGCTTCTGAATAACTAAATTGAAGGGTTCAGCTTCATCTCCCTTTGACCTTACTGTCGAACACCCGTCACGCCGAACGAACCTAATAGCTACTGGATTTCTGCTTTTTTTCAATAAATAAAGCTCAATCATCAGTTATAAAGCCTATTTAGGCTCTCCTCCATGGACAGAGCGAAAGGTGAGAATCAAGTCAACAGATTAAACCTCACATAAATAAGTAAACATCTAGTTTTTTGTTGGTGGCTCGTCTCTGACTCACGTATTCACAATGACTCCCACCCTCCAGCTCGAACTGCTGGACAGATGGGGATGAAACACGCGTTTCTGAAACAGAATACGAAATTAGGTTCCAGAAACTAGCGCTCTATTAACAATAAGGTTCGGATATCTATCCTCTACTCAAGCTGTCTGCAAATGTAACGATACCTGTTAGAGAGTGACAAAAAATGCCCGAAGAGGCAGAAATCAGATTGCTGTTGTTTCGTATTGAGCATCCCCGAGTGAGGTACAATAGGCGAGACGTGCACCTGAGGTGTTTGGCTGGATGACTGCTTGTCAAGCGGGTCCTCATGTCTTGCCGTTCTAACGCGCGCTTATGCGCATACATACGTAGACACGGACGCGGGTACGCACGGACGCACCAGCCATGGTATGAGTCATCCCTATGTGAACAAAGAACTCCCATGATTCATCACCCAGTTCCTCCTCTCTCGCGCCGTGGTCTTCGTCGCACACTTAACAAAACATTCTCCTGCCACTGCCGACACTATCACTGAAGCAGTCTTTGGCGAGGCCAGAGATAACTTACTGAAAGGGGTCCCTCAGACAAATTCAGCAAATGATCACTACTGCTTTTCGAATTAGGGATGGGCTATTAAAGCTGTCTGAGTCCTTGGTCATTGATACAAACATCCAGATATAACCGTGAATTGTAAAGTCTATGGGGATATATGAGAAACATGTGCAACTTTTTGATACCCTCTCAAACCTCTAGATGCATGTACGTAGCTGTTTCAATATGTCATTACCATAGAGCCGCGATTTATTTTGTGAGTCATCTATTAACTTCAGCCTGGAAACGGAAGTCACTTAGTGAGGTGAGATACCACGTACTAGAGATATCTCATATGTGACAGTCAGGAGTTGAGAGGTGAGGAGGTACTGCTAAGGCGTTTTGCTATTCCGCAGCGAGACAAAGGGAGTTGATGGTACAGTCGGATTTAGAGACACCTGTCTACTTTTGGTGACTCATCAGGAGTTAAAAAACCGGCTGCCCACGTGAGAGAGCCCATGATGGAATCGGAACTCCCCTCACAGCACGGAAATTATTAAAGGAGATAAGTTTTGGAACAAAATAAGTACTTTTAAGCGTCTAAGGCATTTGAAAATTAGATTTCCAGATTGGTTCTAAGTACAATTTCTTGGTATTCATTTATTTGGTTGTATAGAACCGAATGCACGGAGGAATTATCTCTTCTGTGTCAAATTGTTCAGGGATTTAGTTTGAACTTACACCAGAAATCAACGGAAAACATTCATTTAGACGACGACGAAAGATTGCCCTATTTCATGGAAAGAAATATATGAGCAGTAGATGGACAGTAATTAATGCGGAAAACAAGTGACTGGGTTGAAGCAACCTAATTCGATCATTGTGTTTGAGGTCTTAAACATGTCCGGGAATCATAATAATTTAAGCAATTTCGAGATTGTCATTCCCAAATCTTTGGATTCGAATGGCTGATGATTTTTTTCGCTCACCAGTATCGAGTAGGATTGACTAAGGGATTCCAGAACAACTCGAGATTTCGTTCCCCCTATGCGTATTCGCAACCGCATAGGGCGAGGTTTTCGAGCCTTCATGTGTGAGCGCATGTTTGTGCGTGTGTATGCCTGCGAATCCGATATATGAGTCACTCATACCTCCCTCTGTTCACTCGCTTAATATGCACATCTCGCTCGCCCGACATATAGTCACACATTTCCTTTAGCCCTCACCCCCAGACCCAGTACCGACCCCTTTCCAATGCGCTTCTCGTATCTAGAGTGAACATCACTGGAAGGTTGACAGTTTTGTGCGTGCGGCTCCCTAACGGACACAAGGTTCAATGGTCAGCAATGCGTATGCATGATCTGGACCCTAATAAAATATTGGTATTAGCGGCCTCCTGCATTGGTGCAAATTAGGGAACCCTAACAAAGACCGGAATGTGCATTAGATGCCTGAAAATGAGCTTGAATTTGTAACCGATGTATGCACAATGATCCGGGGTACTTTTGGTCAGATTAAAAAAAAATTCATGGAAACTTCAGATTGTATTTATATCCTGCCGAGGTTGGTTCACCTTAGAAAACGACTACTAATTAGAGTCATCCAAAAAAGTCCAGCTTGACTGATCGACCCGAAAGTCTTTCACCCGATACGAGCCTCTTTGTCAACACTTTCCGTTTACTGACCTCAGCATGTTGAAACTATCCTCTTGGGTGCCTCAAGAACAATCAATGCTAATCGGCCTCATGTTTCAACCGCTTAAGTTCAAATAAAGATTACGAATACGTCGCTACCAAAAAGAAATTTTGTCTAACCATTTCGTCTCTTCGATTGTCCTCCTAGTACAATGAAGCTGGTCAGCGTTTGGCGTCCACATCAATCATGACCTTTCCGAACCTGGAATAGTAGTATATCCCGCAAGCCTGGAAAACAATGCAACTTTCAATTTTGGAATGCAGTCACATTTATGAAAACGGAACCGCTTTATTGACTTGACTTCCCTCTAAATTGCCGGATGCCGGAGAAGTCACAGTAAGAAAGTATGCTGAACTGATCTCTTGCATTATCGGAATGTTAGGTAGAGCTCTCAGTTGTCCAGCATTTGGCAGGAACCATCTATTCCAAATACTCTGACAATAACTTGTTGGCCTTGACATATATTGATGCAGACTTCAAAACTTCACATTCATTCCAGTTATCTTTAATACTTCTACTGATTTACCACTTATTTCGATGTCCTACTGTGCAATAAGAATCCACCCATGAGCTCGATAAGAAGGTTGGGTATATTGATTTTTTTAGAAGAGAGCATTTCAGAGCCGAACCTCATCCCCTTAAGCATCGATTGGTAGGCTCATTAATCGGTGCACTGTACGTGAGAAGGCCAATATTCAGAAAAAGGTTGTTTTTTTTTAGATTGGAATACTTTTCTGTCAAAATGAATCGTTCTACTTAACTAAAAGTAGAAGGGAGAACGTAGTAAAGCGTCTAAAAGTAAACACACTCGTAATTAAGAATGGAAGCAATAAGCCCATTACCTCCTGCCGGTTTACGATCATAAGGAGTACGATGCACTTTCCTGAAATCAAAATGGCTCAATGCAACCAGTTGATCTGTGCTCACTTATGTTTGACAAAATTAGGTAGAATTAATTAACTGTAACTAATGTTAGTCTATTTCTGGTGAGACTTTGTATTAGACGGAGAGTTTAATGACAAACAATATTGGCTTACTATGTCAATCAGATTTACCATAGAACTTCTAAGATTGACCTTTTTTCATTATTTTCATCACCCATTTCACTGTTGTTCTGCGTGAAGAGTAAATGACTAATTCGATAAAAACCATATCCATCGGAGTAACTTCTGCGCTTCATTTATTCTTTAACCCAATATTGCACCATTGTATTTTGAAATAAATGAGAAGAAAGCCACTGAGGGGTACAAATGATATTGTTTTCAGGTAGAATAGAGGAAAAAGAAACTGTGTTAATGGGTACTTATATCATTTAATATCATGGACATTGCAAAATACGCGACGCTTTTCTTAGATCAACATTTTACTTCATTAATAGCCAAGGCGAATTCATTTGACCCGATGAAGAAGGATTCGGACATTCGCTCTTGTGGAAAACATAGAATTGACCTCCAGCAACGAATTTAACCAATTTTGATCGGAGAAAATCACTGATATATTGGAAACTTAAAATTAATGGAAAATCGATAACGGCAAAAGTTATTTGCACTTTCAGAGGCAAACACTGGCCACTAATACAATACCCTTTATTGATCATTGGTTAATACAATGTGAACGATTTCAGGGAGGCGCTTTCGTCAGAGATTGTCCAAAGATTCATCATCAGGAACTTCTTTATCTCCTACTTGGACTTCTAGCCCGGAAACAAACCGTGCATTACTAATTAGATGGTTCATAGTTGATCAGGTCTGCTGAACCCAAATACACCGGCAACCAATGAATAGCTGATCACTTCCAATTCTGCCCTCTTAAGCCGCGAAAGGTCAAAATTTTTCAGCGCCTTTAAGAACCTTTATAACTCTTCATTCTCCCAAGCCAACCACCGCTCAGAACAATACTATAAGGAGGACCCTGATTTTTGAAGTTGAATGGATATAGAATTTGATATTCTGAAGATGAAAGCTTGTCTTCAAAGCCTTGGCAGCAAAAAGGACTTGATTGTAGTTTTGAAACTCCTATTTTAAGCGCTTGGTTGCGATGTAATCTACTTCAGATAAGCCAAAGTTGGTGCAAAGGAACTCATTTGATGCAAAATTTCCTTTTGAGGAATGATTTCCATCATCCATCCCAACATGGAATGTGTGCAGCTATGGGAATCATCGGTCACTAGAAAAAGGTCTCTTAAAAAATTAATCCATTCGCTAGCCCAGTGTGAGGTGGGTATGAGAGCCAAAAAATTATGTTATTACTTAATGTCGTCTGCTCCTTCAGCTCAAAGATTGGAAACTCACTGCCAATCAGTGGTTCTAAATGAACCCTGTTCCAAATCGACAAGGCAGCACCAATACCTTTCTATTTACTTCTGATTTCTCAATAAAATCTTTCCCCTCCTGCGCTGCCATTAAGCTAAGTGTGCACAGGCCCAAATGAGGCTGGGCTAAAGACGTGAGTGGAAATGACTCCTCTCCATTTAGAAGAATTTTCCCAAAAGAAAATTTCTTCCAGAGGTTTAGGTGTAAATACGTGAGCCTAGTTTTAACAAAACTTTCTAAGCTTATCGATTTGTATGACACTCGTGATCTCAATAACTCCAAATCAGATTAGTGGGCGATCACCAAACATGGGGGTACAGATCAACACCGGGGGAAACGTGTATTTAGCACATTCATGAAGGTGAGGAACTTTCCAATATTTGTCTTCCAGTCAGAGCCGGAAATGGCCAATCACCTGGGGAGAATGGTGAGGATTGTGTTTGTGCCTATCTGGTACCTGTCTCATACTCAAATTTAATCCTTCTAAAAGGGGGATTTCAGATAACAGGAAAGCTAAAGTTAGATGCACACGATTTGCACGCCTTGGCTAATTTGATAAAGACATGACTGTGTTAATATAATGTCAGTATGGAAATATTCCGATTACCCTATATAAGTGTTCCAGAATATCCCAAACCACTTATTAAGATAGAATTACACCAATAATTAAATATTGCCATCTCCCTCCTTCCAATCAGTGTGAGCATTGAAGTTGGTCCCGCAAGAAATATTCGTTGGTTGTGCATCGTTATTCGCATACCCACACCTGTACCTCTGAGTTTGGACAGCATCGTATGGTCTGCGATGTGAGTCACACTGGCTGGACCTTTACTGCCATGATTTGACAGCTCATGATAACTCAGTAGACTAACAGGCAACTCGAAAGTCCATTGGTAAACCAGCCAATAAACCAAACTCAGTGCCTCATGTGAGATGTGGAGTGGGGTGCTAAACCGAGTGTTGTCTGCGGTCAAAGCAGACTAGCACATTCTGGTAGTCATATAATCCGATTATTCATGTTGGTCAGTAAGTCTGTTCGACTAACAAAGATAGTGAATTGTTACTCCGAAATATGAGCATTGAATCGAAACTTCATAAGAGTATCTCAGTGCTGTTTTAGCACTCGTAATATTTCGAAGAGATAGGTGAGACCAATTGATCTGAGCGAAATTCGAGCTACTAGAGAGTTATACCAAAATCGTGTTAGAACAATGGTTTTTCTCAACTGGACGACAGCAAGTTGAACGGCCATTTTTGGACTGAGAGATTCATGATAACACGTTTGACTATAGTTATTAGTTCAGGGTGAAGTTAACTTTTAGCTATGGAGGAATCAAGTTATTGACATGACTTTAACTGCTTTCGCTGAAAATTAGCTTTAGAATTTGAGCTGTGGGGACCTCAGTGGGTAACTCCTCTTCTATCTCCTGAATCAATCTCGGATGCACTTAGGAGCCGATCAAATAGTTTGGAGATTTAGAAATTCAATTTTATCTGTTCCTTGCTCCATATGTGACTTGGCTCAGTGTGAGCTGAAAAGAACTTAAATTCCCCATGTAAAAGAAGTGCTGCCATGTTCCCACATTGCTACCGGCTCTGGTAGACACTTTCTATGGCTTTGTAAGCTGCTACCCTCACTCACGCTTGAATCCCCGAAGTTGGACGATATAGCATTTTCGAGTCGCCTACAATATGTAATCGAAAATACGGTTCCAAGCTGGGATATCTAGTAGTCATTGTGCATGCGTTATGCTAAGCGATTCCCTCACATTCAACCAAAAGAGCAACCGATCCGCTAAACAAGAGCATTTTGGAGAATATAGTGTTTAACCTGATCAGTCCCGTAAGGAAACATGATATTTGGTTAGGAGCATCTCATGAGAACTATCAGTATTCACTAAAAATACCATTCCAATTACTCGGTTTCTCGAGTGTTAAGATTTTTAAGGAACCGACGCGCACCGCGCATGCACACCAACCAAGAATTGTCAGCAAAGAGCAGCGACAGTATCTAAAATCGGATATTAAGGTGCGATGGTATGTATGCCAAGGCATAACCGTGAAGTGGATCAACTGGTTGGATAGGTGCTACGGTGAGCTTCGGTAATTAATACGTCTGGTGGATTTTTTGACCTTCACCGAATCCTCTCAATACCAAGCGATTTGATCTCCGTTCGATTAACCTCCAATTTCCACTGAATTTTGCCACGTTAGTCGAAATAGCATCCATTAAAAGTATTAATAAAAACCCAAGATATAGTTCACAATTGGACGACATCCCATCTAAACACCAGTGGAAATCGTGCTGGCAGGCCCTAATTCAGGACTGCCTCTTTGTTATACGGAGTCTGCAGCTGAGTAAGTTACAATGGTTTCCAGGCTAAGACCTATTATATCAAATTTTATGGTGTCGCAACCCCACAAATTTTGGTGAAATCAGACAGGGGTCATTTGCTCACAAAATAATCTTATTTATAGTACTTCATTTACACGGATATGGCCCCATGTGTGATCCAACTTGTAACTTTCTGGCGCATTCAGTGCACGGCTGCCTAGTTGGTTTCCATTGCCCACCACTTTCAAATTCACCCAGGGAAGAGATCACAACCACTGAAGGGACACGAGGCGTGAGAATGGAGGTAGCAGTCCAAAACTCTTATGCTATGTACACATCGTCTTCTCCCGACCGGAAACCTAGAGGGTATTATTCACTAATTCTCTCTGTCAAAAGAGGCATCACCAATGACCGCGAAATAGCAGGTCAAAGATCCTACTGCCACTAATAGTTACATTTAGAATTTAAATTGCATTTATGGTAATGGGATACGTCGAATTCATCATCTGGGGGGATGATCAAACTAATGTCCCACTATTGATCCGTTCTTTGGAACTAGGATTGGCTTTAACGGACTCAAAGACCATGTGGTTTCAAAATTAGAAAATAGGACTCCATATTACCTCAAAGGTATAAAATTAACATTCGTCTGTTTAACAACTGGAGACCACTTATTTTGAATAAACTAGCAACAGAAATAGGAAAGTTTCAGGGAGGGATTTAAGGGCTTAGTGTGGGGAGAAAGACTTTGCACTAGAATTTTAAGAGTCGTGATTTCTACATCTCTTCTCGGAGTATTCTGTTTCCATTGGTAGCATTTTCAGAGTCGGTAGGAGGACTCAAGATAGTTTCAGCTGCCATTTAGAGACCAAACACATAGAGGCCACTCAATGCGAGTGCTAGACCGAACTTCTTTTAGCCTCACGACATTATAAGGAGATGAGAGTTAATTTTAGCATTTAAGCTCGAAGGTTATAATATCCAAACCCAGATTGAAGGCACATATATTCCAACTCTGATCTTAAAGAAAGAGATATTACCTTGGTATCTCTCTAACTGTGGACTTCTATTCTAGTCATTTATTGATAAACCAGCACCCATCAGTGTGGATACGTGCATGTAGAGTCTGTGCCATCTAATGGATCTTATGCTCACGCAATCTTTGCACTGTCGGCACTTTAAAACCAATATTGTAGTTTTCAGAGGTCTAGCCGGAGTTTATGCCAAAAAATTATTTGCCAGTTGCTGGGTTTCTTCAGTTTCTCAGATGTGCTCTGAGGCCTTAATTTTTATGTCTTCTCCCTTTACATTTGGTTGGTAACTAATCAATTTCTCCTTGATGTTGGTTTAGCAGTGCTCATCTGACGTACACTCATTAACCATTCCAAGCAATTTCGACTAAAGGGTATGTTACTGTGAGTTGATATTCATGATTTCATTGCGATGCAGTGAAATCAACATGGAATGTTAACTCATCACTAGCTGTGACAAACTTCAACAGATCGAATCGATAAGCATTTGCCACCTCCTCCGCTCAGCGTCATGTTACGCAGAGCAGCGGCGAGGTCAATCTATCCCTTTTGCTTTCTTTGGTTCTGCGCTGCTATTCGTACTCTCCCATTTACCGCTCCGAAGTCAGAAGATATCGTGGTTCATACTGACTGGGCTTGAACAATCCGTCACTTAAAGATGTGCCGCATATCGGCCAACCGCATAAAAGGGGCTAAAAAAATCAAACTTGGGAAGGAGATTACCCATTAGCAAGTTCAAGTCTCGATCGGTCCCTACTCTCCACCCATTCTAGCACGTTTCTTCCTTCCTTCCTTCCTTCCTTCCTTCCTTCCTTCCTTCCTTCCTTCCTTCCTTCCTTCCTTCCTTCCTTCCTTCCTTCCTTCCTTCCTTCCTTCCTTCCTTCCTTCCTTCCTTCCTTCCTTCCTTCCTTCCTTCCTTCCTTCCTTCCTTCCTTCCTTCCTTCCTTCCTTCCTTCCTTCCTTCCTTCCTTCCTTCCTTCCTTCCTTCCTTCCTTCCTTCCTTCCTTCCTTCCTTCCTTCCTTCTTCAACTTATATTGTCCTCTTGGCCATCCAGCTAAAGAAACTGGTGCTCTTTCAATTTGAGGTCTTGTCGTATTTCATAAAGCTATCAATATGATTGATCTGGCCAGATAGTGCCACAACGATTGGCTACCAAGAATAGTAGGTAAAAGAGCATTTGGGGACCACTTTATGACTATCCAATGAAATGAACACATACACTAGAGCGGATTTGAGGATCTAGCATAAGTTCTCAACAAAACAAGTCCAGAACCCGGGTGATATAACGCTCTGCAGTTTCATTTTAGATTTAATTAAAGAATATGATGCCACATCAAGCGCACCTAAGACACCAGGCGGAAGAGGTCCTCGTTCGGCATTTACACAGAGCCACGAAGAAGAATCGGACTTTGCTCCGGAATGTAGCCATGTCTAAGACTTTGACTCCCCTATCTCGTCTTTGAGCAAATAAACATCTTTAAGGCGGCTTATCAGTCATGCTGTGTTTATAGAGCAATTTGGCCATCGAGAGTGCTAATATATCATCCACATACAGAATACTGTTGGTTCGAGTATTCGTCCTTTGATGTTTAAGCTACTAATTTGTCACCATCTTTGGCCCTAAAAGTGCTATAATTGGGGTTAGAACGTCTATTATTCCAAATGAAACGCTAAAATGTATAACTTATCTAGGTATGTACTATCTTCATTTTCCGGAATTTCAGTTTCAAGTTGAAAAAGACTGAAAAATGGGGTGAAAATAGCCAATTATCGACAGACGGATACATTTATCTGCGCAAAAGTCGCAAACCGTAAAAGCAGGCGGCTTAGCTGGAAGATGATCAGCGATCACTCAGTTTATGAAAACCACTATGATTTGAGAATACGCAAGGCAGTTTTGGATTAGAGCACAGAATGAAAATCTACACTCCGCATTGAGGGCAGGTGTCTATTTGCCAGCCTTTGGCTATTACATGAATTCTGTGAGTGATCAGATTATCACTTCTAGTAGTCTGCTATCCTAGACGAGTCAAAGAGAGAAAGGTAAGATTAGACTGAAAATGGGCTAAATCAGTCGGATCCACTCACTTTGCCAAAGCCAAACCCAACTGGCAATTGGGCGTGTCTCAGATGGAGTTTGAGGGAGAGGGAAGCAGAGAGGATTGTGAGATTCAAGTCACAACAGGGTTGCCATGGCATTCTCTTACCCTATCTCTCGCTGCCCTTGCTTCTAATGATAACACAAAGTGCCCCCTCGATTATAATCTCTCTCACTCCCTTTTTCCGTTCACCTTTCCATACCTCTCCCACCTTTACTACTACTACTACCACCACCACCACCACCACCACCACCACCACATTCTCAATTAACCGCCAACAGCAATGTGTGCATAATGTTGTTGGGAGAGCAGAAGGAAGAGGGAGTGGCGGTGGGGAGAAAGACTGAAGTGAGTGGAGAAAGAGGGCTTATACTCCTTGCTCTTCAGTGAACACTAGGGAAACGCCCCACAATATACCTCGTTGCGCTCATGCTATATGGACGTATACGCACGCACACGATCAGGGCAAGCGCGCTCTCGCCTTGTCTTTGTCTATCATCGACTACGCCTTGCTTAGTCTCTTCCTCCTATCCCCCTCCGTCCAAGCTCGCAATGTATGGAGTGTGTTTGGGCGTATGCGTACTCCGGGGTGACGCCCCTTCGGCTTAGCCCAGCTTCCCAAGTGGTGTTGGGTTATGCTGTTTAGCCGCAGGAATTGATCAATACGGCGGACACACTCATGGGTTAGGATGATCTACCTACCTCTTCAATCCAGGCTGCAAAACGAGGGCTAATATTTTCCAACACCTACCTATCGCATTACTGCTAAGTGTGAACCAATCCGTGATGGATTAGCGACCACACTACCAATCAGATTTGAGTCCATAGTGTAAGGCTGAAAATCGGAGGTTTGCAGTCGACGAGAGGCAGATTCAAATGCGATCTTCAACTATCACTGCCAGATACAATCCAACTACTAATCACTAAGACTTCATTTGGCCAGTCACACTTCAGTCGATAATACACAGCTACTAATCAGGGGCCACTAATTTGCAAAATGTGGTTTTTATTAAACTATTTTGCAAGTAAAATGGAGCTCTTGAACCATGAAGTGCTTTGCATCGCTCCTTAAAAGATACAGAAGATTGACAAATTGATACAGACTACTAATATTGGCGCTCATTTGAGTAGGTCAGACTGATTGATGGATAACAAATGAGCAACTGACCAAAGTTCATATTGCAAGTTTAGAAACGAAGCCTCGATCTGGCCATACGGAAAATTAGATCCGGGTGATTCATACAGAACTCACTGTCAAAGTAGACTGATGCGATCCATCGGCTCAAAAGCTTAAACATCGTTGGACATTTGAAAGACTGCAACAACCACCATATCGAAGACCCATAATATTTAGAACCTCAGCACTTACGATCCCATCACCCAATTGAGGACTAGATGATCAAACCACGGACAAGGAACTGAATTATTATAAGGAACATTCCTCGCGAGTATGGGAATGAGCCCCCCGACAATCTGAACACTGCATAATACGGTGCCAGCACACTTAAGTCTTTAATGAAAGGTCCATGAAAAAGCATAGTCATTAGTGCCCTCCTTACGAAATAAAAATATGGGATCAAATTTTTTCAAGAGAAAACACCAGAGTATTAAGTTCTTTGTCCCCAAAGGTGGAAACACCGCGATCAAACAAAGAGGACAAATAAAATTGAGTAAGATAGGCGTCTATTGCTCGAATACCACTTTACTGACTAACTATAAGTAGCAGGTCAACGAAAACAGCCAGATAAAAAATGGGAAAAACTGAGATCACCGATGTTAAATAAGCAATACGGAAATGCGTATATTCACTGAACGTGCTTATATTTTAGTGCAATTGAAACAATGCGGTTGAAATATTATTCGAGGTACAAAGACGAATAGATTTAACGAACGGCGTTAACCTGAAAAAGAGAAAGGCAAAAATTACATCTGTGACAGACTACAGAGAAAAGAGGTAACAGAATGAATAAACATCAAGCGAACCTGATTCATATTCCTGCCTTTTATCAAAGATAATAAACCATAAAAAAAGAGTAGAAAAGCATAATATCGTAGGATATCATACGACAAATAACTAACCACATCGTCGATTTTTAAAATGCTGCGAACAGTTTCAGTAGCCAGAGTGATGGCACTATGGGTAACTTGAAGGGGCTGAAGAACATTTTCGGCCATCATGTCACTAACGAAGCCCTAAAATAACCAACAAGATATGGAGGGCGAACGAGATTAATACCACACGAATGCCAAAAGCAAAACAAGGTACCTTCCGAACATTGATACCGCAATTGACTTCGCCGTTAGAATGACGAGCCCTGAGCTCAGTAACCGTTTGAATGGGATTGAGTCCAGCGTTCTCGGCAAGAGTATATGGAATGACTTCCATGGCATCCGCAAAAGCTCGCAAACAATATTGCTCTAGCCCTGTTGACTCATTTGCCATACGTGACAATTTTTGGGAAATTTCAATTTCAGGAGCGCCACCACCGGCAATCAAAGCACGACGCTTGACAAGACAACGAATAACACAAAGAGCATCATGCAGCGATCTATCAGCTTCCTCGAGGACCAGTTTGTTGGAACCTCTGAGAAGAATAGACACAGTACGGCCCCTGTTTTGAATACCAGTAATTTTAACTATCTTTGAGCCACCGCTTTCCATTTCTTCAACAACATCAGCTTTACCAAGAACCTCAGGTGTGAGATGGTCTACACTGGCGACAGGTACACACCTTAAGGTCTTGCAGATGAACTCAATTTCATCGCGTTCGATATCTTTAACAACCATAATCTTGAGCTTGCCAAAGTAGTGCAATGCTAAATCGTTTACAGCATCCCGAAGAATGCTTTTCTGTACGAGAACAACGTTAGCGCCAGATTTTTTAACTGCTTTAACAATATTAAGAATGTATTGGCGCTCCTCCTTCATTATGCGATCCATTTGAGTATAGTCAGTAACGACCACATTGTTTTCCATATCTGTCTTTGGTGGAGAAATACAGAATTGAACGAGAGCGATTTTCGCCTTCTCAACTCGATGAACGCCGCAGCCAGACTCGACCTTTTGATTCAAAAGCAGACCATCAATAAGTTGGGCGTCTTCAACAGTGCCACTATAAAAAAGAACCTTAAAGTGCACATTGATTTAACAAAGTGATGAAACTCTGAAACCTACCCAAGCTTCTTAACGATTCGTATATCTTTAAGGCTGTTTGCTTCAGGATCATTTAAATCAGTCACTGCCAAAACGGAGTCGACAGCGATTGGCGAGAGAATGTTGGAATATTGTGATACGACTTTCGAATTTAAGGAAGTCGAAGCGATTTTCAAAAGCAACTCTCTGTTGTTGAGATCAATGGGTTGAGCCATTACAGCGATAATTTCGCATGCTTTCTTAGCTGCAACCTGGAAGGCTTCGGATATGACCGTAGGGTGGAGGCCCTTATTTAGCAGCTTGGAGCAAGCATCGAGAAGACTACCGGCTAGAACGACAACAGAAGTAGTCCCATCACCAGCTTCAATATCTTGAGCCTTCGACAGCTCAACAAGCTAGAAAGATGAAAGAATAAATATGGTAAAATACCATTTTTGCGGACGGGTGAAGAAGCTTCATTTGTTTAAGTATTGTTGCGCCATCATTCGTGATCGTAACATCCCCTTTAGGCTCCAGAATCTAAATACAAGAAAAAAAAACAGGTGCTGAAGTGGCTAAAGAAATGCCTTTCTAAATAACCGAAAGCCCAACAAAGCAAACGCCTAACCACTTCAGTCGTATTCAGCACAAAATATAAACACACCGAATGCAATACGTAATAACCAAGCAGCTTATCAGAAATCATTAATCGTGTAGAACCTGTTTCATATCATTTTGTTACCATTTTATCCATGCCCCTTGGACCCAAACTCGTCCGAATTGCATCGGCAACAGCTAAGGGAAATTAAATGTTGTGATGCAAATACCTTTAGCTGCAACAATATTACTTTCTCGAATGGCCTGAGGCTTGCTTCTATCAGAAAACTCTTGGGTTTTCTTAGGAGCTGCACCCACCCCTTTCGCGTGCGCCATCATTAAATCAGCCGCTTGGAAGCCCCAGAAATTGGGCTCGTTGCGGCACAAACGTCGCTAGCTAAAACAAAATATTAACATTTAAGTAATCAGTAACGTCAACGCGATTGCGCATTTATTCTATAATTTATAGGTTAAAGCCAAATCGCGCTTAGTGATGGTGGGTTTAATTCTAAGCAACAAACGAACGTTTTATTTTCACATTCTCTGAAATGTAGTCTATTTACCATTGTGGAAGGGAATTCATTTACAAAACTCTACTACGCAGTCATTGGCATTTTCTAATATACTTTTAATGTAAGGTCTCTAAAGCCGTTTTCCTGCTAGGCATATTTAATGTTTTTAATTCAAGCGAATTCTGCAGCCTTTATTTAGTCACCGTAGCCGGTGTGTTCCTTACGCTTAAGTGTTGCGTTTAGAAGTCTGGATAATCTCAAAGCATATCGTATTTCAAAATGATTAAACTTTAGTTCTTAGGAATTAATTTTACTTTTGCGTCAATCATTGCTCTCAATCCGCTTAAGCGAGCACAGCACCTTGTATCGTTGAAAACTACACTAGCGAAACTTGGTATAAGCCTTCTGGAAGTCGAACTTATTTGTTCGAAGGAGCATTCAAGGTTAACTTAGCCGAAACAACGTATAGATCCTATAATTTTCTTTTGCGGAAATCATAAGGCCTTTTTCTTTTTGTTGCATTTTAATGGCCACCGTAATTCGCTCTAAGACCCTTTTGACGTCCAGCTCGATAAATCTTACCACGTCAATAAGATGGTGACCGCGTCCCCACTACTATGGACGTGAGTCAAAACAAAAGTTTTGCATTCTACGAAACAACTCATCAATTACAAATATTCATCACGAAATCATTCATAAATTACCAATCAAGCAAATAATTTCACCGCCTATTGCCCATTGATGAAGAGCGAATTCGGATCGCCAGATTGAAGAAAAAATAGCCCCGACCAGTAGCACGGTACGTGACTTACTTTCCCATCAAAACCCGCTCTCCCCGGATCAATAGGCAGACATGCTTGCAAAAACAGAGCCAAACAATAACGTGCGTACACGTCGAGACACTATGATTTACTTAACTACGGAACGGGAGAGATCTAGCGAGTGTGATTTACAGCCTCCGATGACACGCTTGTGTTCAATTTCGGAGTTGTAAATAATGAAGTGTACGGGGGCAGCAACCTCTGATCAATGGCAAGTACGCCTTTCTGATCTGATAATAAAATTGTATTGGCTTTGCGACCCCTTCGAACCTTCACTTTTCATATTAAATGCTATCTAGTTTCGAGGCGCCAATCAGATAAACCAAAATCTTAATAAGCTAGTCGTCGCAAGGCGAAACTTGCGCTTACGAAATCAAAAATTACTACCAGCAAGACGAACGGAGGGATGGTCCACTGACTCGTTACAAAGCAAATAAGTAAACAATTTGTTTGTAGAATCACCGCTCGCTGTGAGATAGCAGAATCCATTAAATGGAATGCATTAAGACAGTGGCATTTCTGGAACAATCCCATTACCCGCAGTTGAAGCACACCTAATATAACATTTTTGACAAGACGTCAGTTATTTGAAACGACACAATATTTCCATTCCTAACTTTTCGGCACTGAAAAAAAAGACGAAAACAAATGCCGGTTACATTAAAGACTAAAGCAAGAGAACCGAATATTCCGCGCATAAGGAAAGGACTGGAGCCCCAACTGATTAATTACTTAGGGTCATCAGTGTGTATACAATCACTCTACTACGAGAAAAAAGTAAATATCGAAGTAAGTGAATTGCAACAAGGCAAACAAAAACCGACACATAATGATCAGATCTGTTCAAAGAAGCTATCAAATCCCTGACCGATTTCCCAAATAGAGACACCCACGCCCAGCTCCTCCACCATAGCAACTCGCCTCGCGATCGAATACACGGATGGAAAGTAGAGTGAGTGCTTTAAATTTTCTCCATCCCTAAAAAGGCAAACAAAACAATAAAACAACCAAAACCAGGATTGGCACTTGACGTACGAATATTCTAGGGAGTGTTCCGCAGCGTCATTATGCCATTTGAACTCAGGCGAATATTTCTTCGCAACATCAATGACACTACAGAAAAATTAACAAATCTAATAAAATCTCACTCGTGACCGACAACGGAACGACCGTTCTTTTTAACAGGAACATAATCATAACCATAGAAATTGATACCGGCAAGAATTTTTGAACGTCTTTCGGTATCTTTAGTGTCAGGGACAAGATTGCTGATACACTGGACTAACCAGTTAATTGGAGCATTCGCACCAGGCCTGCCAATCGATCGATTTAAAGAAAACTTACGAATACGGATTTGAATAATCGTAAGTCATGAGACTGAAATAATCAACATGTTTCACTAGAAGATCAAAGTGAGCTTTTCCAAATCTTCCTTCGTGATTTCTAGACGATAAATTGATAAAAAAGAGCATGCCCTTTATAGAACGATGGCGGGATGGGAAGCACAATAACTTTCCCGTCCACATGAAGTCCTTTGGCAAATTCGATTAAAAAATCTACAAGAATCCTTAACGAAATGATACTATGGCCATAATAAGTTTATACTGTTGGGATGTTCCGAAATGTTGCATCCAAATCTCCAAAGTTAGTCCATCAAAGTTATTTTTCTTAAATGAAAAAGACTGTGAATAAAGTAACAATCCCAAACGCAAAGAGTCTGCGCTGACAGACAGATACCTTGCAGAGGTTACGAAGAGATCTAATGCAATTCATCCTGTTTTCGCCATTTGAAAAAAGTTTTTGATAGTCTCCAGCACCCCATTGCTCAAAAATGACCCGAGGGGCAAACTTGATTTTGTTATTGACCGACTTAACACCATCAAACCATTCCTTATCAATATTATGAAGACCATCGATTTCGCAATTGGTAGGCTTCAGCTGGAACCAAACCGGAGAAAGAATAGTGAATTTTTTTGCAAACAGAGTCGCCTTCTTGTAACCTCTGGGATTCCACTAAGTTTGCATGCCCAAACAATAATATCAGATTACCGGCGTAATATAAGCGAGAACGTCATGACTGATCTTTTTGCTCATGTTCTCGTAATTGTCAACATAATCATAAGAACGAAGAAACCTCTTCAAGTCAACGTGCTGGCTTAAAATGCTCCTTTCCTAAGTTTCGCTGTATGAAGCAATGGCAAGAACGTACTTCAATCCCATCATCGGATGAAACAAGAATAAATGAAAGCAAACCGCATACGATTCCAAGCTTAAATACATTATTTACACGAGTTAATCTCATAAACGGAATTATGAAGGCAGACGCAAGTTACTCGAGGTTAGTCTATAACGGGCTGAAATGACACTTTCAATATTTTTTCATGTTAAATCTCCAGCTATTTTTTGCAAACAAATACGAGATATTAGTCCCAAATTTATTTTAGATTTTAAGGAGGATGTAAATCTTAGTAAAATTGTTTATATAGTTATGGGCTAAAGCTGTTTATTGAATATGGTTTATAATCGCTAAAAGGGCAAGGCATTGTTGTCAGTGTAGCTGCTGTGAATTGACAGTTTGCTCATTCATAACGTTGGCTTATTTATTAATGGGTAAAACATAAGTAACGAATTTTTGTTTGATCCTATTTTAATTACATGTAAAAATGTAGCAGGACTTGCCAAAAAAATTTAATAATAGCGTTGTTTTTCAACTTTACTCGCTCATTTAATTTAATTAGTCTGTTGATAGGTCACAACTTGGGATATTTTAATGAGCCATGGATGACGTGTTCGATTTGACAGATGGTGATCGTTTTGCCGAAATTAAAGTGGCCGACCTAGATTACTCAAGGAAAATGCGGGATATCAAACTCGCTGGCGAACGGGAGGCCATCGGAGATGGTTTTGATCATCGTTCAAACCTTATTTTCTACAAAGGATTGAA
The DNA here is from genome assembly GCA_019097775.1 of Moniezia expansa. Taxonomy (NCBI): domain Eukaryota; kingdom Metazoa; phylum Platyhelminthes; class Cestoda; order Cyclophyllidea; family Anoplocephalidae; genus Moniezia; species Moniezia expansa. The sequence goes on from JADFDV010000072.1 coordinate 13,897,886, forward strand.
TGTTGGTTTTGAAGCTGTGAAAAATTTAAGCACTCTTAAAGGCCGCCTTCTTTATTTCAAATCGCGAGCCAAGAATGGTGATTATGTTGAAAAACTCATATCTGGTATACAGTCCATTGAATCTGAGGTGATCCGCGAATTAGCATACGGTGAACGAGATTTCAGTTCACCCGAAGTCCCGCTGCTTCCTCCTGATCTATTAGCAAAAATTAAAGCCGTTGAAGATGAGGTCAATATTTTTTTACTATCTAATAAATGAAAATGATTTTAATTTGCATATGAATCAGTTTTCTCGGAATGAAGTTGTCCTTAACTAGATGTGAGATTTGGTGGCAAGGAATTCTTATACTTGGTAATGGCCTCTTTAAGCATGTCTTATATTTTAGTTGCTTATGCAGAGTCTTAATCTCGTTTCCTCGGGTCGTCTCCACCCCCTTAAATAAACTTTATGTCACTGCAAGAATTCTTCTCAATATTGAACTCATTTGGTGTCTTAAGATTGAAACTCATATAATTTAATTTAAACTGTTTCTATTTCAATGATTAAGGATTCTATCTTATTTCTGGAATGACTTTCGATGTGTTTTTCAATACATTTGCGCTTACTATCAGTGAAATAAGCGCCGTGCTATAATTATCTGTTGTATCGGTTTCAGGATTCGTTTGGGCTTTATCTGGGTCAGAGTTGGATTTTCCAAATGACTGTTGGGTATTCTCTTATGTTTGTAAGCGTGATTATTTTCACTGGTAAAAACACTCAAATAGAAACTTTTGCATTTACACCCTTATAGAACTGATTTGATCTCTTCAGTGCGTTCTTTTCGTTTCACCAAATGAAGCCCTCGAATATTGAGTCATTTAGTCCAATTTCCTATGGCACTGGAGGGTAGCAGATTTTTGGACAGTTTTGACTCCTACTGTTTATGGAAAGAACGCTAAAGAGATGGATTCACGCGTGTGCCGTACGTGCGTGTTAGGTTAATGGCGTGCTTCTGTTGCCGCAATTGAAAATCAATATATAAGGTGGGGAGTACCATTTGATTAATGTGTTTGGATGTGGATACGGCTGCCACGCGCCATAGCTTTATGCCTTCAGTGCATGTATTCAGTGCATGAAGATTTAGTCAAACGCTCGTGATCCCTCTTCAATCACGTGTACTTACTTCTACTAGTAGCGTGAAACTTTTCAATTTGTTTCTGACTTCAGAGACCATTAGGATAATCCTAGGATATGTTAGAACGAAGGCTATCACCAGTTAAAACCCGATTATGCGTTTGCTATTGCGGAATCGGGGAGTGGGGAGGGGGGAGATTCAACTCAGCTGTTGAATCCTCCAAAAGATGCAATTTAAATGCGGGCTAGTGGGATTTCTCTTAGTTGGGTTGAGTTAACAAAATGATTTGCATAGATGCTGTATTGGAAACAGCTGAAATGATACCCATGGATCAATCTAGGAGTAGTAAGGGTCAAGCAGGTTTGACTCGCAAGCTTTTGTTGTCAGGATTGTGTGTGAATAATAACTGCGATGTGGACGCCACCGATTGTGTAGGAACATCAACGATTAAGAGTTTGTGTACAAATACGAACGCACGATTGGAGCATTATCATTGGTTGTCGATGGAGGTGAGACCGGTCACTTTATGTTAAATTAAGCGTCACATACTCTGATAAGATTACGTCTAGTTTGACCACTTGCAAAGTACGACAATCGACTCGGATAGGTCCGTGTTAGAAGAATAAATAGAGAGATTGGGTATCGAAACCGGTTATCTTCAGCAATGAAACTAAAAATAATAGAGGTGAACGAGCAATGCAGCCACAACTTCTAGCTTGGGTGCGACTATTACAAGATAGGCAGATATGCTTTCTTTCATAAAATAAATAACCACGATTTAAAAAGCTGGAAAGAGAAAAAAATTCCTTTAATAAGAGCTGGAATCCAGAGGATTGTGTGAGCATATACGCGTGCACCATTTTATTTCAGGAATGAGCTCTCACGACTCTAACAGAGTTCCATCTGGATTTCTGATGTGGTTCGGGTACTCTTTATCGATTTGTGGGATACCTACCCAAGATACTTCCTTTTCAGAGTGAATGAAACTCACAGCTTAAAGTCACGGAGAGTATTCAACCAACGGAGGTGGGTGAAGACCTTCTAAATCGTTTTCTCCTGGTAGCCATTACGACAGTCCTCTTCCAGGCAGCTTCCTTAGTTTTCCTCTGTAACACGATCAACTCCTATTCTTCCTGTATCCAATTGAACGTGAGTGCCTGTTTATACTGTGTACTTAGTGTTTCCCTTTTTAAGGGCTTCTCATTTGGATTTGCCTCTGTAGACCAGCATTTGGATGTTGACGTGGATCGTTCAATTCATTGCGTTATCATTTTCAATCACTTCGACGCGTCTTAAAGCCTACGAACTCTCAAGTCAAGAATCATACTTGGCTTCTGTCCTAGGGCCTCTAAAAGTCTGGATAGAAGATTTATGCTGATCAGATCAACGTAGATTTACTTTAGGTTTCAAAAAACCAATCGTTTTTGGAAGGTGCAACATCTCATGACTTACAGTGTGAACCATGGCAACGACTCCGGAAGAGCTGGCTTGCAGACGACTGATTGATTGAACAACGTTTTCATACTCTTTTCAATAACGGTTGGAAGATGAGCCACTGGCAAGACTGCAGTGGAAATAATCATTGTTCGGCTGGCATAAATTGAAAATTAGGCTATAGATGCAAGGATATTTTCTGCCCTGGATTAGGGTTTACTATTTCGTCGATAATATAAAGTATACATGGATCTGCTCAACTAATCAGCTTGTAATTTAAACGCATTCGTTCTAACGTGTGAGACTCAGGAGATTAGTCCGACAAAATGGCCATTTTCCGAATTTCGTTAGCTTAAAATACAAAAATGCGGTGGAAGGACGACCTTAATGGCTTTTTGGTAGAATTAAATTTTTTGGAGAATTCGAACCATGGTACTATGATCGAAAGCGTCGACTCGCATGACATCATAGAAAATATAGTTAATATTTAGAAATCGGCCAGATAATTAACTTTCTCAATACTGGCTTGAAATGATCCAGGTTCCTTCTTTAACACATTCAGATGAACAGATTCATAAGAGGTATGTTTCTTTACTAGTGGATCGCGATTTTAGAACAAGCCATTTAATTTTGTTTTACGTTTAGGCCGAATTTTGTCCTGTGCCTAAAAAGCTCCATTCTTGATGGTCCGTTTTGGGTAGTTATTTCAATCAATGTATATGGGTGGATGGGGTCTAGATCTAAGATACCTGAAAAGTCAAATCAATGCGTCGTGTCTGCATCGGTTTAAATACGTGTAAATCAAAAAATTATTAATGTATAGGAACATTTTGAAGTGAAAATTCTTTGGAGATAGGACTTTTCCGAGCGTATGTGGTATTGTACTGAGATCCTCAAACATCAAGCCAAATGGTTACGTCTAACCGAATTCCAGAATCAATTCGCAAAGTATGTGGTTGATTAAAGAACATTCGTTGTGGATGAAAATCATACCCGATGATGAAAAGATCGAGTTGATCATGAGTCTAGATGGTTCGGAGATGGTGGCAATACCACTAGACTTTATTCTCAAAAATCCTACGTAATGATAGGAAAGTAACAATCTCGGCATCATGATTATAAATCTCATGTTGCGCCAGGAACTATTTATTAAGAATTCGAGTAATTTTCAAAGTTGTGTAGGGTCAACCAAGAAGGGCTAATCGGGCACGACTAGACAGTTAGCCAAACCATCATTGGTCATCATCAAAGCGATTGTGGATGACAAATAAAGAACTTAATGGATCCTGGAACGTTCATAATCCTATCTACTGATGAGTCTTAATGCTTAGATAAATGAGATGTTTATTATCCAAGACGGTGCTACTGTCTAATCGGAAGGAAATCCCATTATTTGTACTCGATGCCGCAGACAGTGTTCTCATACGGTTTTTTATGAAGCTTAGGTCTTTTCTAGGAATTCTTAAGGAGAAAAAAACTAAGTTTTCGAACGAGTGTCAGAATATTTACCCAACTATTGTTGACGTATCCTTTTTAGGCCCCGTTTATTTAGTTATGAAAACCAGTACGTTTATAGAGGTTTTTATTATATGAAGATGAAACAGAAAGAAAAGACACGAAACTCCTCAAAGATTACTAAATTTTACCAACATTCCGGCACCAAGATCTCAATCAAACGCATTGGTTAAAAAGAGCGCAGCTTAAGATTTAAGCATTTCAACGACTGAATTCAGGTAATGATTCTTCAATTTAATGAATTGCAAGATTTGTTCTGAAGTGGTTTACGAAGGTGTCATTCCGGCTGGGAGCAGCGAATGATTAGCGATTAAGTTAATGTATTGAGTGGGAATTTGACCAAAACCCTAGCATTGCAGCTGCCGAAAAATGGGTAAGTGGTCACTTCATCGTGCTACCGCGCATGCCACACTTTGATTTTATTTAGTTCTCTTTCTCTTGTCTTCAAAACCGACCCTCTCCAACTGCCTCCATGGCGTATACTGCTCTCTGACCGCGGTTGTAAAGCTAAGTGTCCATTTGAGTACTTACTTTTCGAGGAAAAGTTCCTCAGTGTTTGCGCCTTGACTTGCTTGGGAAACACAAAGTGCTAATAGTTTAGTCTTTATTCATTCGTTAGATCTTCTTTCCCATCCAAACTCACTATTGACAGGTTCGTTTCTCTGATTGAAGGAAGGCTTCGTAAAATTTAATACAATCCTCCAAATAGCATTTAAAGAGGTTCAATTCTTGGGGGCTTTTTCTGATCAGTTGTCCTAATCTGTTCACCGCATTCCCTCCTGTATGTCACTTTTTAAAAGTGAGGTGGCCCCATCAATTCCCACCCCGAGATATTCTAACTCGGCGATTAATACTACTTTTTCATCAGATGAATCTAGCAAATTTAGCGCTTATCGTGGGAGTAACAAACAGTAAAACTACTCATTTTGTCTAAGCGTTCTTTGGTCTAGTAGAAAGTTCCAACAATGATCTCGAAGTTGTGACCGTATATGTCTCTAAGTTCCGTTTATCTAAAAAAACTACAATATTAGGCATAGGGTTTTAACTCACAAAACGAAGGCTGTGAGCTCAGCCTTCTGCCCTCCAGGCTGAGAGGTCAGTTAATCACTTTCTGCAAAATGATCACTTGTCAATAATTAATGTCTGCCTGTATTTCCCAAGGTTACATTCATATCAGAGTGGTACACTGTTCCTTTCCATGCCTAATGATACCATTTAGGAGATGAGTTCTCGCAGAGTTGGTCTGCAAATTGCCACAACAACTCACCAATCTGTGTCTTATCATTTTTCCGTCGGTTTTGATTATTTGCAATCAAGCACAGTCTCTAACAAAAAAAGTTTAGGAAAAAAGTAACTCCTCTGAGGAGGCTTTTATCTATGATAAGGAACGACATTTAGAGAGTGTAAATTCTCGTTTGGACCACAACTACGCCTCCTCAACAGGTCACTTGACCTCACCGCATGAAGGCGTTGGTGACCGCACTTCAAAAAAACTTGATTTTAGCGTCCCCACGCAGCGCTTGCTTCGAAAAGCCCTCATAAACCAGGATCATAGGCCTCCATATTTCCCCTTCTGTTAAACATTCTTCGTTTCTACATGGATGGCAAAACCAGTGACCTAGAGCGGTTGAATAGGAATGTTTGCGCCCACTTAAAAGGAAAGACGATTTCGTACTCCGTTTCGGCATAGAATTGTGGGAGATGGGAACCAAATTAAAAACGAATCTGTTAAGGCCGCAAATTTAAGCATAGTGCGCATCGGTATTTAAACTTGAATGTTAAAAGATACTCAAATCGCAAATTGTGCACTTATTTGTTTGAATCAGATTTGGGTAAACTAACCAAGAAAATTTTGCATATGGAAACAATATTTCAAAGCGCTTTAGGTATCCATGTAAGGAGTAAAATGAGCACCTGGATTCAACTGTCGGTCATAAAGTTCGCCTGCGCTTCTAATTAGTCTAATGGCACGTGCCCGAAGCTAATGGAGTGACATCCACCCACGCTGGGAAAGCCCTCAATTATACGAGTGTCAGGGCAATCCCCTACCCACCCAAGTCCAAAGTCAGAACACCCTGCCTACCCCTGCAGACATGTCAAACATACCTTTACTAAATGAACGTTTGCCTTTCAAATCCTTTAAATTTACATTACTCCTCGTCAACAATGTGGGGCCAACTCGTGAGTATAGCAGAGAGCTTAGATAACAGGTTCAGTAAAGAGTTGATGACGAAAAGGAATGGATGAATGGTGGGCCAATAGCCCAATGAAGCAATCAAAATGTTCGTGAAACCGCATTTGCACAAAAGAATAAAGCGATTGGTAGAGTTCAGAAGGAGGAAATTAGGAAAGGGGAGGACAATTAGGGAACCAGAATTAGGGAAGAAAACAACCCCATGTTAACTCTGGCAAAATCCGCTACTGTGGAACACAAACGCAACTACAATCCGAATCCATTCTCGTTTCATTAAGAAGGATCAATTAGTGCTTGCCGTTAAGAAATTCAGGAGCTACATATTGATACGTAGACTGGAAATTCCGAAACAGAATTCACATGGAAGACTGGGTCACAAACGACAATTACTTACTAGAACTTTTGCAGAAAATTTGTGCAGATCATCTTACAAATTCGAAAATTGAGCAAAAAGTAGGTATCACAAGAAGCCTTCTAAAAGTTATTTAAGTGCAACATCAAAACATGGAAAAAAAATGTAAATCGTGGAGGTGATTCCTTATCACCTGATCAAAGGAACAACTTTTTTTTAGTTCATTGCTAAATGATTGAACACATTTTAAGCAACATAAAGCATTATATTTGATATTCACTTGTATCTATAACTAATTCAAACAAAGACAACATCAGAAATAGTATCGTGGCAACCTGCCGCCCTTCTCGTACTTCGTATTACTGGAATCCCACCAGGCACTACAATTAACTAGAGTACTGATATAAATTTTGTAAATAGAACTGAAGCGCTCAACAAATAATATTTTAAAGAAAATACTTATTTTTTAACGAAGAACCATATTTAGCCACCCAGCAAGACCTTAATAATTACGACTCAGTTTAAATCGGTGAAATTTAGGCCAAAATATAATCGCTCCCAAAGCTGTTTTTCCCTTGCTTATGATCTAAAGTAGGTGCAAACAATTAGAAGAGCTAGGCTGGTACAACAAAATTTTAGCGAGTCATGGAAAGTCCAACATTTAGCAAAAAAGGGCGCTCCTCGAAGTGTTGTAAAATTTTTTTGAAGCGCGATTCAAAAACAATAAATCGCACTCAATATGCTGAAAGATTAATTAATTAATTCATTCATTTAATCCAAGGGAAGAGAATTCAAAAGGTTTACAGACCAGTAACGGGCGCCAGGATGAGTAGCCCTTACAGGAAGTGAGAAAATATCAATGATTTTATTTCTACGTTTTGAAATCAAAGGCATTTTATTATATTTGCGGATGATCAAAGACATCAGCTAACTTATTCGCAAAATACTGCTGTTCTACGGAATAATGATAGTGAAGCAAAAACAACAATCAAATCTTTCAGGATTTTGCAATTTTTGGCGCAATCATATTTGAGATAATTTAAATAAATTGAATTTAATTTGCATTATCAAATGCTTACTTATTCATACAAATATTCATTAAAAATTTATACAAAATTTAATTCAACAACTGGGTGATACCTGAAAAAATCGTATGACAGCTAAATCATCAATAAAAGCTTCACTTTTTTTCGAGTCTCGCGTCTTTTTCAAAGTTAAAATTAGTTATGAATCATTTGATTGTGTTTCAAGTTCTGATTTTTCAATTAAGGAATTCATGGGATTTTCACTTCACTCTAACGCTTTTCACGGTCTTGCACATTTTGGAGCAACTTTCTACCGACATGAAGATTGACTTTTCTTGATGTTCTTCTTTTTGATGATTGTCTCGTCTCTCTCATTGAACTAAAAGATCTCTGTTAATTTAATTCAAGGCAATAAAGTTGTAAGGTAAGTTTTAATCCAAGCACCTTCTCCGATTCACTAAGATATGTAGTATTTTGTTTTAAAAAACCTCCAAAATCATTTCAGAGCAAATTTGCTAACTTGTTAAAAAACATTTCGCCGTTTGGGGCCACCAAAGCTTTTGAGAAGTATGTGGGCTAAATATAAGAATAATGAGGCATTACTTTTTTTGTGGTAATTTCGTTCCTATTATGATCGCTTTATCGTACCAGGTACTGCAATATCGTACATTCTGAAGGCTTGTTGGTAAATATAAATGGATCGCAGCATAGAAGCATTACCAAGATAAACTTAGAGACCTTTAACAGAAACCGCATCACTTTATGCAGTGAGTTTCCTATGAATAAACTTAGGATAAAAAAGAATTTTTATCGGATGACTTTCTTGAACTATATTGAGAGAAACTTTTAGCTCCTACCATAGGACCAAATGCAATGAATATAATGATAATAATAATCAAAATGATCCAAACCTGTGCCAAATGAAAGTGCCTTTCGAGAAAGGGCGAGAGAAAGGGCTCTAGTGTCGCTGATTTAAGATCAACCTTTTGGCCTTCGCTCGCATACCGGTATTGAAAAAACGTCGCAGATATTACAATCACCGAAGAGGCGCTGATGGATTTCGACTATTATTTTGGCTAAACATTCAATTTGGCTAAACTTGCAATATTTTGTTTATGTATGTATTGACTATAATTTAGATGGCCAAATGAACCCCACTATTAAAGAGAAAGCAAGACGCGTACTCTCACGCGTTTGACAACTGCTTGACGATTCAATTTACAGAACCTTGCGTTTCAAAGGAAGAGCTAAATGGCAGGCCACTTAACTGATATCCCCTTAAAGCACAATGACTTATTTGAAGCGTTATTTTGAAGTCAACCACCACGCCGACACACTGCCGAAAGGACGCAACAGTGCATGATTTAAGGGCGTGCTTTTTTATTTTTGGTGTTTCAACAGAATTTTCCCATTCCGGGCTTCGACTTTCCACCCGATTTCTTGGCGCTTCACTTTGCAACCGTATTTACTGAATACACTATTAACCACCAATCATCATATTTGAGGTACTGAATACCAGCAGGAAATTCGACCCGATATCTATGAGTCATTGAACTTAGAAATATGGCTGATAAGACCACAAAGATCCCCATTCAGTGATAACATTAAATGTGAATCTGCAAAGTGTGGACTTCAATTGTAATGAGTTGCACTTTTTGGCGTAACTGACCACCGGTTTGCTCTAGCCTTTCACCGAATTCCTTCAAGATCTTTGACGCTATTGAGATGGCGATAAACGGATCTAACAAACTCTGAATATAGTGGACTAATTGATGCTGCATGTGATTTCTTCGGCGCTGTAATAGTCATGTAAGTTTCCCCTTAATAATAAGCATCACTCGACATTTTTTTCAATGGTTTATTTATAAAATGAGGCATCTAGAGTGGACTTATCGCAATTATCAGGAAAAAATATCCAGGGATTATGGTAGACGTTGCCATCTAGTTAGAAGGGATTACATATCCCGATCGAATTCTGTGAATTATATTTTTCGATTAGGAAATCAAGACTCTTCCATTTGGACTTAATGATAATGATTCAAAAGCCGCTTTCTAGCCATTGGAGAATTGAGCATATTTGATTAAGTAACAAGGCTGTTATGTGGGACTTAAAGCATTGGAGAAATCGGGAAAATGCCATAAACATAGTCATTCATTTATGATTCTTCAGCGGATCTTGGGTTCTTCATCCATCGGATCCTGCTGTGTGGGAATCAGATTTTGTTACTGTGGCTAGATGGAACATTAAAACCTAATTCAACCATTTCAGGATTCTGAAATACCACTCCTAGCAGGAAGTTCTTGGTATTCTATTACGAAGACAGTCAGTCTCCTGGTTTACAGAAACGTTTTACAAGCTTAGTTTAACCCCCACAAAATCTATCATGAGTGTATTTTCGTACGTAGAAAATCCAGGTGCTTTCATGAATGGACGAGTTTAAATCTCTCATTTTCTGCTAACTTGCGGAATATTTGCGTATTTACTCAGAAATAAAAGTGGAAAGTTGTTTACTGTTGTAAATATTGAGGAGCATAATTAGGGTTACATTCCAAAAAACTCACTTGGAAAAGGGAAAATTATCTTAAAATGAAACTGGTAGAGCAAAACATTTGGAATAAAATGATAGAAAAAGTGGCTGTTGGAGCATGAGGGAGTTTTTTAATTTATTTCGGTAATAAATTTCCTTTTAATATTAATGTAGGCATAAATTTGATCTGAAAGCAGTGGAGCTCGGGCACTGTTGAGTATACTCTGCCGCCATGATTGGCCAGAGGAATAGCGAACGGTTCTTGCGGTGAGACAGACACACTCGCATACAAACATATTGAGAGGGATTGTTAGAGCAAGCGCCCATTACAACTGCAACACACCACCTTCCATGGGTCCGCATCAACTACATATCCTCCAATCACCCTCTCAAACTGTCAGTTAATCTGATTAAAGTTTAGAGAGTGCCTCTATGTCTACTGCCTCACCGAATGCTCTCATCCTATGCTCCAATCGGCTCAAATTACTGTAATATTCTCACTCTCCTAGCAACTCTGGTACTCATTCTTCCCTTAATAGTAATATTAGCCGAAAACTGCCCCCCTCAAGTAGATATCTACCTCCTCAACTGTTCCCAAAGTGGACTTACCAGTGTTCCACATCGTGTTCATCCTGAAACTCGGATCCTGGATCTTTCAAATAACCACCTGAAAGTAATCCATGAAGACAGCTTTGCGGAATACCATCGTCTTGTTCAGTTAATTCTAGATTACAATGAAATTTATAAGATAACTGATCGAGCTATGGACTCTATTTCGATAACCCTGCGATACCTGTCCCTTCGTGGAAACCGTCTCTCTGTTCGAGCTTCTTCGAACTTTCCGATGGATGCTTTGACTAAACTTCGAAATCTTCGAATTCTAGATCTGTCTGAAAATCCAATAGGGATTATTACCACAAACTGGTTGGCACCACTTGGTGGAACCCTGAGAGCACTCCGGCTATCAGGGTTAATAGGACAGGTGGAACTCAAGGAAAAAGCATTTTTTGGCCTTGGTCACCTGGAAGAGTTTGACTTCTCCAATAATTCATTCCATCACCTCCCAGACAATTTATTTGCTGGCATTCGACCAGAAAAATTAAAACGTTTGAGCTTGCGAAACATCCACTGGCATTGCGATTGTAAACTTCTCTGGTTGCGTCAATGGTTAGAAGAGTTAAAGATCACATTCCCTGCGAGTGAATCGGCAATTACTGGAATGTGCTCTTCACCTCGAAATATAGGCAAGGTCCCATTAATAAACCTACCCCTCGCCCAATTTCAGTGTTTGCCGAAACTGCAAAGTATGCATTCCAGTGCTCCTCATTACTTTGGAAAGTACAAGACTCTGCTGCATGTAACCCCATCATATGGAGATTCCATTACCCTAACATGTAAGTTCGTAAGTCAACCCAAAATGTTGGTGCAGTGGTATAAAAATGGAGCTCTCTTGAGACCGGAACTGAAACGATTCGCTCAGAGCGTGAGTAAGGGTTCAAAGTTTTCTGCCGTCTTAACTATTACGGCATTGCGCTCACCCGCGGATAATGGAAATTATACCTGCGAAACCAGCAATAACCGCGGCTTGGCAAAAGGAGTTTTTTCTTTAAAATTATTCCGTCAAGCTAGTGATTCAAAATATCTTCTGGACGAGGCTCAACCAGCCGTTTCCCAATACAGCCGTTCTGAGGAGACCCCACTCTCAGAAACGGCAAGAGTCTTCATTGTATCATTCGCGGTTATCTCTGCATGTGTCTTCTGTGGGGTCGGAATACTCACTATTCTCTTTCTGTTCCATTTGAAGACAAAGAGGGGTCGAATCCGACGCCAAAGAGGAAGTCCTCTTAGGTCGGAGACATTCGAAAATGTTGCCTGCGTGGAAAGATCGCCGCCCGCATCACTCCCAGCTCCCATACAACTTTCACATCAGCAAATGGACTATAAGAGTATTTTGTCCCGTAGTCCTTTAACAGTCTTGATGAACTCGAGTTCACACAATCGAGTAACCATACCGTCAAGTCCACAACTTCTAACAACCGATAAGATGTACTCTCACGCCTGCAAAAATCAAAAATACATTCCTCCCATTGAGCCGGAACGGTCTCTCAACATGAGCAGAAACAGACCTATAGTGCGGACATTTGCACCGTTTGTGAATTCAATCGAGGCCGAGGTAGATGATGCAGATGATGAAGAAGAAGACAGCGGCGAAAGCAGTGACGGCATAGATAAAGCTTGCCCTGTCCATGGAAGTTTACCCAAAGAAAAGGCAAATTTCTGTCCAGTTCATTCTCAGTCATTCAGAATATATAGCAACTTGAATTCGCCAAATAGAGGTTCAGAACGTCACTGGAGTACTCTGGAAGGATATGGAAAGTACCGAGGAATGAATGTAAACCTTCCGCAAAGAAGAATAAATTCAGCTACAATGGATCTGAGCTCAATGAAGTATTGAGATTAAGTGCTTGTCTGGTAAATAAACCCTGTGCAGTTTTTTGTAAGTTAATGTAATTGTGCTTTATCATTTTAAAAATGATACTTTTTGGGCCTTTCGTTATCGTCTCCAATGTAGGATAGTTATTATCTTAGTGGCCACCATCACTAACTCCATCACTGCTGTTCTCACCGAAACTTGGCGATGTGGCTGAAGGAACAAGCTTGGCTGCGGTTAATCCTCCCTACCCAACCAATAAAAGTGCCTTTTACAGTTACTCCGGCGCTCTGTGAGGGGTTTTAATTGCTGCACTCACCGGTTTTACTGGCTCAAATGTCTTTTCCAACAGTTTAGCACAACGTGATATAAATCCCCTTGTTTCACAACACCTAAGTATTGAAATGCTCTATAAAAGCTACGTTGGATTGTCGACAAAAATGATGGAAAGTGATTGATCATTTGCATTCCTATTCTACGACGTTTACCGAAATTCCAGCCTAATCCACAATTGGATCTACCTCCTCACATTGGATAAATCTAAATAGTTAAATTTAATAAGCGGATCTGTTTTCTAGCTCAGGACATTTTAGTATCAGGACATTCAAATGTAATCCACTCGAGAGCCCTCACTTAAGGCGAAAGTGAGGCAATTTTTAACTGCAAGCTAACTAACGTCCTCCTTTTCCGTTAAAAAAAGCAGAAATTTTCGAAAAGGTGTTAAATTGGAGCTCGAGTTGTTGATATTTTGCTTACCAAATAAGTCAACTGAAAACTTAATTAAATAGATGGCGTGCCTAAAGTAACAGAAAAAAAAAATGGTCTGAAATAATCGCCACCAATTGATGGGGACTTAAGCATCCACCTTTTCCAGATATTTTAATTGGTCCTATGTGGCAAATACCTTTGACTAGATCATGCTTTGACTAGAAGCCCAATTTGGTTTGACCTGAAATATTAGTCCTTTTTGAATCATAATCGATGCTACCTTTTTATCAATAAGCTTTTAACATGAGCACAAAATGCCAAATAATAACTCAAAAACACCCCAATACAGTATTGTTTTCAAATAAATACTAAAGTGGAAGAAGTCTGTGAATAGTAAGATGTCTTCTCACAATATACTTCTGTGAAAAAGTAGTTGAAGGCTGCTTATAAGTTTAAAAATTCATTTTTTTTTCATTTTTTGATCAATTAACTTTAAAATGTGGGTCGAAAATGCAGAGCTCAGTGGTGCGTTTGTCTGTTAAAATGTTCTCAAAATTCATCTTTGACGTTAATAGGCTAGTATTGCTTAATCTGAGTGGTTTCCTATCACGTGCAGCGTGGTCTTCCTTAGCACACTTTTAAGTTAGGTGCGTCTATTCCTCAGTACTTAAACTTTGTTTTGAGATGATCGATTTCTATGTTTTTTAAGAAACTTAACTATACATGTCAAGTATATGAGTTGAAAGCACTTGCGTTTTCTTCAAGCCTCTGGATGTAAATTTATATACAGTCAGGGCCTATGTTCATTACTTAGTGAACGGATGGCTCATTTTGCATTTATCCTTATTTTAAATACGGGACAACCTCCAGTCTCTATTATGCTCAAGCGAAAAATGCTCTGCCTGACGAGAACTCGCCTATTTCTTTCGGTACAAAATGCAACAGAAAAATACTCTACCAGTATGACAGCTTGAGAGGTAGAGATGCAAGTTCCTGCCTTTAAAGTGTTTTCAACATGGTTTCAAATGATATTCCTACCACAATGATGGTGCGGGTGTAAATACTGATCGGTGGGTTTATAGCATTCAAAGACCAAGGTAGCTCAGACTCGCTCTGAGCCGCTCTCAAGACTTATAAGGAGAAGAGTGACTCTGGATAAACTGTACAGGTTCATTTAGTCTACAAATTGTAGGACTATATGAGATTTTGTTTAACTTACCGAGCAGAGGACACGATGCTATTCCACTTTAGTAGTAGGAGAACTGAGCTAGTGGAATTTTCAAGACACAGAATGAGCTTGTTTCACAATTTTCATACGATTTTCCCTTGCTGCATATGCATAGGATAATGCTTGACTTAAAAGTCATTATTGTTTTGATCCTAAATACTAATTGATGGTGCTTTTTAACTCAATGGCTGCCATTTCAAGATAATAAAACACAAATCGTGCAAAAAATATGGGATTCCATACTTTACCAAGCTGTGAAAAGGTACTACCATCTCTCATGATGATGTGTGTCAATTGCCTGACGGTTGAGCTATTTCAAAAAATAATTTATGTGGCTTAGGGAAGTGAAAGGTAGCAAAAGTAATACTAGATTGATTCGGCTTTGATCTTTATAGCATTGAAATAAAACACAAGATACAGGCCGGTCGACAAGTAAATAAAGACAGCAATGTGCCAATCTAATGAAAACCCAAGGCCGAGTTCAGGTGGTGGCTTTTGAAAGCAATAGCCCACTGCCACCATGTATTTAGACACACACTGATTTTCACGCAGAGGTAGCAAGAGAGCACGAAGGCAAGGTGGGTGATGATGCACAATACAGAGGAAGAGATTTATTATGTCTTTTATTTGAGATGTTCAAAGAACACATATAAGAGCAGTTGTAAGCCACAGATAGGGTCCGAAGATTAATTTCGTTGGAAAGCAAAAAAAACCCATCAGTACAATAACGAAAAACTTTTTATTCTTGATGATTCTGATCCACAGGAAAGAACGATTTGCTCTATCAAAATATTATTATTTAATGAATGAATTAAACCAAATATTCATACGTCTGCTCTCTCCGTCTGCTTGCTCTTCGATTACCAGAAGATTTCGTCAGTCGTTACTTCGTTCACTACCTAATCATAGTCTACCTTGCAGCTCTTCTAAGTAGAATTAACTTGGCTGAAGTACATATCTTCTTGTCACTTGTCATTAAGTAATAAAATGAATAATCAATTCAATTACTAGTTAGGACTCTATTAATTATATACACCAAATTATATTTGATCAAGTACAATGACAGTTTTCCCAACCAGAAGCTGACGGTCGTTGCTTTTTGTATAGGTTACGAATGACTACTCTAAATCACTCCCGAATTCGAACTTAAATAAAACGGCCAATTTAAAAGCTGGAAAATGCTAACATACATAAAAACAGATTTTCTCGATTCCTGCATGACAGCGTACCAGATCGAGACCGAAACCCCAACTGCCCTCAATGTCGCTGAATGAATTATAGCTGTCTGCAAGGTACACAAAATAAAATTGGTAAATTCTACTCATTTTAAGCATTCTGTTGGATTGAATAATCGTTTTGAAGCCGGTTGCTATTGAATTTGCTATGCATGGCTTCTAATTTTATGAGCTATTCAGATTATAGAGAGCAATTAAGCGAACGTTTGTTTATATTATCAAGATTATGTCCTTCTTTATTCGAATTTGTATTTCGAAATTAAACCTGCACTTTTCACTATAATGTTCAAATACTTTTGGCTAAATCAGATAAGAAATCGGATGGCAGGACTTATTTTGCACTATGCGCAGTCTAAATCCGGTGTTTTTTTTAATAAAGGCGTTTAATAAATTGTTTCATTTTGGAAGGTAAAGTAGATTCAAAATATATTGTGCTCAAAACAAATAGGGACAGAAGTCAGTGTTATTGCAAATATTCTTAGCTACACTTTTGTTGGATGAAGTGTGCTTGATCAAACTAATCAAGGGATACAGATTCGAAACCGACTGATTTGAATGGCTTCCTTCAAATTTATGCTTTTGCTAGGAAGAGAGTTCCAGAGTTCCTGCAGTATATTATAAAGTTTATTTATTATTCCAAACGAATGGAATCAAGTAAATTCGGAAAAATTACTGGAATAAGTGGCTGGAATCACCGTTTATCAGAATTTACTTCAAATTGATTTGATCACGGGAATCAAAAATATAATATGCGTGGATAGTAAATGTGGTTATGTCTGTTGTAATAGTTTGTTTAATTATATTTGAAAAATCGGATGGCTAGGGATCAATCTTTGGCTGAACTATGTTTTCAATAAGTTCTTTCTCTGAGATATAATAAGTCTTGTGTCACTGCAAGTTATGGACAGTAAATCCAAATGTTTAACCACTATTGCTACTCTGATCCGATAAGACGAAGCAAGGAGAGATCGCTATTGAAAGAACAGATTCAATGAAGTGCGTTGACTGAGAGATATTAGGATCCCATGAGCTGAATTGCCCATTGCTTTGGAGCTGGTCAACGTGAGGCCCACACACCATATAAGAGTTGCTGAAACGCGGAAAAGTAAGTACTCAGGCAGCAATAAATAGGAATTCCAAAGATGCTAGTTTGGCAGCACGGATATCAACGTACAATCATAGAACAATTTTACATTTGGTAGACGTACCACCAGCTGGACAGAGCCGAGGGTGCCTGACTAAACATTTCGTCCACATTCCTCAATAACTTGGTAATGAGTGATCTTGGCACCGCTTACAAATCATTAAGTTTTTTCGATTGTGTCAGTTTCTCTTTTCCTAGAGTGTGGTCTATTCCTTGTAGCTTTTACTCAGCAAAAAATTGGTGTGAATAATTCTTTGACTGACGGTGCCGTTGATACGCGGTGCTGATGATCAAACCAAGGAGACTACAGCTGTCAAAATTAATTTCTTGCAGTTCTCTTTAATTGTAAACCAGCAAGGTTTACCGATTTTCTTTGTTTAAAACCCCATTTTCGGTAATTTAATAGGCAAAGGTCCAAAGCGAAATCCCTGGCAATAATTGAGAACGGTAAAATTCGATTTCACCGAAATTTGTTTGCTTAAAAACCCCTTAAACATGATAAATATTTGATTCTGTCCGTTCATTCTCTAGAGAAGCTTATATTAAGCGATTGAATATGGAAGATATTGCAAAAAGTATGGACAACCTTTCTCATTTATGTATGAGAATGGCTGAGGAAATATTTGATGGCATTGGAATTACAGGGTGTAGAGATTACATCAAACATTGGCTTTATCTCCAAGAGCTCACCACCCGTGGAAGCCATTATGACAACCAGAAATGGTGGCATCCGGTCGGTAAAAACACCGAGCAAATTGAGCTGCGAAAATTTCACTATCCTCATTGACGTTTTAGGCTATCATCAAAGCACTAAGGCCACAATGGGCAGTTTTCTTTGCACAAAGGTAGTATTTAATATGGAATTATCATTACCTACAAAATGGTATTAGAAAAATACCCCCAGAGAACCAATAGTAATTGTTAATCGATTGTGTTTACAATTGCTCCACAAATAACTAATCTATTTGGTAAGTATTTTAAATAAATCACATAAATAATTAAAAATGACTTAGGGCCTGCTCTTTCAGATGAAGTGATCTTCAGTTTCACTGATACTCTTCTCTTTAGATAGTAATTTTGACAATCTTCCCAACGACTAACTTCTTTGATTGTTGATGTTCAAGATCCCCTCACATTTGATCAAGTTAACGTCGTGATCAATAAGACTCATGAGACTTGCGAAACATTGCTGTATCAAATGTAATTGCAAAAATATTTCAATCGTCTAATAGTCTGAACCTGGAGAATTGAAAAAAATTGCAGGTCTCTACACCATCGCTATCCTGACTACTTCTCCTCGCTAACTCGATTTGGTGTTCGCGGCGATTACGAACTTGAACCAGTTGGCTTGTTGAGGAGTTTGTGTGAAAATTTTCACTCCAGTTACACACTCTCCAAAGCTGAATTTTGGATCAAGTAGTTAAAATGGTTTAAGCGGGTGATTTTATTGCTCCGGTAATATTTTTTAAGAGGTGATTGTGACCTAAATGAGCGTAGAAAAAGAGTAATTTTAGGCAGCAGTCTAGAAGAGAGCAAGAATCAATACACAGAATGGGAGCATTTTGGGTCCTAAAAACCAATTATAGACATTTCCTTCCATTTGAGAGCTAGGAAATTCCTCTATTATGGTAGCCTCGACTGGCATTCTAGTCGAAGATGCCCTTGGCATAAAGCACACAAAAAGACAGCTAAACCAAGCTCAATAAATATTAATCCTTTGGAACCTCAACATCTTCTCTCTGGCTTGAATCACTGAATCGTTCTTAGAGGTTCTGAGTTTAACGCTCGATTAAAACTTAACTTATCTGCTTGAGACAAAGGAAGACATTTTAACTTCGAGATTCTGTGATCATTTAGTTAAAACATCAATATTACCGATTACCATCGGTTACGCAATCAGCCAGATTCAATTGGAAGAGCCACAAAGTTTGAATTCCACCATGAGATCTTAGAAATTTCAGGAGCCATCCATTGTAAAACTGGTCTAACTTTAATTTATGAAATCAAAGTGATGTATGTATATGTATACTGACTTCATGGCGATTGGGCTACTTAAGTTCAACTTAACCCCTATGCTTCAGCAACTCAAGAAAATTTAAAGTCAAACCTTTTCATTAAAAGGACGAATGAAATCACCAAACTCGCATAGATGAGTCGTTGAAACGAAAAACGCAGCCACTATGAAAACTAGCCGGTGCAATAAAGCGCGCTGTTGTAGTGAATCATGCATTATTGAAAAGGGAAACAGTACTTGTCAGGTTAACTCAGAGATTTGGATGATATGACCGGCCAGAGATTGTCCACTACGTTTCCAAAAGCTTCTATATGGATCAAATTTGTAGGTTCGTTTGCGAGCGACATAAATGCGAATTTTACAGTTTTTGGCACAGGTATTATAGAGCAGAAATAAAACTCGTACATAATCAGTGAAAATATCAACTAAGAGCTATGGTTGTGAATGGTAGTTTATTAATCATGGTCGGTACATACAAAAAAGATTGATTGTTGACGGAGTAATGCCTCAGTAGTGCCATCATCGCGGTCGCCCTCGGTTCGGAAGCCAGCAGTTCGCATTCAAATCGGCTCAAAGCTGATCTTTCTAGTTGTTCAATCAGAAAGGTGATTCTGTTAGTGATTAATAATACCATAGATGGAAATCGTTTCGCCCTATCTAGAATCATCTTGAACATGAAAGTCGCTTGAAGAAAGACTGAGAGAAAATAACACAAAGCTGGCAATAATGATACATCCCACTTCTTTAATTGAAAGCCATTTAGTAGGAAAAGTTGTTACCTTATCATTGATAAGGAAAAACAGGTAAACAGTTCATCACCTTATCTAAGCAAAGAAGTTTTTTTCGATCTGATTCAATGCTAAGAGAAACAACTTCACATTCTGAGTGAACTTAGTAAAAAATGTAATAATTAATAAGTTCGCTTTCAAGAAATTAGCCTCAAAGTGAAAAAAATTGCAGTCACAGATAAGCATCGTTGTACAATCAATGGCAGAGTTACATAAAAAGGCTTGAGAGCGGGCAAATTTCACTGGCTTCCCAAAATTCTACAAACGATTTCGCCAATTTTTGATTTCGACCAAATTTAAACGCTTCCGAGCAAAAATGTCGTCCTGTTAAGAAATACCACTTTCATAAAAAAACCATATTAGCTTGACACGTCAAGGTCAAATTTTAGATGACTTGAAATTCACCTCAGTGGTCTCCTGAATGAACGGCTGTGAATTGGACTGGAGATGATTAACCACTCTTCGCTAGCTATCGACCCGAGGGAGAGAAAAAAAGGTAAGAATCCATTAATCCAAGGGAGTAGGATGAGCTTCAAATTTGAGTATCCTATAGAGTTCGCATGCTCATCAATTATTCATCCTTGAACTCTTTCTGCACTTCAATCTTTGATTCGCAATAGCTATGAAGTGCCACGGCCAAATTAAGGAAATGAGAACGCTGTTATCTGTGCTTACAGGTTATTTGCCATGAAATAGACGCGAGAAATCCAAATCTCACTTCTTTAAAGCTCTGAAGTGGCATATTTAGCCTCCTAAGTGAATAGTTTCTGCATCGAATTTACCTTGGCAGGCTATTACTTGCTAGTCGGTCTAATTAGCCTGACCAGCCTACTAGCCATCTAATCCGCATCTTCCGGTTTGCCTTAAAAGGAGAAATAAAGGTGGCAAATCCAGTTTGAAGGAGCATTAAATTTTCAAACTCAATGACAAAGTGAATGCTGGATGGGGATTTAATGGTTAAATTGGTGAATATTCAAGGGTGAAGCTTCTGGACGATCAATGAAGAAGGCTAATACCGCAAAATAAACTCTGGACAGGGTGAATAGAGGTAGAAACACACAGAAAAAGGTTCCTCATTCTAAAATTGAGCACCTTCATTAACTCCGTTTCCTTTCACTTCACCCGTATAGTATCTCTTTAGGCTAATCAATCTCTTATAGCCGTAAACACTCTTCGATTTCTCAATAATATCACTTTTTATTACCTTCCCGAACGCAGCCGAGAAATAATGTCAGACCGGTATTGCAAAATTAGAAATCAGAAGTTTAAATGTCAACGATCCCCATCCACACAGGGCCTCTTGTTTGATGAAAAAAGTTATCGGAAAACATCTTTACAAGATTTAGGCCTGACTATTCTGTGCATGGCTGCTATTGTTGTTGCAATAGACGGGGTGACATGATTTCTGATCAACTGAGAGCAAGTACAAAGGTTGACAGCTCTGGAACTATTTCATTATGAGGAAATAACTTAAACTAACGACCATCCATTGAACGGTTTGCAAGGTAGACTGCATACGCCGTGGAGCCTACTGTTATTGCGAGTAAAGTGAAGTGAAAGAAAAACCAAAGTAAAGAGGTTCATTCCGATAAGACACGAATGGCGATAGATTGTGTCATGCATTTTCCCACTCAGAAATATGACTTTGAATGATTTTCTGAAATGCTATCTCCGCACGGCTTCCTGTTCATATCACCAGGAAATACCTCAATTGTGATTCTAAGGAATGAATGAGTTAAATGAATAAATTTTAGAATATATTTAGCGGAAAAATCAGGATTAGGATTCAAAAACACAACCAGAGATGATAATAATAACCTTTTACAGTCATATTTGCAGATCCTATTCCAACAGTTTTATTATTAAATCCTTCATTTCCAGAAATTGCGTAATATCTATTCAAATGTAAACACACGGAAAACGACTCAAAAATTATCTTGCAATGCGCACAAATAGCACGTCTTTTCTCACGCCCAGGTACCCATATAGAGAGGCACTTTAGGGAGGTAGCGGAAGCTGTGGTTGCGCCGCTCGTTTTTTCTTGCTGCCTAACCTTTTTGAGGTTCTCACAGCAAATTTTGAGTTATGTTGCCTTGGCTGCGATTTAGACGATGTAATTGTGAAGAATAATTACTGAAACGCTCTTTTATAGCCAAATAACTCTAAGGAAGTACGGTTTATTCTTCTCGCTCCAGTTGGTTTACTTCCAATGAAACTGTTCGGGATTTCCAAAAATACCTAAACAACAGCATGCAACAGTAAATCATCTATCATCGCGATCCTGTGAAAGAAGTGTTAGCAACACATGGGAATGCGAAAAATTTTTAACTACCGCTGAGAAATGAATCGGAAACGACCAGTTATTATCATCTAACACAAGTTTACTAAGCATCAATCAGCAAAACTCTGTTTGTTTATGTGGAGAGATAATGGTGTGAAGTCTTCAGTCAAAGGAAAACTGAATCCACGATCCAGGTGGCACTCCGAGCAAGGTGACTAAGAGGATGTCGACCGAGATAAGTACATAGTGTTTTTAAATCAACTTTATGTTATCCCTCGGTGCTCTCTTTAGGTATTAAGAATAAAACCTTAGAGCATTCCATTTTTGAAATTTTAGATCATCGACATTTGAGCTGTTGCGACATTCAAGCATGTCATCCAGTAATGGTAAGTTCCACAATTGGATCAAGCAGACTTCGCTGTGAAACGAAGATGATCATTCAATCATAATAGGAAAGGCCAAGTATGGAATTAGAAACTTCTTTAGGATTCGGACTATTCAACTGGCATTTCATCATCCTCAACACCCCACATTCTTCTTGAAGCCATTCGTAAACTGTTCTTCTATGGACAATGAGGAGTGGCTGAGACTAATAGCAGGCTACAGAATCTTGTTGAATTCCCTACTCTTTAACAAGCGACGCCCATCTCTTTCCCAAAAAGAGACACCAGCGATATTCTAACCCAGCATGGTGAAATGTTTATGAAAGATCATTGTAATTACTTAAATACTTTGAAGTGAGAAATAAAACTAGATATAGGGAGGTGGATCATCCAACTAAAATTCTACCCTGCGTAGTAGGAATGCATAACAAACTTTAAATGTCGGCATAAGGCAATTCTAGACCCATAACACTTAACAAACGGAAATGACCATAAAGTAACGGACGGTATCCGAATGAAATTAAGGAACTCTTAGCTGTGTGGAAGTGAGGGCAAATAAAGAAAAACCTGAAATCAGGGATAAGAGTAACAGTGAAGTTGAATCCTCTGTTTTGTACACCTCAGCCAACTTCGGACACTAAAACTCTTCGCTTAAAAGATAACGAACGCAGACAAAGCTCGCTATTAAAAAGCTTGGCGTCTTTGCCATGTTTTGATTAACTTGAACAGATATGAGCTTGCCCAGTGAAAGTCTGGAGTCTGTGCCGAATTGTTATTCCAAGGAAAAGGCAGGAGCAGAGTCAAACCCAATTGTTCAGTAAGAAAAATGATGGCATTATGTCGGAGCTCTGAATCTAGGCGTCTGTTCAAACATGGATGGTATAAATATAGGTACCACTAAATAAAACAGTAATAATTAAAAAAAACAATGAAATATTTTGTTCGAAACCAGATAATCACTGTTCATCAGAGGAGTGACAAAACTGCAAACAATCCATTAATTATATGGTGTTTTGTTTTATTTTCTCCCCACCCATTAAGACAAGTCCCAAGGACTTAGTGGGGGTACAGCAGAGATGCAAATAGCTTTTATAGTAGTTAAGCACAATAATTAACACAAAAGAAAGTTAACAACGTTTGTTGACGTCTTCGGTTGTCTGGTCTCTTCTCTAGCATGGCTTCTTCTTACAGGTAGCAGTTCAACTTCGTCGTGGCACCTCGTCCGTCGTCGTCCATTTACATGTCTCCTACCGGAAATCTTCCAACATTTTGGTGGAGACTCCATTCATTGCTACATGAACGTGCATTCCACAGTCCAGTTTGAGACCATGAATCCGGTTATTTACATCGGGCCTCGTGTACCAAGCTGTAGGAAGTTATATTTCTGTTGGCATAATCTAATTTTATACGTCTGGAGGGTAATTAGTCCTAACCGGCCCCCCCCTCTCTTTAGCCCCCCGGGGTTGCCCCTTGGGTTACCGGTAGTCACCATGAGGAGGTTGAGAGTAAGTTTAACCACCAACCAGATGGTATTGTGTCTGAAAATCATCGGTGCACATCGAGTGACATGAATGACCACTATACCGGCTAAGTGCTTGACTACGAAGGGATAAATGAAAATAGTTTTCCTATTCAATATTGGGTTTGAGTCAGTGCCATAGATTGCCTTTTAGGATATCCGCTATTATTTTGCTATAATTTGGGGAGTTTCCGAACTGTTTGATTAATTTTAATTCCAGCGAATCGGTTTCTCTATTTCCGTGTCAGTGCGCCCACCCAAAGTAAGCTGCTTTCGCCGCTTCGATTCGATGTTTTTCTAACTTCACACTGTTTCCACCACCTTCCATTTTATTTACTTTCTACAGCTGAAAAACTCTCAAGCAAAGATCTACCACGCTTAGGAGTTAAGGCTCAGAGTACATTAAATTTGCCTACAATAAGCACAATTTACTTTAGAAAGGCAAATTTTTGCTTCCCTAAAATGGGGTGGCAACACGGAGGATAGGAAATAGAAAGTTGCTTCTCTGCGGCTTACTCTTGGTGATCAGTACTTGGGCGCTTTTTTTCATTAGGACGTCGCGACTAGGCAGAAGCTGATTTTGATTTTACAACTTTGAAGCGAAAGGAGATTTTTGAACGGTTCTTCGAAACGAAGTATTACTTATTTCAATGACGTCAACCAATGGTCATGAAAGTCTCATACTGAGGGTTTAGAATAAAGCACTTTGGAGTGGTGCAATTGTTTGGTTCAGCCTAAACTTCATAGCGTATGCCAGACTCCGTATTTTTGACGATTCCTGACCATAATGACTGGGTCTCTTGGAGAGCTTACAAATGAAGGGCATTTTCAGAAATGTAAAAAGATTAAAGATAATTGTTAATTTTTAGAGCAACTATTCTAAAAATTGACCAAGGCATACATGTGATGCGATCCTAAAGATTTGAACTCACGTTCACTGAAAGTATGATAATTTGTAGGATGTACCAGAGATTTTCCGAGTAGACGAGCAAGGCTGGATGTGAAAGTCAAATTAGGCATCAAAAGAGCGCTGGCGGTAGTTTTAACTTGAAAATTGCGACTTTTGTTACGTTGCCAGCTTCGTATAAATGGTCCCGACATTGATGATGCAATGAAAGACTCAGAAAGAACTTTTTTATCCAATCAGTGATTCAGATCTCTTTTTCAAAAATATCAGACATTAGCACATAGACTAATGTGTTGAAATGGAGACTGGCTTATTTCTTCTCGGTGAGAATGGCCTAACCACTGGGGAAATCATTTCGTCAACCTCCACTGAAGAAAGCTAACAGAAATAAAGGGCATGAGTACATTTCCTGTCAAGCTTCTAGATGGTGCCTATGTTTGAATGCCTCAAAATAATTAATTTGATTCTCTGCTTGGAGAGCAAAAGGCTATCGCAGCTCCTCCTAGACAAATCTCTCTTGTCATTGCCGAAATCCAGTCTTTTAATAGGCTTTTTTGAATAATCTTCCTTCCTATAATAAACTATTTGGATGACTGGAATCTAAATGAATCCACCTAGTCAGTGAATGGAAGCCCAAAGGACCGCAAGGAGACAAAATATGGAAGTCTCTATTCTTGCAGAATAGCAGATTTCTAATTAAATCCATATGAATTAACAAACTCCTAGTGAAATTGCGTGTTTAGTTACCACATAAATTATGAAGCAAACATTCCTATGCAAAATTTATCACGATTTCAGCCATTAAAACATGCGACGACAGACAGGCGGTCTAAATTGGAGTATCCATTTTGCAAGGAGGTGTTCAAGACTAGCTAAATGAATCATTTTCAAAAAGAAATTCAATTGATGCCAATTCACTCGAATTCGGCGTACAAGAGGAAGCCGCAAGGAAACCATAAGGTGGTCAAACCTACTCTCAACCTCCTCTGGGGGCTAATGAGAGGGGCGGCTGGATGGGACTAATCACCCTCTGGACGTATGAAATTAGACAATGCCAACAGAAGTATAACTTCTTACAGCTTGGTACACGAGGCCCGATGTAAATAACCGGATTCATGGTCTCAAACTGGACTGTGGAATGCACGATCGTGTAGCAATGAATGGAGTCTCCACCAAAATGTTGGAAGATTTCCGGTAGGAGACATGAAAATGGACGACGACGGACGAGGTGCCAGGACGAAGTTGAACTGCTACCTGTAAGACGAAGCCATGCTAGAGAAGAGACCAGACAACCGAAGGGGTCAACAAACGATGTTAACTTTCTTTTGTGTTAACTGTTGTGCGCTACTTGTTGCAAAAGCTATTTGTACTTCTGTTGTACCCCCACTAAGTCCATTGGACTTGCCCTGATGGGTAGGGAGTAAATAAAAATAAATAAAATAAACCGTAAGGGTGGCGGTCTCTGAAAAAAAGAGGCAAAATGATGGATTTGAAGTACTCATTTCAGCTTCAAAATCGATAGAGACTAAAAATGGCGTTTGAAATGAGCTGAGGTAGAAAGCGCTCCAGTCCATACTTGCAAAATTATCAAGATGACAGATGGTTACGCCTTGATTTAATGAAATTCACAATGTCTAGTATGAGTTTATCAAGTAAGTCTCCTCAGTTATGAAATAAATCAGACGCTTTCTCGTAGTAGAGGATATGGTAACGCTGAGAAACCTCGAATGCAAAAAGATAGAAAGAGAAGTAGAACCTTAATCTTACAGATCGCAATGAACTAAATCGTTTAGCGTTCACTTCCAATTCTAACCTGGAAAAGGGCAGTTTGCTGGGTGCAGATTCACAGGTCCGCCTTTTCCAACCTTATTTCACCGTTTCCGGCATGTAGGGAATTCAGTGTAGCACAAGAATTGGTTGAATTTAAATTTAAAATGCAAAAAAATTTCAATTATTTGCTTGTATTCCATGTACACATCGAAGTTTAGATTTATGCATTCTTTCATCAATGATATTCGAAATGTAAAATTAACTCTAGACCATTACAATGTGACTAACATCCAATGGACGGGCTCCAAAGGAATTTAGAAGAATCTGCAAAGATGAAGTCTGGATTTAGAGTAGAAATAAAGCAAGGAGAATTTGACAAAACGACGATTTGTATAAAACACTCCAGCAATTAAAATATTAAAAGCGATAAAAATTGGATCAGATCCAAAAGGAATGGACAGCGTATTAAGCAGCCAGAGCATTTCAGAAGCAATATTTAGAGTGCTCGATTATATCAAACATTTGATTTCTGGAATTTATTCCATCCAAGCTCCAAATGGGCAGTCGTCGCAGCAGTAATGTGTCACTCAGCGTGGTCAAAACATTGAACTATGGTAGGTATCCAGAACTCTATAAAAACAATACTCCACATGCGATCGCCCCAACTGCAAGTCCTGAACAGACATCGTCACTGCCCCATTCTTGACTTCGCCTTATATTGCCACATAGTCCCCTATTGCGAGCCTCAGAGAGTACGAACCTTCAGATGGTTTATTGTTAAAAGCACTAATCGAAGTATCTCCTACGATCTGCTGGTTTGCAACCCAGCATAGTCATGCATGGTGCTCTTTTTCATTCTGTTATGTCGAGATTCTTTCATGTTTTCGGAACTAACGAGTCGTTGCTGACAATTTTCCCCTAGAAGCTACTCCGTGGGCCATCGCTCATTCACGTCTTCCTGCCAAAGCCACTAGTTTTTCAATCTGACATAAAATTTCACTGCTTTATAATGATCCAACGCTTTCATGCAATTGGCGAAACCCAAGGACCAGGGTGCAAGTGGGTGAGA
This sequence comes from Moniezia expansa, assembly GCA_019097775.1. Lineage (NCBI taxonomy): Eukaryota > Metazoa > Platyhelminthes > Cestoda > Cyclophyllidea > Anoplocephalidae > Moniezia > Moniezia expansa. Next base: position 13,925,526 of record JADFDV010000072.1, read on the forward strand.
TTCCAAGTCATGGTATAAACAAGGTTATGGCCACTGATGGTTTGTGAATTTCCGCTTGTGTATAACAGAGCGGTTAACCTAAACAAAGTGGCCTCATTTTAAATCAAATTGTGGACAACTGACTATGCATTTGGCACGACCTGCATTACTCAGTGTGGCCACCGGTGATCTTCCCGATAAAATAATTCCAGATGGTCAAACCTGCTCTCAACCTCCTCGTGGTGACCACCGGTAATCTCAGGGGCAACTCTGGGGGGGGGGACGTATAAAATTAGAGTATGTCAGTAGAAGTACAACTACTTACAGCTTGATAAAGGAGGCACGACGTAAATAACCGGATTCTTGGTCTCAATCTGGACTATGGAATGCACGTGCATTTAGCAATGAACGGAATCCCCGTCAGAATGTTGGAGGTTTTATCTCTGGAGGATATATGAAGACGGACGAGGTGAAACTACGAAACTGAAATGCTACCTTTATGAAGAAGCCATGCCAGAGAAGAGACCAGACAGCCGAATACGTCAAAAAACGTTTTTACTCTGTTCTGTGTTAACTATTGTGCGCTACTTATTGTAAAAGCTATTTGTACTTCTCTTGTACCCCCAATAAGTCCTTGAGACTTGCCCTAATGGATGGGGAGAAAATAATAAAAAAAAACAGAACTAAGTAAAAGGCTTAAATCTTCAGCGCGAATCGGAGTGGTTCTAATCGTACCTCTGTTGATTCTGGGAACAAGGCAAGTACATTCAAACAACCGAATCAAGCCATAACTGTATGTCCTACAAATTAATGATGGGAGCAGTATAATTAGTTTCATTAATAAAATCCACTACACTAGAACATCGGCTTATAACAACTTATAATCACATTTCAGTTGAAGGGCTTTGCGCCCAGTTAATGAAGCACATTCATTTTAAGAAGATTAAAGTCAGAGTCCAAGTGAAGTGGAAACCCCTGACACTCAAGAGGACTATGCAGCGTCCTTATGAAGTGAATTTTCTTGCAAGACTGCCTCGGATGGAAATTAAAAGCGAGGCCAAAGTAGGGCAAATATTGGCGTTCACGGGAGCATTATTTTTTGCTGGCTGCTAATTAAATTATTTTCTATAAAACCTAATCTAATTCTATAAGGCTGCACGTCTAATTAAGGAAATCAAATCAGTTGCCCTGTTAACAGGCCACCGCTACTCGGCAAGAAATAAATCACTTAGTCACTGAAATTAGTGGGATGGTTCTAAACTTCTTACCGTACTGATCGGATAATAATAAGAACCAAGAGAGGCTGCGAGCTTTATAAACCCTTCTCTTAATTATCCGGCTTTGCATTTCCTCTGTTGGATAACTCTCTACTTGCTTTCTGGAACTTACTTCAATTAATTAATCTCGGCGATTGCCCTTTTCCAGCTTCGTCTTGCGCAACCTCTGTCTACTTCGTAAGGAAAACCTTTTGACTAATTCGATTCTTCGGTTGAGAGTCCACTCAATGACTTAACATAACAACCAGTTGATTAACGGAGGTGATCCACCATCCTTGCCCCATCAGTTTGGCTGAAATAGCATGATAATTTAGAATTTTTGCCAACATGCTTCATTGATTCACGGTTGTAGCTTAATAGAAGGACTAAAAACCTCTATCTTATAATAATACTTTGTTTTCATAACTATTTGGATCAAGGCGTAATATAGAGAGATATAAGGAGGGCGAGTTAAATGGTCCAGGCACTAGACCTTTCTCTAGCACTACGATGGTCTAACATAGATTTGCCTAATGCATCATATTCGAATGACCAGTTCGTCAGCCATGTTGTCACTTACCAGCGCATCCATCAGCCTTTCCCTATGGGCAGATCACAGAAAAGCTCGAAGACACAGTGCCCACCTTAACCGAGGCAAACCGGGCTTTATGGATTGGAAAATTTCACGGTTAGTCGGCCAAACTGAACGGCCACACTGACGTGCATAAGAAGACTGGCTGCCGCTTTAATTGTCTTATCCACGGTCTCCAAATGTCCCCACTCCCATTCCCTCAGATTGCTGATGTCGCAAGCATAAGAGGGCAAAGGGTTGAAGATTGACTCACATGCAATACAGCCCTTTCTTCCAACGGATTTCCGTTCGAAAGTTGGACGCCTACTTCTAAAAAATACTTGGCCCTAATGTGAAAAAAGTAAATAAACCGAAGGTCTTTAACTTTAAATCTTGATCGACCAAGGTTTCTGACTTTTCAGACCCCAAGTCCGGTTCGCGTCATTTGCACTGTCTTTATGAAAGTGGAATCATTTTTCTTTTTTCACATTGGCGACCACCGAAGGTAGTATCAGTCATCTCGCTTAATACCAATCTTCTTTTAATTTCTAAGTCTGAACCAGTCACCACTTTCAAGATAAATCCGATTTCTTTAATTTGATGCTCTACCCATTTGGCAATCGAAATGAGAATCTAAAGTGATTAAAGATAAGCCAGGCAGAATTCTGGAAGGAAATCAGGAAATCTAGCTTTGAAAGCTAGAGTAACATTCAATGAACCCAATAAGCTCGTCTCAAACTCATGCCATATTCATCTTAGGTTCAAAATTTTCACGCAATTAACCTCCTAGCTCATTTGCTCAATGGCTTTTAAAACTAGAAACTTGTTACTGATTTACGTCTTTAGATAACCAGAGTCTTCTTTGCTACAAACTGATGTTTACTGGGTATAACACACACGCCAAAGTCTACACTCACAAATCCAGTTATTTGTTTTGAGTAATTTTGCATTATGCACAACTGAAATCTTGACTTAATCACGTGTCGGTGTAATGCTTTTGCCAAATAGATGATCCTGCTAAACCTGGGTGATAAAGTTGGCGCAACAACTGGAAACTGAGCCCTTGCACAAGAAATATTGTTTAGATGCAAATGAACATCTATGTTCATCCATTCACTGATTGCATTGGAAGAAAACAAGTTTGAGAACTCGAATCGAACCGTAGGACAGTCAGTGCGTTAATGAAGGCGGAATCTAGAGCCGCATCATCGGTTTAATGGCTTCCCCTGCGATACTGACTTGCATCCAGTCACTACATGAGATCTCGCCAAGCACTGGTCCACAACTGCAAGTCCCGAATAGGCGTCGTCACTGCCTCACTCTTGACTTCGCCTTATATTGCCACATAGTCCCCTATTGCGAGCCTCAGAGAGTACGAACCTTCAGATGGTTTATTGTTAAAAGCACTAATCGAAGTATCTCCTACGATCTGCTGGTTTGCAACCCAGCATAGTCATGCATGGTGCTCTTTTTCATTCTGTTATGTCGAGATTCTTTCATGTTTTCGGAACTAACGAGTCGTTGCTGACAATTTTCCCCTAGAAGCTACTCCGTGGGCCATCGCTCATTCACGTCTTCCTGCCAAAGCCACTAGTTTTTCAATCTGACATAAAATTTCACTGCTTTATAATGATCCAACGCTTTCATGCAATTGGCGAAACCCAAGGACCAGGGTGCAAGTGGGTGAGATTCCAAGTCATGGTATAAACAAGGTTATGGCCACTGATGGTTTGTGAATTTTCGCTTGGGTATAACAGAGCGGTTAACCTAAACAAAGTGGCCTCATTTTAAATCAAATTGCAGACAACTGACTGTATTTGATACGACCTGCATTACTCAGTGTGGCCACCGGTGATCTTCCCAATAAAATAATACCAGAGCGACGTAGAAGGCTTAAATCTTAAGTGCCTAGGTGGATGAAATCGTGGACAGAAGTGGTTCTAATCGTATTCCAATTGGTTCTGGTAACAATAGCAAAGAAGGACGAGTCTGAGGCCTGGGTTAAGATTTACAAATATGTTAAAGACAAGCTTCCGGAGAACTTTGCATACGACCAACTCTCCTACTTCGCCGGCTGGCGGCAGCATCTGGGGGGTACATTAGAAAACACAATTCTTGCAGGTAACTTTGCGACAATGACATTTTATTTAAAATCGCTATGTTTTGTTAACCTTCTTTGTTGAAATTTTATTGTTTTTTCTCAGTGACTTAGATCCTTGTTGAATCCGATTTTTTCATTTCTCCAGCAAGGGCTCAATAACACGTAGAGCAAGATTTTTCCATGCTTTTCTCTAGCATTCTGTTCTCAAATGCAAACGATCTACTTTATTGGTTTAGTTAATAACGTCTGAGAGCTTCCAACAAAAGGTCTGAATGGAGTATCTACTTAATCGCTCATTCTAATCAGCAAATAGTGCATGGACTTATACTATTTCTGAATTTTAAGTGGTCCTAATTTGAGCTTATCATTTGGCCTATAGGAATTCTGTTCATGTTATATTAAAGGAGTCTGACAGTAGTGTTGCAGTAAGGCCATTTTAAATCCTTTGGCTACTGAGCCTAGAGATATTCTACAATAGCCTTAATAAGCCAGGCACTTGATAGGCTGAAAAGGAATGTCATCTAACTACGTGAATCTGATTTATTTATTTATTTATTTACCCCTCACCAATTAGGGTAGGTCTCAAGGACTTATTGAGGATATAACGGAACTAAAAATAGCTTTTACAACAAGCAGCGCACAACAGTTAACACAGAAGAGAGTAGAAGCGTTTATCGACGTTTTTGGTTCGCTGGTCACTTCTCTGGCATGGTTTCATAGTACAAGTAGCAGTTCAACTTCGTAGTTACACCTTGTCCGTCCTCGACATTGTTAAGGCCGACAATCTCCATACCTCTTCCAGAGGTCTTTTCAACTTTGTGGCGTAGATTCCATTCACTGCTACATGCACCCGCTCTCCACAATCCAGTTTGAGACCATGAATCCAGGCACTTACGTCGTGCCTCGTTTACCAGGCTGTAGGGAGTTGCATTTCTGCTGGCATAATCTAATTTTATACGTCCGGTGGGTGATTGTTCCTACCCGATCGCCCCTCTCATTAGCCCCCAGAGTTGCCGCTGGTGTTATCCGTGATCTCCACGAGGAGGTTGAGAGTAAGTTTGACCACCATATGAACCCGATCGATTTCTTTTAACTCTTAATGTTTCGTTGGGAATCGATTATTTTAATTTAATTTTGAACTTGTGACACTTTTACTAGTATGTCTTACAATTCTGAATGATGCATCCAAGTATTATGTTATCTGAAGCTCTTCAAAAAGTGCTCCAACTTCTAAGCGGGGAGAAACTTCTCGTCTGGAGCTGTGCTTGTGGGCATTCAATCTAGTTGGCCCCATCTATCTATATCTGTCGAAACCAAGTTCTGCCGCTCTTTGGGTGAGCCCATGCTCAGTTTCGTCTTCTTCAATATCAACGAGACGTTTCTATGTCAAATTTCTCGAAATTCAATTGAATTCCAAATTTGATTGTTCCTGCAGTCTTCTGTTCTTGTTGTTGAAGTTGCACTTCCTAAGGGAATAAACTTCCATTTTGGTCTCCTCAGGTGATAAAATATTAGGCGCCTTTTCTTAGATGGTCCTGGAGCGGTGTGATTCTAGACGTCATCTATCCACGCAGATCTTCTCATACTTTTGATTTGTGAGATACGAAAGTACTGCTTTCTCTTAATGCAGCAGTGTGCCCGTCTAAAGCTCTTCAATGGTCTGGTACATTATAGCTCTTAAAGGATGCCATCTTATGCATTTGATTTCAGGTCGAAGTCTCATTCCCAAAATTTTTAAACATTGTTTTTGCAAAGAGATATTCCCTTGCCGAAAGCTTGCAAAACATCAGAACAAATGAGCTTAATCCGGAAATTCACATGTGCTGACTTGATCGTACAGTTATTTGTCCTCTTTTTAAAAAATTCAGACTCTGATGGTTGTAAGATTGAACATTTCCCTCATCAAATTTTCTATGAACTATCTCCATATTCTCTGCCTACTCGAAAGTGATCATAACGAATCGGTTCAGACCACATAGAATAGGCCATTTAAAAATAAGGCCACAAATGACTGTCTACGAATTAGTTCAAAAATCATGCATCACTATAACTGAGCTCGACTGAGCTCGTCTGGTTTCTTACCTGAAGGCGTTTCGAAGACTACCTCTCATTCGAACTTTTTCGACTCTTGTGTTCTTAAGGATTTCTTTTAGGTTAAACCAAAACTCTGTCAGTTAGCATGCCTAAGTGTCAAGCTGCCTTCTATATTTAAATAGAAAAAAACTTAAAAATGTTAGTAAATAAATAAACATTATTTTGTCAACACCCTTGGTCATTCTAAAGAGATTTTGCTTCGAATGAAAGTGAACAAAAACTTTAAAAAAATTTTGTAATGAATTATCCTAAAGAGGCGCTACTTTATTTTTAGAAAAACAACTCCAAGACTGGCGTTCTTGGGGCTGGCCAATCGTGAAAATGGCTAATTTTACGGTTCGTCTTCCTCGAGGCCCACCACTGGAAGGACAGTGGAACAAAGCATCAATTCTCGATAGAGCTACTCAAGTAGAGATCCGAGAAGCTCAGAACTTTGGTGTGGACCTAGTTTGTATATCAGTTAGTGGTTTTTTATTTGGGGATCATATTATGGATTCGTTAAATTCTAGTGACATTCAATTGTACTGATAGTCAACCTCACTCGAATGAGACGTGCTTCTCTAACATTACCATCAAAGTCCCAGTTTACTGTGGATATTCCGCAGCTGGAAATGTTACTGGTCGGCCTGTTTTCATTAATTATGGGAGAGCTGAAGACTTGAAATTCTTCAATGACTCTTCTAAACTCTGCTCACCTGACATCATTACAGTGGCTCGACATGGCTACAATTCATATGGTGGCAAAGTTCGACAAGTCGTTCATCGTTGCAGTGAGCTAAAGAGTACTTTTCTTCCCGGTGGAATGGTTATCTATCACGATCCACTCGATATCCCTTCCGATATCAAGACGTATCCTAAGGGTATTGGCCTTCCATCAGACGGAATCGCCTTTAGAGTTTCAAAAGTGAATAAAGAAGATGGTGATGTTGAAACTCCAGGGCTTCCAGCGATCGGTGAGTGGGTCTAGCTGGTACTCTGTGCTTAAATCACATAATAATTAGCAGTGTAATAAATACCTGTGAATTTAATTACATTAAAAAACGCGTAATTTATCAATGGAGAAAACTGAACACACTAGAACAGCTTGAATGTCAACGTGGGTCACAGAGATCAAGGTAATCACTTGCAGTTCACAATTGCTTTTTACCTAAAATGTTTTGCAGGTTACTCTGCCATCTGCTATTCGAAAGAAGGAATCCTCCGTAGGCTGGTGTCCATTGTTTAGTCGTAAATTGATAAAGACATTTGATTCTCAAAAGAAGAGACATAAACCACAGTCTCAACTGATGTTTTATCCTTGGTGCGCAACCGTTCGCATTAGTTTTATTTACCCTTAAGATGGTGTCTACAAGATTGAAAGTGCAGAAGAGCAAGCTGTTACTCCATTTCCAGTGCAGACATTGAGTTTTGATGATATGAAAGTTTTGATCAATGAAATGGGTGGCTCACCGATTCCACAGAAATGGAAGCCTTCTTCGATCAAGTTCTTGGGCCCCGAAGGTGGCAAGTACGCTTCAATTTGTAACTTTTTTTCTTAATCCATCGCTTTCATTGATTTTTTTAAAGCCTAGTTAAAATGGATGTTAGAAATGAAATGGATTCCGAACCTTCCAAGCTTACTGACGTTATCGGAATTATGCCTGGCAAAGGTCCAGAAGCAGACAAATATATCATTCTCGGAAATCATCGCGATGCTTGGGTCCAAGGAGCAAGTGATCCTCACTCTGGAACAGTAGTTCTTCAAGGCGTTGCGTACCTCCTTGGTTTCGCATATAATGCGGGTATTATCAAAAATGTTATCATATTCGGTGAACGGAATGGTTTGCAATAAGTCTATTATCTGATCTAGGATGGCGTCCAAATCGCACGCTTTTGATCGTCAGTTGGGACGCTGAAGAGGTGGGTCTAGTTGGATCAACAGAGTTCACAGAACTCTATCGTGAAGAGCTGCTTTCCAAGGCAGTGGTTTACTTCAATCAAGACTGTCCTGTGAAAGGCAATGCCACCTTCGTTATAAGGACTGATCAGTTCCTTGAACAAGCCCTTCTACAAAGCACCAAAGAAGTGGAGGGGGCCTGCAATTCTTCGCAAAGCTTTTTTAGGGAACAGGCGCTCAAACGCAAGTAAAAGTCAACCAAGTGATCCACTGTAATTTGCAATATTTTATTCACAATACGAGGTATATTTGAAAAAAATATATATCTACGCCAATATACAATAAAATTAGGGCTTTGATGCTAAATTTGGTAACTGAGGAACTTACTTAACTAGTGCTGAAGTTGTTATTTGATTTAGAGTCATTCCAGTTGGAGGTTCAAGCGATCAAGTTCCATTCCAGTATAAATTAGGCATACCCTCTTCATATGTGGAATTTCGACCGGTAGGCCATTTCTGTTCTCAGCGCTGCTGGGTGCAAATATTTTAAATTTGATATTATCAGTGCATTTTCGTAGGAGCCACCATTATTTGAGGCTCCGTCCTACCACACTGCCTATGATTCTGTGGAAATGGCAACGAATTTTACAGACCCTCCTTGCCCCAATAATGGAAAAGTATTGCCTCTTCACAATTTACTTATTCGCTACCATCTTCATCTAATGCTCAAGTTCTCCAGCAGTCGACGAATACCAATTTTCCCAGTTATCAAAGCGTCTTATCTGCAATTCGCCTGGAGAGGCATTTTAAAATACGTCGAAACTTCAATACCTGACATTAAAATGCGCTATGGAATTGATCTTGGTAGGTCCAATTTTGGTAATCGCATTACTCCTGACTTAGCTAGGAGTCAGAAAAATTCTTGTTTTTAATCATGAAAAGAGAGAGAAGAAAATTGAAGTATCCAGTCTTTAGGATAGGAAAACCTCTTTTTAGTACACCTCTCCATCATCCCCAAGCTTGTATTTATTAAACCGGAAATTTAGACTGGATCATATGATATCTTCAGCTAATGGACAGTCTTATTCAGTGGATGATAACGGTAGTAGAAACAATTTAATAGACTATTTAAATACTGGATCACAACAATTAATCATGTTGGAATAACCAAACTGCTTTTTCATCTGGCTTTTAGGTTACGTTTCCAAGTCAATTGACACTTTCAAAAATGCAACGATAGCATTTGAACGATTCTTTGCAAAGCTCGATAAAAGTAATCCAATGTAAGCAAAACTTGAGTAAATATGTTTAAAGGGTCCCTTAAGTATACTTACCTACGCTAATCCATGCAAAATTACTATTTGGAGAAGATAATTGATGAATAATCTTATCCTAGATGTTCCGCCTATAACGATATACTGAGCCGCCTTTCAAAACACTTCATTACCACCGTTAATACCACCGTACCAAGACACGTCCTCGTTGACAGCACAGATTCAGAAACACAAACGCAAGGCTACTTTCCCCGAGTTGGTCGATTGCTCAAAAAATTGAGCGAGTGCTCTGAAAAGGAGAACAAGCCTTTGATCAAGGCTATCAAGATGGAACTCTCGATAATCGTCACGGCATTCACCGCCGCCTCAAATCTACTCCACGGTGGTTTCTTTGGATCTCTGGATGCAGTTAACACTCACCTTTGTTCTTCCTTTAAGTAAATGGCTACTTACATAACTATCTCCAATGACTGTCTTGCTGGTGAACCAAAACAAATTAGTACGTCTTGAATTAACTTCATGGGTTAAAAATGACAAGTCTTAAGGGCATTTTTGGAGCAATTAGGCTCATTTTGGCTGGTCAGCGCATTTGGCACATGAATAAAGATCGGCCCGGCGTTCTTTTTTCCAGGACAAAAATCAGATCATTCCCAATATCTTGCCAGTTGGAGATTAATGAAATGTTCAGTTACATTTATTGTCCAGTCATATGTCACTTAAAAGTTTGATTTGTTTTGGTTTATGCCCTTGAAAACAGCCTCATCTTATACCTCATTGCAACGTTGAAAAAATGATTGCTTGTAAAAGTCATTTGGGATTCGCAACATAGGGCATTCTTCTTCAGCTCGATCAAGGCGTCAATCCCAATATAATGAACCTCTAGTTATAACGATAGGAAGATCAAATCCTTCCCCTAAAACGAAAGTCACTTCATTCATCTATTTCTTATTAAAGGAGAGCGAGGGCTAGCTTCTATTTTGAGGCTGATAGTTAAAGAATTGTAAGATAGCTTCTCTTTTAATCCTCCTTTCCAATACTGTTATTCCTCAAGTCCACTGATTCCGCGGTTTCGCTCAGCGGAGGCCTCCACTTAGTTGGAGATTTCTATATTCAGGTGTAAAGCTACCAAGGCAAATGAAAATTGCAGATAAAGGTTAATTTGCTTGACAACAAAAGTTTGGTTTGTTGAATCTTACAGATTCAAAGAGTGCGGCGCTTTAAGTAAAAAATGAATTTGCACTTCTATTCTGGAAAAAAACTATATAGAGACTGGAGAGTAGCTTCAGTATCTGAAAACGCTCTCCGTTCATAAAATATTAATTGAAATTTCTAAGCTCTGAATACGTCAGTTGCAAATTCATTCGTTTCAGTATTGAACTGATAAAGAACCATTACAGGTGATTTACTGAAGGATTTTAGAGATTTTAGCATGCTAAATAGAGAATAAAAAGCATAAGAATAAAAGGATTGTTTGAATCTGTCGCTCTTTTGTTTTTCATTTGTAAGATGAGGCATCTTGAAACATGGTTTCACTTCTGTCGATGATTGCCCTTAATATGTCTCTGTATTGTTTTTGATGAATTCAGTGCAACTGCGACATAATAACCTCTTTGCAGTATTTAAATTTCTTTCTTGCATATTCGAAAATTGGAAATTGAGGATCAAATTCCAAGCAAAACCCTGCCTTTATCCACCGGTCTTAAAAAGAGCTAAACATTTGGTGTCGATAAAAGCAATGAATAGCTAGTTATGTTGAATGTGGTGGATTGATACAAAACGGATACAACCGCATTCGGAGAAGGAAGATTCCATATTAAATCGAATGATACCTTCACAGGTGGTGCAACGTCACACAAGCAACTGACTAACCCGTTCCACGAGTTCGAAGCCTAACAGTGGGCTCACACTACTTAATGCCAACCTGCAAAACCATGTCCAAACGCGACGTCCCAATCAGAGAGGTACCACCATGTCTTGCTTCTTCTTAGACAAGAGTTGAAAGACGCTTTTCCCCATTCTATAGACGAAAACGAGAAAGTAACTAAGGTCAGATTGAGTCGCCGTTATGGATGGACGATACGGGTGACGCAGCAGGAACCGTGCGCATTGTATGTATATCGGTAGGACTTCCAGTCTGATCGTTATTTGGGATTTCTATACATCAAGGAAAGATAAAGGTAAATGCTGAAATGCAATTAAGTGCATCTGAAACTAACTATTTAAGCCCAGCTCTTCGTAGCCCTAAATATAACCGAACTGGTGACTATTAGTGGCTCATAGCAATCACCTATGCTCACAGAGTTTCAAGAGCGCCTACTAGTAGTGATACATGTTAATCATTTGCAGTGAGTGCATTTGCAACTTCTAATAAAGAAAGGAGCGAAAGTGGGAGCGTCCATCAGCGTCAGCAATAATACCAGCGATCTCTGTATGAAGGTCTCTTCTCGAATTCAATCCTTTCAGTGTCCAAACCATAGAGGGAGTTGATTTAACTTCTGCCATCCACCAGTACGGTACCCAAGAGCTGAAAACTAGCAGTTAACTGCCATCATATCAGTTTAGCACAGAGCACAAGTGGCTTTGCTTTTACAACCAAGAACTTCGTGAAGGTGGCTTTCGATTAGTCCATATTTTTCAAGAAACAAACAATTATAAAAGACTTTTGATCTAAGTAATTGGGTTTGAAATGTAATTTGTATGATTTTCGCCATTATATGCAATCCCATCTGATGAGTCTCTCCACATTCATAACTGTTTCTAAAATCTCCCTCATCAGCGTAACTTAAATCTTTCATCAAAATGCAAAATGAAACTTTTTTTTAAAATTACTAATGAACACTGCGTAAAAAACTGCACTTTTCAAAGGGTAGTACAAAAACCAAGCACTGCCGTGTGCGAGAATATTTTACTTTGAATTTGAAGAAACCTGCAATATTTATGAGGTTAGAATTAAATGAGGAAAGCAAAGATTTCATTGACGACAGACGAAAAAATGGTCTCAGACGAAGTCTATTCTACGATCCTCCTGCAAGCCAGTCGGCTCCAATCGCTCCCGCTCAATATTGCCCTGAGGGATGTTTAAGGTGTTAGACTGGTGCTGGACAGTGTGCTCTTGTGCCATTGAAGGTGATTCCATTGTGTTACTGGCAGGAAGAGATGAGCTGTCTTCGGGTGTGTCTACCTCACTCTCGGGAACATGTGCAATATTTATGTAAGGTCCTCTTGAGTGATGTCCAACAGGATGCTCGAATTCCTGCGCTGGAGGGTGGATGTAGGATTGATCTTCAGCCGAATTTCTTGATACCACCTCATCAGGTTCAACACTCTCATGGTCAGATGATTGTTCTGCCTGTTGAGGTTGGTCATCAGCTTCCTGCTGGTTACGCTGATCTGCCGGTTGATTAGCCCCTTGTAGATCGTCTAGATTCATGCTTCTTACATTCCAGGAGGCATTGTGGACCCGTCGACTTATTCTGCGACGCAATCGGCCACCTGAAGTAGCAGGGCGCAGCAAATGATTTGAGTTAAATTCGTGGTGTTAAGAATCCAAATTCATTCTATCCCTTTAAGCGTCAAGGCAAATGAACACAATATAAAGGTTTAAAGTGCATCCTCAATATTTAAAGGTCTACCCATCCATGGGGAAAATGAATAACAAGTCTCACATCTTCCGAACTGATCGTTGGAATTGACTTTCATGCCATTGTCACGAAGAACGCTTAGTAGTTCGTAGCGGAACGCGCTGATATCGCCCTTGATCTCATTGAGATCATCTTCAGTCACACCTTGACTGTTCTCTTGCATTTGACGGTGCATGAGGTAGCGGTTTACCAGCTCTCGCATCACCGCCGCGTGTCGGTCCTCTATCTCATTCATGTTTTGAGCCGTGGCCTAAAATCGAAGCAGATTAATTCCAACCCAGTTCCCTCAGTCCCTTGGCAACACTACAAACAATCATTCATGAAAATACAGCAGCAACTGATTGCATATTCCAGCATAGACAAAACTGACAAAATTTTACGATCCATTCTCATTCATTGTGCTTCACTGTAAAATTGAAAACTCAACCAGTTAATTAAAGGCATGCACATCGATTTTTTGACGCATGTTAAATCTTATTGGTTCTTAGATTCCTCTTTTGAATAAGAAAATTTGCTTGCTAAAGAGTAAAAGGAATTAACTTAGAGTAATTTGTTTGCTGTACTTATTAACGTCAGCATTTGAAAGACCAGAGCTGGGGCATAAATAGCAAGTAATAAATAAAAATATATCCGGGCAGAATATCCTTTGAAGACGTAATAGTCGCCAGCCAAATAAGAACGCTATAATAGCAATGGATGCTGAAAGCCTCGGTTAGAGTATGCGAAATGAGCAGATACTGACGAAATGATATTAAACGACACCACCATTTCAGAACTTCCTCAAATGTCAAAGGAAAAGTTGTTAGCTCCGAGCCGGTTGATAAGGCATCCAAATGGTAACAAGCTAATAACGGAGAACCACCTAAGCCCCCCCCCCCTCTGGGGTATAGTTTAACCGATTATATTCAGTTTCATTAGGGATTCTTGAATTAACGAAGGAGAGGTATTCTATTGGGCAGGAGTCATTAGTATTGGAAAATACAAAGAGAATGCTATAGTACATTCAAATCCACATTAAACCCCTATTATCTTTGTTTTAAATAAAATGAATTTCCTTACACTTCCAATCCTTGTGAGGAGGGTTAAATACTGAAAACAGAAGTGCTGCATCGTCGAGTAGTGGTTTCAATTTTCCTATTCAATTTATTATTTTGTCCTATTACAAAAAATTGAACCATTTGAATCTGTCAGACCGTTACAATGCAGTTATTTGTGGTATTAAAAGGATCAAATTATCATTTTGATTGGCTGAATAACTTAATCTCGCCAATGAAATTGAGAACCCCTCGTACTTATTTTTAACTCAAAATTGGATTTAACTCTGTCCGTATGGTCGATCTGTTGTAGGTCTCCTTTTGGAATCCAGGTTAAATGAACTGGTTTCATAGTTACTTTTCCAAAATAGGGTTCGCGATCGAACATGACACCTAAGGGTCCAAAACGCGGATAGTTGGAGGCCTTTAGGGCACAAATCGCTCACACCCCACAAAGTAACAATCAGGTCAATTCAAATAAAAGAAATGTGAATATAAACACAAAAGTGAGCCTAGCCAATAAACTCTTTTCACGTGGACTTCAGTGCAGAAATTCAAAACAGTGTGCTGTTTGAACAATGAATAGCGTAGACTTGTTGCTGAAAGTACTCCGTCATTTGACCACACGTTTGTTAGATGAGCACGAAGGTTGAGGCGCGTAGGAACTCCAAGGAATTAATCTATCCTTGCAATTGGATAGTGGAATAGGTTCCTCATCAATTTTAACCGTTGATTTGTCCAACACGAGTTTATAGATACACTGCACTTCAAATGAGCGCAAGGCTTAGGTAGAAAGAGGACAGAAAAAACAAATGAATGTTCAAATAAACCTGATCATGAAATTTGTTATGACTGAATCGGTCTATATCATACTGACTACTTTTTCCAATCAAATTTGACTTAGAATTAAGTTTGTGAGGAGGACATCCATCATATATTCCATAGTTTTGACCAATTCCGAAGAGAGGGCGCGCGGTGATATTGTGGCCAGAAGATGCCTTCATCATTCGTTTTCATCTTGGATGTTAGTTATTTGATAAGTGAATAATTCTTTCAGTAGGAAGAGAATAACTTTTTAACAACCTGTGTCCATATTTTAGCATCGAAACTGAGGGGAACAGTTAAGTCAGTCAGTATTTACAACGACGAATAATCCATTCTTGTAAATCTTAACATTATGACAACTACTTACGTCGAAGCTTCAAATGCGGTGGCCTAGATAGGAGCGTAAAACCACGAAGATGCATTGTTTTATCAAAAGCTTAAGTTTACAGACTTCATCTTGCCTCAACGTTTAGGTGACTATGGCTTTCTCTTCTAGACTCCGATTTTTATCAGACTAATTGCCCAACGAAGGTCATATTACTTCGCAGATCCAAATTTATATTGACGAATAATGCTTTCTAACTTTTGTCTTGACGCGGAAGAAAGTGTCTTGATATCCCCTCCTCCATTTGGCCATCTCTGAAGAGATCAATACTTTTCAAAAAAGCGTCTTTACTTCAATTATTTGCTGACGATTTACTGGTACCGAATCGGTATGATCTAATGTGTCCGACGTGTATGCGACCTCTACACTATGAGCAAATAAAGCACAAATGGAAAACCAAAGGTGCGTTCGTTTCCTTTAAGGTCACAAGTTCCCTGCCCAAGTAAGGCTTACTTTAACCTTAAATTTTGTAACTATGGACGCAAATACTGACTCAAAATACAGAATGAAGCTGGGGCGTGTCCGTAATTCACCTTTTTTAGGACATTTCTGATACTCTGATGCTCAAATGCTCTTAGCAGTCAAAGCGACCGCTTGATAGAGGACAAAAGAGAAATTATTCTAAAAAGTGCGGAGGAGAAAGAGAGGGGAAATAGAAGTTAGAAAAGGGTTATATATTCGCGATTGCAAAATCTGGTCGGAGGAGGGCAGCCGATGATTGAAATGAATGTAACCAGTTTTCTTTTCAGTGCAATCCCCTGACGGCTAGTAAGCCAAATCCGATTAATAAAAACAAGTCAATTTATACTGAGGATTTCTTTAAAATAAATAACCTTCGATAACAATTTGTTTACGTCTAAAAGTGCATTGCACTGTAAATTCACTAAGTACATGTCAATTCATGTGAGCACATTAAAAAGAGAATAGAGATAGAGAGTGTAATCGATATATTTTTAACCAATCAAATTTACCCTTTTTTTCTAACTATTCAACCCATTTTCCAATAGGTGCTTCCTTTTCCAGATATTTCGATTTTAAATTTATTCTCCATTTTTGTGATTGGCGCTATTTAAGTTGAGCATTGAGAGAATTTTCGACAGGATAGAAGCATAAGCTTCTTTCTCTACACAATTTCTCCTGACACTTTACTGACGATTTGCTTCACTTAAGTAGAGATCTATTGCATATGCGCGTCAACTCAGAATTGCTGCATCAAGAAAAAAGCATGTTCAGAGATATCTATGAGGACCTCTCATTGCTGTTTCCGTTTAAAAGCCAGTTCAAACCAACTCAGCAATGACAAGAACACTGATGCCCGAATGAAACTCTACTTACCTAAATAGCGCACTTCAGAATAAATTTTGATCTCCTTTGTTCGTGGTGTGAACATAATCCCGTGCGGCTTCTGATAATATTATGGTTTCAATGCCGTCTTCTCTTCCACAATATCAGCTCCAATTCAATTGTAAATTGCTTTATTAGAGTTTTCTTTGTCCTAAAATGCACTAATTGGTAGCATTTTGAGGTTCCTACTCCTCGTTCGTTGCTACCGGTGTGAAACAGTAATCATTAAGATCTGCTCCCAAACAGACATGCTCCTCGTTTTCACTCCATCGGCAATCTTCGAATATTACAGCAATAACTCCCAGATGTCACTCGGAATTAGATTGATAACAGAAAACCAAATTTTTCCCAACAGTCTGTTTTCCCATCAGCCTGGTAAATTAACTTTACTTTCTTTAGGAGATAAGTGAAGCATTCTTAACTGACATCTAGACGTTGGATTTTGTTTTATTTTTGTCATTTGGACGTTTCTCTCGGGGTCACAAATGTAAATAAAACGCCAACCATACCAATAGCTTGCCTGGTTTTATTAAATTTTAGCACCTTTCCGAGCTTTGCAGTACAAATACCATTTTTTGGGTCAACTGACTTCTACCAATCAGCCGTTAATTTCCATTTTCAGTCTATGCATTTTCTTTGGGAAAATCTATTCAGTTCTCAATGTCAATAACCATCGTGGAACTCCATCTTCAAAAATGTTGGCAAATGATAAAGACTCAGCCCATTCAAACTTCTAAGACGCAAGTTCCCGGATTCGGGTGGCGAAGTGCAAACACGAAAAATATCTTCCGAAGCCGTCATGAGATAGAAGCAGCAGCAGCAGCAGCAGCATCAGCAGCAGCAGCAGCAGCAGCAATGCTCGGGTCAAAGGTAACATTTCAATAGGAGAATAGGATGGTACTGTGATAATCCAGCAGCACAAATGACTCTAGTTAATTCCCAAATCAAAGGTCCTGGCCTTATTTGACCTCAAAACTCACCTTTCCATCAATCATTAAGAGTTATGAATTTATTATGGTCAACTCTTCATCGCCAATGTTTCCAATATGAAATTTTCAACTACTTATTGTAATAATCTACTTCAGTGTTAGGACCGATTAATAAGGTATCCGAATGCTATTTGTGGTAAAATAAGTACTTGAACGTGAAGACCAAGCAATGAAGTTTGCTCAAATTACCAAGTATCTGAAATAGAAATTGAACTGAGTAGGAGGATGGCCCAATCGCTTAGTCAATTGTTTCTCAGGCGAAATTAGTTTGCAGTTTAATGCACCTTTAAATAATTGGACGTGAATTGGAATTTCTTCAACACTCATTCTCAGTTCCGCCTTATGGCTCTATCCCTACCTAAATGTAAGCATTAAAGAGTGCACAGCCTGCGTTCATGAAAGACCGCCTTATCATATAACGAAATAAACGCTATTTGTTGATAAATAGAACGCATAGTAGAACATTTTGGAAGTCCACACCCACCTTAACGTCCTGCCATTCAAAATCAGATTTTTCATCCTCTTTCTTCCGAAACGAACAGTGACACTTCTTGCAGAGCCATCGAAAGGCGTTTTTGCCGGGAATGAGATTGAATGGCACTGCTAGCTTTGAACCCTCCACGAAGTAGCTGATCCACAGCTTTGAGCGGGCGAACTTCCATTCAGTATCCGCTTGTTCCTTTAGGTAAAAATTCGTTCGTTTTAACTGTTTTTACAATTAGAGAGACTCCTTTGACCAAGAGATTAATACTTAGGATATTTTGATATAGAATGAAGGAAATCATTCCTATTGAGAGGGCTTGTACAATGTTTAATTTGAGAAATAGCCTCCATGGAGTTGAGAGCACATTTTTTTTCCACCTGTCTACTAACGGAGGGCTTATTCACCATTTCAACACAGAAATCCCTTTCAATTATACTAACTTAGAGCAGCGAGAACTCAAGCACATTCACACGAGAGTGTGCAATTATGGAACCATGCATTCCGATTAAACTGCATGCCTCGCAAAAGCAATTTAAAAAGTAGATAACCAAGCTGCAGTATGATGAAGTTGAAAAAAAAAATTGGCAGAATTAAAAGCAACTCCCTTCATATTTCAAGTGGATGACTATTTTTAGACCCAAAAACCTGTAGTCATTCAAAAGGTACTTCTATACGTGGCATTCGCTTCAACTTGCTGAAATTGGTTAGATAACACAAGAAAAAGATCAATTCTGAACTGATCTTGCATTGTCTGAAGGCATCACTTGTCTTTTACAAACTGAAATATTGAGAAGTTCTTCCATTTCATATGACTTGATATTGCATTGTCAGAGTACTTTTCAAACTTGAGCACTCATAAACTGGGTTAGGGTATAGTTGAAACTTGTTCTTTTGCATAAATAATTCTTATGTTTTATTGCCATAAGAATTTGATGTGGACAAACTGTTTGCCTTGACATCAAGCACTGTGTTCACGTGAAAGATCAATTTAGTAATAACTCTGGTAAGAACTGAAAAACTAATGCCACCTCTACACAGTGAAATGCTTTCTAAATGCGATTTGGGCGCTCTTTTCAATAAAGTCAAACATCTAAACTGTTACGGAGATATTGAGGCGTTTAAAAGGGTAGCTAAACAAACCCATATTTGTTCATAGGAGTTGTTCATCATAGCGATCAACATGTTGAGTAGAACGATGAAGGAGATGGCGGAATAGGCTCCGAATATGAGCTTGCCTGTAAGTGCGCATCGAACGTTAATTCAACGAACAAATTACTTTCAAATTGTGTTAATGCTTCACTGGCCTGTGAATTCCGTGAATTTGTGTGGGTATTCAAGATTGAAGCTTGGAAGTTCAATCAAACCATAGGCAGACCAATAGAGTGATTGGACGATGTCGAAAAGACTGAAAAACACAATGCAAACATTATTAGTCTTGTTTAACGACTTCAATGGATTTTGATTTGTTATTGACAGGCCGTTGTCTAAAATGAATTGCGAGGCCTTCAGAGGGCTTCGTTCTTCGTGACAATGGCATGAAAGTCAATTCCAACGATCAGTTCGGAAGATGTGAGACTTGTTATTCATTTTCGCCATGGATGGGGAGACCTTTAAATATTGAGGATGCAGTTTAAACCTTCAGAGGCCTATCTCACAAAGTAGATCCTAGGTGTCAGACCTTTTCGGTTTGCTTAAAGAAGACTATCGCATGTCCGCTTTTCTCAAACAAGCAATCTTGTAAGAAAGACCAAATAAAAGGTATTCACTCAGCGGCACCAAAGACGGCGTTTTCGCTGATAAAGACAAGGGGAGCAATTTGATTACAATATTCAAAAAAAGTGAATTTATAAATTTTGGTGTTTTAAATGAGATTATCGGTACTGTGATAAAATGAATTCTTCTATCTACTTCTTTTCTGTCCCTTGATGAGTGTTTGCTTGAATAAGAGTCTCCGCATCTGCACATAACGCCAAGTGATCTCCAGCAAATAGGTGGGGCTCCTAAAATTTATCGTGATAACGTGCGTGTTCATTCACTTTCAGTCATTCTCTTTTGGATCTCAAGTGATGAGGCATTCTTAATGCTACCCAGTGAAGCTTTAGAACAGTTGTGAATATCACCATGCTGTCGGATGTACTTGCGGGGTTCAGTTGTGCTTAATAGGAATGGATGTGAATAAACTGTAGTTTATTGTCTTTCGGTAGATTTTTCAGAATACTCTTGTTTGGCAGGCCACTCGGACTTTTTCTTACTTGCTGAAGTAGCGCCCATGAGTAGTGCAGTACTCGTAGATGTCATTGTCTCCAGTTATATTGAATCGAACACCGCGGCAACTGCGGACTCTCTCGTAGGCGTAGAACCAGTACAGTTGATTCAAACCGAAAGCGAAGGCAATGAGAACGAGAATGTAGACACAAAAGAATTTCAAGATATCATTCAACATTCTACCGAGACTAATTTGTAGAGGACCGAGTTGAGAGCTGACGGTGAACACATAGATAAGTTTGAGGGTGGCAGAGATATTCCCCATTGCGAATAAACTTTCTGAAACAAGGACCGGATCGTAGGCATCCCACAGACTGCGATCTAGAACCTTCGGTTCATTGTATGCCTGAATCTACAGTGCACAAAAACATTCCATATTTCATCTTGACTGAAACGGCGGCTTCACTTCAGTGAAGGGACAGAAATGTATTAAATAATTGTCAAAGGTGCATATCGTCGAGGGATCCCCAACTTCAGTGTAGCACCCTCTGACAAGACAGACAAGTTCTTGACACATGAGCTACAGACAAATGCCTCTAAGGTATGAAAAGCAGTCTTAAAAAGCGCCTATTCTATTATACTTGTAATAAAAATGTCCGCACAAATTAATTTGACTTCAGCTAGGTTTCCTCTTATTCCCTTTGGCTTAAAAGACCTAATTTACTTATAGAAATCAACGAGTTTAATCAAGCTCAAAAACTCGGAGTCTGCTATTCAAATTTCTGCCTTTCAATTTATTTGTTTTCAATAAAGTGTGACGGATCTCTACCAGGCAAGTGGACTTTGACATCACATGCGATCTTGAATTCAAAATACAATTACAGTCAAAATTTGAAATTAAATCAATTTGAAACAATGAAAGCCTTAATGAATTCATTTATTGCAGAGAAATCTAAAGCACTCTAAAAAAAAGCAATTTATTCATTTAAACTCAGAACCAAACATGCGGATGATGGGCATCCCGATTGGAAAAGCATGTTCGCTGTTCTGGAAGATGAAATTGGGTTCAATTGAATAATAGTTTCAGAAATTACTGATGGAGATCTGAATTATTTAATCTCTTTCTGCAACTCGTAAGCCTTTAGGAAACTTTCCACTTGATAAACAAAGGATTCGTTTCTAAAAAAAGTGCTAATTGTCTAGTAACACGTTCCAGTGCAGTAAACAGCTTCACACTTTTTGATCCCTACCTTTACCTTTACCTCTTTTACCTTTTAGATTTATCAAATAAAGTTTTTTCTTGGGCGTGAGGCGATGCCAAGACTGTCAAACTTGAGCAAAACTTCTCCATGGTTCAGGTGTTCCTCAGCATTCGATAACTTTGACGCTTCGTTGTATTTTAATTTAAACCAGTGGAGGAAAGTTCACTAACTATAAGATCGGAATGATTATGCTACCCAACTACAAGTCCAGTTGAAATATTTTTCGCTACAAATTTTATTTACCAATACAAATAGCACAAATTAGCGGTCAGTCTATTCGACATTCCCCAATGACCTCCTTTCGCTTCCTAGTTCCATCAAATGGTAAATGAATTTATTTCGATCATGGGAGTTGAATATCTGTTTGTGTCTTGAAAAATTGCCAACAGTCCCAGACAAAATTACTTACGTTCTATGAGGAAACACGTCTGAGTAAAACACATTGAAATTACTTCACTTTTCATGAATGAATCGCAGCGGCCGATCTGATGGATCGGCGAGAAAGATGTAGCACTTATGAGGCAAACTGTGCAAGACTCACTTCTAAAGTGAAATAAATGAATGGTCGTATGAGAGATGATCGGTGAACAGAGGATTCTGAGATAAAGCGAAATTTCGTAGGCCTTGAAAATCTAGGATCGGCTAATACAAGCCTTTCAGAATAAACCACAATTCTTACCTTCCTAAAAAAAGCTGAAAGAGCAGAGAAAGCTAAAATAAGTAAAACCATAACTTGGTCTTCGGTGCTATTTTCCTTCTAGACTTACCTTGCAAAGCATAAATATGTACTCACGCTTCAAGTGGTCCTGCACAGTTATTCACTTCAATACAAGTCATGAGTTTAAGCTATGGAAACAGTAGGCCTCTTTCATTGTTAATTTTGCAAGGAAAGAAACTGCAGTTGGGGTTTGCTCTTTCATGTTGTTAGAAGCTGTGTTTCTAGCCAGGTTGTCTTTAAAACGCCTTCAAACCCCGAGACTATTAATAAAGATACACTGACTCACATCAGAGCATGAGCACTCAGAAAATTACTTTGGGTTCTTTCACGTAATTCCAATTTTCATGCTTTTGACTTTTTTAATGCAATCCTTCATAAATGCTTCTGCTATTAAAAGGGAAAAGAGGATCGATATGAGGGCAGGTACGTGGGACCATGGACCTTGAGCATGGCTCCATGTGAACAACTCAAAACCGAATTGGATGCTCATAGTATTTTTAATTCTGAGCTGTGTAGGCAGATGCTCCCTATATGCCCATGATATGTTAGTTTGAGTGAAGAAATTTACCCTGATCCATGCGGCGAAGCGTAGAGCGATTGTGGATATGAATAGAGAATCGTGTATGAAATCCAACAAATGCCATGAATCACTAAGATACGCCTCTACTCCAAGTGTCCAAATATTCATAATCTCTTGCCACACGAAGCCTATAAAAAAGAAAAAGAAGTTTCAATTCTTTGAATTTAGCCTAAATTAAAGCTTCAATAGGTCTAGAACCATTAGTTGTACTTTACTGCTCTTAAAATGCGTTCAAGATATCCATAAAGTGGCTAATTAAAGACTAGATCAAATCCAACAATAAAGTGAGAGTAGTGTTATAGAAGTGTTTCAAAAATGAAGTTGCTATTGAAGCAGCTATGTGAAAGCGATGCCCATAATTAGAGGGTTATTCTACGCTACTTCTCCTTAGCATCGTTTCTACCACGATTTGAGAGCATTTTAGAAATTTCTACTCACCTAATACATAGGCTACTGCAAATGTCTCGAAAATGGATGGATATGGAGCACGGGAACTCATTCGTTTTTCCGGTTGGTTCATGAAGTAGAACTCGATGCGGAAGGAGACCAACGTCAAAATGACTTTAATAAAAGAAAATCATGCTGCAAATAAACCAACAAAACACAATTTACTCCTCCCACATCAAATAATGCCCGATTTTTATGATGAAGATGATGTTGTGCTTGAAATATTTAGCCCTATCGTGTCCCTCCGAGGGTTCATCTTTACCGCAATTAGTGGGTGTTTCAACATTGAATAGGTAAATATAATTATATCTCACATTCGCTTCAAATCTTGAAGAAGTTTCCTCAAGAGCATTCATACAGTAAGTTAAACCTTAATTTGGGAAGTAGCTCGATGATTTGACGGGTAACATTTACTTGTCCATTAGCCAATATCGTGTTCCTTAAGAAGTTCCTTTCTCTAGAAGTGCTATCATTTATAGTACCTTTACAGAGTCTTAGTTGGATCAAAGTTGGGAAACAGAAATAAAATTTAATGGGGTTAAAAACGTTTAAAATCAAAGTATTTTATTTGATAGGCGATAGAAACATGATTGATGTGTGAAATTGTGGTCGTTCCATTAGTGCTCAATGATGCTTCGAAGAGATGGCATTCTTTAATTTCACATACAAATTGGTATGAATTTACTTGAAGAAAGACGATTTCTAGAAAGCCAACAAGACAGGTAAAACCTGCTTCAGATTCTTGAACTTCTCATCTAAGGGTGAATGTCGTCCAAAATGTTGAGGGATACATTTTCGCTATTCGTCAAAGGCACCGATTAATGGAATCAAACAGTTTCGTCATAAATATTCTTATTCAAATTGGAGTTTTTGTCTATAATGCATTTTAGAACTCGAAGAAGAGGTTCTTTGGTACTGAACGGACTTCGCGTTGGTTGTCCGTCTAAAGCATAATGATCCCTAATGACATATTTTTAATGCGTTATCGAACAAAATTATTCCATTGAAATTCCAAAATCTTAGACTACATCTCTTAATAATTAGGTCGTCTCTTCTAAAGATTTAAATTGCGAAGTTGAGTTCAGATGAGATCAGGTGATTTAGTTAAATTCTTACTTCTGATTAGTGATGAGTACTGAAACCCTTAAAATGTTTCGAGGTCTAGTTGGTGGATCAGTCTACGCACTCGGCGTACTCCAATTGGCTGATTGAAATTTCAAAGTTTTGGTACTTATTTGACCTATTTAAGGTGATTAGCCTGAGCCGTTTATAAGTACCTAAACCTTCCTTCTTCACTCTTCCGGGATTTGGTTCTTTGCACTATAAACGATGCGTTTGCTCAAAAGCCTGTTCATGGAATGTGAAGTTTTCGACTTTGGACAAATTTCGTGCATTTTGAAATTTTGATGTTACTGGTTCACTGGCAGACTGACTAAAAAAGCGTCTTGGCACAAAGTTTGTTAAGTGTTTTGAAAATAAAATATTCATAAGCCAAGAAAAACACACAATCCATTGGATAAAGATCCAAAATGCTATGAACACACTTTTTAACCTTTTAAAGTTTGGCTTATATGCATCCCGGTTGATGAAGCCATTTAAGTCAAACTTCAAGATTGTAAGGGAAACGACTTGATGAATTTCAGCTACTCTAAAGTCTGAAGCAAGTCCACAGTCTTTATATATCACCAGAATAATTACTTAGGAACGAAATGTAAGCGCTATGCTGAACGATGAATTTGATGAAGGGCTTCTTCAGCATACCACCCCAACGCGATTCCGGAGCGAGAAGACAACAGACACAGAGAACCGGGTGAAGAAAGGCGATAAAGAAGATGATAATCGCTTGAACCACAAATGGCTTGCGTCGAAAACCAGGCAGGCCGTCGTACCACAGAGAAGCAAGCAGCTGTTGACAGTGGGGATGGGCCACAAACTAGAATAACGTGAAGAATACGAAACAAGTCGCTTATTGTAGATAATTATAGAGTCTCAAACCCCCATTGGAGTCGTTGAACTTATTAGTTTTCAGTGTTACGGTTTGACAAGTGAGTTGAAAATGCCATGGATTCACACGATCAAGAGCGCATAAATATTTGGGAAAAACTTTGAGTCTACCTAATACCCATACTCACCTAGATTGTTACATTTTCTATAAATCAGTAGGAACAAAAACAAAATGGGCGCGAAACTCTTTGATGGCTTGTTGCCTCTTACTTGAATTGACCGAGTTAAGCTGTTACTATGTCTATCCACCTTAAAGGGATCAGAATTGATGAATTCAAAGCCAGTCTGTAAGTCTCCAAGCTCCAAGACTTGGCGCCAACGTCACGCATTCATTCCTTTTCGTCGGGCAGTCATTCAGATAGGTAATGTTAGTTCGTGTCTTACAAAAAAAGGTTTTTCCAACTTTCGAGCATTCTTCTGAAAATTCTATCAGTGAGAGGCTCTTTTTGGCGTTTGCAGAAAGCGAAAATAAATCGTTTATTGGAGGCACAATACAATCTGTTTACATGTGTTAGACTGAGCTTAGCTGGAAGGGATTTTCGCCAGCACTTACATGTTTCTGTTTGTACTTTATAGCAAGTCGCAGACGCGAAAGCTGCATTGTCTGCCCCGTAGAGTCGCTGCGTACTCCGTAGAGAATTGCGTCTTCATTTTTGCTGTTGCCTGATTCATGGTTAAGCACGATTGCCAATTCAGCTGACCCCCGAGTCTGAGCTAGCAGGGCTGTTGCGAAGGCTTCGCAGTTCTTTGAAAGCTTCTCATAATCCTCCTGAAATGGCAAATTAATGGACCACAACAAATAACTTACTTTGAACTCATTTTCTAGCCAACCCAAGCGTCTTGTCTCCCAGCTTAGTTCAAACGCCGTGAGAATGGGATCGCTGCTTGAGAGGGCAATGAAGCAGGGGCTCGAGAGCGCTTTGTAAGCGTTTATTCGCAGCTTCGAGTGTTGAAGACTATCCTCCCGACTTGCTTGAACACAAGCGCTGCAAGTGCATTTCAACTCGTGGGGCTTGGCTATCTTATTGCCACGGTCAATTAAAGTCTTTATAATGGCGTAATTATCTCGGTGGGCTGCGAGGATTAGGGGTGTGATATCAGGAGTAAAGATTGATGACTGAACGTGTCCTAAGAGACCCTGATGTGTGAAGGAAGAATAGAGAAATATATAAATGAACTTGTGCTATGAAGTTAAGTTTATTCAATGGCCGAATAATTATCTCCTGCGCGACTGTGGTATACATTGCATTCACTGAATAGGTTCACCCTTACACTCATAGTAACATGCTTTTCCCTTAAATTTGAAGGTGAACTTCGTTGGGCAAATGTAAAGAGTCCCAACCACCGGCATTTCTGAGATGTCTGCAACCGTTGTGTTCACTCTGATTGGAGGAGTTTGCGCTTGACTGTATGATGCTCGTCTCAAAGCCTATTTAACGGCCACCCTACGTGTAACTCACTCATGGAAAATCAGGTGAAAAAGGCACCATCTATACGCTACACACTTTGTTGCAAGAATGTTCCACGTCAAACCCTAATTTCAGAGGCTGAAAGCTCTAGATGAGCGACCATACTGAACCCCCTAAAGCAAAACTCAAGTGCTGATTTCACATTTTCTAAATCTAAAGTTATCCTCGAAAGTGAGAATTGCCTGAATGCTGAATGCCTTTCACCGTATCGTTAATGAACTATCTGGTTGCTTACGGTCAAGGAGGTACCAGTAGCCTTAGCGCCTAAAAAGTCAACCCTGTTTTCAAGGTCAGCTAAATTTTTATGAGAACCAAACTGTATTTTGATTTGGCCACTCTCATTGAATAAATACCATCATGAAATAAATACGGTATTTGAAACCTTGATTTAGGTATAAAAGGAACTCAATTTTTTCCTCGAAAATGTATGATAATATCTGGATTATACAAATTTGTATGTACCAAGCACTACTTGTTGAGAGCGTGATTTCATAATAGCATTGGAGTACAATCAGTAAGAAAGGAAGGCTCAGTAATGTTGAAATATTTTGAAAATTAACAAATGATAAAGATTTAAATAACTCACCTTGAGATTCTTTCTCTGTTGTCGTTCACTCTGAGCCTGTAGGATGAGTTCCACAGCTTGAATGTTCTCTTCTGATATCGCATGAAGTAGACTATCCCTCAATTCAATCGCCTCATAGGTGAGCAACATCTGGAGAAGTTCAATTTGTTCGGCTTCAATCGCAATTCTGATCGCCCCTCTGCCCATCGTGTCCATACAGTTTACGTTGAGATTATACTGCTTCGCATTATCAATTAGTCTGCGGGCAGTGTTTACATCTCCGTATTCCACCGAACGTAAGTAGAGCATTTCAAATTGATTTAATCCCCCCTCGACGTAAGGAATCTCTAGACCTCCCAAAGTGAGAGTTCGTTGACCACTGCGAGCGTCATCTAAGATATCCCCATTTCCTTTCCCAGAGATACTACTTCGGAAAGCATTCGACACAGAAACTCCATGAACAACGGTTTTTGCAGCGAGTTTCATGAGAATAGACTTTAGCAAAACAATTTGGTCAACATGTATGTTCGCTGACTAGCAGAGATGCTTATGCAAATCGCCAGAGCGGGGGAAATGCCAATTCTTTTCTTTGAGAGAATGTCCTAATGAAACCTGAAGCACTTTCAATCTAAACTCTAATGATGCTGAGACTCGATTGTGAGCAAATGGATGAAGTCCAGCCAATGAGAGAAGGAGCCTGTCGCTTGGATATCTGTAAACACGGGCGGTATTTTTTATCATCCTGCAATGCAGTTGCACTTATTGCCCAAACTAAATGCAAATTGACTCTGTAAATGAACGTGACGACGATTGTTACCAGCTGCAACAATTTCAACACGGGATTCGGGTGACAAATTTGTGAAGGACATCGTTACCTGGTAAACTTGGTCTCCATTGTTTATGGGTGTATACTCACGTAAGCTCATAATTTAGCACTTAATGAGCTTTAGATCTGGATTGGGTCTAATTAAAATGATAGGTAAGATCACTAAAGTCTTAGGACAACTTATGCCTAAATCGGTGATGTGAAACAAAATTATCCTCAGTATGGAAAAAGCTTTAAAGAAATGTCAGGGTATCTAAAGAATGTTTATTTGGTCAGTATTGATGAAAGCCCAGAATCGAACTGAATCGAGTGTATCGGTGAATTGTGGTCCGAGAGATTGAAGGAAACCGAACCAGGATGTTGCTAAAACAATACAATCATAGTTTAGACCACCTATATTCAATGGAATCAGTTCGGACTCATGCTCCACACGATTATGCTTGTAACACCAAGTGACAAGTTTCTGTGAGATTTGCTGACAACAGCAGAACGGAACGAGTGAGAGCGTGAATAACGCATCTGTACAAAACGTGGCTAATTTTCAAAAAAAGAAATGTGGAGCATATCCTGACATAGGTTATGGAAATGATAGCTCTTCTAAATGCAGCATACACATTAGTTCACAATGGAGTGCCAAATTGCTCTGACCAGACTGCCTGCTTTATAGTTATTAATTCTGAGAGCAAATGTGACCTGTTTTTTGTCAAGTCTCAAATATTCTGTGATAATGACTTTTGCCACCAAATGATGCATTACACCATTATCCAATATTTCCCGCTGTAAAAAGATTAATGGGGCCTTCTATTACAAAAAGCGAATGCAATTATGCTCACTGAACGTTAGTAATAGCATCTGAACCAACTCTTCGTCAGCCATCTCAGCATCGAATCATCAGGAGTGCGAATTTGATCTCTAAATTTTGCCATGAAATAGACAGCCAAAATTATTGTCACTATCATTATCATTAGTTTCTGAAGCTTAAAATAGATAAACTCGATCATTTTACTTCAAATCTTTGCCAGTTACTTGGTAAAATGAACCTGAACAAATAAGTAGTGAAACATCTACATGACATGATTCAAACTAATTAAAGGGGTCAATCATGAATATGACTGCTCGTTGACTAGGTTCTTACGGTAAGTGCGAGGAATCGCTTGTGTATATAGGGTTTTCAGAATTTACTGATGGTTTATAGATTGATCCTAAATAGGTTTCGACGAATCTGTGACAGCCAGACAAATTCTCGCAACTATGCAGCAAATTATTTCTGATCTACAATGATCAGGCACTTGAGGAACGAGAAAGCAGACGATTGTCAAAGTAAGTCCTCGGTCAATATATATTTGTCATGAATTTTCGCGGGATATGCAACGTGACTGCACATTTCAATTTTCCAGCTGTACTGCCTATGTGGCTACCAAAAAAGCAAAAAGCTTTTTGAATATGAGTTACTCTAAATAAATGAACAAACTCTCAAGCGATTTCCAATGTTGGTACTTTGGGCTTCGAAGCTTCCTTCTAAGGGAAGAACCAGAAAGTGAAATTAACGATTTTGTTTTTCCTATACCACATTTACACTGATGATTATCTGCATGAATATATCTCCTCCTATTATCAGGATTAAATTATTTGTATTTACCTAGTCAATCTCTTCATTCTAATCTTCTCAAAGGCGAAATAGGCTATCTGTTCTGCTTTGCTTGCACGCTGAACTATTGTAATATCCAATTAACCTACATTCTGAATCAGACTTCATGTGAAACGGAAGTCTTAGTAAGATATCGATTAAATAAGTTAGCAATAGATTTTACAAGATATGTTTATGAGACTGACTTAAAGGGACGATGGTATCGGTATCTATATCAAGTAATTGGTGCGTATGCATAAATCGTATTCTACTGCCAAGCTTTAAAACAATGTAAGCTTGGGGACTTCAAGTGTCACAGAAGCGATAGAGATGAAGTTTATTCAAAGCTGGAAACGCTGGCAGCAAATCGATCCAAGGCGCTATTACGTAAAAAATCGCACATGCTTACAGGATCACAACATATAGTTCAAATTTTTGAAAATAAATCCAAATTGATGAATTAAGTTTTGGCATAGACAAGGCTTAGTTCTCGTTTGTTTACCAACTTCTTTACTCATTTTATATGACCTTGCAAATACATTATTAGGAAAAATTAGCTCAGGGTGATAACTAACCAGGGCTGCCACTACTATGGCCTCAAGGACAGCTCTTGAAACGTATTTTAACAACGTTAGATTTCTTCGCAAAACAGTTATTGTGAAGGATAATGATACTAATTCTGCCTTCGCAGCACTAAACAGGTGAGGAATATGCATGGTAGTATAGAAGTGTCGTTTTTTGCATTCTGCTTTCCAGGGGCTTTGTATTCTACTTTATAATTAAATGTTCTTTTTGGCTAAATTTTAAAATTTCGCGAGATCTATGTGCTCAGGTTCTCTTCGAAGGCCCGATTTGCACTATCTACAGTCATATACTCATAACCCTTATCAACTTTGGGTGAATTTTAAGTTAGTTTGTTTTTTTTCGATTTTAGAATTCTTCGAAATGACCGTGTTATAAATACTATTAAGGCCCAAGAATACTATGAGAAACCCACCAGAATGCGGAGGCGCGTAATGTATGAACGTTGCAAGCGAATTTATGACAGTGAAATGTCTCGTAAGATCAATTTCGTGATGAGAGCTGACCGTCCCGATCCTTGGCTTCGATAATATTGGCGGAACAAGTCTTCCTAAAGAATATGTGTACCTCCAGTTTGTAAAATACAAAATCAAAGCGCGTTTCTTTTTTAATTTCCTTCCGGCAGTTGAACTGGTCAAATCTTGTTATGAATAGGTAAGTATTGTGGGGTTTTCAGTACTACATTATTATATTTTATTTAGTATGTATCAAGGTATTTGTGATAAATCTGTTAACGTCACTTTTACATGTCCATCCTTGGAAACTTTTGCTACTTTAAAATGATCAGTAGTAATTTTTGATGGGTTAAGCAGGTAGAAACCAGGACGGGCACTCAAATCTATTGGTTGAATTAATCTCTTCTTGTTCAATTGCATATTTAAGAATGTATGTCTAGACTGCAGTCAAGTCATCTGATATCAGGAAAAAAGATACACGGAGTGGTGCTCGCTTATTCAAGCGCGTCGACTTACCTTTGGATAAGTTTCCCCTACAGCTAATGTTCTTGTTATAATGCCTTGATGATATACATGAAATTGTTAAGCCCGCTCTGACTACTTCTAAACAAAGAAGCGGACATCCTTCATTACTACTTTCCTATTCCCATGGTGCATTTCTTTGGGTCTACACTGCATGCATGCATGCAGATGCATGGCCAGAGGCTTTCTGCAGCGAACTTTGCGGTGGTCATCTGTCAGTTCAACCTATGTGCAGTGCTTCCCGCCGCAATGATCGATTCTTGAGCATACACGCCTTACATTCGTGTTTTGCGAAAGTTACTTCGGGAGGAAATCTTTAAAACATTTTGGGTTTCATCGTGACAACTAGTTTGCGCCTTACACAAAGCGGCTATGTCCTAGTCAGGAAGGGGAAAGGCGAACGGACCTAGTCAGATAGCCACTATATCCAGATGAGCTAAAAGTGAGCATGGATGCCTCTGAATCCTCTTTAATTCGAATTGTGCTTGGGAATGTGATATGTGATCACAGCTTTGGTCTATTTTTGTCTAATGCGTTTCAGGTTTTAAGTACTTCTGTTGACTATGCATATGGTTTAAGGTTTAATGTGGATGTCCACAATTTGACTGCCACAATCCTGCGGACGTGATGAACATCACACTCATCTATTCAACGGGTTTTCATTTGAGTTTTTGGAGTGACTGCAGTTACAGGTACTTCATCTTCATTGAGGATTGGCTACAGCCCCCAAGTTCATGGTGAATTCAAACATGATTAATGATATGGTGCGAAAATTTTGGTCAAACGGCGGTCACATGGGTATTAGAGGCTTGGTGCAGTACTTTTTGCTAGTTACTAATAACATAACGCCCGTGGGTCGATTCCGAGTAGTCTGAACTCAAATCATAAACACCCAATGTTCGATAGCATCGAAAGCAAAAGATATCGCAGTGTGAGTGCGGACGTCAATCAATGACAGTCACAGAACACATTGCTCATAGTCAAACACACTGAAGTAGGAGAAAGGGTTTTGCTAACAGACATAGGAACGAATGCAGCATGAGTTTATCAGTGTGAGGGAGAGATCCTAGGGCCGTGACTTGAATTCGCCTTCCCTAAAAGCAAAACGTTAGTTGTTTTGGAAAAAAGAAATGCGAAAGTGGTGGAGCCAATCGATGAAACAAGTGAAATATCGGTTGGATCTTCATGTCTCACTACGGAACAGCTCATATCTTAGCCTTCATTCATTGCCAGAGACCACTTTGAATTCATTGCCTTTGGATTCTCGCTCTGACTTTCCACCCGTCGAGTCGCGGAACCACTGGGAACAACCCTCATTCAAATACAACTGAATGAAGTAGGATCGCAATCTCGCCAACCTACAATCGCCAATCTCTTCTCCCATTAACACGCAGTAACAAAAGGTGCACCATTACTTTATGAGAGGTGATGTATCACTAATACACCGAATGCTGCTGATTCTTGATAGCATTTCCCCAATTTCAATGCGAAAGTCGAACTAACAGGATGTTCTTTTTTTAGGAAGATGGCTCACACACACACTCGGCATTCATTCGTCCCAATTATAAGAACCACTAGATCTCAGCCACCCAACTGCATTCACTTCTAGGCCACACACTGAAATTCACGAAGATAGAGATTGCATGCTTTTCCCTTTTCTCGAGTTCTCGCAGCTAGTCTCTTACTGAGCATCAAGTACCAAAGTCGCCGTGTCGAGTTTCGGACATCCAACTGTCCAAACCTACGCTAGTCTTTCGAGAGTCGCTGCTGAGATGCACACCTGAGTGTTTGTGCTGTCCACCTCCTTTCCATTATTCAGTTAGAGGTCCAGTGCAGAAGATGGATGATGATCCAGAGTCAAGATAACTGTCAGTGGGATTAGCCTACTTACTTACTTACTTACTTACTTGCCTACTTACTGAAACGGTGCTCCTATTGTTGCACTACCTTTACTCCGCACACAGCCCCTCAACACTTCTGCAAAGTACTGGCAATAGATTCACCTCTTGGCATTGCTTTTTCATTTGCCATTATCAGTTTGCAATGCTGCATTAATCTGCAATAAACAGTCTGCTAATTCACTAGGGCAGTTAGCCTGCTGAAAAAGAGGAGGAGCGCAATGCAATGTCTCGGAAGATGCCGCGTCTCCTTTAATCAGCGCCCAGGAAATTGCGCTTTTTATAAGCACCTCAAACAGTTCCTCTCCTCCTTTTCCACCCACAGAGGCATCAGCACACCGCGCTACTATGGCCAACATTAATGACGACTTGGAGACCGAAAACCCCTTCGTCATGCAACTGGGTCTGTGGCTAGCAAGCCGCCTCGTGGAAGCACCAGTGCTTGGATAAGTCATAACATCAAAAGGACACTGTAGCACTGGAAGCGAATTTCAGTAAATATGGTAGATAAATGTGCGTATGAGTCTCGGCCAACTAGACTGCATTTGCCCAACCTACTAATATCGGCAGGCGTATTCGTGCATGTACCATGTAGATTGAGGGTCACTGTCACTGTTATCTCTTGCTTGCTGGATAGGTTTCCCTGTAAATATTTCATTTGTTGTGAGTTCTTCAGATTTAAAGTGGCGACTTAATCAATTAGGCGGAATCAAATTTATCTCAATTCCAACTCCACAAATGACTTGAATTGGACTTTCCTAAGAGCGGATCGTCATTGTGATCTCCTTGCTGAGTGCCTAGGGGTACAGCACCCAATCCCTACATTTTCTGTTTCATTCAGTATTAATTCATAAAAACAGCCATCTGTAAGTACTTGAAGTACACTTCTTTAGTTAAACCAAAAATATTCATTTTCTTTAATTTATAATGCTCTTCTAGGTTTTTGGGCTACTTACAAGGTTATTTCCTTATGTATGGTTTATTTAGCGTATTTGGCCATTTACCGAACTCTACGACGCTGAACTGACTGACTAAAATAGGCTCCGTCAGTGAAGTGATGGTTTGTTTTCTTGTTTTACCGTATTAAATGTCCGTCTAGACAGTGTCCCGGGATCTGTTATTAAGGAATGGCCAGACAAGATATGCGATTTACAATTTATATGGTTAGAACAACAAGGGCAAGATTTTTAAATAAAGATTTTCGCTTGGGACAGATTCTGCAGTCACGGTTTTTATCTTGCCTCAAGTGCTATTACTTTGCCTAGGTAAGAATTAACGCGATCTTATTTTTAAAGATCTTCCACTTATTTGATCACCAGTGAATATCTACTCTAACAAAATCCACATCTAACCAGTATACATGGATCGTGATGTACCGTATTCAGTAATAAAAAGAATCTCCGGGGCGTCTGCTCTATTCTTCTATCTCAAGTTAGATTTAAAATAAGCACTGACGTACCCAAAAATTATCCTAGAAGCGGTCCTCGTGTGCGCAGCAAAGAACCTGTTTGTTTGTTGTTTTTATGTTTGGTGAATTCACGATTACAATAGCTATAGGCTCAACTTTGCTCAATCTGAATTTTAAAATTTTATCATTGATTCTCGAGTCCCATTGGTAGATAGAAATTTGGTTCTTGAAGAAAGATTAACGGCCGCAAATTAGGTGGCTCGAAAGAGGGCGAAAATTTGTTGGTTGATTTCAATCCAGCATGATCCTCATTCCTTGCCAATTGATAGGCTGACATCACCAAGAGGATGGGGAGGGTGGATCCTCTTCTCTGTGACCATCTTCAATACTGAAAATTCAACTCTCGTCAAATATCTTTTATCAGCAGTTCGGGATTACCGGGATTGTAATGAACCAACAGCATTTCACTTGAACTAGTTGACAAATATTTATTCACCTTTTCAGTTTCATTAATTCGAAAGAGATGGAAATGCGCATGAAAACGGTGAATCTTTGGATGTGGTAGAGGCGAAGACACTAATTTGCGGTAAATTTTTCCCTCCTCTGTGTTTACTCTTTCGCCTTCTCTACCCATCGAGGTTTCACTCTTTATATTATAAATTGGAAGCACTTTTCGCATTTTGGCCTGAAGAAGCACTAGATCTCTCAGTAAGTAGCGCTTTTGTATTTGCCGAAAATCTATGGTTTGGCTAGGTACCTCATGATATTTGGAGCTTAATATAACTTATTTGAATACTTGGACATAAGCACAGCCACCTTAAGGAAGGATATCGTTTTCATTTTTTAATTTTATAGGAGCAAAACCATTCTAAGCGAAGGTATAACAAAGCGTTTGTAAGCCTTCAAATTTTAGCATACCAAAAAGATTGAAGTTAAACCGATCAAACTGAATGTTTAGCAGTTACCGTAGCAGAATCACAATCTCAGACAGGAAAAATTACACTTTTAATAAATTGTCTATGAAAGCGATCAAACTAGCAGATTCATCAAAGAACGATTAAAAAAGCCACGACGTATTCGAATCCTGCCACTTGGTGTTCAACGCCATTTCATGCCGAGATAATTCAAGCAGAAAAGAACAAATCATTTGCATCAGTAATTCAAATACATTAGATGTATACTTTCATTTTGTATTTGTGGAATCGCACCTATCGGATTCGTATATTCAGATGCATGATTTTCCTATGCCTATTCTCTCGGTTATCCATGAAACTTAACAATTTTCATTTCATGCCTCTTTACAACTTAACTTTGTATTATTCCTAGTGCGCTATCTACTTTACTATCATTGCTTTTAAACATAAAATTGTAAATGTAACCCAAAGAACAATAATAATGTACCGCCAAAAAAAATTAATGAAACTCCGCGTTAATTCGAATTTTAATCGAAGTATTTAGTTGATCCCCTTACATTGTAAAAAAAGTTAGACTTTGCTTTGGGGATGGTGATAATGGAAAACGAGTTGAAGCGATCATTGAGGTACATTTATTGCAATTACCGCCCCTAGGATAAATGCAAATCGCGTAAAACATTTATGTGGTAAATGCATAAATTCATATTGCCCTTTTACATAAACCAAAACAGAAATGCCGCAGAAGGTCATTCATTGCAAATTTACCAACTTCAGATATCTGGATGTGATCGACGGCGGTTAAATGCACACTATCGACAAACCTCGCACAATCATTCGTGATCGTCTTACGATCCTAAGGCACTAGCCGCTCGTATACTTTGTTAATAATTTGGAATAACGCGCTTATTCCACTCAATCATCATCTTTACAAGAACCCAGCCTCAAAATTTAGTTGAAAATATTGACGGCTCTTGAGAAACCAAGTTGCTTAACAGGCAAGTAGGCTCTTTCATGATTTTTAGCTAGAATAATATCGCTAGGATCTAGTTTAAATAGATTTGTTTCCACTAACGCTCCTATTATTAATTTATTCGTTCTGAGAAAATACAGTGAAACGAATCAAATATTTAACTGATCGACTATTTTACGACCAGTAGCCCGTCCGATATTCCGATTTCATTTAGCTTCTCCCCTTAATAACAACTAACTTCCCCTTAAGGATCCCATCCAATCAATGGTGCAATACCACTAAACAACGAGTAAGGTGAATAGAATGAATACCTACAATGACGAAAGGCAATAGTAAGTACCTTCCTTGAAATTGAGACCAATTTGATTCCGCCTAATTGGTTAAGTCTCCACTTTAAATCTGAAGAACTCACAACAAATGAAATATTTACAGGGAAACCTATCCAGCAAGCAAGAGATAACAGTGACAGTGACCCTCAATCTACATGGTACATGCACGAATACGCCTGCCGATATTAGTAGGTTGGGCAAATGCAGTCTAGTTGGCCGAGACTCATACGCACATTTATCTACCATATTTACTGAAATTCGCTTCCAGTGCTACAGTGTCCTTTTGATGTTATGACTTATCCAAGCACTGGTGCTTCCACGAGGCGGCTTGCTAGCCACAGACCCAGTTGCATGACGAAGGGGTTTTCGGTCTCCAAGTCGTCATTAATGTTGGCCATAGTAGCGCGGTGTGCTGATGCCTCTGTGGGTGGAAAAGGAGGAGAGGAACTGTTTGAGGTGCTTATAAAAAGCGCAATTTCCTGGGCGCTGATTAAAGGAGACGCGGCATCTTCCGAGACATTGCATTGCGCTCCTCCTCTTTTTCAGCAGGCTAACTGCCCTAGTGAATTAGCAGACTGTTTATTGCAGATTAATGCAGCATTGCAAACTGATAATGGCAAATGAAAAAGCAATGCCAAGAGGTGAATCTATTGCCAGTACTTTGCAGAAGTGTTGAGGGGCTGTGTGCGGAGTACAGGTAGTGCAACAATAGGAGCACCGTTTCAGTAAGTAGGCAAGTAAGTAAGTAAGTAAGTAAGTAGGCTAATCCCACTGACAGTTATCTTGACTCTGGATCATCATCCATCTTCTGCACTGGACCTCTAACTGAATAATGGAAAGGAGGTGGTCAGCACAAACACTCAGGTGTGCATCTCAGCAGCGACTCTCGAAAGACTAGCGTAGGTTTGGACAGTTGGATGTCCGAAACTCGACACGGCGACTTTGGTACTTGATGCTCAGTAAGAGACTAGCTGCGAGAACTCGAGAAAAGGGAAAAGCATGCAATCTCTATCTTCGTGAATTTCAGTGTGTGGCCTAGAAGTGAATGCAGTTGGGTGGCTGAGATCTAGTGGTTCTTATAATTGGGACGAATGAATGCCGAGTGTGTGTGTGAGCCATCTTCCTAAAAAAAGAACATCCTGTTAGTTCGACTTTCGCATTGAAATTGGGGAAATGCTATCAAGAATCAGCAGCATTCGGTGTATTAGTGATACATCACCTCTCATAAAGTAATGGTGCACCTTTTGTTACTGCGTGTTAATGGGAGAAGAGATTGGCGATTGTAGGTTGGCGAGATTGCGATCCTACTTCATTCAGTTGTATTTGAATGAGGGTTGTTCCCAGTGGTTCCGCGACTCGACGGGTGGAAAGTCAGAGCGAGAATCCAAAGGCAATGAATTCAAAGTGGTCCCTGGCAATGAATGAAGGCTAAGATATGAGCTGTTCCGTAGTGAGACATGAAGATCCAACCGATATTTCACTTGTTTCATCAATTGGCTCCACCTTCAACCACCTCTTTGCATTTCACTTGAAAGCAGAAATCAAGAGAATATCGAATGTGTTTTGGATAGTTTTGACGCAGTCTAGAGCATTTAGATCTAACCGACTCCATGTGGATGTGAATGAAGGTACATTGAACTTAAGATAAACCGAAACGCTTCACTTTAATACCTATAACAGATTATAATTCTCGCCTGTGAATCATATGATCCACTATTATCTTCCCATTTTCAAGCGATACTTAAGGCATTAGTCGAATTGAAATCTAGATGATTGTGATGATAATCAATCCCGGACTTTGTTAGCATTCAAGTGTAATTACTCTCGTCAAAGTTAGACTGAATGTGCGAACCTCGTTTTGCCTTTTTAGTGATCAACGGAGTTAACATTAAACTCAAATTAGAAACTGAGACAGTTTCCGTGTAAATGTTAGTTAATTGTTTTATCAAAATTTTTACTGAAATATTTAAAATGACATTGTGGGCTTTCATATCACCTTACTACACTATTTGAAACCTTCTAAAGCAAATCAGAGTCATTTTCTTACTTTGGTTGTAAGTTTGTCTGCACGAAAATAAATGTAACTCTTTATTCTGTTCAAATTCTTGCTCGTTCGCTCACATTTAATAAATTTGAAGCGCAATCTATTTTTAGGATTGCAACCATGAGAATATTTTGTTTTAAACGCGATCAAGCCCAGGGATAAAACCTCCAATGATCAAAGTACTGCAGTTTCTTCTCTTAAATATAATTTTTTTAAGCCTGTAATATACTTTCTATTCGATGTTACATCATTTGATCATTTTTGCTGCCATGATGTTGATATTTTTCATATTTCCAGTCCGGAAATTTTTGGTAGACTATTTGCATGACTGAATCCACGTACTTGATCACGTTTCTCTGTAAGTTTACCTAAATTTACTCTGTTTAATGCATCCTTACAGCTAATTTAAGGACACTGATTTATCCGATGCTGAAATGAAGCGAATGTATCTAGATTTAGAATGGTAAGCGGTGCTCAAGAATTGTCAAGGAGATATAACACTTTCACGTCCATGTTGGATTTTCTGTCAGTTGCTCCGGCAGCTTCAAAGTTATTCCATTCAACAAACTTTTTCAATTTTTCTCTGTTCAAGGGCACTTTATTCCTTTCCTGTTCACATTTTGTTCACTGTCAATCAGGAAATGTTGACCTCTTAAAGTTTTCCACGAGAGAGTAAATATCGTTTCACTCGTTTGTGTATCACAAAAGTTATTACATTCACACTAAAATGTAGATCGGACATTAGAGAGGAGTTTCATCCATTGGCATAGGGCTCTTCCCAAATATTCCCTTTTACTGTGATGGTGGAAGTCATGATGTGCATTTGATATTTCAGAAAATTGTTCCAGGGGTGCGTTCCAAAAACTTTGGCAGGTGTGTACTAAGTTCCATTTTTCTTTGACAGGTTAGAGCCAATTTCGGTGCGAAAATTACAACCTTAGTTTCCTCGAAATAAAAGTGCCACTGAATTTTTGGAGAGAATGATTTCATTTTCCTTCCCATCCATCCGTCTAGATACCTTTGGATGTTAGACGAGAAATATGACAAGAGAGTCAACGGAGGCAGATTTCAATCGCATGCCGTATTTCAGCTTGCAGTTTCCCCACATCAAATTAGGAAAGCCCAATCGTTGTTCGAAAATACTACTTTGGCTCCTCAATGCAGTTTACAAAAGCTATATTTCATTTCATTGACTGTTTTTATAAAAAGTTAACATCGGAATTTATTATTATTGTTTATTTAGTCCCCACCCATTAGGGCAAGTCCCAAAGACTTTTAGGGGTACAATAGAAGTACAAATAGCTTTTAAAAGAAGTAGCACACAACAGTTAACACTGAAAAAAAGTAAAAGTGTTTATCGACGCCTACGTTTCTCTGGTAGCTTCTCGGGCATGGTTTCATCGTACAGGTAGCAGCTCAACTTCAGCTCCATCCTCGACATCGTTAAGGCAGACAATCTTTATACCTCTTCCAGAAGTCTTTTCAACTCTCCGAGTGGAGATTTCATTCACTGATAAATGTGTGCACTTTTCACAGTCCAGTTTGAGACCATGAATCCAGGTATTTGCATTGTACCTTGTTTATCAGTCTGTACGAGGTTTTAATTCTGCTGGCATACCTCCGGTGGGTGATTAGTCCTATTCGACCGCCCCTCTCATTAGTCCCAGAGTTGCCCCTGGGGTTACCGGTGGTTACCACAAGGAGGTTAAAGGTAGGTTTGACCACCTCGGAACTGAGAAGTTTTTTTCAGTCCTGCGGTTAGAAAAAGTCAGTATCATCGTACAGTACTTCTTTAGTGTCTATCCTATTTATCATAATGATAATGTCGCCAATTATGATCGGCAAGGCAGCTCGCAAACAATTTTCAAAAAAGATGCTAGACATTACTGCAGAATGTGTGATTTAAGCTTAGGTCACCAAAAAACAATGATCTAGCTCATTTCTGGACTACCCAAGCACAAGTGCTTCCCAGTTGTGGGATTTTCAATCTTGAACAATTTAATTCTGCAAAGCATCTTCCAGCCGACCCAGTAAAGCGGACTTCGCTAACTTTGGCAACCTTAAAAACGAGCAACCTAGTTGCCTCTTCAACGGGCATTCTTTTTAACCAGAGTTATTTTGCCTCCTGCCGAAGACGATGGTTTTTTAACCATTCTTTATTGGCTTGTTTCAAAAATTTGAACATTCGTTCATTCTAGCAACCTATGCCCTACCTGAACGCACCAGTAGTCCAATCATTTTTATTTTCAAAAATGGTTCAGAGCAGTCATTTGGACGATTGTCCTTCATATTTACGCATTGGTCTTCAGGGTGATGGTCAGGTAGGGCAGTCATATCCAATGAGGTTCTGGAATACTCCTCTTCTCCTTTGCATGAGTTGGACGATACCCTTCATGGACAGAAGCTTGACCTTAAGTTCATGCAATACTGGCATTGAAATATGAAGAGGGATTAAAAGCATCTAATATTGCAATAAATATTTAAAAGTATGTCAAAATAAATTTCCAATCTGGGCACCTTACAGACTTCAAAAGAGCCGCTTTCTCAAAGGATTTTAGAAAAGACAATAAAACTGAGTGGATAGGCATGAGAATACAGCCAGAATTCATCTAATAGCCTTTTATAATATAGAGGTGAGAATTTTCCACAGTAAAATGCTATGGAACATGCCTACCTGCAGCCAAACTGGTAAAGTTTGGTCGAATTGGAAACCTTAAGTCGAAAGTTCACCAGTATCCTTGAACTGCATTGTTGCTATCGTCGACGAAATCAGTTAATGGCTGAAAGCTTAAAACTATTTGATTATATTAAAGCCATGGACTAATGAGCAAAGTAGAAGCTACAAATAAAATGGAATAATGTTATCTTTACTAACTTGCTTAGAATTTAACAGAACGAACAGAGTGAAGGTTTAAGATTTGCGCAAGGAATAGAATGAAAAAGCACAAATTTGGGAAATTAATCAGCCGAAATCTACCATGATGACAAGGCAGTGTCATCTGTCATAGAGTGACAGTAGTCTGTCTGCTTTCGATCATTCTTAGTTTAGATGCTCTTCAATTAATGTGATTCATTTTTGCATTAAGGAAAGAATTTATTTTCTAGACCAACACTACTCTCAACCTTCTTGTGGTAACCACCGGTAAATCCGGGGGAAACTCTGGGACTAATGAAAGGGGCGGTCGAATAGGACTAATCACCCACCGGAGGTATACCAGCAAAAGTACGACCTCGTACGGCCTAGTAAACAAGTTATGACGTAAGTGTCTGGATTCATGGTCTCAAACTGGACTGTAGAAATTACGTACATCTACCGTTGAATGGAAACTCCACCAGAAAGTTGAAAAGACTTCTGGAAGAGGTATGAAGAATATCTGCCACTCTGAAGTAGAACTGCTACCTGTACGATGAAACCATGCCGGAGAATCTACCAGAGAACTGTAGACGTCGATAAACACTTTTACGGTTTTCTCTGTTAACTGTTGTGTTCTCTGGTAGAATCTCTTCATACTTTTGTTGTGCCCCTGATTAGTTTTCGGTACTTGCCCAAGTGGAGGGGAAGGGGAAAGAGAAGCAAATAAATAAAAAAACTAGATCAAACGGTACGGTAAGTCATGAAGTCTCATCCGATAAACTCAAGGAATAGTGAAAACCCTACCAGTTACTTGCCAACATATTCCTAACTGACACTAATGGTCAGCAGCAAGCATTTTGCATTTGATTAGTAGTAATTTTATCAAAGAATGCTGTATGATGCAGAGGCCAGACAGTTTGTATGCTTCCCGTGAGCTACAACGCACATACAAATGTAATTCTTATTCTGTCGATATGCGATCCATCATAATCTTTGTGCCTGCCTTTAAGCCATTGCTCCTTAGCACACCTTTACCCCTGCATCCTATTCGATATCTGCGAATGTCGTTTTGCAGCAGAAAAGTGGGTCCTTCTTCACATTTATTTAATCATCTTTTAAGTCTTAGAGTAGAAGCTGAATGGAAACCTATAACAAGGGTAAGTGAATACGGTATGAATTCACTCCTTAAGTGATAAAAATTGCCTTGAAATTTCGTTATCTAAAGTCAACGACACTAAGATATCGGTTGCTGTTGTGGAACAGAAAGTATCTGGTTGTTTCAGGCTACGGTTCAGTGTTCTTTCAATCACCAATCTCCGAAAAAGAGCACTATCACTAAGATATATTGGTCTATTTTTACAATTTTCGTTGCAATGATTCGGAAAAAATTTGTCTCACAAGCATTTAATCTTGATCCAATTAACCGAATGCATGAAAATGCATTTACAATTTCGCTGAGCATTTGGAGGATGTACCAGATATTGCAAAAGTAGCGATGCGCATGGTTACACTGAGGGCAGTGAAGGTCAATCGCTAGTCAAACCAAAAGGTGATGGCTTTGCTTCTTTCGATCTCAGTGAAACTGTGTGAATGTATCATTTCAGAAGCTGTTGGTTCTAATGTAACTGAAGTCTAAAAGACTACACCCCGGTGTCTAAACTTTTGATTATGACTTCTAAAGAAGCTAAGTCAATCAAAGTGACCACTAACTACAGGGTACGAAAGAAGTAACTTAAAAGACATTATTTATAGCCTGTGGCCTAACCCTAACCGGTGCGAGTGTATAGTCAGGCACACAAACTAATTGCTGGGTGGGAACACACCGCACCTCAAGTGCCCGGTACTCTCTTTGTATGTGACAGACAGCCGAGTGCATTGCTTTTTCTCCAGTTGATTTAGCCTCAGCCAATAGCTCCAGTTGACCCTCTACTTGGCATGCCTAAATTTC
Source organism: Moniezia expansa (assembly GCA_019097775.1). Lineage (NCBI taxonomy): Eukaryota > Metazoa > Platyhelminthes > Cestoda > Cyclophyllidea > Anoplocephalidae > Moniezia > Moniezia expansa. The sequence goes on from JADFDV010000072.1 coordinate 13,969,005, forward strand.
ACACAAGCTGGAATTTACCTACTATATGCTCTCTTTTTCTTCTCATTATTCGTAAATTAACAAATAGGCATTATTTCAAACTTTTTTTTATTTCCTCCCCACCTATTAGGGCAAGTCCCAAGGACTTATTGGGGGTTCAACAGAAGTACAAATAGCCTTCTACAACAAGTAAGCACAACAGTTAACAAAGAATAGAGTAAAAACGTTTTTTGACGTGTTTGACTGTCTAGTCTCTTCTCTGGTGTCGCTTCGTCGTACAGGCAGCTGTTCAGCTTCGTCGTGGCACTTCGTCCGTCTTTGTCTGTCTCCACGTCTCCTACCAGAAATCATTACTTTAGATAAGACACCGGTGGATGTTTGTCTATCAATGGGAGGATTCTTGCTAGAAAGTACTGATAAGTAAACTGGGATTTGAACACTTTACTGGTAGTTGGATCAAATTATTTTAAATTGATCCAGAAAGTCTATTACCTCTCTGGGATGAGATCACTGTAAGGCTGCGATGCCTGATAAAATGTAAAACTCTTCGAGGCTTTGCTGCCTTGGGGAAAGCGGATCTCTACACTTGTTTTTTTGGATCTGAATATATATTGGCTAGTTCGCAGGAACTGGATGGAATCAAAGAAGGAATAAGGCAGAGTAATCATATAACCACAGCTTGCCATGGAGTTGCATCAAAAAGCCAAGGATATTTTCAATTTCTAAATATTGTTTTCATAAACCAATGAGCTGCGCATTTTGTCCTAGAAGGTACAGAAAACTTGCTACTTTGGAATAGGAACCTAATATTTTCCATTTATTTTGCCTATCACGACTTCTCTCTGTATGTTTTTAGTAGAACTAAGGGTTTAAATACAAGAAGCGGACGTGTTGAATGCCAATTAAACTGAATAGGCTGTGGTTTAAAACACTAAACTGACTCGGTTCTATTCAAAGGACTGGCGGTTTACTAGTGAACGGATTTGATGTCATAAGTTCTCTGCTTACATTTCCATAAATAATACCCGACGACATCAAGGGATTAATGAATCCATGAACACATCTGTGCAACTTCAGGGGTACATTTTTTTGAATTGATTTTGACAGTGATTTCACAAGAAAATATTAGATTTAACTTGAAAGTATTCAAGTCCTTTAGGCGCATTTACATATTTGTTGCCATGGTGAATAGTTAAAAGTGAAAATCTGTAGGACAGTAGGAAAAACAGTGGTTTATGGCAATTACGATGTATCTTTTCAGTTAACGAGAAATCAGAGGCATCTCTGAAGGAGGGATTGCCCCATTTGGTGATAGCTCAGCTCACTAGTGCGTTTATTGAATCTTTTAATTTATAGGCAATCTTAATAGGACAAAGCCCCTACCAAGCTAGCTACCAACGTTTCCCAGTTAGCTATTTAGACTTTGAAGTATATTTAACGCAGCACATGATCCACTAACAATTTCTCTTGAGTTCGTAGTGAAACCAAGCTATTAGAGCAGTTAACATTTTATCTAGTAGTCAGTTAAATTCAAAGTCTGTCGCTTTTGAATAAAAGACCCACAGTAAGGTTCAACCTTAGAAATTAAGCTTAATAGGCAAATGTATCAAAGCGAATTGTGCAGTTCAAATGTTATCTTTATTGAAAATAATGTTACTGAATTGGACAACTAAATTTTTTCTGCTACTGAAAGCTCAGGACATTTTTTCCTTTTCTACTGTTGCGAATGCCCTGAATTGAAATAAAAACAAGAGTTTCCCTAATTATAATAAAAAATAAGTTACAAAGAGAGCAATTGCTCGTGAATACTAAGCTTTATTAAATTTTGAGACTTGAAAAAGAATTCCTCTACCTGTCGCATTTCATCGAAACTGCCAAGAAAGAACATGGACGTCTTTTTAGAAGTTTATCTGTGCATTACAGCAAGACGGAATGGGCTAGTCTTGTGGTCTGGACATCATCTGCCTGTTGCAATTGAGGGATCTTTGTTTCCATTTGGAGAATTATTAGTGCAAACATCTGAAGATAGCCAAAAAATTTCAAAAAAATGCATACAAAGTTTTTTGCGTTCATGAGCTTTGGTGTGGAGAAACTTGCTGCATGTCAATCTAAACGAATTGAAAAACTTCACTCTTAATTCATGTATTGCATTGTACTAAGACGATACATCAGGATAAGCTCGATGATTGTCGTATTATCGGAGTTCAAAATCTTAATGTGCGGAAGAAAGGCCAATCGCACATATGTAGAAAAGTAGCAGATTCAGCCAAAATGGAAATTAGAGAAGCAATAAGCCGAGGGAGTTGTTTTTACCTTCTGGATTTCCGACTACCCTTGGTTATCTTCGATTTTAAAGAAATAGACAGACTTCTAACATATTCAAATCCTTGATTTTGCTAAAGTAGCTTTGCTGGCTCATTGACCCAAATTCTTCACTAGGATGGAGAATTAGCATATTTTTAAATGGCCAGCCTGATCCTGCAGGTCCATTCTTGCAAAATTTACCATGGTTCGTTGGAGAGTGGAGACCATTTTCCCTAAGGACTAGAAATTTGCGAAAGACGCGGAGCTTTAAATTCCACATCGATAATGGCATGTGTTGGAAAAACGACTCGCCGTCATATGCGAGTTAAACATTTTGAAGTGTCTACATAGATGGAGATCTAACACTTCGAAAGGCTTTATTTGTAGTTGTCAGTACATTTCTAAGCCATCTTTTGAAATGCCACGCATACTACAATGATGGATTTAATAGCGAAGATAAGGTCGGAGGACTTGGAGGATTGTGGACTTGTATTTTGAATTGAATCAAAGGTGGTTTATTTTAACATAAATTGCAACATTAGAGATATTCACTGTCCAGGTTGAGTGGATACATTAGAGAAGTTCGACTTTTGCTTGTCAGCAATTCAATTTCATTTCCTATCTTATTCAATTATTTACTGTCTCCAAGTAATCTGAAGCCACCTTACCATGGTGAGGTGAAGGTTAGATCGTAGAAGCTCATTAATATAGGACTTTAAGGCCACCGGTTTCTTCGGAATATCAGATATCGAAAAGATTTGAAAGGCGGTCATGTATCAAGTAAGGATTTAAACAAATTTAGCATAAATCACGCCTAGATTATTTCCAGGGTAACCAGCTATAAGGCTAGACCTTCGCTAAGTACAATAACAATGTCCGCTGAAAATAGTAGACTGTTTCAGCACTTTAGAAATATTTATAGACATGCGAATGGGATGAATTTCTCTGAATATTATGCACCCAATCTCTGAATACTTTAAACACCAATGAGAATAAAGGAAGTCAGGATAGGCCTTCTCAAGCTATTACAACCGATTTTTAGATCCCCAGATAACTGAATTTCACAGAATCCGGCGTCTAAGTTTCTCGGAGTACTGAAAGCTGAATTTTTTCTGCCCAATTAATACGTATATGCCGAATGATTTAGAGATGATCGGCAAACATCCTTTCTCTATATAAGTCAATTCGGTGGGTGTCAACTGAAGTAATTTGGCCGCTTTGGTAGATGCATTGCACGGTATGAATTAAGAACACAAAGGAAATCGAGAAATAAGTTGAACAAAGAGCCACTCAAAGTCAAAAATTAAAAAAAGATTGAAAAAATTAGGTGAATTGTATAAAAGTACATTTTTAAGTACTTAGACCTGTGGTTTCTGTTATCTTGGACTTTATTTCGGGAAGGGATGCCTACATAGTGGGAGATATCGCCTAAGATTCCATGTTCCGGTAGGAAAACAAGACGCACAGAACACGTTCGAAAATAATTAATAGCTCGAATGTGGTTCCACATCATAACAACTAATTTCCCATTAGAAGTACCTTCCAATACAACTGTCAGTTTTATGAAGGCGTATTTTGGCCCAAATATATAACTTGGTACCCACATTGTCGTTGGGCTTGATAAAGTTTGAGGAAAAGCACACAGTAACAATGCTTTTAGTTAAAAATTTGCGATTTTTCCGTCTGTTTCTTCCGTTCGGCCGGAGACGAATTGAATAATTAAAATTTATAAACAAATTATATTTCAAATCGTCACATATAGGCGAATTAATGAAAATCAGAGTGTATAATAAACACTTTAGAGTGTTAATGTTAAGGAGAAGTGCTCAATTAGCTTTGCAAAATACATTTCAATGGGTCGGAGATCCAGCAAATGAATCTTTGTCAAAGAAGTCCAAAGAGTGAATAGAACAAGCCATTCGGAAACGTTACATGTAATTATACCTGGTTTGGTTTGATTCACGTCTAAATGTAGGTAATAAAAAAATGATTCTTTGCTAATTTACGATGAAAACCGCAGCTGTTCCCTGTTGGGTACTTTTTGGCTCCTGTCTGTGGGCAGTTTGCGATCATACTGACAAGTTTGGTGCTACTTTAAGTAAAAGGTTTTCCGTTTTATCACTTCTTCGAAGACAGACCGGGTCTTGTGGATTAGATGGATGCGAAGTTGATCAGATCAAATGAATTTCCTCAAAGGCTAGTTAGAGAGAAATCGTCTTCGATTTCTAAACATACCTGGACTCATGAACTGCCAGTCTTTATTTACCTTGGAGGTTGACCAGTATCAGAACAAACAAAATGGTGCCGTTTGATTAATTGCGTAAGTTTCTCCCGGCCTTGCCCTGTGTGCAGATGGTATTCATGGCTGTCTTTTCAAGAGATTTTCCTCCTGTCCACTTCTAGTCACCAAAATTCAATCATTCTTGTTATTATCGGCTCTTATGCTCTCCAGTTTCCTTGGTACTAATACCACGCCTTTGATAATGGCCTGATTACTCCTCCATCTGCAAGCAAATCAGAAGGTTTCAAGTTATGCTATTCGATGAACCAAACGTCCACGATTTTATCTGAAAATTCTTTAGTATATACCTTTAATACGGAAATATATTAGTTTTTAAACGAAGGCAAAACAAGCTTAGAAATCTAAGCAATAATTGTACGATAAGTTCGTCCTTATGAGAGTATTTACGTTGGGATGGAAACCGATTCCGCAGTTGATTAGCACCATATGTTACTTGCAATTAAATCAACTAATGTCTTTCCTACCCATGAAGTACTGGAATGGTCGGAAAGTGCATTGGAAGAGCATTGATATTTGCTCTAAGGTATGAATTCATATAATGGATGTGCGAATGGAAGGGCGCACCCTAGCAGGAAGAGAAATGGAACTCTCCAAAGACCCAGGACATGGGGGCACTTTGGATGCCACAGTAACTAGCTGAACTCAAGTTTATCAACCTATTAAACTGGTCGCGGCTGTGAAACTTACTTTTAAAAAGAGTTGTTCCTCATTGATTTATTGTGTAGATGCCTAGGGAAAAATGTTTTATTTAATAAGATGAGAAGTGTATAATGAGTGGTTTTTAAAAGTCAAACCAAATATCCTTGAACTACAGAACTTAATAATAATTAAAGTCATATACCTGGCTCTGTCTAATGAGGTGGTCAGAAATTGACGCGATTCCATCTTTTGATAGCTTCTTATCAACCAAAGTAGGGACGTCACCTGATTTGCGGAATTCTAGATCAGGGCTGTAAGGAAGGGGCGATCGAAGTGATCAACATTGGTTGATGATAATATCCGAAGATGGTCAGATGTGAACCTTAACTCAGAGCCACTAAAGCACCTTCTCCGTTCACAAACTAAGAATTAAAAAGCAATTTACAGGCCTGAGCATTTTTTAAAAGATTTCGCCCGACCCAAATAAGATGGGGATGGACTACATTGTCAAACGACTGTCGTGACTTTACTTGACAAATAAATTTAACTCTGATAGTTAGCGGATCGCTGCAAAAAAAAAACTTATAAAAATAGAGCAATAAAATGCTCGGTTTTTAATTGGTATTCAGGAGGAAGATTCTTTCTATCGCATAAAATGAAAATCCTTCTGTAGGTTGACATTGGAACTGTCCAATATTCTAAGCCAATCAAATGAGATGGTATTGAAATTGAATCTAGAGCAGATTTTTTAGCCAATTTGTTTTCCCATTTTATCAGTTACGAATCCTTCCCTTCAGAATGCATTTTTAAATCAAGAAAGGGGACATCAGAGATGGTTAAAATGTGAAAGACGAAGGCCAATTTTATTTTTTTCCAACTTTCAGGCCCTATACAACATAGCTTTCTTATAAGAGACTTTTCCTACTTTGAGCCGAAAATAAAGAATCGTGAATGCTTTGAAGTTAAAGCAATCCTAACCCGCAACCTTCCTGTGATTTTTGCACTGGTGCCCAAATTGTCAAAATGTGTCTGAGATTCAAAATCAGCGAAACACAGTAGAGCTACCTAGACGCTATCATGCAATCAGCCGAAAGCCATTCACTCTTGATATTATTGCTTTGATAATAATAATGATCTCTGGTACAGAATGACTTTTCCGGCTACGTCACTGGTATAAACGACCGATGAGCACATAATGATGGCTCACTTTTCCTTTACAGGATGCGCCATTATCAAAAGTTAGGTTTCGAATTTCGTCCACAACCCGATAAGGCTCCAAAAGTCCGCTTACAGTAGCCAATGTTTGCACTGATGTGCTGTTTGGCAGCATGCCAAGTTCAAAAACGGTCTAGTGTGGAATAACATTTTTATCTATCTCTTAAGTTTGATGCAATGCGAGTAGTTTGAAACCTTCATTTTTTGTTAGATTAGACACTTCTACAGCCGCCATGCATGACTATTTGCAATCCACTTCCCGGTGTGTGCCAAGCTGCGCATGGGTTATTTATGAATGAGAAATAGAATCTATTGACCATCATGAGAGATCTTCCACGTTCGATGAGAAGCCGATAATTACAATTCTCGTTGATGGCATTTCAAAGGTCCTTATTCTGAGAAAAATTAGGTTCTAATCAATGTCAAGAAATCAAAACTCATTTAAAAGAAAAGGACCTCGGAAGTGTTTGATTAGGATGGACGGTAGTGAAAGGTGCAAATTTTTGATTTCAATTAACAAAGTCTTGTGACAATAAAAAAAATACGAGTTTCCATTGTAAATTTCTAGCTGGCTCGAAAAAGAACCACGTTTGATTGACATAAGGTGAAATCTGATGAATTATGCCTCCGTTGGCAGTCAAAATGAGGTAAAACTGCCAATCCCATTTCTTCAGACATTGAGAATCATAGAAAGCAGGCAGGAGAACTGATTGATCATATCATTACCAATTTATGGCTGAGTTAGTTTGGCTGCCTTGCACCTTTGACGCCGGATGCTATTGTACTCTCAAGTTTTGTGGGCTTCCATGCCCTACGATATAACAATTGTAGCGGTATAGACTACCCAAATGGCTAGAAAATACACATACTGGAAGTTTCTCAACTGGATCTCAAACTGTAGTAGCCAATTACACAAACTGACATTTTGAGAATCTGTGATTGTTACCGCTCCTAGAGGATCACCAAACCTATTTTAACAAGTAATTTTGGCTGGGAGAATCGCAGCAGAACCTCGTGCAGCAGTTCATTTTAAAATAAGCAGTTGTAAATGGACCTTAAAATAAACTAATGTCAAATTCGAATGGCGTTTATCGAGAATCTTGAAGTTAAGCCATTAATATGGTAGGTTTGATGACTTAATGACGCTCGAGCATGTGCCAAGTGTGTGCACTAATAAAATGTGCCAGTGTGATTTTTTAAAACCAGCTGCCACATAAAATTCAGCACACTTACTAGCGGCCAAGTAGTCAGTCAGTGACAAAATTGAGCTTATTTTAAATCATTCAGTGACAAAAAGCTCTCTAACTGTCGTTTCTTAGGCATTTGTAGTGGTAGTAGTAGTAGTGGTAGTAGTGCTAGTAATTTGGGCTGGAAAAGAGTTGAACCGATCTCGTCTCAACTCATGGCCCAGACATTGAGACATGATGGCATAGTTGAGGAGTTCATCTAAACTATATAGACATTCATATAACCATATTTTGTAAAAAAATGAACTTTGATATTAGAGTTGGAAAAAAAAAGTTTGTTTTAACATGTAGGAAATAGGATATGGCAATCTCTAGTACGGAGAAACTACGCTAGATTCTAGTCCACGCATATAGTAAAAGCATTGCTTAAAACGTTAGGTGGAATTAAATTCTATTCCATGAAGGAATCATAACGAAGTGATTCCATGGGAATTTAATTTAACTTAGTTTGCAGCGCAGTTGCGCTACCTGGCAACTCTACTGCGAGGTCAAAATTAACAAAACGAATTAATCAGAAATGACATGAATTAATCGGAAATAAAATCAGTCTGGTAATGCCCAACTCAGACATCAATTGTCCACGTCATTGGTGAACGGTAACTCCGAAAGTTCACTTCGAAGTTCACACCATGAAATGTTCTTTTCGAAAAATTGCCTGAAGATCTAATTAATTTAGTCTTGTCAATATGTAGACTTAGAGCTTTTCCAGTTTATAGACCTTCGAGGAAAGGATACCGTCGGTTAGTTCCAATTAACTGTTTCATATTATATAAGTTTGGTAAAGCCAGCCACCTTAACCCACGGGACCGCTTAGATGTCGGGATCTGAATAGCTACAAATTATTCTTAACTGAAGCAAAAGCCGAATAAACACATGCCCACTTTTCGATTCCAGTAAGCTCAATGGAGAGATCTAGATTTCTTCAGGAATTATGAGCCTATCTTACCGTCTGTCATATGCTCAGCCCTACTCGATGTTTTCCATGCGATTTCGATATCTTAAAGATGCACCCCCATATTCAAACTTAAGGTTAAATACGGCCCAAGTAAACGATTACGCGCTAGACCGCTCGATGGCTAGACCTTTTTCAGTGTGTCACTACGATAAGCCACGATTTCATCTAGACGTACCTTCTTATTATCCCTTTGTGGCATTTATATGGTATATTTGGTCCTTATTCCTGCTCTTTGAGACACTTCTTCATGCGCCAGTTCTCCAGTTAATCCAAATTTCTGTCCTGTCATTCCGACAGACACAATGAATGTCGAGGAAACGTCCAAAACTGAGGACCCATTATTGCCGATTAAAAAGGCTTTAAAGCCCAAAAGAGCTAGAAATTTTCCTTCTGAGTCGCAATACCACGAATGACTATCTCAATACGACCCCCTTAAAGTGGATGAATTCAAGGACGCAAAAATCTAAGCAACTTCAAAAAAATATGGAAATCGACCGAATACAGTTTTGAAATCAGACAAATGCAAACGATAACATACCAATAAATTATTGAGGAAAGTTTACTGTTATTTATTTATTTATTTAGTAACATAAAGATCAAGGAATTTCTGTTAATTTAAAGTTTCTTTACTCCTATGTAGGACAGTTAAATAGTGGAAATTCAGGACTATGTTCTTTAGATATATTTTTCAATGATATCAATTTATTAAAAAAGCAAGCTTTGTAGCCTTGAGGTTTGCAAATTGGAGTTCTTCCTTCTATTTGTCAACTCAGAACTTTGGTTTGTTCTCAACCGGAAATTTCATTGGATAGAACTAATACAAATATGGAAGCTTTTGAACTGAAGGAAGTCAAATTCCAAAGGCCGAATTACCTCTTTAAAAGTGTGAATTTGATTAGTAAGTGCAAGTTAATGAAGAGAGACTCTGGTTTTATTGTAAATTACCGATGGCTTAAACGCCAAAAGGTTTCTTTTTAGTGGAATAAAGGAGAGAGTGGACAAAAAAAGTGAAATAGATGAACACGTTTTGAATTTGTCAACATAGAGAGGGCATGCTTTGATTTGTTTAAACTAGAGAACCCATGCTCAGCCACCACAATTAGCTAGCTGCGGAGGCCGACAAGCCTCAGTAATAGGATGTCCATCGCTGCAAGTATCAAATATCAGAGAATCATATTTGATCAAAATCGAAGTTATAAATTCAGTCAGGGTGGCTCATAATTCCTGGTCATCCAACGCACTTTAAAAATATGATAATGCTATTAAAATACTAATCCATTTTTAAATTAAAATTTTAAAATTATAATTGGAGATCATGTTGAGATCATGCCAATCTTAGAAATGAACTGATCCTTGAATCCGTTTGAATGGCGATCTTCACGCATACATATTATTTGTGTGAACATGCTCGCGATTGCTATCTCCTTCAACAGATTTTCGTGAGAGCAAAGAGGTTCGAATAGGACTATAATTTTAACCTTCTACCTGGCTGACCGTTTTCCTAATTATGAAAAATGGCCATGCATGCGGAATTGAAATCTAGCTCCATTGAGTCTATGGAATTTCTAGACTTGTTGAGTTCAACCCCTTTACGACGCTTTTCCATATTTTACAGCCAGTTGCTCAGGTCATACCCAATAGAAACTTTTACCATTCTCTGTTCTCTACTGCCTATACAGTATACTAAAACTATACTGAGGAACTTCAGGAGGTACGTTTAACAGGAAAAGCGTGCATTACGTTCTGGCAAAGTAAGAATATTTCTTGGCTGGAAGATTGACTTCAAGAGCACGTGAATGGGCAGAGAAAATAAAAGGTCTATTTTAGAGCAATGACTATACTTACTGTTTATCTTAAACCTGACGCCTTTGCAGAGCGATTGGATAAAATTAATCTATTCATGAGCTCTTAACGAAGATAGATTTGGACAGAGGTTCAGATTGACTGGTAATTTTTCAATCACTTGCATGACGTAAGAAGAATGGTTTGACCACTCAGTTCAGTCATCTGTGAAAACATTGGGTATTAAGTCAGAAAACATGATGCACACATACTAATCATGAGATGGCACACCGAAACCCAGCATATTGAGCATGCGAACCCGGAAAAAACGAGATGTAGGCGTGGAGTTATGGAAAGCAACATATGACAATGACGCGGAAACTGCTGACTGAAAAGAAGCTGCTGCATTTTGATTAGAGGTTTGTGTGCAGATACACTTCACTACGATAAAATCTAGGTGGTCTCGTATGAACCCAATACTACTGGTGACGCAATCGTGATAAACTTTATTCCGAGGATAAAAGGCTATCCTCAATCCAAAATGGCTCTTCTAGTAAGAAAAAATTCCGGCATTCCTTTGAGAACAACCGGTGAATTAATTCCGATCAAAGAATCTATTGATCTATTCGTAGGTCGCTCCTTATAAAGACTTGCGCAGGAAAGAATACAAAGCGAAAAGCACTGCAATCATTCGAGGCTTCAACCAAAACAACAGCTGCAGAAGCAGAACCACCGGCTGGTAACTTTGCATTTCAAATTAGGATTCGATTATCAGCAGTTTAACATGCGTACTAGTTTAAGTGTTGAAGCAGACGTGTCATTTAAGAGCTTAAATTCAAACCAAACCGCCGATTAATAACATTATTGTAGTGAGAGCACGAAGTAGAATTTAAATTTCTTAACGACTTGTAATTGCACACTTGAAATTTCGAGATGAAAATCTTCGTTGTACTTAACTGTACCGCAAACGAGCTAATCTTAACAAAGGGATCTGCCCTTTTGTCGAAAACTGGACTGTTCGAAAAGTAGGCCTTAAAGAATACAATGGGTTTCTTCGACAACTGGATGGTATATAACCGCAGCGAGGAACTTTCAGGCGGAAAGCTTAAAGTAGCAGTCAAAAAGAAGTGTTCTCATGCCACTGAGTCGAACGAACTTATAACGCAGCTGTAACAACTCGTTGTACTTCTCTGCAACTCAAAATGTAGAACTCTGAGATATTCGAATTGCCTCAATTTGCAAGCCAACATTTTTTGATTCTGATCCAAATTTGAAGCGAACGGCCTGATGAGTTCGGTTACTCGGATCAATGTTGAATTAGCTCAGTTCCCGCTCAAAATGAAGGCGTCCTGTTAAAGTATCCCAAAAATCTCCACAATCAACGAACGACCTCGTGAAAAGTAGTGGACGACAGTCTCAATGCTTCGTGATAGTAATTTTGATAACCATGTCAGTTTTTGTGAAAATTGCAAATCATTGGCAATTTTTGTGTGGAAATGATTTGGTTTCAGCACTGACTAAGCAAACCTGTGTTTCATCCTGCCCAACTTGATGCTCGAGATGGTGCAATCGCTAGCATCTGGGTGCTTTTCCATATTTTTTTTGGTCGCAAGGCTTTCGCATTCTCGTTCAAACCTGATGTTATCATCGACTTCGCTGACGACAACGAGCAATTTAAATCCAAGTACCCATGAAACAATAAAGCGCTATCTCAAAAATGAGTAACCAGCACCATTTTTCTTTCACTTATTCAATGGTGGCAAATAAATCGCTTCGTATTTAATGCAATTCAAGTAGTAATGCATTCAACGATTGCGAAATAGTTCTTGAATTGGAAAGCAATAATATGGTACATTAATTCTGAGCATGTGATTGCTCTTCAGCCTACACTCTTTTAGTAGATGGCATCTGAACTACGGTTTTCTGCTATACCTTGATGAAAGAATCTATGTAAAAACACCCAAGCGATGAATCTTTTCACATGCTAGGTTTAGGATTGTTTGAGTACCTAAAATCAAGGTTTATCAAAGAAGATGCTTCACTCGCTGATCGAAAGAGGTGGATAACCACACAATTATAATGCCTTAAAACTTGCCCAAGTTTTTACTTTCTTCATATACGTCCTCAAATAATGCCTAAATTGAATGAAAGAACGCATGAATTAATGACAACGAGGAGATTACATGACCATTCATCAAATGATGTCATTTGTGCAAGCCTTTTTGTGTAGAAAATGAGGAGAGCAAATAGGACAGTGTGTTCTGTGACCGCCAGCGGCAGTTTTGCGAAACAAGTAGAAGTGAAAATGCCAAATAGACCTATACATACACATTTTTGTCAGACTCAGCATACTTTCTTTCCTTAAAATAGATCAGATTTGTATTAAAAGATGGTGAAACTTAATGAAACCGAAGTGAGCATCATTTCTTCGTTGTTCTCTTGGCAGATAAAAGTAAGCCTTCTGCCAATTACAAAAAAGGGCGCTATATGCCGTTTGTGCTCATTATTTAGATTTAATCTGCATTTTAACTATAAAAGTCTAATTTATGACTAGATGTATTCTATGCTGACTGCATACCTCAGAATTGCCTGTGTATATTGAATGATATCCACTTCTAGCAAGTAATGACCAGCTCAAAGCCTTAATACCATGCACATATTAAAGAGATAAGTGGTATTCAGTCATAGGTATTTTCGTGTGCGTAGTTGGAAGATGGTCGCATAGCGACAAAAGACTGAGTTCATGACAATTTCTGAAGTTAGGTAGGCAATTTGGGAATTTTTATGCCTTTTATTTAGTTAGTCATTTACCTTCAGCATTAGCTTCTATCAAACAATTCCGACTTGTCACTGTCCTTCGGACTGAGTGAATATGGAGTGAAATAAATTATTAACAAGCAGACAAGTGATTTAGTAGCTTATTAATACCGGGATCCGCGTGGTTTCATCATTTTTTTATGAAGAATCATCTCCAAAGAATAATAAGCTACAGCGAACCCAGTTTCGAGAAGCACATCTCTTCATAGTGGTTGAGAGTCAACATCATGCATGTCTTTTCATTAGCGATTTTGGCACAAAAAATCGTCTGAATCCTTTTTTCTGCTAAGAATTTTTTTATTTTCCCTATTGTATTTGGCTATTGATAAGTCAATTCACTCACCATAATCGCGTAGTCTATAAGTTACCCATGAGCCATTCAGGCAGATAAATTCGCTAGTTTATTTGAATTTTAGACCACCTTAACTTATAGCCCCTTAACATTCTTTCAAAAGAGCTTTCCAAGAACACTAAAGCCACAAATGAATCGGTAGTAAAACAAATATTCATATTTGAATTCATGAAGGTGGTTTCAACTGTTAGAAGGAGGGGATGCACCTTGGAATTAATCTGTCAGTCATACCTTTGTCAACAATAATTAATTACGATCATCCTAATTTAATCCCACTTTGGTGGAACTTGAGGCACTTCCACCTGATAACCTAGACTGCTAAACCATTTGTGTGTTACAATGAAGTTTATCATGAATTTTGAAATGGCAATTTCTACTCAATCAGTAAGTACTAGTTGACTTGATTGATGTATTTACATAAATGAAGTCAGTGGCATAATTTTGGAATATTATGAACTTATTTACAATCATAAATACTGAAGTGGAGAATCCTTGTTTCTAGCATCAAAAATCATTTAAAACTAAATGTCATGCTTTATTTTCTTGAATAGCACTACCAAGTAGAAAACCTGTTGATGCGTCTACCAAGGTGTACTTTTTTGAAAAAGGGATCAAAAAGACCCAAATTAATATCACATTGGCCAAAATTGAATCCTGGATGTCCCGTTCCGCCTTGGTATTTCAGTGATTACTGAACCTATTAATCTAACATACAAGTGATTTAACTAAATTAGAAATGAATTAAAGTAAATATAAGTTTATGATCTTAAAATAAGACAATGTTGCGAGGGGTTCAACGAAAATCGACTTGAGACCTGAATGGAAGGAAATGCAAGCGAACGAGGCGGTATATCTCTATCTGTCCGTCTCGATAGTTCAGATGACAAATCGAAAGAAAGTGACCGAAAAACCAGCATCGATGCAGTATGCGTGGCTTTTAAATATATTGCTGGGTAAAAATGTGTATTGACTTAAAGCTAACATCGCATTTCAGGATCTGCGCAAAAAAGATTATTTTCATTTCATCCGGGAAACTTTCGGTGCAATAAAAATAACGCAAAAATCTGAATGCCTGACATATAATTAGGTTCTTGGTACGTTTTTGCTTGGGTTTCCAATATTGGCCGAACTAGAAGTTAAATCAGCTGTTATACTGGTAACTTTCAAGACGTATATCAATCCTGAAGTAGTTAAAAAAGATGTGCTGTACTGGATCTTATGATTTGATCACAAGAAATTAGAACTTAGGAGGTAATGATGGTCTAGATCTTAAAGCTTAATCATCTTCGGGCTTGGATAGTTTATCGTCATCCAACCGGTGTTCATCCGCTTAGTTTCATAGGAGGACTTGCACTCTGTGACCAACATCGTAATATAAAATTCTAATATATGCCCATCGGCCCTTAATCCATTTTGCATTTGTGCATTTCATATTAGTATATCTCTTTGCATTATCTTCCCTTCCTCCTTAAAATGAAACGCAGAATACACTAATCTCAGATGGTGAGGTTCATTCAACTCAGATGTATTTCTGATCTATCTTCTGACGGTGAAATCGGCCTATCCACTTAATTCCTTTTAGCTCTGTAATCAGTTTGATAGGAAAAAATCGACAAATCCTAATCACTTCTCTGTGCTGGAACTTTAAAATGATGTAAACTTTGAGACCTTTTCAGGCACTTTTCTTGAGTTATCATATATAAAGCTATGTAGGTCCCTTAATAACACCGGTAAACAATCGAGGCGAATATTTTTTTGGTGGTTTTACAGAAGTTTGATTATAAATTCTCATGATTTGGATAAACCACCACCCTCTTTAGGTCACTGATTGGTTCACGAGTAGTATAAATGTATGCTGCCCCCAAATATACCACATTTAATTGTAAAGAGAGAACAGTTGCTCACCTTCCAAATGGAAGCAAGAGCGAGGTTTGGATGTCGAACTGCTTGAACTTATGTTAAGGCATCGGTCAACGACCTCAGATTCACTGAAAGGAAGATATCAAAAAAGCCATTTTGAGGAGTCATTTGCATTAATCTTCTGTAACCAGTGTTCTGGGATATAAAGCTTGCTTTCTGCTTGGTGCTCATTCTCGGAACTTGAGAAATCAATGCTTTGGTACTAAAACTGTTTCTCATGCTGCTGATGAGATAACAAGTCTCTACACAAAACAGGACTAGAAGAATCTGTCTTGAAATCGAGCACAGATGGATGACAAATAGTTAATATAACGAATGATCTAACATTTTGTATTATTAATGATTAACATGCATCTTTCGTTAGAATCAAACCCATTATTTCACGAAATCGAAGTGTTATGTTCTAAAAACGCCTTTGTAGTGGAGCTGAAGGAAATCCTTATGGAAAGCAAGTATTATCAACCACTAAGTCATGGAAGCTGAAGCAATTAAGAGCAGAAACTATGAGAGGACTTTTGAAGTGAAGTGGAGTGAAGTGGTCACACAACCTTAACATAAATCCCTCTTGAAGAAAAGTGTCTGCTGATCATTATCTTAGGGAGAGTGAAGGCACTTCGGAATCATAATGACCAGGGGTCGACAAGTAACTAAGGTGGAGGGTCAACCAAATCATACTTATTACTTTAAAGGAGAATCAAAACTGAAAAGGTCACATTCAATCAGAGAATCAACAGCACTTACCGCAGAATTCTTATAACCTCTGCAGCAGTGATCTTGTCAAAAGAAAATTAAACCAAAAAGCATTTGGATACCCTAAGGAGTGAGTATCAAATTTTAATTTTCCACAAAGTTTTCAAGGAGACAGACGAATGATTCATCGCAAACCTATAGACATTACGCAAATATCACTAAGGCATCTATGAAAACAGAAGAGGCGCCTATTTGGCTATAACATCTCTACAAAACAAGCATAATATACTGTTGTGTCTTTGTCTTAGAGTCGGATACAATCGCTTTAGGGGATGAAATATGCAACACCCTGAACACAATCTGGAATAATTCGAACCAAGCCTTTTCTACGCAGATGGAAATTTGCAATCATTGTGCTAACTCCAAAAAAATAATGGGATTCATTAGTTAAGTTCGACTTTTTGCAGAGACGAGGTTTCGTGACTGCACGCCATAGACTGTTTAACAGTGTGGTACAATGACGGATGGCTAATAGAGGGAACTGAAGTGCTGTTCCTCTTTTCAAGAAAAGAAGCAAAGATTAAATTCACGATAAGTAGGCTTGATCTGAGTTTCGTCGATTATCCTACATAGATTATGAAGGCTAGACAACTATCTAATAGAAATCTAACAAATTTTGATAAGAAATGACTTGAGAACCATTTCAGAGTCTCACCCTCCTTGGACGAGCCCCATTGATTAGACCAAAGCTGTGTATTCTGTCTATGACATTTTCTGAAATCTTTCAAAACCACAATCTATGGTTACAAGAGCCAATAAGATGTTTGACTTTCATTTGGTTGATTTTAGAAGTACTTATTGTTGGTGGTTCTTCAGACTTCTTTTAAGTGAACCATCACCAAAACCCATTGTCTTAGAATCTAGAAATTTATATGTAAGCATAATGAGTTTAATGAAAATTGCCTCCAAAAGTGTGTTTATCTCAGAAATAATGAAATGGGAATGGATCCCTGTGAATTTTCACCTGAATGAGGAGCACTCTAAATGCAACTCTGGAGAGTTTAGAATAGCATACTTATTCGCAGTTTAATACCTATGACTTTGCTGTACTTTGAGCTGCACAGCTAGTGTGTTGTGCCAAACCAATATTCTAACAAAGAAACTAACTGAATGATATTAGCCCATCAATTGCCTGAGTTTTAAAGCATCGCAAGCTGTCGGGGGAAATAGTGGCTTGTTTGTAGCGAAATGACTCTCAGTAGGTCATTAAAAAGGTAACCTTAATCAGAGAAAGAGGTCGATGAAGTGTAGCAGGTTATTGTTAGCATTTGTTTTGATTGACAAACTTACTTGAGTGCTGAAACGAATTTCTAATAAATTGGAGAATGTGCTTAGGCATGCAAAATGCATGTTAATATCTGTGTTTTCAGACATCAACCTTCAACGACCGTCTCGGAGACAAGTTGCTAAGTTTTATCTATGAGTTAATGAGCATATCCACTCCTTTATGTCCTCAAAGTGGCACTGTGAGCGAAAATTTCTAAAGTGATCAGTCACTACAGCTTTATGGTAACTCACGATTTTACCAGGGCTAAATAAGTCCAAGAAGAACGTAGAAGCAGCTAAAAAGAGTGAAGTTCTAAGGAGAGGTTTGTCCTCAGTTGGCTTCGATAGCGTCCGCTAGGGGGAAGGTTCGGTTGTTCAGAGACAGATAAGGGCTTTGGCTGACACCGTGTGGCAGAAAATGATGATCACATTGATGTCACAATGAAGATTTAAGGCAATATATATCGAAAGCTGAGTTTAAGAAACTTTCTTTGACGTGAAGCAGCATCGACCTCTGTTTAGGAGAACGGCTACTATTTGAAACTCTGAAGTTCGGACCTACAAATTGCGTCCTGATTGACCATTACGCTGGTCTAAAATCGAGGACCACAGGTAATTATTCATACATTCGTCTTCATCTCAGAGCCAAGTTGGTGCACCAAGTGTGGCCTCCCTCCATCATGTGAAAGTAATGAAAGGACACTTGGGCGCTTATCTCAAGAATAGACAATTGAACAATCCAGCTAACTTTCTACCACAGATAGTGACAGAGATTGAGTGGTTGTGTGGGTTTCAAGAGTAGTGCCGTCCCATACTTTCTAGAATACTAAGCCTACTGCCCTTTTTTATCAAGGGGTCGCTACAAAGCGGACACTTCTAGAAAAATAGCAAATTTAACGACTAGTAGCGGAACAGGGCAAAAATTGTCGGAATCCTTACGAGAGGAATTGTAAACTGACATAGACTTGGGACAGAGTAGTGGCCGCAGTGAAGCAACTGCCAGGAAATTAGATAGGCATAGGACAAGATAAAGTAGATCCCAATGGGATAGCCCACACTTTGCCAGGTGACCAATAACGTATGTTGGACTACATGCGGGCATGCGTACCCCAGTGAATTTGAGGGTACATCGGAATAAGGGGATTTGCGTGCGAAGAAATGCACTTAAATATTTGATTAAATAATTAATTGGACTGATTTGAGAACGCATGTCCCCTGAGCATTTACTTTTAATCAACTCAACAATTTATTAGTTTATTAGTTTTGTACACCTCTTTAAGGTTTTATCAACTTTGCCTATCAATTTCATCAAATCTTCAACCATTATTGGCTAAATTTTGTGAGCTTTGGTTTTAAATTGGTTTATGGTTGGTGATTTAAAACAAATAATGTAAGTCTGAAATATAAAGACCGTCTGTCTTCGCAGAAATTTATGTGAGGAGGAAAAATTAGGCAATCATCTACGCCAGTCATTCAGACATCTTGGATTTTGTTGATAAACAGTCATCTAGTTTCATTAAATTCCAGGTTCCAAAGAACACTTATTGTGTACTTTATTAGTGCATAGGACAGTTAGGGGTGAGTGTACAGTGTGATATAATTTATGGTTAAGCATCGCATTTACTTGTTCATACAGCCATTTCTAGGAAAAAAAAGAGAATTAATCTGAAGGTTATTCACAAGAATAACATGCTTACTTATCCCCGTAAAAAATCAGACTGAAATCCAACGAATTTCAGGTTGAGTAAAAAATGAACTTAGGGCATCCCCAATTATACCAGTCTCCTATTTCCGTATATGTCGTGCAATGTCATGGGCAGTCTGATTATGAAAATCTACACCAGACTGTCAAGCTCCCTATTCATCTATGCGAGTCTCTGAGGTCCACATTCTGCGCACATATTTGTGTCTTAAGCTATATTTAATGCAATGCATTTGGATTTTTTCTAGACGAGCTTCCATGCCCTTCTCGGAGCAGTTTTTACATTTAACGACAGGTAGTGCTCTATTGTGGAATTTAGTGACAGAAAAGTACGGTAACATTCAATTGTGCTTATCAAAATTTTTAATTAATTATTTTTCGAGTTGTAGGTGAGAAAATTTACTTCGTTTTCGGTCAACTGAAAATTTGAAATCCACGCAATACAATTTTGCCCAGTAACTACTCTCTAAGTCTGCAGGCAAGGTGACTTCTCATTCGAGAGTTTGGCAGGGAACCGTTCAAAATCCAAAATTAAATAGGTCACTTTCTCTTAGAATTGTTGAAGATGATGTTCAACCCATTATAAGGAAATCGACTAATAACTGTCTGACACACCCTCAGTTGCCAGAGTCAAGAGTTCACAGGGCAACTCCCATTACTTCTTGCCCATGAGATTCAATTTTCAGTTCAAAGGCCACGAACATTCATCTACTCTTCATTGAAGCTGAAAATTCTGAGGTGCATGAAATGCAATCAGTAGCGAGTAGACGATTGGAAGCCACTGTGTAGTAAGTCGGGGAGTAGTGTGTGGCTAGAATTATCACTAAAAGCAGCGAATATAAGACCCTTGGACCTAAAGTTAAAACTTTCATAGTCATCAGCTTCAAAATATTGCTATTGTAGGTAAATAGAATTAACTCTGAATTAAATGCGCCAACGATTAAAGAAAAATAAAATGAAACTGCCCTAAAAACTTCCTTCACGACTTGATATCACCAATCAGTCAAAGTAATGTTACAAGCAAATTTTACTCTGACCATTTTATGATGCTAATAAGACTTTGGACATTGGCATACCAAGATGACGAGCGGACTCGCCATGGCAGTGTTCAGGGTGATGAATGAGTGCCCTGATAGAGGGTGGCCTAGGCCCACCCTGAACGTCCTTTTGCTGCCGCTTGTTCAAGATTAAAGAGTGAACCAATTGGTTCATTTCGCTAGCGGTCAATCCATTTTCAGGTGCATAAATTTGAGATAGAATGACGAAAAGAAACTTTACTTTGAAAGGGAAAAGAGATACATCCGAATTCCATTTCTCCACTTCCACGAGGTTTAATCAGTTTTTGGTTGATAAACAAACCCGGCCGGTTTGAGGAACCGTTAACCTGTAGATTCGCAATCTACTTCATTTGGAATCAAAAACGAATGAACTGGTTTCTTAGATCAACTCGGTAATTTAAGGTGCCAATTGTTTAATCTCCCTTCACAAATATGTACGTGGCGTCCACCCAGGATATCCAGACGAAACTGTCCGATTTCCAAAAAAAAAATGATTTATCGTCCGAGTAAAGGCCCTCAATCCTGTAATTCTGCATCTTGTGGCCTGGCTCTGTACCGATTGCGAAAGTATGGTTTAATTTTAGTATGATTAATGCCTGATGTAAGTAAGTTGGCTAAAGAGCACCTGAATCATTTTAAAATCACGACCCATAGCGTTATCCAGTCAATCAACGGAGCTTTCTACCACCGCCTTCCATGGACTACTAGACCATCGTCAGTCTCCTTATACATCGGTGGTAACAAGCGCTCTTTACATGGCATCGACTCGAAGTAGCCTGTTTTTTAGCATTTGTGAACTAAATGCTTCACAATATCTATTAAAGGGAAATAAATGAGTGTGTTTTTCCTGTTTTATTCATGGGAAAAATGGTGCGTATTCTTAATTAATAGCGAAAAAAGCCCCAAAATCTGCTTGGGAATTTAATGATTAGAAGGAAATAAGCGCAGAACAAACAGGCTATCTTTGGACGTGGAAGGTTAATACAAGCATTCATTTAATAGACAGTTGACTCACAGAGTCGGGCATTATTTCACTCATCACAACTGGAACGAACAATAAATTTCTGAAATGTCCTTCTGAAATACGATGTAGAAGGTTCCCTTAACTTCGGCTTGCAAAAGTTTGAGTACTGGTTACAAAGAAAGCTAAAATAGAGTCACCAAGGCTTGAAATATAAGCAAGAGGCCAGACTGCTTTCATTTAGGCCCTCTCAGATCCTAGAACAGTTTGAGTTCAACGAATTAGGTCAATACACAAATTTCAAAAAAATTAACCATCGAGAGCCTTCTGAGAAGAGTGACAAGCGCTGACCTGAATGTATAGAATCCTTTTTCCTTCTAAACAATGATTCTATGCCATTCAAAAGTCTTTTGAGTTTAAACTATTATCTAATAGAGATAGGCAGTTTAAATCGGTGGACATATCGCAACTACTGGTAAAAGGCATACTTAATAACTTTGTCTGCATATATATGCTGGAGGTTACCAGAGTTAAATATGTCTTTTTGCCTCAAATTGGTTTTGCTGATCGGTTTGCATGGGATCCGGTTCATAATGAGGCGAGTTACCTAGTTAAAATTGGAATGGCCCATCTAAAGTCTATCAGCCCATTGATGCTAGTTCTTAATGAGGTGTTAATTTATTCGTACATCCATTGCTATTAGTTTCTGACATATTGTGTACATGTAGCTGTTTGTAAAGAGGGTTAATTCAGTTTGGTTGGTTAGTTTATTTTTAATTTTATATATGACATTATCCTACTCATTACTGCTCACTCTTCTACCAAGCGTTAGTATTCATTTAAGCTGACACCTACACTGACCCCTGTTTACGGTACCAAGTAGTGTGGCCAGTCTTCGTTGTGCTATCGAGCCTTTACAAACTTCAAAACTGAAGAAGGTTATTACGAAATCATTTGAAATACTAAGATCTTGCTTATTATAGAGCCAAAATAATTAACCTGGAAAAAATGGTATACAACCGACAGCTGTTTCAATAAATCATTATGAATGATATCAGAGAAACCATTAATAGTGACAGAAACTTCAGGACCCATTTCAGCTTGACGTAGGAGGCATATACAACCATCCATTTCTACCACTCTGGATATGCTCAGCGGACATTTGGAGACAAAAGGATGTTCTATAAGTTGATTTAAGTCGCTGCACTATCATCTGAAGCTTCTTCGGGAAAGGTGAGTCTTGATGCAGCTGCAAGGAATTTAAAATATCCCAAAGCGCTTCATCAGTTGGTTGATGGAAGAAATCACTTAGTTCAGTTAGAGAGGCATTGAGGTTTAGAACATTGTGATCTGCGCGCTAACAAAGGCTGAAAAGGACGTAGAAGAAGGAGAAGATGGCTAGTTGGTGTTTAATAAAGAACTGAGTTACTGCGTGAGAAGCGCTTGCTGGCTCGTGTTGCGAAAGAAATGTACCAAAGCCAAGTATCTGATACTTTCTCTGAACTTGTTCACCGCTTAATCCGCCCTATTAATGTCACTGCATACCACTCTTTGATCTTAATAATTGCTGCTCCTACTACTTGTAAAGTTGCTGTCCAATGAGGGCTGTAGCCAAGGGCGCAGAGGATCACTGCAACAGATCGATATAAAAGATATTGTGGAGGTCTGAAAGCTATTTCTGCTGCTCATAATGTATTCGCTTCTCACGTTCCTCATTTTCAATTTCAGATAGACTGGATCAAGGTTTTTTCTAGAGAGGTCACTTATTTATTTAGCTTGTTCTTTCTAATGAAAGGGATTCACCACTGAAAAATAAACAACTGTTCAGAAAGCTTATGGAAGGCATGTGGGGTTTTTTTCTGGATTATGGGT
Source organism: Moniezia expansa (assembly GCA_019097775.1). Taxonomy (NCBI): domain Eukaryota; kingdom Metazoa; phylum Platyhelminthes; class Cestoda; order Cyclophyllidea; family Anoplocephalidae; genus Moniezia; species Moniezia expansa. Next base: position 13,992,126 of record JADFDV010000072.1, read on the forward strand.
ATGAAAGTTGTCTGTGCAAGTTCTGTGTGCTTCGTGATTTGCAGTTAAATTTGAAAATAGCCGAAATCGGACAAATAAATATGGATTTGAATAATAATTTTGGTCATAAAATAGACTTTTCAGAAATCAAGGGGATACAAATGGTTAATGAAAACTTGAACCCAATGAGGGATTCACTTACATACCGTGGTTATAAGGGATGGTGAACAGCGTCGGCAAAATCTGCCAGTATTGGTGAAGGGTACAACAAACTGGACCAAATAAGACCGCCGCTATTTGACGACGGACTGCTTCGGTGATTATTCCATTGCAACTCAACTCAGTTAAGACGTTTTTTTCACCTTCAGTAAAGTTACGAGTACTGCTTTAGCAATATGGCTCTTGTCAGTCATTTTCATGAACACCAGGGCAATGTGCTTGAAATATGATCTAAGCAGAAATATAAAATGGCCTCATAACTTTTTCATTCCCATGAAAAATATTTTCCTTATGTCAAATTTTAAGAGTTTTTGGTATGGTTAAGAGCCACATTGCGCTCGAAAATTCATGGAGACCAACAAGATCGAGAATTAATTCTCTTCATGTGTTTAAATATTAACTTTGCGTTTACTAAGATGACCTCCCAGAATACCATCTTGAACTTATCATGCTTAGAACTATGAATGGTTACTGCAATGTAAAGTCAAAATCTTTGTTTTGGTACCCACAGCTTCTCATGTTTAGTTCCAGACGTCTCAGTCAATTTATGACAAACATGAGTTAACTTACTCAATAAAAGAAAATCCTGTGGTTAACCTGGAGGATGTATACTTGTTGTAGTAGATGAGACCAAAATCATTTTTTAGTTAAAATTATTTGCAAAGAGGGTTTTTGTGTGTTTGAGCACTCCCTCCTTCTTACACTTTGAAAATATAAAATATTGAAGGTTCACAAATTACTAAGTTTATTACTAAATAGGCTAAATCATGACGACAGTATTGGAATCTCCAGGCTGGAGAATGGTCTATTCTTTGTTCAACAATGTTAGTTTTCGTGATAAATAAAAGTTAATTTGGCTAAGTTAGCACAGGCTATCAACTTGTTGCCCTATTAAACATCCTTCCAATCTGTTGAAATTCGCCTCAATATGCTTAATAATGTGGTAAATCTGTTTGGTTTGCAATTGTAGTTAAGGTACTCAATTATTTATTTGATCCCCTGTCATTAATCCTGGGATAAAAGGACTTTAGTTATGATGAAAGGAAATGCTAATTTTGATGGATCAATGTCTAAAACAGCAGTACTTTACTTCAAACTCTCACCATCATGTTCACACCAGTGGCGACCTTTGCAACAGTCCATGTTAAAGGGCTGATACAAAAACCCTTCTTAATGAGCCTCCGCTAATATAATACACAGTCGAATATGGCTAAGTTATTTTTTTTCAGTCAATCTCTCATGATTCTCTCAACTACTGATGTCAATAAGATTAACATCTTCTTACGGCATACCGAGTAGAGGTGAATCTAAAGGCTCTCAATGGAGAGTAGAATGAGCAGCCGATTCAGAGTAGAGCGATGGGTGTTTCTCAGCCACGATGACTTTAAAAGTGCTCGTTTTATCCCATGATTCCACATTACCCAATTCGAGCTTAATGCAGCAGAATCTTTCCCACCAAATACTTGCTTTATGTAATTCTCAACAAACAACTAAGATGGATGTTAGAAAACGCTTTTTGCCATACAACAGTCTTTCCCCACGTGCGTTAGAAACTGAAATGGCGCTTAATTTTCGGTCATTCAGTGGTCTTGCATAACCGAAATCTGAGATTTTTCTTAGTTTATGAAAATTTGCAAACTAGCAATAAAACGCTTCTACTAATTTCAATATTATGGCAGTAGCTGATTTGCTTAAATGGAAGTTCAACTGAACAGATTCATTTAAGTTGACAGGCGCATATATTCAATATGTTTTATAGAATTGTTGAACTGCTAAGGGATTTCTAAAGGAAATGCTGAAATCGAAATGCGATCTGCAAAACTGTTACATACATATCTTACCAGTAGTCGCCCACTACATTTGAGGTGCAGAAACAAAAAGCCTGTGATGGGGAAACCTCCCATTCTAGTTATTGCCAAAAAAATGAAATCCTGTTGAAATACGAGTTACACTGAAACAATTAATGGGTTTCCTTCTTAAGACGTAACGGCAAAGTCTATTTGCTAAATATGGAAATTTGCCAGGCGCGTCTCAAGTTGATTGTTTGAATGTCATCTGTCTTAATTAAGAAAACAAACAAAGTGAATGGCTCGCACCATTTATTTCTTTTTTGTGATGAATAAAGTAAACTCGTCGTTGTTTGTCTTATGTCTAGAAATAAAAATATGCCATTAGAAGAGTTTATAACAAACGTGACAGTACAGTAGAGAAATAATAGCCAATCGGACATTTGGTACCATGACTTAGCTGAGCGTTTTCTGATAGTCTGAGCGTTTTAGTGGGATCTTGGTAGATGCTGTAACTACGCAGCGTGGCTGATTTTTTTAGCAAGAAGTATCGGCTCTAGTTCTCATTTTAGGATGAACAAAGCGCTTATATGAAGTGGGCCGAGGCATGGAGAAATCAGATTAACTTCATCTTCAAGGACTAGCACTTTTCTAGGTGTTTTTTCCCTTTCTAGTCAAGTTCTTACTTTGGGCCTAAAACTGTTCTTTTTGATTGAAAAATTAGATGAGAGTCTTGAACTCTAAACCGACTCAGATAAAAAGTTTAGATACAATTCATACAGAAACGCTAAGATCTTTCATAATTGAATCACCCAACACATATTCAAGCTCTCATTTCAAGCACAATGAACTTCAGTGTCTTCGGTTGTCTTCACATAAGTTTTGATGAAAACGGAGAGTTTTGATTGGCCTTGACGAGCCACTTTTCTACGATTTGCTGTCAAGACCAGAGCTGTTCTTCAACTTTGTATTCATAGACGATACTTGAGGAATCGGGACGAATTTATGCTAGGGAACATTCATCCCTAAAACAGATTAGCCAATGAGTAACGATTATAGCACTTAAAAAAGGGGACTCGAGCTGTATTCTTCACATCCTACATTTCAAGGCGTGTAAAAAATAACTTTCCAGAATTCAAAAACCTCCCTTAAGGTTGTATATTATCTGAAAAGCGTTTGATTTTATTCCTAAGGCACTCCACTGTTAGGCATAATGCGTGAGGAATTGAGAGGAATTTCAAAAACCCTCACAAGCTAGACTCTTACAAGAACTTTACAATTATCGGTTAGTATTTACTTAGGCATGATATGACGGAAGGAGAATCAAAAGACGATAAGTAAGAGGGATGACTATCTACTGATAGTTCTGCGAACGACAACAGAACTGTTACCCTCATCAGATTAATGGCGATTGGATTGTTCTGCCCGAAGTAGAGCACCCAAATGGCAAGATATAATTCCGCGCCAATCATCTCAGCTTCGTAAGATTCCTTAATCCTATCACTCAATTCAGCTAATCATCCTGGTGCGATAAATCGCCTATTTGGTGGAAAATGCCCAAATCCAGCCCCTTTCGGGATATACTGGTTTTATAATAGCAGAGGCTAGGCTTATACAATGCCGTTTTTTAATAAATTATTCCTATTTTAACGAAGAACTAGATTCATTCCCTGTTAATGCTAGGCTTTATGTTGGCAAATATTCAGTGAACTGACTTGGTCAACACTAAAGATTAGAAACGGTCTCATCAAAAGGCTTTTGTACATAATATAAATTGAATGGATAGACTTGATCTAATAAAAATTTAATTGCACAAGAGTTAAGTGCATATGATATTCACCCTGATCTGACTTTGAAAGATCCACCATGGTGCCTACATGCCTTTGGGTTAGTGTGAGAAATCGGAAGCGCATATAAATAATCTTCCGTGTAGCTACTGGTGGTTTTGGTTCAAACTCTAAACTCATCAAACTGCGCTTCTAATGGTCTACCGAATAGTCAGCGATGACGTAGAAGAAATTGACATCTAACACAATTATATTCTAGACGTTTCTGGCAAGAAAAAATTAAGTCAGTACATGTTTTGTGGACAGTCTACTGACGATGTTAGAACTTTGTGTTTGAACCATCACCTGGTCCGACGCAGCCTCTCTTTACGTTCTGACAGAAGATTTACCAAGCCCTAAGATAGAACCTTTTTTTAAACTGGATATTTCCACAAAGCCAGTGCGGCTATTCAATCCAGTCATTCGTACAAATTATCAGTGGCCGATTACCAGCTCTTCTCTCAAGTAAAATCATCCTACCTGTTAATCTCACTTAAAATTAGGGCCCAATCCTCGGGCCATATCCCTTGAAAGGACACGACTTTAAAGGGGGAAGCGTTAAGACTAAACTGGTTCCCTGAAAAGTTTACATCTGCCAAAACCTCATCTTTACTGTTCTGATTGATCCCTTTCATGATCACGTCGACACTGATGGAAGTGCTCTCAGCTAGATTTACAGAGAATGAGTGAGGGACTTTTTACCATAGGGACTGACACTGAAATCAACTACTTTCTAAGCACTGCATGAATGTACGCCAGTCTGTTCACGGATGCAAAAGAATTTCCTGATGAAGGTGAGACCATCTATCATCATATTTTGGCTCATGTCATTTACTTTTTGGTATCATTAAAGATCTATTTTGGCCCAAACGATGGCAAAAAATCTTCGCGTTACAGGGAGATTTTTTGGATTAAACATCTAACAGCAAATCCTATTCGTTAAAGTAGAAGCACAGTTTCAATTTAAATGGTTACTCTACATTTTACTGAAGAAAATCTACTCTTTCCACGTCGTTATGCGCCTTTTATCGATGGCTTTGAAGTTTGCATCCTTACTGGGAAAGTACTTTCTCAATGCCTGATCTTTGCCAACGCCGAAATTGAGCCTGTTTAATTCGAATGAGCAGGCTAAGTACGACTACTTAGCGACTTGTGGGCTCAATGAAAAGTGCGTTATTAACTTTGTGGAGGTACAGCAAAGGACAAATACACAGTTGAAAATGAGGAAACCTTTTACAACAGAGAACACCAATGATAATAAAAGTGCCAAATGCAGTAGAATTAACATATAAATTTCAGTTTTCGTTTATTGGAGCTCTTTTGAATTGACTTTTAATTGAATTCGATCATAGAAAAAAGAGAAGAATATGAAGGCTGATTAACATGATTTCTTCCATTGTTTATGTCTTAAATTATGCTTTACTTAAAATGTCCATTGAGAATAATTAGGTCGTGTGGATCAGTGGGATTGAACAAAGTGAGAAATTGTTATTAAATCTCTTTTGTAATTCTTATCAAATCACAAAGAAACTGGAGGATTTAAGGGACATTTTCAAGGGAATTTTTGTCATATTATTATAGTTAAGGTCGGGGAACCTTTTTCTTGAATATTCTGGACCCTAGAAGATAAATTAAAGGGCTAATTCGTTGAGCGTAACCAATTTACGAGAAAAATGTCTTTCTGGATGCTTCTACATCAGCCTATCGTACCTTTTTAGGGTTCCACTCAATGTTTCTCTAATTCATCCTATAGCGTCCCATACAGTATTTCTATGTCTCCCCTATAAAAAAATCCAAAACAGAAAACGCTAAGGCCTAAAACACTTCAGTTTGCGCCTTTGTCTTGCCTTCCTTTCTGCGCGATTCGTTGTCAACTGTGCTTCAATTCCGAGTGTGGACGTTTATTTTTTTCCCTCCGTTCTGCTATATAATGATTTGTCCTGATCCCATTTTGGTAATTCAAAATTCTTCAAAGGCCATTAGGAGAATCACTTGAAGCCGAGTCTTTTTACCAGGGAGGGGATTTTAGCGGGAGGAATAGACGTTCCTGACGAATATCCCTCGAGTAGTACTATGATGTAAGGCTGCACCTAAATAAATAAGGCGCCGACATCTTTGCCTTAAAATTGTGACATTAGAAGCAATGAAAACCAAATGCTGAATATCAAATCAGCATCAGATTTGGTGAATTCCAACTTCTTGGTTTTCATAACCGGCGTACTTTTTTCAGCGTTGACTCTCTTTTAGTGCAAAATGGACCAGATTGGGAGGATGAAGTTATTTTGTGCCTTGAGATGGTACAAAAGAGATTCTAAGTCCACCTCGACTGTAGAATCATTACAAAGGGATATTTTTTAATGCTTCTAATGAAAAACTAGATCTTCTGCCCAATCGATGGTGCAGACATTGTCGACATCATGCTCTCGAGACTGAGGGCCTGGTCGGTATTGCTCCCGGATGGCATCTAATGACTGGTACATATGCGTCATATTGATCTGCTCCACAAATGATTCCATAAGAAGTTATTTGACGAGATTGCGTAAGTGAACGAGGAGAACTATCATCTTCTTGAATAACAGAAACTTTGATTCATCTGGACTTTCCCTCACTTTCTCTACCGTATACACTGAGAAGGCTAACAGAATCTTCAATCAGATTTACCCCTAACAAATCAGTGGTTGACGAAAATAAATCATAAGCGTCAACTATTCATCATCGGTAAAATTGTTTCACCTAGTGGAAGTTGAATCATTCCGATTCGATGGCGCCTCTTCATACGCCTTTTTCTAGCTGTGCGTTGGCATTCCATCTTGCCCAAATTCGTGGTTGGCTGCGTACTCCTCGGCCAATAGGCATGGCCGATTACGGAGTATTTTATAACGCGTTAGTAATTGAAGCTCCCTATTTCAAATCAGCTCTGCTTCTAGACCTTTTAAACGTATTTTAGTGGTTCTTTTCCCTTTTCCGGTAATGAATCCAGGTCTTTTGAGCCTCTGAAACTTGAACGTTATCGGCTAATTTAGGTGATTTACGTTCTGCCATTCTTTTAAATAATCCGGTTTGCCTTATTATGTTCGTTTATATTTTTATTTGTGAAAATTTTAAATAAACTTCTTAAAACTTAGTTATAACTGAGCATTTATAATATTTCAAGTGATATGAACAATAGAAGCACAATATCTAATCGAATTCATTGCAGTTAATTTTTAAAAATTTAGATGAGTGATTATGAAATGTATACACTGCCTGTTAAGGTGGTGCTAGGCGTACTCTCCACCTTGGTGTCAATTTCCACAATAGGAGGAAATCTATTGGTCTTGGTTGCTTTCTGCATCGATCGGGGAGTACGAATACCAAATAACTATTTCATCATCTCCCTGGCAGTTACTGACTTGACGATTGGATTACTTTCTCTAAATTTATTCATTCTCTATCTATTGATGGGATATTGGCCTCTGGGCAATTTCATATGCGACTGTTGGCTAACTATTGACTTCACTGCCTGTCTGGTGTCCCAGGTCACTGTACTCCTCATCACTCTAGACCGCTTTCTCTCTGTCAAATTTCCAGTCAAGTACCGCAATTGGCGTAGCGAAACTAAGGTGGGTCTCCATTTAGAATTAATATTTATAAACACAAATTCCATTCCGAGCATTTGAAGCAGCGTGCGTTCCCCAACTATTCTTCTTAACCCTTCTTTACTTAATCATGTCTCTAGCAACAATGTGCCGGTTCATAATTAGAACATAAAACAAGCCCGGTGGCCAAACATGGTCAACGGATGAAAGACCCAACCAATGGCACTTGAGTTGGTTAGTAGCCGGTTTTCGAATAACCCAAACTTTCTTAGATGAAATACTAGTTGTTTATCTTTAGAAAAATATAAAACTTATCCATTAATTTGCTTTATTCTTCTTGCTCTCACGAAATTTGAGCTTGATTCGATCATATAAAGTACAGAAGTGAATATAATTGTACTTCAATGGGAATAAGAAGAAAACTTGTGTTTAAGACCGCATTAATTTTAGTTGACCCTTTAAAGAAGCTTAATAAAAAAGTAGAACTTGAATTTTCAGCTATTTTAAACATTCAATGTAATTTAATTCACACTTCAAATAAATTCATTACATTTGAATGCATAGTGTAATTACGAATGCGACTGCTTCATTTACAAATATGAGATGTTTGGAAAATTCCTTTTTATACTGAGAGTTTATTTCACAATTTACGCTATTTCTGAGTAAATACTTAACGAGATTGTCATGTCACAACTAGTTCGTGTTTTTTAATCATGTTGTTTCCGTCCAGTTTTTAAAACTGTTCATGGACTCACCATCAGAAAGGAGAACACTTTTAGGGATTTTGCTAATTTCTCCAATAAAATTGACATTTAAATTCAAATACCAATTTGAGAAGACTTCGATTTACAACCATAACGTGGCTTGTAGTCTGTCTTGAATTTCCTTGAAAACATAATTAGAAGCGAAGGATTTGTGTAAAGTTTCTGCTGTAGTAAGTTGCATCTTCTGCCCATCAAAGTAAATTATCCAAACAAATGAAGGCGTAGCTATTCCTCAGGTCCAGTCTTACCAGATAAATATACTACTGTATCCTTTTGTATCATTATTTTCCCATTTCAACTTTTCTTAAAGACAAATTTCTTAAGAACCCTTGAAAGTACAGTTTTAACATTGTTGCTTACAGATCATTCGTTGTATGCCTCTAGAGATTTGACTTTTTACTTTGTCACGACAGTTTTTGGGTTGCCAATGGCCAGCACATAATTTCACCGAGCTTTTAGCCAGCTGCCTTCTGACCACCCTGAAAGCATATCCATGGTCTAGTAGCACATAGTGCCAGATCTATTTTGTAATAAGAGTTGCACATTTATATTCCAGTATTGTTAATAAATTGTTTAAAGCCATTAATAATAATAGTGATAACTTGAGGTCAATTAATCAAAAGAATATATACTAAGAGCCAATAGAAAGAATCTGGTATTAATTTGATTCTGATGCTGTGGAGATGGGACTAACTTTCACAGCGATCATTAAGAAGAGACTATCCAGGTGGCAAATCATACAAATGCTTGGTCTTTTCGATCGTACATTTTGAATATACACCCCTTTGAATTCGTTCGCTACATTCTGGCTTCATAGAGAAAGGCAGAGAATTACGTTTGACAGTCGCTGTACCTAATCTGAACTATGTTCCTCCTTGGATGTGTTCTACTTTATAAAATATCGGCTTTTCAAACAATCTGCTTTCATCTCGGCCTGTCATTTTTCTGGTCTTCCCTAATCATCTCCACTTCAAGGCTTCAGTTAGATGCCGAAGTTCGGTCATCTGCACTAATTAGGCCGCTATTTTTATCAGAATTGTGCTTTCATTTAGTCCAGTGAGTGCTCGAAATTTACGGAAGCACAGTGTTCGAGATTGTTTGAGTAGCCTACTAATGGATTGTGCTTAACAACCTGTTCTTTAAAATGGGAGCCTAAAATACACTTTTTGTGTTGTAGCTCAAATTCGTTCTGGCGGTGAGTTGGCTGGTGCCGGCGGCTATGTGGACAATATTAGTATTTGCTTGGTATGAAATGACTGGGGATCCACGGCCGCCCCCCAACGAATGCAACGTCCCATTCACCAATTACACCATCTTCAATACAGTTCTCGCTATTTCCTATTTCTGGATCCCTCTATGTTTCATGATTTCACTTTACGTCGGTATTTACAGGGTTGCTGCTGGTTTGCATCCAAAATTAGAAGAATCCCATAAAGGGCTTGCCGAACTTGTCCTCATGGCTGGTACAACTATGTCTAAGATTGGATTATCTGTGAAAGCCACTGAACCACCAAACAAATCCAAACTAGGAAAAGGAAATGAAAAGATCAGTGAACAACAGGGTCAAGTGGATACTAGAAGATTGGATATCAAGAGTGCCGAGTAAGTCTGAACGCGCTCCTAGAATTAATTGTGATTTTAAAAGCATTCCCTCCTATATATTTATCAAAGCCATATATGTATCGAATGTTTTTGTTCACTTGTCACTTGTTTAACTGTTTTAAATGTCAACAAAATTGATTTGCTGATCCCCATGCCGGAATTTCAAAAAACCGCTGAGAGTTAATGTAATGTGAGAAGAACAAAAATAACTTGAACACCTAAAGATTTTCGAGTAGTAAATGGTATCATTTATTCTTAAACAAGGTATCATGGACACACAAATGTGTTTCCTATTCAGGATCCCTCTGAATGCCTAGGACTAGTTGAATGTAAATAGTTTTCTAGGCTTTCAACAATGTAGATTTTATTTATTTTGTGCTGTACTTGAGAAACAAATAAAACTTTACTGATCTATTTCTGTGGCTAGCAGGATGCCAGTATTCTTTACTGAAATTTCACTGGTTCATTAGGGGAAGGTTCAGAAGATGAAAATCTTTTACCCAAGACTTTTATTTGAAGCTTAAATGGACGAGATGATCAACTCTAATGTTCATATCATAAGATCTTTCCACCTCATTTTGTACTACTCTGGCTCAATAATTGTTTGTTGATTTATAAAAATTGTTTTTTGACTAGACGCCGAAAAACAACTAGCCTTTTGTCAATAGGTTTACAAGACATACTTATTAATACTTTCTACTCATTCAAACATTTTTGCAGTGAAATATCGTTTGATTTGATATTAAACATAAGCCTTTGAGCTTACCATGTTGGAAGGACAAATAATACTTGGCAATCTGCATAAACAGCGCAACAAATGCCCAAGTCTTTGTGTTACAGTTAGATGTACGCTGGCTGGTAACTTAAGAGCATATTCTGAACCATTCCTCTAACCTCTTTAATCGAAGGGGTGATCAACCGGAAGATCGTCTCTTATAAAAGCTCATCGAGTCAAACTAGTGACCACGTTTCCTCCATATAGTTCATGGTTGAAAAAGCACCAACGAACCGTAATTTTTATTGTTGTAACCTTTCAGACATGTTCTTACCTTGCAAGTGCGTGAAATAAATTTGTTTCGATGGCTTTTGGATGAAAGCTTGCTGCGCAAATATCACCTCAAAAAGTATAAATTATTATTTGCCTGGGATATAAAATTATGGAACGTAAAATAAAATTTATTATTACGCATAAATCAACCCAATTCGAAAAATGAAATTCAATCTTTAAAATTTCATTTTTCCTTCTTCGAACATCAAAACTTGGTGAGCTTCATTTAGCATGAATTTATTTTATTCAAAGTTCTTTCAAAGTGAAAATTTTTTTAATTCGGATTTGTGAAAATTTTATTTTTGTTGTTGAACCTACTACATGCAGGTGATTTATTTTGATCTGGTGTTATTATTTTCACTATTACTTTTCATTTTATCACCAGCATTGATCTCAATCACGATTTTGGAAATGACTATTTCTTATAAATTTTATTTAAGTGAAGCATTGGTAAACGAATTATTTGAATGCACCTTTTTAGTCTTGGATTTGGTTGTACTTGCAGGCACCTTTTTCGTTTTTTGCACCTCTGCCCCTTTTTCCTAACCCTTATTTCCAGCCCTCAATTTTTCCTCCACGAACTTCTTCGTGCTATTTAACATGCTAGTGGTTATTTATTTCTCCCTGGGTTTAACACTTTGCATGAATTGCTGAAAGTTATGTAAAAGTTGGAGCTAGTGCTAAGGCTATCAAGGAGGCAGAAAAAACCGCAAGAGAGAATTTAGAGCTGTTGGGTGGAGTTTTATCAAAGATTTGTATTATAATACTACGGTTTTTTTAGAATTCAGCTGGAATCACTTTTGTCTCCTGTCAAATGTTGGTTCAAATCTCTTTACCCCTATCTATAAAAGGAAGACTTTTAAAATGTTCAGCTTGCTACATTATCTGATCAAATGAATCTCTCTTCTGTAGAGATTAATAATTAGATAAGAACATTGTCAAAAAAGACCTTTCCGTCGGGATCATTATGGTTGGGAATCTATTGGCGTATCACTGTTTCCCATAATGAGTGCTTAATCAACGATATTCATGAGAGCTTTTAGCTCAATAACCGTTTTTTTTATACACGCCGAGCTTCACTGGTTGGCATTCTATTACTGATTTATTGCATTCCAAGTTTGCGTTATGAATGCACTCAATTTGAGTGTCTTGCCCCAATTCTCTCTTCTCTATATCTCAGTAAAATTAGAGCAGTGTTCAAACTTCCTTTAAGTTATTATTTATGGGATAAATATGTGTCAAGATCCCGTGCTTGCTACGAAAATTTTTTCAATCTTCAAAAAATATAAAAACAACTGATGTGCATGCCCATAATCATTTCCATCTTAGCGCCGCTAGGAGAATCGAGAATGGTTTAGACAAGCAAACACCGATAAACACAGGTTTGTCGAATCTCCAGACAGAACATCAGACTGAGTTTATTGATTCGGGTCTTGGTGAGTCAAATAACAACCAACGACCTCAGTCGGATTTCGGATCCTTGGACCGCAAGAGGCGAACCAGCTCCATCAGCATAGAAGCATTAGAATTCTGTGAACACTACCAACGTATTTTATCACCCAATGCGCCTTCAAGTCAAGCGTCTTCGGTCTTCTCTGAATGCGATGATCCCTGGACACGTCAGAGTGAAGCCAGTTCTCAATATAGGTTTGAAGACAAGTGCAAGAAGGTGAGTTCCCAAAGATGCCCTGATTATTTCACTTGATTCACCTCGGAAGTGGAATAGTTACAAACGATCGCTTAAAATATTAGCCGGACACACCGTAGCTGGCTACCTTGGGACTTTGAGGTCAATTAAAAACAGCCACCTCCGTATAGGTGAATTTTAAACAGATTTCGACGAGGAATTAGATGCGCATTCTTCAGTTCTTTTACACGAAATACTGAAGTTTGCAACCACTTAAGGACGAGTGGTAGCCAATTACAATCTCTGTTTACTAAGAAAGATAAAGCAGAGCTTCCAAGATTGCTGAATGTCAGAATCCCATTCGACTAAGTCAATCCCAGAGAACTTACTCGAGAAATAATCCTTAGAGTGGATTAAGAAACTACAGAGTCCGATTAAAGTATAAATACCATTCCTTTTCTTCTGTAATGCTTCCTTAAATAGTGATTTCACTATCTTACTCTATTTGTTGACAGTCCATTTTCGTCCTTAAGGTCGAGTGTATGCACAAATAGTGCCCTTTTAAGCATTTTCCTGGCTAGTATTTAACCTTATAAGTATTATGAAGCCCCCTTCCTGATGATTAGACATAGCCACGATATTTCAGAAACAGGGGATACAGGGGTTCCTATGCTGGCAATCGGTTCTCTAATATCCATTCATTGATTCACATAACTTGTCTTCATAGAACCAGTTGAAGTAGATATTATTTTTTATTGCCCACTTGCCATTTCGCATCAGCTTGGAGTTTTGAATCCGGCCTTCGGTGTAAGCAATAAGGAGGTCTTTAAAGATACATTACTTACAAGTCCCTTGCCTAAAAATTTTATCAAGTATCTGTTTTTTAACCTGCGTTTCAAACCATATTATCAAATTCTTAAAATGTTATAAGCTCTCCAGAAGGCAATCGTTACAAATCCTCTGCTCTCATGAGTTGATTATGAGCAGATCCTGACGCTAAGGAAATTTATTTTTGGGACTTGTTTAGTGTCAGAATATTATCAGTTTGATGTAGGTTAGAAGATACCTACCTCTTTGTATTTTAGCCGCAGGCTGCGCATCAAAAGCACTCTTTTGGATTTATATTCCTGTAAAATACCTCGATCGTCTGTATGACAACGTGAATGAAGAAGGTCGTTCAGAAAAATTTCAAAAAGTTGAACTTAGATAAAGTAACCTGAATGATCAATCATGTCGTGCATTGATAACAGTTGTTTTTATGTGTGTTCCATCATGAAATTCAATTTGTAAATACGCTGCCTTTAGTATTTTTTTGAAAGGCTATTTGTAATACTTTCATCCCTTTTCTTAGGGTCCCCAATTTCGAAGTCTTGGGTAGCTCAGTCCAAATCATAATCGCCTCTGCTATGTTTGTGCTTTCACTTAAAGAAAAGAGTGCAAGTCTGGTGAATATCTCACAAAAATTAACGCAGATGCTTCACAATTTTAATTTCCTTCAGTCTGAACTTACCCTCACACGTTCTGTTAACTAGTTTAAATGGCATCTATCTTCTTAACCTTGTGCTGATTCTGTTGAGGCCGTATACTATTAGTGACGTTCTTATTCCCGGCTACTATTTCATAAATTGTAAAAAAATTTACGAACAATAATAACATTTATAATAAAATAAGGAAAGAATGAATCCACAGATTTCGTATCATAGAAGAAAGCCTGACCTTATCGAAAACAGTAACGATTTCTTAGTCTCTGTCTTACTGGACGAGAAACTCGAAAAGTATTTTCTAGCCGTTAATAGACAAAAACCTCGAATGATGGCCTTTTATTTGTTTCGGCCAGATTCGCTCTATGTTACCTCGGTCATGATTTTCTAGATGAACCTATTCTCATGCCCTTTTTCAAGATAACTTATGCACATTGGTATCATCTTTAAGCCCGGAACTCCCATCATGCTTGGAAAGCGCTTCAGCTTTTTTCGTCTCTTCTAGGCCCAAGTACTAATCACCATCGTTGATCCTTTACATGAACCGTCCTGATATTTAAACTGCCGATAATGCTCTCAGTAAGATTCGCTGGAAGCGAAGATCTGACGAACTTGAATATGAAGCGGTGGTCTTCTATCGCCTGATCCTTGCTGCTTAGCTTCACTAGCAGTACTGCCAAGTTATTTTAAATGGCTTTCACTTCCACGTCACTAGGAGACGTTTCCAATTTCCAACGTTTCACTTCCGACCTCCCTTCAAGATGAACATGTACACACTTGTAGATTTAATAGTGATTATAACCCATTAATTGCAGCTTTTATGAGGTGGCACTTTTTTGGAAACAAAGGTGAAGTCTTCTAGAGTCCCTAACACTTAATAAAAGTTTATCAGCGAATATACGACTTTGGCTTCTGATTGAATATTTGATAGTTGACACTCATCCATCCACTTAAATAATGACACTTTTCTTAGTACCTTTTTTTTCTTCAGTGTTCAAGAGGTCAATGTTTTACAATCTTGTCGGTGCCATGGCTCGAATTTCTCGGTTTTTTTTCAGATTATTCTCGTGAAAAAATATGAAGTCCATTAGAGTTTATAGGCATTGCATGATATAAGGGTCTGCCTCCAATTAACTGTACAAAACCTCTGTCTTGTAAGGAATAAAATGTGCAGACATAACAAGTGTCATTATGTGTTTTACATAATCGAATCGAGCTTAACAAGAGTGGCCCGGCGGAAACTGTACCAACTACGCTTTGAGGTCTTTTTGGTTGTTCCCTCAACAGATCCAAGAATCTGGAACTAGCCAAAGGTATTGCATATATTTAGCATCTGCATAAGATCTGGTGGGGCTCGGCGCTCATCGATATCAAAATTGCCCTCAATTTTATGATGTACTTTAAGTCGCTATTAAGAGAGATCTATAGTGGTGATTTGGATTTGCAGCAGTTAACAGTAATAATTGCATTAGGACTAAAAGAAAAAGATAACAGAATAAACTCACTTTTACTGAAAATGTAGTGAACAAAAGCAAAGGTCACGAGAACGAAATGGCAAAGGCTGTGTTCTAGAAAACAAGGTACAAAAGGAATTATTTTATCCATTGAAGCGTTTATACAATTATACAAAAAAATGGATGAAATAGATCAGTCTTTTCATGATTTGGCATGTATTTCTTGACTTGGAAAATCGTCTACATCCATTAAATCTGGGAGATCTTCAAATAAGACAAACTGCCGCTCTCTAGATAAAAGTTGGAAGCCATCTTCCTTTAGCGCAGACGTGTTTATTTTCATTGTGTGATGAGCTCTAAGAAGAGCTTGCAGTTTTAGCTCTTCAGTTATATACTTACTTGACGCATCATCGTCCCGGTGCTCCAGACTCAATGGTTATAGATTAATAAAGAAGTAATTGGATGAGAAGTAAATGACCAGAGAGGTTAGAATGTACCATTCTATTTTTTCAACGTAGACTGGCTTTGATTTTTACAAACAAATCTGGTGGTTTCAAGTCTCTAACGAACGAAATTAAAAATACACTTCTGATCATCAGCAGGAGGTGCTAACCGAATACGCCCCAACAGCCGAATCCTATGACAAATTTACGTTTCCTTAAGCTCACTTATACGGATGTTTAGCTCTAGACTCAGTAAACACAATTCGATAATATTTCCATTTCTGCCGACTTTCATCTGTCAAAACGAGATTTTCGGGGAGAGAGTTGAAACATTAACTTTTACTAATCTATGTCCTGAAATGACCGGATTTTGTGATTGGCTTCAAAAGTTTTTTCAAATGTAACTGCCTACTTTTACCAGAGGCTGAGGCTCGGAAATGTCACAATTGGATGTTGAAGGAGTCAACAATTATAAAACTTCCTCCAGTGACTAGGTTACTTCTAAGTTAATGAATAATTAATTTTTTCCAAAGGCTACAAGGCTTCCGTAACATAATTTGAAAATTGAACAATGAGTTTGATAAAAAAACGTGCAGACTCTACTCATTTTTCAAGACATCTAAAGGAAATTCCCAGCAACTCTCGCTGCATGAGTCCAATGAATCCTATTCATGCTGGTTTGCATGGATGTGCCATTTTTTAGAGAAACTAGACTGACCTAGTGAGGCAGTCTCCTACAAGTGTCAATACATTATCCATTAACCAAAGTTGTCGCTTCAGTTCAGTCGGTGGAGTGCATGTATCGTGCTAGAGTCCAGGATCATATGTGATCTTGTTTTGCTATTCGCCTATATTCATAAATAGCAAAATTCACAATAATTTCGAAGTTTGGGAGTCAACCTGGCTGAATTCTGATCCCTTCGATACTAGATTATATGAAACTAACAAGCTGATTGATTTGAAAGTCAGTTTTTTTTATAAGCAATAGCAAGAGGCTGCTATTGAATAGCTTACATTGTTGAGCCGAATTATAATCTGAAATATCGAAATGCACAGGCTTTCACTGCCATTTAAAGCACTTTGATTGTGTTTGGGCTGAATTCGGCCACCCAACCTAAACAAAAAAAACTTTTACATTTCCGCATCTGGTTTCTACTCGTTTTTGGCCTTCCATCCATATATCTATATCTTGAACTTGACACTGAATCCTGATCCTGTCTAGAAACGAATTCAGTTTTTCCTTGCTCTGTCTCAAAATGAAAATAGCCTTAAATCGGAAATCTTCTGACTTGAGGTGTTCTCTTGTTATTTAGGGCGATATCTGCTCATTCATTCAAGAAAACTTGTTTTTACCTTCGCTTTTATTGTAAGCAGTTTAAAGCAGTCTCATAATTCATGTCGTTCGTTTTGTGGGAGTTCTATTTGATTTTTAAATTTCCCAGTACGTGTTAAATCCTCTTCAAAGAGTTTCTGCCTCGACGATTCGCGTACTTTTACTTTGAAATGTCGTACGTGGTTAGTTTGACTTGAAGAAGGTTTTGAGTACGTATATCTAAGGTACGTATTTCTAAGGCCCGGCCTAGAAAGATCAGGAGTGCCTTGAATAGCCCTTTTGAAGATCGATGTCAACATTATGAATGCTACGTGTGATGATGCTGGGCCACCAGGGATACAGTACCTCCGTTTTAATTACTGGAGCATTCTTTCGTGTTAAATCAGATATGACTGATCCAATATTTTTTACTTAAAACGGAAAACTTAGATTATCTAAGCCTGTTTAATGCGATTTTCTAGATATTTTGAAGATTTTAAATATACGCCTTGTTAAATAAATACCGAAAATTATGAAACGATTTAGCTATGATCCATATCAGTTAGATTTTTATAAACATTTTCATTCTATTTTACAGAGACTAAGTTTCATCATCCTTTTCTTGTAGTCAGTTGGAAATAGAGAGAAGAACGTGGAGCATGATGAGACAACGACCCCAAATACAAGTCTACCTCAAACAAGATATCCGTCACAACTCGAAGAGGAGAACAAGGCGAAAAGCCGTCGAACTCTAATTTCTTTTCTCTGGCCCTTTAAGAAACTAACACATTCTTTGAGGAGCGAGTCACGTGCGACGATTAAGGCAGACGTTAGCTCATTCGGATCAGGCAAAAATCAGGATAATTACAACAACAACAAAAAATTTACTGGTTCGACATCACAACAATCGCTCGATCCCCAAGGTAACATTCGGGATTTTTTCTTTCTATTCCAAAACTGGAGGAATGCAGAGAAGCGCAAGACAGAGCGAAGAAAACGTCGAAGAGCCCGGAAAGCTCTGCGGATGATTAGCTTCATCTTGGGTGCTTTTGTGATTTGCTGGACACCGTACCACATTGTCATTATTATCAAGGGTTTCTGTGACATTCCAAGTGAGGGTTACTCATGTATTGACGTGCATTTGTACAATTTTGCCTACTACATGTGCTATATGAACTCACCTATAAATCCTTTCTGCTACGCGTTGGCTAATATCGCCTTCAAACGTGCTTTTCTACGAATTCTGCGAGGAGATTGTAGGATAAAATGACACGTAACCTGTGATGGTATTCTAGACTACGCACTCTCCTCCCTCTACTGCACAAACTATTGTACATACCTCCAGGACATTATTTGACTTTAAATATATTTTTGACAGAATCTTTTCACGTATAACTGAGCTAGCCTTTGTCATCGAGGCATTCATTGGTTCAAAAGATACTCTAGGCTCATTAATTGATGAATACAACCGCTCAACATACGTCTATTTTGAAATCAGATTGGTTTAGCCTGAGCAATAGCAAGTACTTAGAGAATCAATGGATTTACGTTGTAAGCGAAGGTAACTTCAAGAAGCTGAAATTTTTCAAGATATCCTCCTGCTTTCTTCAAGAAGATAGAGGGGAGGGGGGGGATGATTTGCATCCGGACCTAATCCGCGGCTAATGGAAGTTTACTGAGAAGAGTCTGAAGACATGTCCTTCTATTTATGATCTCTTTTATGTTTTTATGAATCAAATTCATCAGGGATCTTTCATGCGGATGACACAGATAATTGACCTCTTGGTCAGCTGTATTCAAAAAAATTACTGACTTTAAAAGTAGAAACATCATTAAATAAAACTATGAGTAACCTGATTAGTTTTTAAAACATTTGCTCAAATTTGCCTAAAAACCTGCAATTAAGTTGTTTGCAAAGTAAATCAAATGGAATAACTGCAATATTTCCATAGAAATTTTCAAAAGCTAAGCTAATAAAAGGGCTAAATGCTAAGGGTGTTAAGATGTGCCTCATAATTTTAGAAAAAAAACTGTTTATAATCCGTTGAACCGATGGAAGTGAGTTGGAGTAAATCTATTATAAGCGTTTAAGTGTATATTTAATTGCTTTTTTGACACATTTGATTTGAGCGATTTGACCTTAAATGTTGAACATGATATATAAAACGTCTTATTTACAGCATTTCGTGCAAATCCATTTAATCTGAATATCCCAAGGAGTGGACCATATTAGAAATAACAGTGATCCCACCTAATTTGACTAATAGGACTTTCTTGAGTTGACTGCAGTCACTATCTGCCGAAATTTCAATCAAATTTGCTTGTTATTTCAAATGAACTGCGTAGTTGTACCCCACTAATTTGTAATATTTGCAGTTTCGAGAATCCCATGAAGGAAATGCCATCTGAACTTGAAAGCTGGAACTCAAAACAGTCATTTTTTTGAAAATGTTTTTATTTTCAACATCAGCTTTTAAAATGTGGTTCATCTAGGATGAAATGTATGTGGGCGATCTAGAACGAAAGAGCAGAGTTGAACTGTTGTAACTTGTTGAAAGTACATAATGTAAATGCAGGGAAATAAGGTACGCAAAACCGAGGTAAAAGTGCATGCTATAAATTATTTCCATTTTGCATTTCTATAGTTGAATGTATGTCTGCCACTTCTTCGTGTTTTTCTTCTGAAATTCAGGTTGCTAATCTTTGAAGCATACCATAATACTTAATTACGTCTTTAAACTCCCTTTTCGGATGATCTTCTTCTTCGCTATTGCGTAGATGCAAGAAACTTAGAAACATAAAATACTTGCCTTCGAGTAACTTTAATTCAGCTTTAAGTCCGAACATAATGGGTGAGTAGATGCCGCCAATTTGGATCGAATCGATGCATTCAAATTTTGATTTCATTCAATTTGGACTGCAGGCAGTGACGCTCCTTTAAAAAGAAGGCTGAAAAACTGGAATAAAGTGGTGATCTGTCGTGCCTGGGACAAAAAATGCTTCTATTGGGATAAAATATCCTTCTCAAAGTGCAGGAAAGACCTTTAAAAGTTTATATTTAAAGTCTGTGAAAGTTCATTAACTATCCCGTCTTTTAAATTTTCTTTGCATCAGAGATTTTGAATTCCATAAAAATAGTGAGCTCTCAAAAGCTTAAAACCATGTGAACAGGATATACAGTATCCAGCTGTTGTGGTTTTATCCAAAAAGCATAAATCAGTTCTATCACACATATTCCCAAAATGAGGATCATCTCCCAAAGTTCATCCCCTCCTCATCCCCTCGAGACTTTGTAGCTGTAACGCCATCCCACCAGTGAATGGAATCAGGTGGTTACCTGGAGCTCTGGGCGGGACTGCAAACAACTAGCCAATTCATTTTAGCCATTCAAGTTAGCCATTCAGGTAGCATGACCATCCTTGAACTCATCTAATCAACATCAGCTGGGTATTTTTCGCTGGAGGGGTATTGGTGAAGGTCTCCCTTTTAAAGTGGCACTAGACCGATGTGCTTGAAAAGGAAATCGAAAAGGATAAACCAAAAGCGTATGCTTTCGTCAAACCTTTGAGTGATTATTAAAAAAAGATCATGTTTTTTTATAGGTGTTTGGCGGGCAGTACTCAAGACTCTACGTTTGCATGATTGATATCTTTCCTGAACCTGTAAAGATTTAATCCATCCGACTTTATCTTGATTGCTCATTAATAATAAAGGACTGCCAACACAGTATTAGTTTCATTTGAAGTCTCTGTTGCCGAAATCGAAACTTTAATAGTCAGAATCGTTATTGTATAATCGTGCGCTTTACTTTTGTATGAAGATCGTTACTACTACAGACGGCGATGTAAGAACCTTTTTGATTAGGTCTTACAACTGTTTCTTAGGACACCGATAACTCCGAACTGTTAATTAAACGCCTGGAATGGATGAGGCTCAACCTAAGCCTTTGTGCTTCTGAAATCCAAAAGAGTAATGAAGTTCGAAAGCTATGCAGGAGTTCGAAACAGGAGCTCAAAAACTATGCACTGAGTTCTTGACCTAGGACAGGGAACTAAATCATTGACTTTACCAACAAATACATCCAGGATTCAACGAAAACCATTAGTCTGTTCCTACTGCAGGCCTGGTCTATGTGCACCATGAATCAAATGCTGAAAATAATGCTTCTCATGAGTGCCGCTTTTCCAGACAACATGGATCCGAAACGTATCGGTGGGCCTCGGGAAATAGATATTACCCTTCCAGCGGTTAAGTACTGGTCAATCAGTGCATGTAAAAAATATTGAAGAGATATTCTTTCTGTGAGAATTAGCTTTAAAAATGATTGCGTTCATCAATCATTTTCGTTTAATGGTTATTTCGCAATTCTATCTGCGGGTCCTTTTATCTCATGGTAGCTGATTCGTAAAAATGTTTTGATTGTGGAAATCCCCGAGGTAAATAAAATTGGCACAAATTAAGTTGCCATTAGTTAATCCTTCCATTTTTTTGCAAATAAATTTGTTCTAGAGCAAAAAATAATAAGTTTATCAATTGAGATATTTGTTTACATTCACTTTATGGGAAGAATCTTTCAAAAAATGAGTTAAAAGTCAGCCTTATCAAGTTTTAGCTTGAAAACGATTTTTAGAAAAATAACGAAAAAGGTCATTTTTAATTCAGCGAAAATGTCTAATTAGCTGGACTTAGAGATCTCATCCTGTGCTTTATCCTTTTTGGTTGTCGATTCAAACTGCCCAGTTGTGACTAATGCCTTCTGGCTTCAGCAGAAGTGCATTTGAAGTAGCACCAACTGTTCTTTAATCGAGAAGGAGCCAAAAAGTGAAAAATTTCCCACTTTTATTGAGATTCATGTAAAAAAATTTAGGAAATATGCATTTAATACGTTTGAACTCACCGTATGTTAAAGTGTCAGGCAGGTTATGCATAATTTGTCTGACTTTGGCAAACATAGGCGTGTTACAAAGAATTGTTTTGGGTGTATTTCAACTGACTTTCTTTAACAGCTGTTGGATCAAACAAGTCTATCGTCTCATGCAAGAGAGCAGTTGAAAACTCAGTCGAACGGCAATAACAAGACTGATTTTAGCAACGTGTGAGTTAGTCGTGCACGTCCGAACCAACGGCTGAATTGAATCCAATGCTTGCTAAAATCATCTAAAATGGTTGAATGTCGATC
Source organism: Moniezia expansa (assembly GCA_019097775.1). Classification (NCBI taxonomy): domain Eukaryota; kingdom Metazoa; phylum Platyhelminthes; class Cestoda; order Cyclophyllidea; family Anoplocephalidae; genus Moniezia; species Moniezia expansa. Next base: position 14,014,425 of record JADFDV010000072.1, read on the forward strand.
TACAAGAGAATGACTAAATAAAGTCACCTTCATTTGATTACTCGAGGATAAGTTGAAAGGCCAATTTCACACAGCTTCTAAGGTCTACGAAAGTTTGGAATCCCTATCAGGTTTAAAGAAGCAGATTAGTATCAAATGATTGCAATCATGGAATCAAGATATTTGGTGTTCAATTGTTGTAAGTTTATCACGGCAATCGTCGAGTCTCTCCCGGCATTTTGGAATCGAATGCAACAATTTTGATCACAGTGTTCTTCCAGGAAGTTTGATTAAGGTCGCTGCTTTACCGGGTATTAGGTTACATTAAGCTATATCTACGGGTATAGTCAGTTAGGTGCTCATTGTTTAACGTAGTACGAGCTCAACAGGGCTGTGCACTCTATGGGAACACCATTGCATGGGCGTATTTCACGAAGGATGTGACTTCGGGCCTTGTTCAGGACAGAGGAAAGGCGAAATATCAAGCCTTGACCCAACAAAATCACGTAATATAAGTGCATAATCGCCACTCGAATCTATCTTTTGCTTGAGACTAGCTCTTTGAAATTGATTTTGCGTTGATTGGTATCACGGAGACCCTTCCTGAAGCCATTTCACTGCATTATGTCCCCGGCTTCATTTGACTGATAAGTCCGATGAACAGGTCAGTTGAATTTTTCATTGGACTATCTCATGAGAATAGTATTTCGGCTCCCTCCTGATGGATCGTATTCGATTCTATGCTGTCATATGTCCTGATTTATTATGCTCTAAAGTCAAATGAGTCACTACCCTGACTAAGTAGTGCTAAACTAAATGGAAATTTATATCAGAAAGTATTCTATGTTGCATGGATCAATCTTATTACTGAATATGTAAGAAAGAAAACTGGACTGTATATCTCCCCTGTTTAATAAAAACTTATGATACCATCGCAATGGAAGCGTCAATAAAAGAACTAACTCCAGCCACTTTTGCTCTGAGAAATGATGAAATGATGTTTAAGTGCAGAAAACGACTAATTTAACTCCTTCATCAGGTCATAGGAGGTACGTATATTTGAATATGTATTCTAGTTAACGTCAGGGTGTTCAATATCAAGCTTTTACTTCAGTGTTATTTAAACTATATTAACTCCAACTTGCGAACGAAGTGCCGCTATTTTTAATTTATTTTGTTTGCGGCAAAGAGAAGAAATGATGTCGGGAAATCACCAGACAATCGGGAACGAATGTGTGCCGCTTGAGGATCGCATCACCCCTACCTTGATGATTGCCTATCCGCTGAGACCGAAATATGGATTAAATGTCGGAAAATTTAAATTTTATTATTATCTAAATTGATTTCAACAATCGATTAAATATCTTCATAACAAGATTATTAGAAATAATCGGTCACTAGATAAAGTCCCACATCGAAAACCTTCCGATGAACTAGAAAGTTACAGGAAGCAACGCGCCCAATGGTATCTTATTTGGCTAACCTTTCGCCGCCGAGACAATCAGCAATTGTGTCTCAGTTCTTTTTCAAGGTATTTGGTTGTCCTTATCTAGCATCACTGTGAATATGAAATATATGGAGCTGTTAGCTTGAATTTAATTTGCAGATTTTGCCGTAGGTGCAATATGCGCGAATCTTATTTGTCGAACAAAGCTAGCATGGCATGAACGGGTGCAGAAGAACGTTTACCTCATCTCATCATGATTCTATTACGGAAACGTTTGACTCTTAAACAAAAATGGGCTAACGACTAACAAGGATTCTGGACAGGAGACTAAGTGATAGGCCAATATGGCGGTTTAATAGACCTAAGTGACCTCACGTCACTCCAGTATATTTAGTCTACCTCTTAGGGAGAAAGAGTGGCTATTGGACCTCGGTTAAAGCACCATCGTTTCTATCTATATATTTATTTATTTACTCCCCCACCCATTTGGTCCAGTCTCAAAACCTTATTAGGGGTACGACAGAAGCATGAATAGCTTATACAACAGATAGCACGTAATAGTAATCGCAGAAAACATTTAAAAGAGTTTATCGGCTTCTTTGGCATAGTTTCGTCGCACAAGTAGCAGTTCCACTTCAGTTCCACTTAGTAGTGGCACCTCGTCTGTCCTCGACACTATTAAGGGCAGAAAATCTTCATTCCTCCGCCAGATGTCTTTTGAACTTTCTGGCGGAGTTACCATTCACTGCTACATGCACGCACTTCCCGCGGTCCAATTTGAGATCATGAACCGAGACACTTACGTCGTACCTTGTTAATCAGACTGTACCAGGTTTTACTTCTGCTGGCATTATCTAATTTTACACGTCCGGTGGGTGATTAGTCCCATCCGACCGCCCCTTTTATTAGCCCACAGAGTTGCCGCTAGGGTTACGGTGGTCACCACGAGAAGGTTGAAAGTAAGATTGACCACAACTATCGGTTCTACGAGTTATTCGTGTCCTAAGAGGAAACCAAAAGTTGACGAGATAGCTGGCAAGTTGATGGTTCAATGAAACGTTGACTCTTTCGCATCTGGAGCGAAATGCACCGATCTGATCACTGGTTTCTTACCCAAAATTGCCTTCCTTTAATTCGGCCTGTCATCCTTCTAAGCTGTACTTGGACCTTGATTGGTTATTTGCTACTGATAAATATTAGAAGGATTTCTATCCTCCATGAATATTATTTTAAAACTTGAGTACTTGACCAGAATTGTCTATTCAAACAATTGAAATTTTTAGCAACACTCCCTTCTCAGGGTGAAAGAAGGGAAATGTCAAATGACGGATGATAGCAATAGATTTTTATGATATAGACATTGCTTAATTGAGAAGATGAGACTCGTATCAACTCGCGATATGTAATTCGATTTGATTCAATGGTCTTGACCACTCAAGATTCTTGACTGGCCTGGAGTAGAGCCACGCCCAAGTACCCGAAAGAAGATATTTCCAGTGCTCTAATAAGTTATTTTTCCGCATTTTTCTTCAGTTTAACGTGGAAACGCCAAAATAATAAATCTTGTCTGACTTCCCTGCAACAGGTTTCGAATGGCTTAGTAGTTCTAGAATCGCGAGTAAATTTCGCTGGTAGTTCTACTACGTCTCAGTAACATGCCCATTAGTACTTACTACTTTTTTTATAGCTTTCCGTGACTATGTGAGCTAAAGACGTTTGGCAGAGCATCTGAGTCCTTGTTGTTAAAATCTAACTGCATCAGACAACTGAGTAAATTTCCTGAGCCGCCCTGGCTCGATTCCAAACAGAAAAGCGAATTCTTAATGAATGGTGAAAGTGAACAGTTGTGTTCTCTCATCCTCTTGGGCCTCAGTGAACGTCATGTCTTTTGACGTACTCTTCGACGTCTGTGTCAGTTAGTCACCACGTCTATTTTAGTTGGAGATTCCTCACAATAACATCATTGGTATCCGGGCCTTACTTAGGCATGCGGTTTTACAATATATAATGGGCCACCTCAAGCGGCCGGATCGGTCAAGAAGGAATTGGACTTGCTGATTTCATTTCTCTATGCGTCTTTATCATCTACTTACTTCTGATACTTTTGCTCTGACCGTAGTATCAATTTGCCATAAAGTTGATTTTAGCACGTGACTGTTGGCAGGAATGGCTGGTCGAACCCCATCTCCAAACTAAATGTAAGACCCTTGATCACACTGAACCACAGCTCGGCGCCAAATAAATTCCTTTATATTGTTCTCCAGTCGGATAAAGTTATTTAGTGGGTATTGCAGACAAATGTATCTGGACAACTGAAGGAGTAGAATATACGGCAAGTCGTAAATTGATGACACTGAGCTTCAAGCTTGTGAACTCATCTTAACCTTTATGTACAAATAGCTTTCAAGTCGCAGTAGAACTACAGATCAATCCTTGCTACTATAAGAGTTTGTCATTCAATCAAGGCATCTCAGAGGTTAAATTTCTGCTGCTACGTTATGGCTTCAAACATTCACCCCACGTATCTCCCATCATTAGTGTTGTAGCCTGCAAACTTAATTAAAATGATGATTTGATATGAGAACGTAACTGTCGATCCAATAAGAGGACTAGTTTTTCTCAGTTCGGTCACCAATTTATCAGACGATAACGGTAATGGGGCAAGCCTAAGTTAATTGTGTGTGACCGTCGATTATGTGATCTGCGAGAGGGAAGAACTGTGGAATGTGTGGATTATCATTCTTAACTTTAGTTATGGAATAAAATCTGTTGGAATGAGGTTCAATGTTCATTCCTCCCACGTCCCAAAGATCGATTGTGAGGTACCCGATGGCGCTAACGAGTGAACATCAGACTGTTACCTCAAGAGAGGAATGAATGGCAACCAGTGCTTTTATTCGGATCCTAGCGATGTTGGCTGGTACATCGAGATCAATGACGGAATATTAGGATCGTTTTATACGAGCAGGCCTTAGCAACAGAAACTAATAATAAACAAAAGTAGAAAAAGGTTATTACTACTTTGTTAATCTAACAACGAAAGCCATTTTTATAATTTTTTTGAGCATAATACGATTGGAGAGGTAGATGTGAAAGCTTGGTAATCGTTTTCAAACGAATTATACTGATCCGCTCTGCAGTTTCATTGGTAAAAATTGGTAGCAAAATCAGCAGTTAATGAGATCTGAAGGGAAGAATAGATATGATCGGTCAGTTATCAAAATTTGGTGATACTTTAGGTCCACCTGGGCAACGCGTGGAATTCGGTTTCTGGGTAGATGAAACTTTCATTACCGCGGACTGTCAAAAGGCCCTGCGAAAAGACTCTGCTAAGACAGAGACAGAGACTATCGATGAAATCTACGGTTCAGACGAGATGCTGATCAACCAAAGGCGGTCTCTGATGGAACCATAATCCAAAGAGCTGTGCTTACTTCTCACCATCTTTCTCGCCTGAGTTTTACGTTTCTACTGATATTTTTGCATTTATACAGAAAAAAATTAACACTGTCAGAAGGCGGCCTCTCGATTTGGCCAGATCATCTTGATAATGTTTAGTAAGTAGAAGAAATCTTTAAAATGCAATTGTTAAGACCATTTTGTTATCGGTCTACGAACATAAATGTAAAATGTATCGTGTTTTTATATTGGTGTCAAACGAAAATGGGCATTTTCAGTCATCAGGTCTATCTCATTTTTAGATATGGCTATCTATCAGGTCGAAAGTTTGGCGTGTAATGTGGCCTGGTAGCAGCCATTTACTGGGCAAATGTCAGGCCGAAATTTATGGAAATGCGATATTCGCTTCTTTGCTTCTTTGTAAGTTCCGTTGCCGCAATATCTTTGGCTAGTATTTTCAATGAAGCACTACGCGTTAAAATGGATTCCAATTTTCGCATAGATGAACACTTCACTTTCTCATGTCACCGTCGTTTTACAGATGACTAGGATCCTTGGAGAAAGTGAGAAACCATTCATCTCTTGCCATTGAGTTGTCCTTCTTTGGCTATATATCTGTATATTGGTTTAGATTACTCGAATAGGTAAACCGTGGACGTTCTCGCTGCGTTCGTTCCCTGATTGAAGTCCACTGTGATGGCTCAATTCTGCATCGAATTTTCTAACTTGAAGCAATTTTTTGATCTGATGCATGAAGCCCTTTAAGTATGCACACTTTTTAGAAAGACTTGCCCTAAGAATGTTCATGCTCAAGACTCATAGAGAATTTTGTCCAAACTCTAAGCCACAAGAACGCAATTAGTTCACTAAACTTGCTGGATGTTTCATTGATTCCCGCCTTATTATGGTAATTAGAGATGGCGGTTTTGGCAGAACATACTTCGAAAGATAGGTGGCTCACTTAAAAGAGACTACAGAATGTGTAAGGGGCAAGGAATTTATTATCAGTTACGCCCACTTTACGCTGCTCCAAGCATCTAATCGCATTAGCAACCGTGTCTTTGAAAATTTCGGCCTGTCTACAGCGGACTCATTGAGTGGATGCAATTTAGGAATATCTCTTAGGTACCTTCTCTAGGGAATACTCACTCGCTATCTTTCCACGCAGTTATTGTGGCGCCCACAGTTATAATCTTTCAGTTAATTTTAAATAATCCTAATGAGGTCAATGACTGAACTAGACACTATACTATGCTACAACACTTAATCCACCATTTCAAATTGAATTCGACAGAAAAAGCCTTTAACATCTTGCTAGTGGTGGAAGAAGAATAACCAAGATATCAATGCATTTGCATTTATAAAATATACGGTAACGTAGAAGATGAAAATGAAATCATTAGTTTATTGTTTGATGAGTATCCAATGAAATAATTGTTTTCCATTGACCTTTCAATTTGTTGAGATCTACGGACATGCATAAGACAGGTTAATCTGGTTTAATATAACGCTTGGGTTTTCTGGAATGATGAAATCTGATGAGCTGGGTCAAAGAACAATAAAAAGTACTGACCGCTAAGGGAGGGGGGATTAGGAGGCGACTGTTTCAAGATGACGTCCGTTGAGAACCGACTGCTTTTCTCCTTCCCATAGGATTTTTCTCCTACAATGAACTGATTATCTTTCGCTCAGCTTTAGCCGGGCTACAAGATCCTATTGAGGCGTTTCGCCATTACGGACGTAAGCCAATTGTGAGTTTTTGTTTTGGTGCGATTATAACCCGACCAACGCAGTTCCTAAGTCCTGACAATACGACGAAGTCTGCTATTCGAAATGCCATATCGCCGATAGTGCTGTATTCATTAAAGGCTAACACATAAATAAGTTAACATTTTGAAAATGAAATCCGGGTGTCTTGTAACTGCCTTCAAATCGTTCCAAGTAGTGAGGTAATTGACCTTTCAAGCCCGTGTCTGCTTTTCATTTTATCACGCACCAAAGGGAATGAGATCAGCCGCTGAGAGTGGCCAACTCTCGCTTTACGTCAGTTAGCTAGAATGATCCTATCAAAGCCTTAAGCAACCTGTCTGATAAATTTGAATGAAGGATTCATGAAGAATTTATTATTTAATAAATCTTACTGCTATATTCTTCCATTACGAAATTGATTTTTTCATTCTATTTCTCCTTCAGACTATGTCAGTCTCTAGTTACTGGTTCTAAGGCAGTTTTTTGAAAAAATTCCCAGTGTGAAGTCTTAAAACAGTCAAATCTTTTGCAGAAAGGTGCCCTTTAAGCGTATGCACTTCATCGTTCTGAACTAAAGGGTTTCTATAGCGCAAGGTTCACATAACGAAGCTGCATGACATTTTAGAATTTCTGTGATTCCAGACGAGTACCTGGATTTACCAAATGAAGCAGCAGAGCTGTACCCCACGCTGATAAATAGTTTCAAGATTAGGGACCTAATGAGACCATATGATCGGTAACTTGTTTATTTCTGGCCCAGGTACTGGCAGCACCTCTTCCTACCAATCCTCACCCGTACTCCCTGTCGGTACAGGGAGTAATCGAAGTACATTCACTTGCACCCATGTACTCGCATGTTTTTGTTGAAGGTTTTCCACTCCAAGGGATGACTATTAGCTCCTTCACTGTCTTAAGCTATCCTGCAACGGCTGGCTAAATTTTTCCCTTTACGACAACTGTTCCTGTTTCAGCATTTAGGTTATCGAGATAATAGAAACATCTTCATGTCGCAACCTCTATAATGGTAGCCAATTCAAAGCTAACTTTTAAAGACTTGGTCAATGCTACCAAGTGCATTTATTTCATTCCATTTTCTGAAATGGAAGTAAACTCTCTAATCAGTTTAACCTCCAAATTTTTTGCTTTAAACATGACAAGTAAGGCTATTTTTAGGCTATTTCACTTTAATTTTAGTTTATTAGCAGATTACGAGTTGATTAAAGTCTAATTTTAAGAAGGGCATTTCAGTTGGCAAGCTAAGGATTATCGAAAAGTAGTTTCCCTACTAACCATTTGACATGCATCAAAAGTGGTTGTGAATCAAGATAATAAATTGAACTGGTAGGTGGAAAAAGACTAGAGATGAATACACTTGGAAGGATCCTTGTCAAAAATTGGGATTATATTGTGTCTATGGTAATGCATTTAAGATCTTGTCAGAACGATGTCTGTTTTAACTGAGTAGCACTTATTTTACTTAGCTTTGATTATCTCATCCATGGAATGCGTTATTATTCGTGCGATTTGTTTGGACACAGCAGATGAGCCGATCTAATGCGCAAGTTTTGATTTATTTTAAGGCATACCTTGTGAACACCTTTGTCCTTCTAAGAAATGGGTTCATATGTTATCGAAAGGATGATATATCTTAACAATTAGAGCTGATTGCGGGGAGTCGGGAACGAATGGTACCAAACTAAGCGATGGTCTAGTCAACAAATTTCTTTTATGGCAGATTTGGCCAATCGTATCGTTTGTCAGTCAAATGCCTTCTTTTGCAATGTAGATGGGGTTGAAACTTGGTTGATCCCGAGTTCCATTATTTCTGAAATAAAGCTCGAGCTGGGATTTGATAATTTCAGGAACTTTACTTCTCAAGCTCTAATACACTTTGGGTTCCATAAGATCATATATTTTCCACTTCATACACATCATTTCTGAAGCTAAAGTGAGAGCTTTTGCCACAGACACTCTTTATCATCGCCAAAGAGCCTTTAAGTGATACCTTGTGTCTTTCGGATCCAGCGATTGGAGTTAATATAATGGATGAAGACTAAGGTTTCTTTAAACGTTTTTCATCCTTGAAAGGCCGGAATGTCAGAGTGATTTTTAAAATAGCTAGGGATTCCTGCTAGCAAAGGCGACGGCACCTGCAACTCTATAGCAGCGTAAAAACTTGCTTCTTGGATATTCGTATTGTGAAGCATACTAGGTTCTAATGAGCTCAATCGGTAAGCAGGTCGTCAGGGTGGACTTTGTCTAAAGTAGTTACACGCAAATATTTTAGTGATGAAAACCGATTTCCCATTCTATAAACTATTTCCCCTCTATAGAACCACATTATAAAGACATTTTCTCCCAATCTTTGCAGTTTGAGAGCAGTTCCATTGTTTTAATAAAGGTTTGTAATTGCACATGAAGGATCACGGTATTCGCCGGTTTTAGTATACTCATAAAAGTAACCTAGTCCAAAATTCAAGGCTCAGTTGTAGAAAAGTGTTAATGGTAAAAACAAGGGGCATTAGTTGTCAGTATATCTTGATCACATCATTGTGAAAATCTGTGAATAATTATCCAAACTGAATTTATTAGTTGGACAATTAAATTGTTAGCATTCCATTCACACTTCAATACATCCTTCTAGAAATCGTTCGTAGCTAATGGTATATTCTCGATTCTGTTACCCCGTTGTTTGCTTCATTAACTTCTTCCCTTCTCTACTTTGTATTTTTAGTTGGAGTTGGAGTTACTTCATATATCTGGAACATCTACTTAGTATGGCTGCTAAATCAGCAAGCTTTGTCAGTGGAATTCAGTTCAGTTTCACCTCCAACGAATCTGTAAAGCCATGATCATTCCTGTAATTTCCATTTGGATATCGTATTATGGTAAAATTCAAACTTTAAACAAGTCGTTTGGTTTGCGTTCGTTTCCCTGTTAGTAAAATTAAAATTTTTGAAAAAAATTAACCGTAATTTGTATGAACTTGTGGCCTTTTACGAAAAAATTGTGACAAGCAATTCCAAAATGCTTATTTCTGCAATTTAATGTCCCTCGCGTTTCTGCACATTTTACTGACGGATGGCAATTTGTTAAAAAAATAATTTTTCAATTTGATGTTCAGTTCTTGCCAAATTAATAAAAAAATAAACACTGATAGTACCTGGCATTACTGCCAATATTTGCGAATCGTTTTCGGCGTTGCTTTCTTCACATTCCTACATTACTACGATTAGGTTAAAAACTGCAAGGATTCACGAATGTCATTAGATTCTAGCGATAAACTTCTTCCCCTAACTAAAATCAGCTCCTTAGTGGTTCTAATTGGCGACCCTCCTAGCTGAATTATCAGTTGGACGCTACCAAGGGGATGTCAGGCAATACTAATTTATAAAAAAAATTCCGTAGCTGAAACTATTCTGGAGGTCCAAAAAATATCAATCATGGGATGCGATTCGGCTACTTTTATCTACGTACTGTTTCTCGTAAAATGTTACTTTCTTGGGACACTCTATGGAGGCATTAACCAATCGAATTCATATCAACGTTGAGTATCAGCATAAACACTTGGCTGGATAGCTTCTAATCCCGAGTAAGACGCCTTCTTTTTTCAACGTAGGGTTGGAATGTATTAGGTAAATTGTATTTAGTTTTTGAGCTAAATATTTTTTTGTCCTACAATTTCGAATACGGATGAAATTATGATAGGCAGGCCTTCGTGGAGCCTCTGTGCCTCAGGTGTCATATTTCTGATAATAAATGTTTAAGGGATTTTTCACAAAAGTCTGGAAGGCGAAAACTAATCTTATTCCTGTCGAGCATAAGGAAATTTGCATCATCGTCAAGCCTAATACCCATAGAAGATGGCCGACATAAAGAATACTGACATTTAAACAAACCTGTTTGTAATTTAAGAAAGTTCTTATGCATTCGAATAGCCCATTGCATTTTAAAAACTTTGAAATCACGCCATCCGGCTAGCTTTATAGGTGCGACATCGTTGTCAGGTAATCCAGAATCAAGTCACATGTTCTGCAGATCACTGTCTTTCATTCATCAGCATATCTGCGATAATTTCAGTAAATCGAGCTTTTGACAATGCTGGAAAAAGATGTAAGCCCAAGATGGGTTGTTCAGTTGCTCTTTCTAACTGACGAACATGAAAATTATCAAACCGATCAGCCATATCGATATCTCGCTTGATCAGAAAAAGAAGCAAGGAACAGGGAAGTTCTCAACTGAAAGACGCACCGCATTAGAAATTAAGAAGCGATTCATGAACCTGTAGGGCACTTGAAAAGAATGCTGTAAGGGAACGTTTTATGATTCCGAGGTACGCAGGAGATAAACCGGCGGAAATTTGATAAATATTATTTTTTATTTTACTGCTAGGGTCATGGGAAAGGTACTAACATGAATGAAGCATTTTTCATTCAGAATTTATTCCAATGAAGATTTTTGCCCTCTTGATTGGGACGATATCAGCCACTGAGAGCTTTTGCAATTGATGTAGTATGGTGCTTTTCTAAAATCGTGACTTGCACTTCATTTATTCACTATAATTACTCTTATGCTTGCAAAAAACATCAATATCGGATTCAAAGTGATTGATTTCCTCAATTTGGGATTTCGAGGTTATCTCCGCTTGGGAGGATAATTTTTTCGTGTAGGAGATTAACATGATCAAAAAACCGTGAGCTAATTTTATCAGAGTCAATGGCTACACCGATTTTTTTTTGATAACCAGGCCTAGCTTGAAAGGATGTGTTACAAAACCAAGTAAATCATTGGCTTGGGACACAACGCGATCCGGCCAAGAGAAACACCTCCTTGCCGATCCTTTTCTGTAGTTTTTGCTTTAATGCATAGAATTTTTTCTCTTGCAAAACCGCAGTAAGGATCAAAGTGTAAAGGAACTTCTCCATGTTTAGGCTTCGGCTGAGAGATTGGAAAGAACAAAATGATGGCGTCTCATCTAAAATAAATACACTATTGGCATGAAAGTTTATGGGAATAGCTAGAATAAATACACTGCAAAATAGTTACGAGTCTATAGACTTGCTTAAAATTGCTTCGTTTATGGGGATTGCTGATAAATCCAGCACCAAAGCCCTTGGTTTTAATGCTGGTTTCAAGGACATTTATCGTACTTTTTCTTTGTGGTACTTCTAGATCAAGGAAAGTGTTGAAAGACCTCATTTTCTTGTATTTTGAAACTGGAATAACATCGACTACTTGCCAAAATGAACACTAATTAGTAGAAGGAAGCTACGTCTACTCTGTTGAAGGCTTGCCGGAAGGTTTATATTTGGTCATTACTTATTATTATTAGTCTGAAGAGATAAATTCTCAGAAAATTTTTTTTTAATTATGGCTCAACCCTTTTACCAAAATCCATGGAGCCTGGCTGTGGGGCTTCACTGATAGCTAAGTAATCAAGTAGTATAATTCGAATAAATAAGAAAATCGAAGGAAACCTACCAAGAACACTTTAAAAGGGAATTATCTCAGGACCCTTGGACAACTACATGTGAGAGTATCTTGAAATCTATAGAAAAATCTGCCTCAAAAACAGCGAGACAAAAAGCTGAGCGAAAGAAAAACGGATGGCATACAGCTATACGCGAGAAGGGAGACAGAAAACTCCTACAAAAGCAGTTGAGAACAAACTGGCTCTCAAATCCATCTCAAGAAACGCTCTTGAAGTAAAAAGCACAAATAAACAGAGTGAACAACCTGATTCGAAACTGGAAAATAACATAACAGGAAGAGAGAATAATCAGCTGTCCAGTATACCTCGCAGAGAGAGAACCTCGAAAAGCCTTTATGCTGTTGAAAGATATAATGAAAGAAAACTCCTCATGGAAAAAACAAAGCGCACACCACCAGGAACTGTTTAAGGTCAGAACCACCAAAGAACTTATAAATTATGATCTTCTACCACGAGACTCCCCAATTTCAATGGAGAAGATAGAGGCAGCTAGAAGTGGACTAAAACTATAAAAAAGTCCCGGCAAAAAATGGAATTAGATCTGAGTTATTGAAATGGAATGCTCAGTATCTAAATGCCTACCTTCTAAAAGTTTTCAATGACTTCAACAATGGGACCACGCCTATGCCTTGAGCCTGGTTTGATGCTTAAGTTGTAATTATCTACAAGCGTAAAGGTTTGCAGAAAGACCTGACATACTATAAATACATCATTGTTCTAGATGAATTTAGCAAGTTATTTGCATCTATTCTGTGCCAGCGTTTGAAACACCACCTTGCCGAATTACACTCAAGAACCCAGTTTGGATTCCGCGGAGTAAGATCCATCGAACAAGATATACTTAGGGTGGGAATCATTACGCAGAAAGTCATGGACTAGAAGCAAACAGTATTGCCAGTGTTTGTTGATCTGAAAAAGGCCTTTGACTCGCTGCCTAAAGCTGCAATAATCAAGCGAATGATAGATCTAGGCTGCTCTTGGCGAATGGTCCATTCGGCAAAGTCCTTGATGGACTCACCAATGGAGAAATTAAGGGGAATAAAGGAATACTTTGTAATGAAACGTGCTGTGAGACAAGGCTTGAAAGAAGGACCACTTCTTTTCAACCTAACCTTCCGACTCATGTTGGATGAAGCCTTCTCCTCACTCGATGACAGTGCGGTTCAGATGATTGATCACTGGGGCAAAAGATGGCTGCTAATAATCTAGGATACGTAGATGATCTATGTCTTATTGCGCAAAGGTTACACCTGTCAAGTTAATAGATCATCTGGCGAAGACGCTGCATAAATACGGAATGCAAATTACAGCGAACAAAGCCCTCTGGTTTCAAATTGGTGACGATGAGGATCAGACGACCCTCGAAGCAGCAAGAATGTCATTCCGACGTGCCTCACACTTCGAATACTTTGGCTCCATAATTCAAGACACCAGACGGAGTAATAAAAGCTAATCTAGTGAGGGCAAAAAGGCACCTAATACGACTACGACCATTTCTGCGCTCAAGAAATCTCAAAAACCCCCTGAAACAACTCTGGTGGGCATTTTTTTGTCGATCCTGCAATCACTAATGGATAATCCACCACTTTTTTGGGAGTGGAAGATAACAATCGACTAAAAGCAATACAAAATGCGGCTCGGCGCATGATTCTTGGATTGTATTCGCGAAGAGCCAAAACTGTAGTGGGACCCCGAAAAGCGCTGCCGATGCGTAACTTGGCAAGTCTTATACAGGCAAAGAGGTTGAACCTATGGAAGAGTTTGAAAATGGACAGAGACAGTCTGATAATCTCCATACCTGAGGTAACTTGGAAAGTGGAAAACTAAGGAAGCCTCGCATACAAGGAACTGGATACTTCAATATGGCAAGAGTATTCAGAATCTTTGCTACTTGACCCAAAGTAAAGCCTTAAAGGTCGAGATGATAATTACGCATCTAGATTGGTAGGGGAAAGGCAATGTGATATTATCTATACCAGCGCAAACTGTTACAGATGTTTCGCCACAAAGAAGGAGATGCGAAGACACGTAAGACAAGAACGTGGAGAAGGAGGACCCAAAACTGAAGAGATACTGGACTGTAGACTAAAGTGCCCTCCTACAGACTGCCTTAAAAGATACAAGACGCAAGGGTGGCTAAAGAGACATATTAGAGATTGTCACCCTTCGGTCAAATTCAGAGAAAGTGAGAAGCCAACAGACTGCAGTAGAGAAAGTAGATGAACCAAACACTATGGAGAAATAAATGGTAGAGTGGAAGGCAGGAACAAAGACTGCGAAGAAAAGACTATCCGGTAGGATGAACAACACAACTGCTCCATCTTGGCTGCTAATAACCCTTGCATGGTTGCTAGAAAAGAATACCTGGATAAGGACAAACAGACGAGTACAACGAGGAGCTGCAAGTAGTGAAAAGGAAGAACGAACTGTTAGTGCACCAAGCAACCATTTTGAGAAATGGCCAGGAAGCCGAAGACGTCAATTTAACTGTTCTTTGCTATGTGTAAGTATCCAGCTTATGCACAAGCTCTTATACTCTGTTGTGCCCCAATAAGTCCTTGGAACATGCCCAATAGGTGAATCTAGCAGTTATTAATCAGCCTTTAGTGCCTTTAGTGTGAGGTAGTTGATAAACCCTTTCAATCTATGCCAGTGCTGCAAATTTCCATTCGTCATTCAAGTCAAACAGGGGCATTTTTTGCAAGCCAGTCTCCAACGTGATTTAACGCGAATTTGACTCTGCGTCTGATCATTCATTTAGTGAATGAATTCTTCATGGAATTCGAAGAGGCGAGTGAGTCCGATAACGAAGTGGACGCAAAGAAAAGTTAAATGCCACGTAGTCACTTGAGGGCAGTGACTGGAATCGAGAATAACTGATGAGGCTCCTTTATTCCACAATCGAAACCGGTCTTGAACACTTTCTCTGCCTTGCTTTAGCTTTTCCAGAACCTGCCGTGATCCGATGGCCGGTCTAGAAGGTTTGTTACAAACCTATGTAAATTACTGGACAATCAAAACTCAGGTCAGCATTATTACTATACCCAAAGTACACTTAGAATGAGAACAAAGCCCTCATCTTTAAGGGTTCAGGCTTCATTGAATGCTATTCAAAGCATTTGGCAGCTACATAATCTAACGATTAACTTCAAGGGCACTTCAAGATAAAACACTTTACTTACCTCTGTCTTGAACGACCAAAGTTCTACTAAGCTCCTCCAATATTTTCGTTAAAAGGTGCGTTTGTTTTCATTATGCTGTGTAACAATGAAGCACACGTAAATTTAAACTCATGTGCGGAACAAGGTTGTTGCCACATTTGGAGTACTCAGAACCAAGGTATCCTTTTACATATTTTAGAAACTGTTTACTTCAAAGTTAACTGAAAGTTGACTGACCTTTCATCGCAAGGATTGAATGTGAATTTTGATATATTTCATAACCTGCCTGCTCCTACCTCCTTGTGGTTATCACCAGTAATCCCACCTCTAGGGACCAATGAGAGGACTAATCACCCACCGGACGTATAAAATTAGATCATCCCAACGGAAGTACAACTTCGTACAGTTTGGTAAACGAGGCACAGCCTAAATACCTGGATTTACGGTCTCAAACTGGACTGTGGAAAGTGCGTGCATGTAGTGATGAATGGAATCTCTGCCAGAAAGTTGAAAAGACCTCTGGAAGCGGTATGAAGATTGTCTGCCTTAACAATGTCGAAGACAGACGAGGTGCCACTACGAAGTTCAACTGTTACCTGTACTATGAAACCATGCCAAGGAAGTGACCAAGAACCGAAGGCATCGATAAACACTTTTAATGTCTTCTGCATTAACTGCTGTGTGTTACTTGTTGTAAAAACTATTTGTACTTTTGTTGTACCATCGTTAAGTCCTTGAGATTCTCCCTAATGGGTGGGGAGTAAATGAGCAAAATATTTCAAAGAAGCTAGTGTAATCTGTGGAATCCATCTGATTTGGATTCTTTAAATCTGTCTGTTTTTCGGGAAAGCTGGCATGTGGTTGGACCGAACGACAATCAACTGCAGTTAACACATTCTCAAAAAGATTCATACCCTCGAATAGCAAAGAGTCTATTAAGATGTTTTTATTAAAGATATTTATTATTTTATCAATATTTGCTATTTTGCAACTCCTGAATTAAATGGTCGTTTTTATTTAGGCAGTTTCAGCTCTTTGCGCACTTTTTTGTATCACATTTTAAGTCGAATCTTCATCAATCAAAAGAAACTTATTTATTTATTTGCTAATTTATAGGAGAATGTAGTATTAAAAAAATTTTCAAAGCAGGCTATACAAGGTGATTAATTATACTGATTGTATTTTAGGGATCCTTTTCAAACACTCGACCTTTGTCCGTTTTCAGGACCTTGCGTACCATTTGCAGTATACGCTCTATTTTACGGAACCTTGCGAATTTTCATTGCCAGTTTCAAGGAAAGTCATCCTATGACCCTTTTGTAAATGACCCGTTCATATAAACCGACGGGTTGGCCGTTAACCATAATTATTCCATCCTTACCCATTTATCCTCTTCTTCATTCTTCACTGTTTTGATACGCCCATGAATATCTTGTATCGATACTTAAATAACAAAGTTTTCAGCTCTTGTCCATAAGCACAGAAAACTTAAATTTATGTTTATTTTGCCTGTCAATTACATGCAGCTTCCTATCAGACTAATGAACGAGATTGTGGAGTAAGAGATGAATGGATACCTTGATGGCGTGACACTGCGTGCACTATATGTCTGCGATTTCTCCTCTCTTCTGAGTATCAGTAATGTTAAAGAATGCCTAAATAAGCATAAGAATCATGCATGAATAACCATAACTTATAATTAGCCTTCGACTACATTTTCAAAATAAGCATTCATTTATATTTACTCTAAATTTTATCCATCGTAAATCTTAGTAGTTTCTTTTCACAGAGCTATGTGGAACAATATTTTTCATAAATCCTTCCGCATTTCTTCATCAAAAAATCTATGTATATTCTTTATTATTCGTATGTCAAATAATGAAACATAAAATTAGACCAAATTTATTATCAAGATCTCTTGGGTAACGTTGAATTAATAAAGCACACTGAAGTTTAAAGAAACAGTCCCTTTAGGATGGTATTTTGTTAACGCACCTAATGGTTCTTCTAACATGCACTCACTTTTTTGTCTGCGATTCCCTGTTATAAAATTATAAAAATTTTGATCTTTCCTTTTCCACTCTAACAATGTACTGAGAGCATGAATGATGGTAGGGCGTCAAAAAATAATGAAATACAGCGGCTATCTGTCCTGTCTGAAATGCCATCCAAGATTAGATGATGCCAAACCCGGCTGACAATGTTTTCGAGTATCATATATGGTTATTTTAGCGTATAAACGTATAGCCATACCGGATGACATACGTTCGAAACCCACTATAGCGCATTCAATGATCGCAGTGAATGCTAACGCGAGTTAAGTGCTGGGAGACCCTCAAAAACAGTGGGATGCCACCATAAGCAACACTAGAAAAAAAATGACCAATGAAATCATTTCGCCTGAAAGGAATTTCCTTCAGAATTTTGACACCTGCCATTTCTTTTTTTTTCCATATTTCTTAAAAGACCCAGATGGTTGCCGTCAGGCCGTAAATAAATCCCGGATGTCTCAGGAGTCAATTCAATACGAATACTGTGATGAACGACTCATACCGAACTATTATTAGCCCCAGAGTCACATGGTAGATCAAATTTTCAATGAACAATCAAATATTAATAACCTGAAAGTCCATTTCAAATAATCTACTCCAACTTCACTCCCCTACGAACTCAGCGGGTTCCACTTAACGAATCCCCTTTTCTTCAGCTTTAAAAATGAGGAAGCCGGGCTTCTTATGGCCATACGGAGCCAGACAGAAGGATGGCTTAGATTTTCATAGTCGAAAATTCACAAAATTTGTAGTTCATAAACCAATAATTCTTTTGCGAAATTATATTCCTCCAGGTTCTCGTTAAGAGGCCTTTAGCTAGGGATGTATTCATTTTGATGTCACAAATAAGTAGCGATCTCAGTAAGTAACTCCAGAATAAATTCGAGGTTGCTTACCTTTTGAAATGGATTCCTCCAGCTCCATTTCAATTTAATGGGAAAGCGTTTTGACAATGGTTTTCTTTTCATCATTTGTGAGGCATTTTCGGAAAGAAGGAATAAAATGCCAGCCAAAAATTGATTCTTAGGCTACTCCCCGCATTCACATCAAGTTGTGGATCAGCAGGTCCAGGGCGATGCAAGAGAGTTACTAGTTCAAATAAAATCGTCCACATTCGAAACGCCAGCTCCTTTTGAGTTTCGTATGTAGGGATCGGAATTGTCAATACTCGTCTTAACAGTACGGGATTCGACTTATCAGTGAATGAGGGTTAATGAAAGTCTGTTAATAAATTAGTCCGTTCAAACGAAAAACAGGAGGTCACCGTAAAACTTTTAGACATCAAATTCACCAAGTTGACCCTCAAAAGAATGTTAAACATTAAGGCAGTAAAAGGAAATACCAATTGCAAATCAAGAGTATAAAATCAGCCCCATCGCACCAAAATAAGTGTCGCTTAGAGCAAGCACTATCAAAGAACCTGTCAACCCCTTGACATCCTTCTATACTTCTTGTGTTTATACCTTATTCTTGTTCAACTGTCAGATCAGTGCTTACAATCATTTCCTAGTAAATTTTGAGCTGGATAAATGGAGTGTTTACCTCTCACAGCTTCAAATTATGAACGAACTAAATGGTGATTGATTGAGTGAATTTTGATTTCAAGTGGTGAACTATATTAATCTCAAAGCCTTATTGAAACTTTAAAGTTTAAACTAAAACTTGTTCCCAGTTTCATCAACCATATTGCCCACAAATCCCTAGAACATGTTAATCCATCTATAATCCGCCAAAAAAAAACTCAAAATGACTAAAGAGGACTGTGAAAATTGTTCTGCCACAATTTGGGCAGAGACAAGATCTTGCCATGAACAGAAATGAGCGCAATGTACATTTCGGTGAGAATTTATCTTTTTGAGCAAAAAGGTGCTATTCCGTTTAGAAAAATGCCCCTCCAAATAATAGTATTACCACAAGCTCCATTATTAAATAAATGAAACTGAGCTAAATTTTTATTCTTCTTTAGGAAATATTCATTTGAAGATCCTTATTGAGTCACATTAAATAGTTGCCATTTTCTTCCAAACCAAACTGCAGTTACTTTAATTTGGTTTGGGTCAAAAAGGTAGAGTCATTGGTCTGATTCCTTAAGTTTAAATTTATGATTAATTTCAACGAGTTAGCTGCTGCCTAGTTCTGGGAAGTTTTCCAAAGTTGAGTTTACCTGTTACCAAATTACAGATTATCTTCTGCCAAAGTACCAGTAGTTGCACCTACGGCCATTCAATCAGATTTTTCGGAACTCAAATTTGATCTGAAACCGGTTATGGAAGACTCAGGCCTTGCAAAGGACTTGCCTTGTTTTTACTGTCTAAAAATCGGACAATTGTTTAAAAATAATTTCTACTGGCTTTATGTCTCCATCAAACCTTTAAACTCTAGTTTTTGTTGTTTATCCACGAAATTCAGGATGTTAATAGTATGCGAAAAATTGCATTAGTTTGAGGCCCTCTTACCTTTCAACCACGGCACTAGACAAATCGCGTTTCGTAAAATATGAATTTTACTTACAGAAAAAAGTAGCAAGGACATTTTTTTACACGTAGAATTCATGGTTCAACGGTACACAGTTGCTAATCTCCATTTATTTGAATTGCTCTTAACTTTCAATATGATTGCCTTTTCCGGATACTATCACGTACCTCGGAAGTATTATTTTCTATTTCGCCGTCCGGGTGACATTGCACTGTTCCATTCATTTTGATTTCCCATGATTCGTTTGCCTCCATCATAATGTACCAGTTGAATTGTAGCACCGATTATCAGTTATCCGGCTTTTGTACACGAATTCCAGACTGGATTCTCATGAAGTTTGGTCCATGAAGCTTTCAACAGAAGTGTTTTTTTGCTTTGAAAAAATATCCCGACTGTTCTTTACGGGGGTTTAATGTCCCACTTCCTTCGATTTGTTTTCATTAATGGGTGCGATTCGGCCTTGCTCCGGTTCGGTCTATCGGTATGAAATATAATATAATGAGGTTCGGTCGATGCTAGAGACCATGAAACGCTGGTTTAATGAGTTGAGCAAACCAGCACCTTTAGCAAAGGCACTTTCGATTGAAAGGACATAAATTTTCATGGTGAGCGCAACAACCTGCCCCAGAATTAAAAAATGTATGCTATTTACCTTAACAACGACTACGTTTGTACACACGCATGCATCCATCTTGGCCTAGACAATTCATTTTGCAAGTGCGTAGGCATCCATGCATGCGAGTTCCATCTTGGATGCAGTAAAGGGGCGCATTCACACGTACATCGTGCTGTTTTGTTGCTTTTTTTTACCGTCAGGTAACTGCCAACTATTTGGACTACCAAGACCAGAAATGCCTCTGCCTAATGTGACTCAGACGACTAGGTGTGGCTTATCACAAGTTCATTCGATAGTTAAAGTACTGTTTTTTCAGATCAGAATAATGTGCCAGTTACGTTCACAACGAAAAACCTTCCAGTTGTATGTTGCCTTAATTTTTACGGTTCAGTACATCATTTTGAGAGGACAAGGGTAAGCCTCCCAAATATAATCCAAAGGAATAAGGGTTTGAATTTTATTTAAATGATTTCCCCATTTTATATTGATTCATTGGAATATCGAACGTTCATTTAAACAGCAGAATCATAGATCAATGACGCAAGGTTTTCAGAAAATTTGTCTTACGAATTCAAAATGATTAAGGTGTAAATCGCAAACTTATAAGCATCGAAGACAGAAATCTTGTTGGGTAGTCTAGAGAATAATTTCAGGCCTTCTCTGGTCAAAGACGATTTTCTGCTCCCCTCATTGGAGCAATGGTACTACAATCCATGGCGTCCTTTTTGAGACAATGAGTTTTCGAATCTTTTAATCCTGGGATGATGGATGATGGAAGAGAAAACGAAGTAATTATTTATTCGTCCCTCTTGTGTCCAAAAGACCCTAATCTGCGAAATCTTACTGAATTCAGAATAAAATTAATCCAAACTACATAGAAAACTTTGTCCTTGGAGATTCGCACCAAACGGGTTCATGTTGCTCATCGACCTCTTTGATCCTGATTATTTGCTGCTGAAACTGCTTTCGATACTCCACAATAACGTAGTCCATTGTGTCAACAGTTTCGATTATTTCATTTCGAACGTGTTATTCCTCCCAGTGCTAAAAATAGCAGATGACTGAACATGCAGCCCAATTTAATCACAAATCCAACTGGGTGTAGTGCAGATCCCCAGCCTTGAAACCAGTGTGACCAAATATTTTCGCTAAATTGACCGTTGGATGAGGAACAAAGAATGCGGTGTCATCTGTAAGTAAAACGCAGGTTTTTTTTCGCTAGGTATCTCGTTCTGACTTTCTCTTAGTAGAAAGATGACCTGAGGTTGGCCTGATGAATTCTGGATCTCATCAGAGAACCACCAATGTTCAACTAAATGTTATTATTTAATTTCGGCCGGTCGTCCCTCTCGGATGAAAATCAAAGTAGTGGAAAGCAGATGAAAGTTCAATAGTTATTGTGAACCAATTTCGTCTTATGTGAAGTTGGTCGTTCCGTCCCGTTGATCATGACTCAGAGCGAAATCAGAAATTGTGGACATGGGTTTTCTTCATTACATCGCTGGATGGTATTTTGGATTGGAGGGCCTTTTTTATCGGTTCCACAACTTACTATTTTTTTATCAAGATTTCACATATTCTTATTTAACAACGGACGTCACAACATGAATTGCGTCAGGCAACGCCATCTAAGATGAAGGTGCTCAATTGGTCTAGAATAAGAGAAGAGCCTGACGTCAATGGTTTGTCACCCTGTTGAAGGTTAGTGCGAAACAACTTTGACGTCACCTAATCAGAAGATATCAGTCATGGCGCGATCATTATTCCGTTTGCTTTATTACTACGACAAGTGTGTTCTAGCAAATGAAACTCAACTAATGTTTTCGAACGGTATGCCCATTTATTTGAATACTTCAACCTGTTAAACTTTTAAATAAATTGAAGAATGTTGTTTTAAGTATTGGAATGTAAACATAATAACGCCTGCAAAGTAAATCAAGTTATATCAAAATTCGACCTGCACTTGGCATTGACGAATCTGAGTTGGCCATACGTTGGTTCATCTCATTTGCCGCCATTTCCACTAACGAGGAATATGTGCGTAACTGAGTATGCACTTGTGTGTGATTGATCTTCATGCTCGACGTTTTCCCTGTCGTAGCAGGCTTGTTATTTATAATAGCTGATGTATTTTTAGTGGGTGGTTGAAAAGAAGCCGAAACTAAGACGAGTTACTTACGCATAAATACTATGGGTTCAGGCATTCACCCACTCATTGAAGGGGGCCTACAAGATTAGACAAACAATAGGATGACCCCGGATGGACTTACCCTGGCGCTAAGCAGGGAATTCGGTTATATATAAGTCAGGCCTTTATTGGAAATAACACATTCTAATCGTCCCGTGTTGTGTTGACTGTTTCTTACACTTTCCTCCTTTTACTTAATATCTCAACGTCCTTCTCTAGTGAAATCCGGTGTAATTTAGAAATTGTTATTATTACATCCGTGTCTTATTACCAACACTGATAATAATGGCATTCGATTCCAAATCTAAGATAGCTCGACAATGTGACCAACTGTGATAGTAATTGAAATGCTAAGTTAAGTGTGCATAATCGTTGTTCATGTCCGAAATCATGACCGGCGCGTGTCTGGCCATCGGTCATTAACGCGGAGAGAGGCCGAAGATAATAGTGGATTTACACATTTTCCCTGTCTGCTTTTCGGAACCATAAACAGATGTCGGAGGGCTAAAGATGTGAAGGTCGCGAGCCATTGCACTCTTGTCCTGTAGCGCTAGGACGGTTAAATTAATCAGAATCAGCAGTCTACTCCAAACATGTTTTGCAATCTTTCTTGAGTGTTGAGAAGGAGGTAAGTACATTTTTTAGAGACCAAACGTCTAAAACGTCACTGTATCAAAACAAATGAGTCCGAAAAGTCATGCTATAATGCTTCGGTGCGTGGGCTTCGGGCTTTATCTCTGAAGTACCTCCAATTCTAATCAAGGCTGCCATGCCACCTTCTCTCCCCTGTCTGTCGACCTCTATCCGAAGGTTTCGAGGCCTCACCATCTAATGGATCTTTCTAGCACACAGGTACTTTATGCGATAGAGCTAATTTTCACAGCTTCTTCGTAGTACTTGCAGGCACGGACCAGACAGTCGTATATGACATTAATGGAAATGTCTTTCATGGTTACTTTACTCAAATCGAATAATGCATTTCGCTCCCTATTATAGGCCAAAAATTAAGGACGCTTACTCTTGAATTTCGGTGATTCTAGAGAAATTTGAGGCCTCAGTGATAACAAATGCGCCTCAGATACACCTATGAATCAAGTGGTCCATCACAATCTAATCAAGATGGCGAAGTAAAATTGATCAAACATGAACTACGATTGAAGTGGTGTCGTTTAAGATTACAACTGAGATAAGGAGCAGTTACTCTTTAGAGGCTGTGAAATCATTTTCGTCGTATTTCAACCTCCTCTTTACTAATTTAAATGTTGCAAACTTACATTAACTGAAGAAACCAAATATTCGAGAACCAAATATGGAATTTCAAGGGAACAAGTTCAGGGTTAGGAATCAGACGTCTTGGGTGTGTTCCCCAAAAATTCTTCTCTATCATCGTTCATTCCCGTAGTTGCTTCAGTTTCCCGTATTGCTGATCCAATAGTTGACACAGCGCCCATTTAGCTAAGATTCGCTCTTGAATCCATCCTCTCTAAGCGTCTAAATGGAGGTTTCGGCGGAGTCGGAAGACCCTTAAATCCACAAAGCTTCTGAGATCATTAGCCACCTATTTGGATTCATGTATTGCGAGTGGACAGAAAAGGTTGATATTTCTTTCCATCACTACGGCGAGGGGACGGTTAATTGTGTTGAGATGTTGAAAATCTCGTAATGCAGGCCTGAAAATACACTCAGGCAGATAGGATTTTGCGTTCTGCGTCGATTAACTTTTCTGTGTACATGGAAGATAAGTCGTGTGAATTGGTAGCATGGTCGGCTTCACTTCCGTCACTGAAAGACCCTGTTACCAATCCTGAAATCAGACATGAACGATGTTTAGAGGCATTTAAACGTTAAATCAATCTTGTAGTTACGTTCTTAGTTTGGAGTAGATTGGAATTGGGAAAGGAATAGGCAGGTCACTTGTGTAGCCAAGACACCTTTTATTAACAGAAAAGTCATTTACTTATACGTTAGTCTTTAACCAAATACCATCGATATTGTTCACCACTGATGTCTGCATTGTAATTTGTCCCTGAATATGTTCTCCGAGGTTTTCCTTTGGAGAGACCGTCGAATATAAATCAATTCTGTTCTAAAACAATGTCCTTAATATGAGTTTTGCTTTTGGATACCACTTTCCTTTCGAAATGTCCCTCCAGTGTCAAAAAACCCGATTTTCAAACTGCCTTCTTTTGGTACATCAGGCGATAAATCTCAGATAACTCACAGCCAATAAAACCGATCGCTCCGGCTGGGCTAACAACTACGGTTTGCTTTTGCTGCAGGCTAAATGTAGAACTTGCCGCATGTTTAAATCCGATAGGCGACCATGCAAATTCGGGAAGCGCTCATTCCCTTAGGTGCATGCGCACTTTGGCTTCACGTGGGACAAAGTCCTAAACCCGTCCGCCGCTCTGACTCGACGACGGCCAGTCAGTATTCTTTCACTTAGGCCTGTTTGGTGGGACGCCGCGCACTTGCATGCACTGGCACGCATTTGAGCGATTTCCACCGTTGTATGTTTGGCAGATCAGTCGCAACAAACACGATATGAACTGGCTATGTTTCTTTTTCCTCAAACTTTTTTTCTACAGTTATAATTTAGCTGGGTCCTTAACTGTGATTTGATAGTCATCGTAAGACTGCGCTAAGATTTTAAATCGATCTAAGATTTGTTTAATCGATAACTTAATCAATTCACTGCGGTTACTTAGTTCCACTGGTGGCTTCAGTGGCAAGCCAGTGTGGTTCATTTGATTTCCAGTAGCTGGTTTGGAAAATTATCACAAAGATGCCGATTTTCTGGAGGTTTATTTCCTGCATTGAAAAAGACAAATAGTGACTGACCTTGGTGCTAGGCTATTCGGTTCATATGTATACCAGATATGCTCGCGCTGAGCGTTTATTGCATTAGCGTAAACAAAGAGTTAATTACTTGGCATCAACTCTCCTTCGGACGACGCCTTTGGTGTTCTATTCGGTTAATCCCTCCTGTTCTATGGTATATGTTATAGAACTCCAAGGTGGTACCCATATGTTCTCTTTCAGTTTACCATGTTCTCTGTTCTATTCGTAGGCCACTTGTTCAGCTAATTTTTCACTTAGTCCGCGTGCCATACTTGACACTCATCATTTTTGAAGTCATATAGAGCACTTGAAAAGATATGTGAAGCTATTTAAATAATATTTTAATTTGTTTTAATAAAACTTCTCCACTGGGGAGTCATCTAATCCAGCCTTTTGAATATACCGCTGACATTGTGACTGAAATCATTCGGCCGATTTATCTACTGTAAATAAAGGAAAGCGTAAAGACTGATGCGTGAGAGATCTCCGAGGGCTTACGTAGGTAAGCTATCAGAAACAGCGAACAATGATCCACGCACCATCTCGATTCATAATCGTCCATTTGGATCTGGTGTCCACTTTTTCGGTCCAGTACATTAGTGACTCTATCGGCGAAGGGTGACCTTTCAACAGCTGTTGTGTTTGGCCTTCTCTATTAGCAATTGTGAGGAGCTACTCCACAGTACTACATTTTAAATTTGGTCAGTCTTCTGAACTCTGCCATAATTCTTAGGCCACGAGTAAATTAAAGGAACTGCATATTTGTTTAGCAAAAAGAACATAAGTGTTAGTTTGAGGGTTAAATTTGGTCAGATAGAATTGCAAAACGGTCAATTGAAATAGGTGACAGGAAAGAAGTCGGAGATAAGCCGTTAATCCTTTTCTCAAGTAGAGCGTCTTACCGATAATTTTAATCGATTGGGCTCTAACACCTCGCTAAGAATCGATCTTGTCATTAAACTGGGTCAGGCACTCCATCGTTAATGCATTTTGTTATTCTAGCTTGAGTTCTCACCATGCTTTTGAGTCGATGAAGCTTTAGCTGAAAAAATCATCCATAACGGGGACAATTGCCTTTGTAAATTAATGATCCAATCAGATTCCGCTATACATGGCGCGTATTCTGGCTCCGGTTAAAAAATGGCGTTTTCATTGAATGAAAGTATTTGATTTTAAAGAGCTTTATGAAACGGTGAACAAGTAGTTTATCAATTAATCAAAAGTATAACTGAAGGCTTTGCTGCAATGATACGTATTCATACTTACATGTTTTCTAGCATGTCCCAGATTGGCTTTCGTTAAAAAATACAGACAAGCAAAAAAATGCTTGTCGAAAAGGTTTTGGAGGGCAAAAAATTGCAATTAACAATGGAATAAAATGCATTAACTGTGTACTTTTCGGTTAAACCTGACTAACTAATCAAATGCAACGAGCTGCTCTTCATTGCAGTTTGAAACACAAGTTGTCACTTCGACTGTAAATGAGCCCAATCTCTTGTCAATAAATAAATCCAGGATACATCCAAAGGGTTTATTTGCGTATTTTTTCAACTTATTATAAAATTCTACTAATCAGTAATTAGACATTTAAGTTGACTCATGGGCCTAATAGAAAACAATGTACCCGCAACGGCTGATTTCACTTAGGAATAGAAACTGAATTCGGAATAGATTGAAAAACTTGGAGTTAACAGAAGCACACCGCTCGATGAGAGCGTGATTTTGTGTGGAAATAATTAAGACAGAGAAGTTCTATGTGATGATGATGATATGCCGATATTGCTCAAAGTAAGTTTATAACACCGATTTGTTGCTTCAGTTTAGGTATTCGTCGTTGGTTCCGCTGCCAAATTAACCGGGTAGAAGATTTGTTCTATTTATGATGCCTTTCAGATTGAAGTCTCCTGTGTTGACGAATTTAGATGTACTCAGATCGAACCAAATGAGCCATTATCTGTGGACCTTGACACCCTCATTTTCATTAGAAACAGGGTATTTACTAAGAAACACAGGTAATTACTAGTAATCCAGAACCCGAAAACATACTGTTCAGCAAGGTAGGCAAACAGGTTCACTCTGGAAGCGGACTGAACCGGAGGTTGCAATTGCTCTAGGTCTTTTATATCCGCGATATTCTTAATAATTGTTAGGACCTATTTATTTGATGAAAGATCAGCTTAGTCTCTAAAGCGGTAGTGACAGTTACCAACTACTTGGTGGTAAAGTGCTAGTCGCCCGAATGTCAGAGTGAAAGATGACTTGGTGGCTGCATGAAGACGATGGTTTTGTGAATGTCACGCTAGACGAACAACTAGCTGGAAGGAAGGATGCTGGAGACTCTACAGTCTGTTCCCTTTCGAGAGTAAAGTCATTTCGCTGTGCGAATGGTTCGGAGATGACCTTAAAACCAATGCGTGTTTACATCAAAGTACAAAGGTGTTCAAACGCCTTCACTGCTTCTGTCCAAACGTTGGTTGGTTTCAGAGAAAGTGGCTTGCATAATGTATTGCTATCCGTACCCTCACCCATGCATCTTCGAAGTTGAACAATATCGTAGGTTTGGCGAGTTCCTGAGTGAAGTGCGTACTTCCTGCTGATCGGCTTCATAATACTTTTTCTCCTAAAATGCTTCGATCATTATCTGTCTGGAAATGTGTCCTGTAGATTAAACAAATTTTAGCCATTTATGGACCTCATAGACAAAGAACGGTATTACTGTATTAAACTTAACTGTGGATCGAAACTTGTGTTACCATCATGTGCCCCACCACTGGTAACCCCAAGGGCAACTCTGGAGGCTAATGAGAGAGGCGGCCGGATGGCATCAACCACCCACTGGACGTATAACATTAGATTATGCCAGTAGAAGTGCCTGGTAAACGAGGCACGACGTAAATACCTGGATTTTTTATCTCAAACTGAACTATGGAAAGCGTGTGCATTTAGCTGTGAATGGAATCTCCGCAAGAAAGTGGAGAAGACTTCTGGAATAGGTATGAAGATTGCCTGCCCTCAACAGCATTGAAGACGGATAAGATGCTACTACGAAGTTGAATTGCTACCTGTACTATGAAATCATGTCAGAGAATCGGCCAGTGAATCGAAGACGTTGATAACCGTTTTTATTGTCTTCAAGGTTAACTGTTGTGCGCTGCTTGTTTTAAAAGCTATTTGTAGTTCTGTTGTACCCCCAATAAGGTCTTGGGGCCTGTCCTAATGGGTGGGGAGTAAATAAATAAATAAAAGAATCCAAGGTCTAATGACGGTATTGCCTGATAGTGCCGTTGTGACCTGGTAGCTATGTCTACCCCTTGCAGAGGGGCTAAGTCTACATTACGCTATACTATCGTACCATCTAAGTTAAAAGTCGATTGATCTGACTGGCATAGTGCTCTAATTACGTGAATGGGAGTTTGTTTTGTAATTAACTGAATTTTTGTACCTACTTAAATGTAGCATCAAACATTTATAGAGAGATCTAATAAATTTCTAAATTGTCTGGCTGTATCATTGCGCTTAATGGGGGACTACAATGAAGTGATTGATCTCAAATGAAGAATTGCTTAAATCATAAAGAGGTGGGGGCGAAAACATTCTCACTGTTTGGATCGGAGTTCAAATGAATGCTCAGCCGTCTTAGGCAAATTAAAACGTTTATCGATATGATTTGGCAGGACCTCATGCACATTTCAACTGAAATTGAGAGAGGAAGACGGTGTTGTTTAGATTCAATCCTGCGAACCAAGTGTCCAAGCTATAGCACAAAACGATAAACTATCGAATAAATGAAAGTGGGGCTGGTCTTAACACATGATATGAGCAGTCCGTCCTGCTAATCTGATCATTTTCGATCCTCTTAAGTAAAGCGCTAGAGACATAGTGTCAGAAAATTCTAAAGGACACCGCACTTCCCTTGGGACTGACCTGTTTGTTGGGCTCCCCTCGCTATTAAATCTCTATCCAAATAGCTATACTTTCCAGACATTGGGTATAATGCGTTAGTAGCTTACTTAACCCGTTTTTGTACAACTTTTCTATGAGTGTGGAAAAAAATGAGTTCACTGAACCACAGATCTTATGAAAATAAATGCTCAAATGGAGGCTTGATAAATAAAACCGATATATACATTCTCCGTGGCATCAGCAAGGGAAAAGACAAGGCTGAGCAACAAACCAGTAAGCGTGGGCGTTCCATTCATATGATCGTGTTTGAGAGATAATTGGACTCTTTCAAGCTACCATGGCATGGACCAGGGACTGTATTTTAACAGTTGACCACTAAATTGCTGGATTACAGAAGTGGGCAAGTAGTTTACATTCATTTAGTTTCTAAGACTCAAGGCAATATCAGGACATTTTGAAAGTATGCTCTGACCTCTTTTCTTGGGTAAGAGTGAAAGCGAGATATCAGAAGTGTGATGCATTTATGAACTTTGGTTAGCCAGTTTCAAAGCTTGTGATCACTTACAAGTTAACACCTAAACATTTGCAAACTTCGTCAAACTCGAAGAGAACAATTCAAGAACGTGTCGTGAGTTCTTGTTGTGACGTGTAAAGACTGTTTGATTTTGCAAGTCAACTGGCCCGTTGAAAGTGCATTGTCTCAGATTTCATACCGAAATGCGATCGAATTGCATCTTCATGGTATCTTGTTTTATTCTTCTCTGCAATTTTTCCTCGCACCATTTGAAATCCTTGAGCTTGAAGTCACAATTTGTCCTAATTTTAGCTTAAGCAAGTACACCCTTTGGTTGGCAAAAACGGGAATGACTGCATAGTTTTCTCTTAGCCTCAGAGTTATAAAGATATAGCTAAATTAAATAGCAGGCAATGTAACGCAAATACTGTTAGAATCGGTGTTTAAATTCATCATTGAATCTCCTTACATTTCCTTCTAATTGTCAACTGACCTTTTAAAAGTAAACAAATATGTATGAGTTAAAAACAATATCAAAAGGAATTTTGACTGCCAAGACAACCTCTTTCCCATTTTAGAAATAGGCATTCGCTACATAAATACACCGCCCGAAGAGGTTCAATCTCCGTTCATTTTGCCTTTCTCCTCCGTATGTACGTTGTGGGGCCGATTAAACTGCTAGATCAAGAATCACTGAGTCACAACGGGGATGGCAGTATATCCTCTGATGCCTCGACCTGGCTTTCTTCTGGTTTAATCCTGCCAGATCTTCTTCTTCAAGCAGTCACTTCGCGCCTCCGGTCAACTGTCTGCTCGTCAATCTTTCTCATTGGCTTAGGGAATTCTGTCTGCACTTAAGTTGATTAATGCGTTGAATCTCGACTTCAACACTCAAAGGCCTTTAATGAACTGAGATGCGGTTCTGCATTTAGAGGAAATGAAGAGAAGTTGGGAGGTGATTGCAACCGATGAATCCGGGAGCCTCCAATAGATAAACACATCCTCAGCAACTGGGTATGCAACATAAGATGTAGTATAATACGTTCAGGCACTTGTGACAAACTCGTATTGAACCGCTCATAATCACTTCTGCATTAGTATGCTAGGTCACTGATCAAGCACATGTTCCTGGAATTTTAAGGACTTCTCTGGTGGGAATTGAACCCAAACCATTAAGTTAACTGATAGTTAACTCAGTAATTATAAGATCTTCACGGTTTTACTGGAATGGCACAAACAGCATTCCAAACCCTCATTATACGACTCGCCCAGCTATTCCCTGCTGACCAATCGATTTGGCAACCCGATGAACCTAGTTAATCGGCGGCATTTTTTTCGCAACGCCTTGATTGTCTCCGAGTCAGAAATGACAACAAGAAATTCATATTCAGAAGGACTCCAATCCGTGGAAATTCAGAGTATCAAACGTGAATTCGCTCCCCAAACCCACCATCCTCTGAAACAGTTTGCCCTCCTTGATCAGTCCAGTAAATACCCAATACGCTGACCATAAATCTCACTTATTTTGTCGTGGACAAAAATTCGAGGAAAAGTTATTCCCGCGCACGAATGCTTATTTGCCTTTAAATTCCATTCCATGCATACAAGAGAGCAAGTTGACATACAAAATTGTGAAGGTGTGTACACAGCGCACACATTTATCTCGTTTTGTTTGGGTTGAAAAACTGCGGCTTTCTGTCCAACAGAAGCGAACCTTGAAAGACAGCAATAATGCCGCTTTCAAAAGGCCAGTCGAACGATGTTGCCTTTATGTTTAAATGTGCGCACAACGGATATACGCCACCGGCTGAAGTCAGCCGCAAAAGTGCACCCATCGAAATGAACATCGCGTCACACAATGTCGGCTAGTCAAACAATGCACGTCGCACTGTACTGCGAATTCGGTATATCAGTTATGGAAAAAGTCAGTAAATTGAATATTAAAGGCCTTTGTACCACTCCCAAAATGAAGTCCAATGAAAGTTAGCCGGGTAAACGACAGCTGACGATAGCACATTTAACTACTACTATTCCCACTTTTGCTAGATCTGCATCAAAATTTATCGAATGGTCCCTTGTACCTAATGCCAGAAAATATTACAATTTCAAAAAAAGTCCGCCCAATAGGTAGAGAAACAGCTCCTGAATTTGCGAAAACGATTGGTTACATCTGGGATAGGTAAAGTGCTTGCCATTTCTAGCCAATAAGGATGTGGAATAGATTAATTCCTCACACGGGATGCTCGCTGCGGTTTTTCAATGAACACGAGCAATAAATTAAATCAAGGCGCAGTCTCTATCACAATGAAAACTGTAATCTCGATCCCCGTTGTTATTGGACTCCGTTCGTGCGCATAATGGGATTCATTAATCTTATGATTAGTTAGAATCGAAAACCCGACCAGTAAGAACCCACTTGTTTTCTCATGTTAATATGTGAATGTACTGACACGACCAGATCATCGATAACCTTTGACCAATAGCAGGACCAATCAACGTGCAATCCATTAACTTAATCGAGCACATTTTGTTATTTAATCAATGAGAAGCTATTGATGGTTAGACTAGTAACTAATTGACAATTCACAATAGCAGCGTTTGGCCTTCGCTTACAAAGACATCTGAAATCGAAACTCTGGCACGAAGGTCAGGAACATCCATAGTCGAAGCACCATATTAACCAAGCTCGTGACAAGATAATGGAGCCGATGTTCTCATTGGGCATTAGACATGAGACTCGCTGTCGTGGCTGATCAGAATCAAGCATGCGTTCACTCCCACAGATGACTCATGACAGCTAAACGCGACAGATGCGCAACTTTTCCGGTCTCAGTTGCTTAAACGACATCAACCTGACTGAAATATCAGCGTAACCAATTCGAAATTAAAATATATAATGAAGGAGAGAGAACCAAAATCCGTTTAAGGGAGATTTACTATATGACACCTTAGAAGTGTGAACGATGGCATTACTCAAGATAGCAACATTAGTTCATATTTAGGTAAGATACGATATAAAATTGGCGCAGTGATATATATGTTTATATATATATATATATATATATATATATTTATATAAGTGTGGCAGTATTAGTAATAGTGAATGAATATTTGTAGCTTATTAAGTGAATATATAGATGCACATGGGCGCGTATTAGATGACTGGTAGATGCAGGTTATTATCATTAGACGCGGATACAATAAAGAGTGCGATTTTCAGCGGGAAAAAGTACAGCGAAACATAGGCGTAATCTAGTGGATGAATCTTGCTCTGTTGAGAGCATATTACAGGGTACAAACAAGCGCGTAAAAAATAGAGATAGACTGAACTCATCCGTCCGCGCCATCTGTGGCAAGAACCAGAAGGAAAGTGAAAGAGAAGGAGGGGGAGGAGAAGGAAGAAGGAAGGGGCACAGTGACCGGGAGCGAGGTCGGATCGGCACTGAGTGTGACTTAGATCCCTGAAATACCTTCGGACATTAGAGAAATCCCAAAAAGACACCCTTGAAAGAAGAAAGAAAAATTGTGTGAAAGACTACGCAGAAAATAGGATTCAAGCAAGGCTGACGGATCGAGGCTGGACAGTAGGATGACGAATTGAAGAGGGTCCTGAGATATGTTGTGGACGCGCATTCACTCCGTATCGATAGGACGATGGAGAGAGAATTCGATAGCAATTCAGATCTTATCAGGGTCTGATTTCCCAGTGCAGCCTTGCTGTCGCTCCTGTTGTACTTTTTGTTGTGATAACCGGTGTTGCTCGTTCCCAAAACGTTTTAGTACTCTTTTCACAGGATGGATGTGGGGTGAGGAAGACGGTGGCCTGGAGTCCATCTCATCCTCGGGAAATTTAGACTTCTGATCAGGGAGAGAGGGCATCCACGAAGAGGCACCAGTTCCAGTTGTGAAATAGTCACTTTCCTCGCCTTTTCTCACCCCTCCTTCCTTAATACCTGAGAGTCCCTGCAAGAATAAGAGTTGTTGTTGATGATTCTGTGAGATTGGCGATTTGAGAAGGGTTATCTCGTTCGCGCGAGACGAAGAGTCGACATCCATTTCGCCAGACTGATGAAAGTTGGTGGCAGTACTTCCAGCGGCGTCAGAGGTATTGGCGGGTTGAGGAGAGAGCAGACAGGATGGAAGGGGTTTACGAAGGGAGTGAGAGTGGTGGTGATGAGATGAGGAGGCGTTAGAGGAGGGTGGAGCGGCAGAGGCGGAATCAACGAAATCCATTCCACTGCCACCAGGATCATTGCCACCTCCCCCTAATCTTCGGTCAGAGTTGAGACTCCGAGGCGCCTGTAAAGTCATCTGCTGGCTCGTCGGGTCTAGAAACGCTCCTGCACAAAGAGCTTTCATTTTCTGCAACTCCTCGATCAGTTGACGGTTTTGGTCCTGAAGAATGGCCACTTGACGCTCAAGACAACGCACGTATTCCTTCTTCTTCCGACGACATTCTCTTGCAGCTTCTCTAAAATTCGAATGGAAGCATGAAAAAACTGAATGTTTTGGGGAGAAAAAGACTAGTAAAAATAAACTGCCCAGGACGAAAAACAGCCAACGGAAGCATTAAAATCCGGCACAGATAGAGACAACATATTGCTACCAAGGGTTAGTTCGTACTTGGCAGCAATCATTATAAAAACAAATGGGGGTCTACCGTTGCGCATGATCCCTCTCTCTTACAAAAGCGGTGGTTTGTTATTTTGTCCAAAAGAGTGCCACATAGCTGCCTACATGCACTATTAGAGAATACGTTAAGACGATTGGTTGAACGTCAGGGCCAAAGGCAAAAGGACACACGCAGAGCAGAACCAATGGCACGAAGCTAGACAACACAACACCTTCACCCTTGCTACACGTAATGGGTAAGAGTGCACACGCACGTGCCTAACGGCTTTCTCGCTCTAGTAAAAAATCTGCCAGTGGATGCTATGTACAAGATTAGTGGGTAGACGTTCGCGTCGCGGCTATTGAAGACATATCTTAAATGTAAGTAGAGCAGGTTATGGTGCAGATAATCACAGAACCGACGTCAAGCCTTCCACATTTTCAGATGGACAGATGGGAAACCCGATTTTTTTATCACTGTATAAAAGTACTTTACAGGAAAAACACCACGAAGAAGTAGAAGGTGGAAGAAAGGAAACGAAAACGAGCCATCATTGTTTTAAACAATCAGTCAGGCTATGAAGGACGAAGCTAGACGACCGACGTGTACCAAAAAAATATTCTGAAAGGGACCTTAGTCACACGGCAGAACCGGATGTGACAGCGTGTGTCCATCATTCATTTACAGGGAGGCACGAAGATAGAAATTGCCCAAGGTCTTCAACTTAACGGCCTGAGTAAACGCATTCCAAAGTGGTAAAATAACGAAAATAGCAAAACGGCGATTCGGATGGCCTCAAGCACTAGTCGGTGATGGTGGATCGAGCCATATTCACTAATCTCAATTTTCCGTTGATGGGCTCTAAAAGTGAGCTAAGTTGAACGTCTAAGGTTAGCTCCCCAGAAGAAAAGAAAAACAGTCATTTAAAGAGAGTAATCGTGGAGGACAAGTCTGTCAAGAAGCGAGGCATTCCGTGTTCTGAAGACTGATTGCTCCCCTTTCGCTTCCACTCCATAAATGGCCAACGGTAAAATTCTTTCGTTTTCGATAAAATCCTGAATTCCACCACTGATACTAATCGAATGACTGAATTAGGTCTAACTGAATGAATGCTTATGGCACTGTTGAGAGGGCTAATTTTGAGCTGCGGCCCCAAGAGAGTACGATAAAGTGAATACCGCAATGCTCCAAGCAATGTAGCATTTATCCGTATAAATGGGTACATCTTCTTTGCCTTTAACGGAATTTTTTCAATCTCGACATATGCAACCAAGACTCCGAGTGGGAAGGGACTTATCCACAGCTGATGCAATTTAGACAGGGGAATGTCAAGTGGCTAGAACCTTTAAAAAAAAATCCGGCGTAAACAGCACTGAAGTTGGATAAAAACTATCAACTGCACTTCCATAGCCCCGTACAAAAAAATGGACGAATTGCTACCGAAAACAAGTATTTGTCGAAGGAAATCGCTCAATTTTGGAAAGACGACTCTTGAAGAGTTTAGGAAGGTGCATGTGAGCTTTAAGACTCACTAACTAACAGAAAACGAGACGGCACACATCGTTGGCAGCTGAAACGGAGTGACAGCCATCATTATCACCATAAGTGTTTGCACGCACTTATTGCCTACAGTAAGGTTGAGATAAGGAGAGAGCTTCACACAATCACTGGTATGCGTGCGTGCGTGCGCGTGCAGCACAGTTCTCATGACCACAAGTGGTAACATCATGGCAACAACAGGAGCACGTGCTCAAGTTTGTAAGAAATTTGGTCATGGTTAGACTTAAGGCGATCAACACTCTACCTTCCATCTTCTCCTCACACGATGTACTATGGAAAGCACTTAAGGGTGATTCGATTTACTGATCTAACGCGTTACATCACGCCACTTATATAAGAGACTGCTTTTAGAACTAACAACCTACATCGTTCAGAACTCGGCCAACTAGTCTTCAGTTTACTAATGGAAAAATAAATAGTAGTTTTGAAACACAAAGCTAATAAAGGAATTTCTCAGTGTCTTGGTGCCAGACCGCAAGGCGGTCAAAGGATCAACTATGCCCTCTAATTCTCAACCGTAGTATCTTGCAGCGGCATATGAATAAGAAGATTTATGATTCCGACAGGCGTGATTAAGAGCTATAAACCGACAAGATGAATATTGTCATAGTGCCAAACAAGCCATGTAGCTAAACAGATTCCGAACAACTGAAACAAAGGCCATCAAAATATCAGCCTGGCCGTCTATTTTTAGCTAGCTCTTACGAAAAGAAGGTGGGGTATCACAGAGAAAGGCGCATTGATTAAGCCTTAGCAGCGACTAGAGGGGATCAGTCTGAGGGTAGAGTAAGAATATCTGATTATTGCGTCACAGAGATTTTGTGTTAAGTCGAATGGCTCACAGACCTAAGTCACATGATCATAGTTCTCGCTGACTCGCACTTTGTGCCTGTTTCCTTGCTAGGTATTACTAAGCTAAAGTGCTTACCTATTTTTGAGCAGCCGCTGTTCGCGTTTATTGTTGGAGTCTTCATGAAGAGCACTTGAGGTAGAGCGTCCAGAGGTGCTATAGCGCCCAGTATCAGCGGGAATGGAAGCAGGTGGTGGGTGTTGTGGTTGCGGCATGACGGCCGAATGAAAGAGGGAAGAAGTATCAGCTCCTCCGCCTCCATGAGAGGACCCGCCTCCTTGAGTTTGCTGTTGTTGCGAGAAACCGCCACCTCCTGAGTTAGTGTTTATTGCCGATAGGTAGGCTGGTGACTGTGGTTGGTGGTATTGATTGCTTTGCATCTGAAGAAAAATCAAAAGGATAGGTGGTATGAAAACTGACATTTCAAGCCTCAATCCCAGTAGGGCCACCTGAAAAATAAGATAGTCACGTGGCATTTACTCAGAAGTGAAGGAGAATAATTAAGCTATACCGGATAGCCACGTCATGTGACAGCGTGTGCCGTGAAGCTAGGTGAGACCAATGAGTAGAGCATACAGACCGAGACGTGCAAAAGAGCATTCACGTCGTGTTTCAAACCTTTTTAACTTAGATTGAATAGATTTGAATAAGAATAGAGAGCAACAAAACCACCAGCCTAATAAAGACCACTCACAACCAAATTCTAATCATGTTATTCCATTGCAGAAAAGGCAGACGTACCCTATGAAAGTGGCGCCAGAGAGCCCAGGTTTGTTAGAGAAGGAAGTGAAATTAACTAGGTGCTTATAGTAGGTGGTGCGAGTAGGCAGAGAAAAAGAACTGATCAATTGAAATGGCAGAACACAATTATAAGGCGGCAAAGATAACCAATAACAGGGGTGTAAACAACATGCCTTCTTCACATCGAGCTATTGGTAGAGTAGTGCGCAGTTTAATAATAAGCAGTAATCTGCCCCGATACTTCCATTCAATATAAATGACAATTGAAAATAAGTGTAATTATGCAAAAATATCGGACCAACTTTTCAGACTCATTCGAGAGACCCATTAAATTAATAGAAGTACTGTATATTAGAGAATTGGGTAACAGAAACTAGTGATTTAATTACTATAAATTTTCATATTATAAACAGAAGAAAAACCTGCTGTCCGAGAACATTGACAATGCTGGCTGGAAGAAGCATAGCATTGGTGAGGCGAGTCGAAGCAGTGATATCAGATGAGGCCCCCGATCCGCTATTTAGAGGAACGAAAGGAAGAGAGTTGGGGGTGCCACCAGCAGGGGAGTGGGGAGGCTGGAACCCCAAATCGTTGGATCCGTTGCCTCCGGGACCATCTACAGTTTCGTAGCCGACAGAGGAGTGTGGTGGGCGAAAGAATACGCCAATAGAGGGTGACTGAGTGTCGGAAGAGCGAAATTCGTTATTGACGGCGGTGGTGTGCTCGCCCTGGTGGCCTGAAGACGAAGAACTTGGACAGGTAGAGGGGGGAGAGGAGGCGGCCATGGCCATGGCGAGCGCTGCTTGGAACTTCGAACTGGCGATTGGTGAGTGCTGACGAGATGGCCGTGGGATAAGAGATGCAGCGGCAGCAGCCGCAGCAGCAGCGGCAGCGGCAGCGGCAGATTCGTCAGAGGGCGGCGGGGAGCATTGAAGCTTGACACCGGACAAATTTACGGACTTGTTGCGTGGGTTTTGGCTGTCCGCGGCGGCTTTGAGAAACATGGCGGCAGAACGATAGGAATTGAGGATATCGAAGGAGGAAATTGAGCTATCGGGACATGTGACACATGGGAGATGAGAGTTCGGGGATTTAGTATGCGATTTAATTGAATCTTCATTCTGAGCCATTTGAGTGGTGTAAGAGCAGTTCTACAGAACATACAAAGTGAAAAAATAATGGTCGTATGCATACAGGGCTGCATGTTCTTAATCAACACTCGAATTTTTTTTATAAATGGCAATGAACTTATGCGCAGAAGGAAAATAAGATGTGCAATCTTTTAAGCCAGAGCAGTTATATACGAGATGACTGAAAAAAGGTACACTTTAATTTTAAGCAACTAAGTTAAACTAATACAGCGAAGCTTTTGTTACCTTTTCTGTTAATGGAATTTAATATTCGTATAAACTGCCAAAAGGCGAGGCATGGCAATCCAAATTGAGAACACTTATTAAGACGCCTTCATTAAATATGTGATTAGCTTAAACAAACTACTGGTGCAAAGTGACTATAAATGCGTATGTGTTTTTATTTGCCAAAAGTTTTTTTGATGCCAACGGCTTATTTATGGCTCTCCAAAGTTTATAATTCCTTCTTCATCCAGTACTATATTTGACAGAAATTATGCTACTGCCGCAGAACCTCACACTCGTATATAGTTTCATAGTAACGAGTTCGAAAGCCAACTGAATTGATGAGGAGGGCTTATAGTTACAAACTCGCAATTCTCCTAGGATTTAAAAAGCCAGTTCCTCAGCTCCCAATTATTTTCTTTTGGTAGACATTTCTCGATGAAAGATCCAGACCACCGTTTAAACAGTTGAGCAGTGTAAGTCGGCTTCAAGTTCATCGAAAATAAGAATATCATCAAAAATTACATATTTTTCTCAAAAAGCTAACGACTTTTCTGTCGCTTGTGGTTCTTTAAATCCGCGCCTAAACTAAAACTTGTTTCTGCAGATACGCTATAAATAATGATGAGTTTACTCTTATATGTAGTCAACTTTCGTCCTCCAAAACCTTCAGAAATAAACAGGTTCGAATAAGGTTCGCTCTATCTGACCATGAGCTGCTAGACTTGAGAGAAATCAGTCCCTTTAAATTTAATTTTTACGGTATGATACAGTATGATATTCTTTAGTTATAATATGTTAGGAACATCATGCAGTAAACATCTTTTACATGCTTTTACATGTTTACACAAAACATTTACTCGCCCGGAATTTCAAGCTTGTATGACACTGCCTTGAATGAAGTACCTATATTCAAACAACTAATATTCTGAAATGCTATATAACTCTACCGAACCTTCGGTTGCTATAACTTTCCAATTGGCTTCAAAAATGGTAATTCAAACGTCCTTGAACTGCACCACTTATTGCCCTTCCTCGTATTATCATCGCGGCTGCGCCGGCGCCTGCTTGACTTCCGTAGCTTTCGCAATTCATGCATAAATGCTTATGCTGCGTACGATAGTTATTGTAACAATCGTTCGTTTTTCTTATTTTTCGAGTGCTACGTAACTTTGCCACTCATAAAATTTCAAATGTCAAAATCAAAACTTCATTCAGGGAAAATTGATTTTCTTTACTGGGGAGTCTATATATTACTCGTTTCAATGCGTTTTTCGTTTACTCTTACTCTCAGCCCCGGTTACATATACCCCGATGAGTATTTTCAATCCATTGAATTAGCCGCACACGATATCTACAAGAATTCTTGCAATCTCCTAACTTGGGAATTCAAATCAGTCGGGTATGGACCTATCCGTTCGCGTTCCTGCATTTATCCATTCATTCATATGCCAATCCAAGTGGCTCAACACTTAATTCCTCTTGCGGATGATGCCCAAGTTTCCGGAGACGAAATGATCAAACTTACACTCCTTCCTGCGCGTCTCTTCACAACGATTCTGTCATTTATCCCAGACGCCTTTGTTTATCATGTCAGTGGAAAGTTAGTGGATGTTCAAGAACGCGGGACACCAGTAGCTCTGCTTTTATATTCTTCCATGGCCTATGGTGGTCTTTTCTACAATACACGTACGCTCAGTAACATGTGGGAAACTGTGCTCGTCTGTGTGTTCTGTTACCTCTCGCTTCATCCATCATTTTTCAACGTCATACTTGAAGCAGCCGTTGGGGTGTTTGGGATGTTTTTGCGACCAACCTTCCCAATGTTCGTACTATCTTCCATGCTGTTCCAACTTTACAAAATATTGCGGTCTCCCAACTGGTTGGCATTTCTTCTGGTTTTCATTCCTGCCGTTGTTCTGACTTCCTGCGCTGCTGGCGCCGTTTTGGTCTTTTTTGATACGGTGTATTACTCAGGGACCCGACTGCCGCACCTAACTGATTTGATTGTGATCCCTTTTCGTTTTCTCAAGTATAATTCTTCTCCGAAGACGCTAAGCGAACATGGTCTACATCCGTGGTACCATTACCTCGTCATTCACTGGCCTCTCATTCTAACACCCTTAATTGCACTGTTGATATGGATTCCCCCCAGTAGACAAGGATCTAAGCACGATCTTCGATACTTTATTTGGTTATCCGTAGTTCTGCCAACAGTGCTGCTTTCACTCTGTCCTCATAAAGAAACACGCTTCGTTGCTCCATGTCTCCCCTTCGCTGCCTGCCTGGCATCACTTCGTGTGCGGAAATTGAAACCCCTGCTTCCCTTTTGGATCATCTATCAAGCTGGTCTGGTTGTGTTTTGGGGCTACTTACACCAAGCCGGCTTAGTGCTTTTCATGCGCTCACTCACAGCAGATGATGCGAACGCAATCTCTTTGACTGTATTCTACAAGACCTATATGCCACCGAGATTTCCGTTTGGAGCTCCACCAGCTCCATTTGTTAGTATTCCCGCGGAGTGTCGCAAGCTGGTTCCATTTGAAGATACCTGCCAAAGGGTGGTAGATCTTGCTGGTCGACCCCAGACTGAATTTTTCACCTTTCTGGACTGCTTGAAGACTTATGCGAAGCCTAATATGGTCATTAGACTAGTAAGTTAACTTGAGTTCACTCCTGATACAGCTATCTCTGTGTGAAGTGACATCTGACGTGTTGAAGTTTCAAATGCAAATTAACCAGCTAGCTGATCATGTGAATAAGGAGTAATAAATTGGCATGTTGAAGCACCAGCGCTCGGTTTATTTCAGGTTCTGCCAGGATCGGTGTTACCTCTCCAACGGTCGCTGAGTGATTACGGACAGGTTTTCCGAGTAGACACCTTCTTCCCGCATTTATCAATGGAGAATCTACCGTCTTTCATAATTCCCGACTGTCCGATGGGCACAGACCTAGTGGGCTGTCTTTCTGCCCATTGGAAAATCTTCAAAAACCAGCTCTCGCTCCATTCCTACAAGATTGCACTATCTTGACTCTTGCCAAATTTTCCCCTCCTTTATGACCCCGTCTTTCAATTTTAAATAAAAGAATTAGTTTTTCCAATACCATCGCATGAAATGGTAAGACTAGCATTTGCAAAAAAGGAACACACAAAAGAGAAACAAGTGGGAGGAAATGAGAACAAAAAAAATATTTGTTACTATGAAATTTCGCCTAAGCGTTTCTGGTCTTCAGCCACCGGCTCCTCCTTCTCGGCGCTCTGAGCCTCAGCCACATAAAGTTCCTTCCTTGAGGTGTCAGCAATGTTTTCTCTCCCAACATCACTACCATCATCCAAAAAGAGGGAGTCTACGTTCTCAGGGTGGGAAAGAATGGTCCAGGGAAACTTCTCCGGTTTCATTGTGTGTTTAGATCTGCAAAAAAGTTGGGTAGAATCGTCAGAAAATGCCTCCAGCTGGGAAGAATAAACTGAAGTCTAACCTGAGGACTATTTTTGGCACGAAAGGACCACTCTCAGTGTCCCCCTCAAGACCAGTTATCTCGACACCCAGGTTTTCACAGACACGCGTGAGCACACGATCAATTTCAGTGCGTAGACAGAAGTCAGCCAGAGTGTCATATTTTGTGGGCTGAAGATTGACAATGACTACCTTATGCGGGGAAACAAGCCCTGTGGGAGTTGCGGGCTTTGGATTAGAAGAGCTGGTGTCGGAGAGTTTGATTACATCATCTTCGGGATGCTTTCGCTTGCGCCTTGACGCTGCATGTGTGGAGAATGGAAGGTCGGCCGCGGGATGAATTTGAAGCGATGTTCCCAGGCAGATATTCAATTGGGCTTTCCTAAGAGTTAGAACAATTGTATAGCATGGTCTGAGCTCGTTTGGACCGGCGTGGTTAGAGCACACAAAGGCACCATGGAAAACTTGTCAGAACTAAACCAGGCCTCTATCCGGAAGCACGTGACTAGGATAACGTTTAGTGTAAGAGCAGCATTAGTAGTAAAAACTGCAAGACAAACTGAGGCGGCACACCTCCTTAATCCCCTACGCCCACTTCTAGATTTCGATGGTGCAGACGAGGAAACAGACTTCGAATTGACCCTTCGAGTCCATTTCAAGCGTTTAGCGATGCCTTGAAGTGGAGCCAGGTACATGGAACTGAGTGCTGCCTCTCCTTTGGCTAAACGGGCGTCGGAAGCCAAGTACTTGTCTACATACTCATCTACCTCATCGTCTGTCAGTTGGTTGGGTGCTGAGATAAGAAGATCGAAGTTTTCAAGTGCACTAAATAGAAATATGCATGCTGGTGAGTCAGGGGTGGACAGGAAGCCAATGTCACACTGTGGCATAAAAGTGCAGAAC
Source organism: Moniezia expansa (assembly GCA_019097775.1). NCBI lineage: Eukaryota > Metazoa > Platyhelminthes > Cestoda > Cyclophyllidea > Anoplocephalidae > Moniezia > Moniezia expansa. The sequence continues at coordinate 14,057,718 of JADFDV010000072.1, forward strand.
AAACCTTGTGTTACCCATCGTGTCTGATGCTGCTGCTACAGTGTTAGGGTCGGCGTTCTCAAGTTTGGTGCGGTGAGAGTAATACATTCGAGGAATGCCCATCGAGGCCGAACGGAAGGGGAGGAGGGCTGAGGGCAGGAAGTCAGGCGAAACGCCTAGACACAGGTGTAGGCTCGCGTTTCTAATCGCACATGAGGGGTGTAAATAGTATTAACGCAATTCAGTCTGCGCTTAGTTCGATATGATGTTTTCAGGCAACAAATAATGTAACAGGCAAGAAAAATATTGAGGGCTACTACAAGCGGCCATAATCGATATAAAGCTAACCTTTTTCGTTTAGAATGAGGTTACGATCTAATCCCATTAAATGGCTGTCGCTCCCATTATTCTGCTTAAAGGAACGCATGACAATCTCTCAGGTGTTATTAACCATTCTTTGATTTTGTATGTCTTGAAGTATTGTTCCAGTCGTTTTGTATTTATCCCCACTGTAGCAAGGAGCCCTGAGTTCTGGTAGGTTATATCTCTATTGCGGTGTCCTTTCAAGTCCAGTTGTGTAGGCCATTTCTTGAAAGTAAGGCCCTCACAGGATCCCACATTCAGAGACGTCTTCCACCGTTGCCTAAGAGTTCTTCTGCATCAGCCTGCAATGTAGGATGCAGGCACAATGAACATCCAAGCGCTCGAGCTTCAGGCTGCTTCTCGTGGTCCTATATGCAAAGGAGTTCTCCAGTTTAAGAGGTTTACAGGAGTCTTTTTCACTGAGTCAGAGAGTCTAAGTTTCTCAAAGGTTTTTCCCGACAGAATCCTAAGGTTTAAACCCTTTAAACATATAACCATCCTTCCATCTTTTTTTCTAGACAGCGGAAACGCGTTTGGAGTCGACTAGACATAGGACTGTTGTTGAGAGGCCATTGAGCATGACTGATTTCAATATTAGTTCAGTAATTTAAGCTTGATTGGTTGGGTGCCACTAAAAAACTACCTTATAAGAACTACTTGCTTCCTGTCTTTGAGATACTTAAGGAGACTGCTTCATTAACAGCAACCTCATCAGTCCGATGGGGCTCTGTGCCACAATCGCTACCCATTTCTGTTAGAGAGATTAAAACATTCACGCTTAGAATACCAGAGGCCTATTTGACATTGAAGTGAATCAAATACATCCACATGCATGGAATATAAAGATTAATTCGATCATGAATTAAGTTTAGTAGAATTCGAGGACTACTAAAGCATTTTACCGAATTCAACAATACAAACTTACGCTTTCTAATTAACACGAATGATGCGATGCTGAGTGAAAAATTAACAGAAAAAAAAAGAATTACGTCGGAGATAACAGTTGAAAGTTGGAACTATAACTCAACGGGGAAAAATTAAAGGATAGAAGAAACCAGAAGTCAAATTTAACAGCACACCTACTTAAATGCACCTATTCAAAATAGGTAGCATTATGGATTAGTTTGAAACAGTGGCATCTCATTGCTTTTTATATGTTTCCGAGGCTCACCTTGATTCCTTGACAGCATTTGCATAATCCGGTTCTGTCAGTTCATCTTCCCAGTCGAGAACAGTGTCCCTCAATTTTCCTCTAGATGGCAAAGCTTCAAAATCCAAAATCTGATCTTACCCGCAGGCTCTAATCCGAGTCTTCAATTTGGTGCATTTCGCTCCGGTTTCTTTGAGTCCGAAGGTAGGAACAGCCTTTGTGGAGCGTATATAGTGTGCTCCACAAGACTCACACTTTTCTATGAAGGCATCGCCGTGGAGGATAGAGAGACGATTTCGAGGAAAACCTGAACGCAGATGCAGACCATCGATGTTTTGAGTGATGAGAAAGTGGATGTATCCGGCTTGTTCTAATGCAACCAGCGCCATGTGTCCAACCGTAGGTCTGGCATCAGCGAAGGCCTTGCTGACAGATGGCTTCTTACCTTGTTTCTCAAGCGTCCAGACACCTGAATATGCAGACGATGAAAGGAGAACCGAAGTTACCATTTGGTCCACGGAAATCAGGGATCCCAGCTGTGGTACTGAGGCCGGCACCAGTGTGAACAACCGTGTAGGAAGAGTTTCGCAGAAGATCAGTCAAGACTGTGACCTTCTGCTCGAACAGATAGGGTGGGTCGTGAACTTCAGGAATACCACAGACCCCCTTATTTGTATATTCGGAGAGAGACGAAGAGTAGTCTTGCGACATCGATAGCTTACTCAGAATATCGCGAAAATTAGTGAAGTACTTTTCTGCAAAAGAAAGGAGGAAATGTAGATACCAATCATAGAAATTTATTTTTTCAACCAATATTATGTATAAAAGGAAATCCAATTAGATAAAGCAGTCGACCCATAGGGATCAAGTCCTTCCCACCCGAGCGCAACTGATTTTTACTAGGTTAGTAGTGAAAATGAAAGTAAATGAAAGTGCTTTGACGAATGTGAATTCCGTTCAAGGAGGAATTTTCACAGGGTTGATCTACCAATCGTATTAAAAATGACTACATCAAATGCAACAGAGGACTGTCCCGGATGAGCCATCGATTTATGGTAATAATAAATAAATCGATTAAATACAGTAATGAAACCACACGCATAAGTTAGTGAGCCACGAATATATGTAAAATTTATGTTCAAAATCATTAATATAATTGGGGCATAATAAGCAAAACTGAAAGAAAGTACTTAAAATGCAGCTCTAATGTCAAATGCAGACTTCGAAGCACTTCGCCCACTCCCATGGATCGACAAAAGTGTTGAGATGTACCGATTGACTTACTGAATATTCGCTTATAAAAAGGATTTTCACCTTTCTATCTTAAAAAATAAACGACTTTACCTCCGGGCTATTCAATTCAATAACTGGGTCAAAAAACCAATCACACAGAAGATTTAGTGGATTGCGCCCAATCCTTGGCGGCGCTTTATACAGCCTACGATTACAGATTACAAGGTAAGGTAGGTACGAAATTTCTCTTTTACCCCATTCCCACTGATGCACTCAGATATGCTTTAAAATTCATTGCGAATTGGGCTTGTTTTGAAGCAGTTATTGCCATTCCCCTGAGGGACTGGTATCCCATTCATTTACGTTTTTGCTTTGCAATATGGGATTTTTTTGTAATTTTCACAATAAATATTTGTAGTTTTTCCTGTACTTAGCTTTTTTATTTGCGCAATAAATAGCGCTTGTCCTGGATGGATTTATATTCTTATTAATTCCAGGTCTCCGGGTATGTCGATAGCCAACACAGCCATTGAGCTGATTAAGAGTGCAAAGCGGATTACTCTGGACCAATTTCCCCCTTACGATGAGGATAAGGTCCGTATGTGCTTCGAAGAGATGGCGAAACTGTATGAAGAGAATCGAAAGGATGTCACTTGCATACGGCCACCCCAAGGTTCCAGTTCTAGTAGTGGTGCGTTAAGTGGCTCGGAGAATTTAGTTCATGCAGTTGTCATCCGCCACGCAATTCTGGAACGCATCAAGCGTTGCCTCCTAGCATACCACTATGCTCGAATAATGCAAATGAAGAATATTCGTTGGCTTTTTGGTGCCAGTATTCCAAAGGGTGCGTCTATTGCAGTAGCTCCGATTCTTTCAATAAACTCAAATTTTATTAGAAGAAAAGCTCAACCTCATTTCTTTCTCTTTGAAACTTATGTACGAAATTTTACAAACAATCAAGTGAGAGTGCGTACAAAGAATAATGCCTTACTGTCACATCTCACTGATACGTTAATCACTCATTGGAAATTGATTGGGAGTCCCTTTCCTTTTTTAATGTCTCTGGTCAGTTCAGGGCCTTGTAATTCTTGACTTGACCTTATATTTAGCATGTGAATAAACTCCTTTTTGGAGATTCGTCTGGCAAGCGCTTCAGTAGTTTCTATAGTAACCGGCCTCCCGCAGTTTGGATCTTGACATGATCCATCTTTCTTGTACTATCCTTAAGGCTCTAGACCCTTTAGCTTAGAAGCTTTTTGGTCGAAAAAAATCTTTTGCATCTGCAGCCCATTTCATTTCCTTTTTCAGCTTTGGGAGCTATTTTACTGTTGTTATCACCATCTTCAGTAAAAACTTCTGCTGATAGTTTTACAGATCAAGATCTGCGCATGTGAGGGGATCCAAAGTTTCATCTTGACAAATGTGAGAGTATTTAAGGTTACTATGATAGACCTTACAAAGTCGTAAATTCGCCGAACTCACCCTAAAGCAGTGTGATGGGATTCGCCCTACTGTATCTGTAAACGTGATTATTTGTTCTTAATTCGGAAAGCATGGTTAATGCCTAAGGCGTGAGCTATTTGGGTTTGAAGTCGTAACGGCCAACAAAGTATTGCCAGTTTTGTGGCCATCAGAGGCTGTGGATATAGTTCACTGACTGAGATGTGTTAGCCTTTACATCCCCAGGATTTCGCGACTAATTTCTTGTAATTGATTAGTTCTTAGGCTC